>JBCFYV010009882.1:20860487-20887786 GCA_039000515.1 Timema cristinae
AAAACCAAAAATTTAAAATTTATTAAAAGGTTTTAAAAAAATTTTTTTTAAACGAAAACAAAATTTTTTTTTCTTTAGAAAAATTAAAAAAATTAAAATATAACCAAACCAAAAAATTTTTGGGGGTTTAAAGTAGAGGGGGGGGTATTTTTACAACTATATCATGGATATTTTTCAAACAAACTTACCTTACACAACAAGTTTTAAAAAACTGAGGCCCTTAAAAATTTTAAAATGTATTTTAAAAAAATTTAAAGGGGCTGCGACAAAGCGTGCGTATGCTTTCAACCAAAAAACAAGCAGAAACCAAAAAAATTTTTTAAAAATACACTATTTTTCAAGGGGGAAATTTAAACCCCCGATTAAAATTTTTCCTCCCACCGATTTATTGCACTTTTTGACTTGGGCCCCACAAGATAACCATTTGGGGTTCAAGCATGATTTTAGGGTTGTTTTTTGAAATTTTTTTTAAATTTTTTTAAAAAAAAAATCTGTACACAATTTGTTATTTTTCTAATAAACCCAAAGGGAAAATTTAAAAAACGAACAAAATTTCCCCCTTGGAGGGGAAAGGGAACCCCCTTTTTTTGGTCAAACTGAAAATTTTAGACCTTGTATTTTTTCTTTTCCCAACCCCCCCCATTAAATTTACTTACCCCTGATAAATTGTGGGATCTTTAAAAGGGGGAAAAGGGGCCAAAACCCAAAAGAATGTAAAGCAAGGGAGGGGTAAAACCAGCCGGTTCTTTGGGAAAAACTTTGAAATTTTCTCCACAACTCTTGTACCGGGGCCCCGCACCTTCCTCAACAAGGGCAGACACGGGTATTTTTGGCAAGGGGGGGAAAAGGGGGGGGGGGGGGTTTAAAAGTCCCTTCCCAAATTTCAACCCCCAAAGATGGGAAAAAGGGGGTCACACACAAAAATTTTAGGGTTTGGGGGAAATTGTTGGGGGTCTAAAAAAAAGGCTACAAGGCCACTTTTTAAAAAATCGATTGGGTGCATTGGGAAGTTTTATTACAACCTTTGGGGTTTTTAAAAAACCCAAAAAATTTTTTTGAAATGAAACTTTTTAATTGATTAAAAAAAATTTTAGGACATACCTATTGACAAAAAATTATTTTTTTTCAATTAATTTTTTGAACTCATATGGTCGGGGGCTATTTAAATTTAAAACCCCTTGCAACTTGAATAAAAAAAAATTAAACCCTTTTTTTTTTTCTCAAATTTTGAACTTTTTAACATTAAAAATCCAGAAAAAAAGATGGTAAATGGTTTCACCCAAAATAAAGTTTTGATCAAACTAAAAAGAAAAAAAACCTAAAATGACTAAAAAATAATCACACAAAGGTGATGCCCTTTTTAAAAACTTTTATTCAAAGCATTTTGGTCAATTTTCAATAGCAGTTTAAAACCCAAATTTTTTTTAAAAGACCCAAAAAAAACATTGCAAAACCCTTTATTGATAACTTCCAAAGTTCCCAACCCAAATTTTCTTGGGGAAAAAATAAAAATTTTTGCCCCGACTTTTGGGTAAAATTTAAAAAGGTTTTTCACAAACTATTTTTAAATTTTAAAACAGTCCCAAAAACCCTTTACAAGTTATGGAAAGTTGGGAAAAAAAAAATACTTTTTTGAACTGCTCCATGGTAATTTCCCGAAATAAACCTATAAAATTCTAAAAATTAAACCCGAAAACCTGACAGGGGTTTTCCCAAAGTCGACCTAAAACCCCCAGCGAGTCTATAGCCAAACAAAAAATCCCTTTGACCGGGGTCCAAAAAAAAGCCTTAAAAATTTCCCCCCAAGCGTGGGTTTTAAAACTGGGGAAATTTGGGGGGGTTTTAACCCCGGGGTTTTTTTTTTGGATTTTGGGGTTTTTTAAAACCCCACACAAAAATTGGGGGCCCCCTTTTGGGCAAAACTTTGATTTGGGGGTTTTAATTTAGGGTTGGGGGGTTTTCCCTTTTCAAATTTTTTTTAAATTTTTTACCCCTTTTTACCAACAATGCCCAAATCATTTTTTTTCATACAAACTTTAATTTCATAAATTAATTTATTAAATTTTAAAAAAAGGCAAAAAACTAATGACTTTACAGAAAACACGTGTTTTTAAGGGTTTTTTTTTTAAAATACTCCGTAAAACTGTAAGGGCTTTGGGTAATCCTAAGGTAGGTCCTCCCCAGGGGAAAATTGAACATGGCGTATGCATTAAGAAAAGTAGTGTTACTCGAAAATGTATACCCCCCTACCTAGTTTACTTCATAGAAATTTTTTGTTTTCTAGCTACTTAACTATAGAGAGTTAATACCCCCTTTTAGTCCTTCTGCATAGTTTAACTTCATAAAAGTACAACCAAACCATGCACCAATACCCACAACAATTTCAAAGGTATACCGGAAAGTGTATAAATCACTCGGGTGTAAATGAAATATCAAAAAATCATCCAACCATCAAAGACAATTTACGTACCATGAGTACGAAGGTAAAAAAGTGCGGAGATAAGAGGTCTAATGAGTACTATCCTGCTAAGGTTGAGTATTTGAACTAAATCAAGTGTCAATTCAGATCTTAGTGTGGGTGGATAATGTGGATTGATTTAATTGTATAGAACTAAATTTAGGAGTAGTGTTGTTGTTATTCGAGTATTACGAGTTCAAAAATCTTAAAATCAATTTGAAGTATCTAACGCCGACCGTTACGAAATCCTACACGTCACTTTCAAACCTGGATATTGCAAACCATTTGGAATATTCATTATCATTTCAACTTCAAATTGGTTCAGATCCAATTCAATAGAGGAACTGCAGTAAGTGTTCAAGAGCTGGTTTGTCTTAAATGAGCTCCCACCCCCTAGCAAGGTCCCGATAACGGCACCCAATAGTTAGAATCAAGAAGTTTCAAGTAATTTAGATTGAGTGACCATTTTTAATCTAATGACGATAGAGGGTTTCTCCCTCTAAAGAGCTCCATCACTATGTCATAAGGTATAATGTTTAGAGTGGATTGTTTATTCTGTAACGTCTAAATAAATAATAGCAAAGTTGTATTTATAAATGTCCGTTATTCCTTGAAAAACCAATCTAAAATAAGAAGCAAAAAAGTAGAGGGGTGGCAAAGGGACAAAGGAAAAGAAAAACAAGAAGGGAGGGGCATACGTGGGGACGAGGGAGGGGGGACAGAAGTAAAAAAGGAGATAAAAAAAAAGAAAAGGGAAAAAAAATATAAAAAGGAAAAAAGAAGGGGGAAAGGGGGAGAAGATGAGAGGGAAACAAGGATAAATATAAAAGAAAAAATAAAAGAAGGAACGGAGGCTGGGTGGGGACGGGAACGGGGGGTGCAGGGAAGGAGGGAAAAAGGAACATACAAAAAAAGGGGAAACAATCACTATACAGGAAGGAGCAGTACGACCCTGGCCAGTGAAGTGAGCCGGATGCCGGGTGAGTACTCACCGAGGGCTAGGGAGGGGGCTCGCCAGGGGGGGAACGGGGGAGCCGATCGCGCGGCCGCGATAAGCGCGACGGCCCCGGGGGCGGCGCTCCGGGCCGGGGCAGCGGGGCGCCACCGCCGCCGGGGTTGGGGGGTGGGTGGTGGGTGTGGGTCCGCCCCCGTTGGGGGAGCGGTGGTGGGGTGGAGGGGGGGGGGCTAATGGGGTGGGTTGGGGGGGGGGGGGGGGGGGTAGGGGGACGGGGGGGGGGGGGGGAGGGGGATGGGGGGGGGGGGGGGGGGGTGAGGTGGGGGGTGCTGGCCGCGGGGGGTGGGGGGGGGGGTAGTGTGGGGGGGGGGGGGGTAGGGGGATAAGAGGCCGCCAGTAATGGGCAGGAGGGGGTGGGGGAGGGGGGGAGGGAGCAGAGTGGGGCGGTGAGGGGGTGTGCGGAGTGCCGGAGTTGGGTGGAGGGGTATGCCGGGGGTGTGTACCCCGGGGGGGGGCGTGGGGAGGGGAGCATGATGGAGTTACATCAAAAACCTCCACCAACCAGATATAAAACCACTGAGCACGAGATATTTAACTCAAAGGGCGAGACAAACAATAGAAATGATATACATAACATGTAATCTAATTATTGTAGTTCTACTAGTTAAAAGATTCACCAAAACCTTTTTAGACATATGATATGCATTAAGGGTTTCATTTACTTAAACGAAGATTAAAAGGTAGCTCGAAAAAATAAAAATTAATATCTGAGAAAAACATTTTTGAATATTTTCACCGCACTTTCTTATGCTGGTACTGTGAACAGCTGGCCGTAGGTGAGTGAATGAACTCATGTTTATTGCTAATGTTGGTTGCGCGAGAAAGTTGGGGCATTGGATTCTCACTCAAATAGTGCCGCAGTTGTGACGTTGTAAACCACTCCTATTGTAATCGAATGTTTATAACGATTAGTGAGGGGGGGGGGGTTCCTAGTGCAGCTAAACATATAGATAAAAGTAAATTGTGTAGTGTTTGATTAGGAAAAATACAACTGACTGTACTGCCAGTTAGACCAAATATTGATTTTAATATTGTTAGATTTTAATGCATTACAGTATGGTTTAGTGACCACAGGACTGTTATGCCCAGATAATAAAGCCAGTGTTTACTAATCAATATTATTTGAAAATAAATTACAGAGAATAACCATAGAGATTACAGAGATGTTAACATAGTCACTTCACAGACTGCCAAAGAAAATGCATGCAAATTTAATCTATCCTTTCGTAAGTAAAACAATCCTTTCAGAAAATCCTCAAAACTATTATTATATTAAAGCATTTCTCATTTCAATAACCTGAAATTGTTTTCCCTAAATAAAACCTATGAGATGGTACAACATTTAATACCGTTCTATATTTGTATCTAATTACTCCACAGTACAATATGACGTTCCATAACTAGTTTTAGAGGACGCGCTTACCAGAAACTTGTGGTTTGATACGTTCATAGTTGATTATCTATTTTGTGAAAGTTGAAGTTACGTATACACATTATATAATTCTTTCCATCCGAACGTAACCGATTGAGAGTCATGTGTTTTATACATCATGTCAGGAATTCCCAAAAATATGAAATGATACAAACATGATAAATGTTATGACTCCCCTCCAAATTAGCCCTCATGCCCTTTGTATCAATAAAAAGGTGCCTGCAGGAGCAATTGGGTACAACCAATTAAAAGTGTTTTATTTTGTTCAAACGGAGTACTGAGAAGATATTTGGGGCTCAGACAGATGAAACAAACAGAAAAATTAGAATGATTCCTATCGAATGCTTGATGGTTTGTATTTATAACCAACATAATTTTTAAGAATAATCAAGGCGCGCCAAATTGAGTGAGATGGGACATAGTGGCACTAAATGGGTGATGACAGGCATATACACAAAATTTGAGTTGAGGGAACCTGAAAAACAAGACCCCGTTGTAGGTCAACACGTCAATGGAGATAATCTGTGAATGGAATTGAAAGAAAATTGAGTGTCAGGAAAGAGTGAATGGCGAGCGTACGCTCTGATAGTAGTCACATTTCGAGTTCCTAAAGACCAGATAGTAAGTAGGTAATTTTTTTAGACAAAATCCCATTGACAACTGGTTTAGCCCATTATTAGTAAATACTGATCTAAGGTAATAGAGAACGAGGTAGGCTGTTTAAGGAGGGAGTAACCAGCTTTAGCTTTGAGATAAGATGAGAAAATGCATAGAGCACCTCGTGTGTAATTTACATACAATGAAAGATAAGCGTCTATCGAACACGTACCTCCCTTATTGTATGCAAATATTTTTAAACCATCGATGCAGTTAAGATCTATATCGAATTCGGTTCACTAGTTATTTGTAGTCATTTTTTTTACAATTATAAAACCTAATATGTTTTTTATTGTTTCTTAGATTTATAGCTTACAAAATCATTTATCCTCAGTTTAATGCCAGTGCATTTTTACACCAAGATACCCACCTCGAAACTACCTCTAATTAAGTCCTGTTTATTTTCACGTTTAATAAAAAAGTTTTTGACGGCTTGATAAAATAATAAATGTATGACTAGTTAGACAAAGTAAAAGTACCCGACAAGCGTAGGGAGAGAGAATAGCAGTGTTTGGTTTTTGTATTGCGTCTTACTACCTACCGAGATATCTGTTTATTTACACTAATGAATAGGTAATATAGAGTTAGGCTTTAGAGAAAAGGTACTCCAATTTTCACGGTAAGTGCCCAGCGTTGCACACGTAAAAAACGAGTCACTACTATAATAAAACAGCGCATACTGACAGTGAACTATATTAGACCCCTTTTTTTAATATAATCAACAGGTGATCGATTCACCGGGATTACAGTAATTAGTTCGTAGTGTAGACAGAGATTTACGTCTTAAGCTTAGTATGTGTAGAAAGTTTAAAAACAACTTTTTTCACCCTCATTTTTCACTGTGTACAGTATCAACTTCTAAGTTTATTTAAATATTAATGTTACTTATAATGCAGACGGAGGAAGCCCTTGCACCCAAAATATACATCTGGGTCCATAATAAACTGATTTACACAAATATAATTAAAATCATAAAGACAGTTAAACATTTAAACAGAAATAAATATAAAACAAACGAAAAAACTCACATGTTCTGTTTGAGCTTTTGCAATGTCCTTTAATATTATTGAAAATATTTCCACTCCTAATAATGATAGTATTTTAATGTGAAAAACAATAAAGACTAATATAAAATGGCTCATGGAGCCCAAGGTTAACTGAGGAGCCCATTTGAAAAAAAGCTCGTCTAAAGCGTCAGGCCTCGCGTAATGATAAAAAATTAACGCTCGAGGGCAATTAAGTTCTGGATGGTGTTATTGTTCTTTGGTTTTGGAGCTTATCCACACCAGTGAGTAACGTGTTAATCGACTTGAAGAGGAAATTTCTCCGTGTTAAATAATTTTAGTATATGCTAAATAAAGCGCTACTATATTAAACAACATGTAGTGAGAATGAACAATATTGAATACCTTTTAACATTACAATCCCGTGGTTAAAGTAATTAGGCATGAAATGTAGAAAGTAAGATTAAAAACATCTATCTGTTTTTCCCATAGTTGCATCATATTAAAAGTTCGGATTTTCTCTGATTCATGGTTTTTTATAGTCCACACACACTGTGGTCAGGCATCTAAGGCGTAAGAACTCACATTATATATATATATATCAAAGTAAAAAGAAACGCCTGAAATGCCTTCCGCTAGTTCCTGGGTAACTATATCAAGTGTATGATTTAAATGACATCCACCCACACTAGCAATTACTTCAGTTGAAGAATTTCAGGCTACACTATGTTAATACCAAAACCTAAGGCTAATTCTGAAAACGTAGTTCACGTCAAATTAGTTATATATGTTTATTAGTTTTTTTTCATAGCTACCCAAATCGATAGTTACGATATATATTACGTCATACGACTATAGATTAAAAAAAAGTTTCTAAGGTGCAACAAGAGCACCCTAAATACTTCCCTAGCCACTTTGGTAAAGTTTAAAATGTCTTGTTGGTTTGAGTTTAAGCTATACACTTGAAAGTAATATCGTGCTTAACGCTCGATATATGTATTTTAAAAACTATGCTTAGGTGTACTCATAGAGTTTTTCCATTTTTCTAAGTTACTTGAAAAGTATTACCTTTATTTTATATTCTTGGTTTTAGAACAACCCACACAATGGCCACAGGATTTTAAGGCGTTTATTGAATCACTCCCTTATTATGAACCTTACGAACTCATAATGCTCATAATGTCCTAAGTTCAATAAAAACTGAAAACGGTATTCCCTTGAACCTTTATTTGGAGGGGGTGGTGACAATAAAACAAAATATCACTAACAGAACATTATTATATGAAACTATTATCGTACAGTTAAATAGTCGACTATATGTTGTTGCCTTTTTTTTTTTGTTTATGTTAAAATCAATATCTTTTCTGTATTCCCTTTTTTTTTTTCCCCCTTCCTAGAGTTATCATTTTTCCACTCTAGATTCCACATTGTACTTACATTGAATGACCTTAGAAACAATCTGTGCACTCTCCATCAAGTAATTCATTGACAGACACTTTCCTCATACCTAGTTTAGTTAGTTTTTCATTAAAGAACTTCCTTTCCCAATCAATAACGGGTGGCTTCCTCGGTGATATTTAATTCGTAATATCTCATACTCAATATTCTATCAAGCATATAATTTTAAAAGATTATCATTGAAGAATTAAAGCAGTTCCTGAATAACATTTTTCAAGCTCATCTCTACAGTTACACAACCCATTTGCTAAACCATGTTGCAGTAAGCAGTTCTGAATGTGGCCCATTGCCACACTCCTCCGTGCCTTTACACTTACTTTACCATTAGTAAAAAGATCTGTCTTTCTTTACTACAAAAACACGTTTTCCCCATTGAAAAAAAATAAAAAATAAAAATATTATGTTTATAAAATAAACCTTAGTATATAAAGTTTTAAATATTAACTATCATTTATATAACCCTGTCTTATTTTGCGATATTATGAATTAGTTTAGCGGAATATGTTATTAAAAATATTAACTAAAACTTGCTTTGAAAGCTGAGCACCGTTATATTTCCTCTAAGTTGACATTCAAGGAATAACTATATGTTCAACTACTTTAGGAGTTTTTTACAGTCAAATATCGACAGTATACGCAATGGTGGTCAGCCATGTCGTTCTGTCATAGTTAGGTAACAGTTACTATGCTCACTTGTCTCTGGATTGGAGCTATCCCTTTCGAACAAAATAAACTATTAAAAAATAATTTTAATATTTTATTGGAATACCTAAATGTTATAGTTGTTTGCTTTAGATTTTTCTTATTTGCTCTAATTGGAAAAGAAAACAGCTAATCTCAAGGACATTTTGAGTTAAGTTTGTTGATCTGCTACCAACCAAAATCCCAATGTTGGCTGTATACTCATGAAACACTCTGTGCAATACCAGGCAAATAACCCAGAAGATTAACTAAACTTCCCTTTCCCTATTTTATGTGCGTGAGTAGCCCGTAGCTCATCCCGTGGTTTAACTTGGGAGAGTAAGGGAACTGTGATACTGTGGCCAGTGTTTTTTGTATGTTATTATAAGCTCTCACTTTTTTTACTTGTGAAAAAATACAAAAATATTGAATCCTTAGAAAAATAAAGTTAATTTTTTTCTTCACATGGGTGATACTATACCTATTTGATAAAACGGGGATTTTATCGTAGTTATAAAAGCTTACTCTATATACTTATGCTTAAAAGTTCCCTCCATAAACACAATTCAACAATTGTTTTATTGATTTCCAAATTCATCTATAAACATTAATAATTAGTATATCATACAATTTATAGATATGTATTACTCAAAACTACAAAAGCGAACATCAGTCTTAAATATGCAGACGTTTTACTGAATAACTTGATTTACTATGACAAAAAGTATGTGCATAAAGTGTAGCATAGTTGACAATAACGGGGATAGCCCGCCTCCACACGTTCGCGCAACAGACACAGTTACTAGACCTGTATTATCACACACACAAAAAGTAATCTGAAGTCATGAGCAGATTTCTGTTTGAACGAATCATTCACAAGTTGTCTCTTGAAATAGTTAGCCTCATATTGTAGTGATATTGATTTATGTATCACTGCCCGGTTTTTTTCATTGTGTGAAACATGTGTGTAGTAATTTTTTTTATTTTTGTGTATTTATTGTGATCACTGGAACTGCAAAGAAACAATATGTAATCATTATTAAAATAATTAACACAATTCTATCAAAACTGGTAAACATTAAGTTTCAAAACCGAGAATGAGCATAATGTATTAAATAGGCAGATAGGCTTATTTTATTTTATATGTTAGGGTTTCCAGAATCATAACACAGAATAACAATCTAATAAACAATAAATGGTTGTAAGCGATCGCCCAAGGTTTCAAACAACATTGTAACATATCAAGAATGATGAAATAAATACTAACGTTTAGAATCACGTTTACAACATGTAAAAAAGAATCTTTTCCGATGAAAAAAATAATAATTTAAGCAGTTTATGATATTTTAATTTACTTAGCTATTTGAACTTGTTGTCATATTAATTAGAGAAAAAGGCATATTTTTAATGAAATTAAAATTGGCAAAACCTTTATCTATGAAATACATTATATGCACATGGAAAAAATAGTTTCACGATCTTCAATTAGTGAAATCTGCTATTATTATCTTCAATTAAATAAGCTAATGTTTTTTATAAGTAATTTATATTTTAATTAGAGGTAAAGACTATTTTCTACAGTCATTAAGTTAAGAGCATAGACTGGGTCATATTGGATAACCTGCACAATAAATTGTAATGATTAAGTATCGTTTCAACCAACATAATTTTGGTGATTAAATACATTTTAAATGCATCGGTACGATTTTCCTCCAAATTCATTAGGCCTAGCTATAAGGTTAAATATAAAGCGTTACATAATGTGTTCAATATGAACATATGAAAATATATATGTGGGTACATTTCAATTAATTAGGATTACCCCACGTTTGGCCAGAAAGGTACGTGTCACTCTCATATAGTTATTGCAGGAGTTTGGCTTCGAATCTCGCTCGGAGTGAATTAAATGTTGGTTTTTCTATTCTCCCTCACTCCCACGTAAAAAACTTGAACATTTATACCTGCTCCTCACGTTCCGTGACGGATACTTACACCACGCCTTCAACTTCATTATCAGCACGTCATGCCAAATAATAAAGCTTTCGATGGTCGCCCCGCACAAATGTAATCTATTTCAAACAACTGGAAGTTTCTGGGACACTTTTTTCAAAGGAAGGTGTGTCCACTGATCCGGAAAAGTCGTGCAAGTGGTGGACTACCCCATACCTAGTGATAATCACTGAACTCAGGGCATTGCTGTGGCTATACTTCATATCGCAGACGTTTGAAAGATTTCAAACATCGCGGCACCCCTGTACAGCTCACACAAAAAGAGAAAGGTTTAGAGGGTGAGTGAACAGTGTGATTGTGCTATTTAAAACAGCTTAAACACGTCCTCACACTGCTCCAATTCTTGCTTAGCAAGATGGACGGAGTTTAACATGATACAGATGCGAGTGGACAGGCATTGGAGTGTTTTAAGTCAAGTACAGAGAGGAGAAGAACGCTAATATCTTACCTTAGTCGAGCGCTAACAAAGGCTGACGTCCACTATTGTGTAACTAGAAAGCGATGTTGGCGTTGGTGTAAGCAACTCGACACTTCCGGAATTATTATACGGCAAAAAGTTTAAAGTACGCACAGACCACAACTCTCAGAACTCTCTGTCCGCTGGATGCAGCAGTTTAAAGAACTGAAGGCAGGTTGCCCGGTGGCTAGAGCAATGGCCGATGTTGATTTCATTGTAAAGCCATCCGTCCTGGAAAAAGTCACGGAAATGCTGATGGACTATCACGTTTGCCATGTAAACAATGTGGACATGAAGGAGCTAATCCGGTATCTCGCTATATTCTCAAGATCACTCAGCTGGGGGCCACTTCATTGGTCAGAAATACGGATATCAGATAGCTCTAGACGCAGAAGAAGCCATCGGACACAAATTGCTAAACTCTAAAGCGAGGACAAGGAGAGCCAACCGCCTGTTGAAAGCATCCAGTAGAGTGAGAGAGCTACATGAGCATGTGGGCACCAGTGGAAACGACTAGAGTACATCGGGTCTTCTGTGCCGTTTTACCAAGATGATCCGAGGTTTCTTCAAACTATTCATTCATAATGTGTAAGTTGATCATTCTTCATTGATCATTGCCTACTACATATAAAATACATGATAAGAGTCTTGTTTTATTCTAAGTAACACATTTAATTAATTTAACTGTCCATTTTATCATATTTGATAATCCTTCATTGTTATATACGTGGTGCGATCATATTAGATCATAGGACCTCTACCCTTCTATAACTAGTTAGAGTCAATTTCATATATACTGGTTAAATGATAAGTGTAAGAAAAGGCCAACATGTTCATTTTGGAAGTAAATACATATTTTTGGTGAAAAGTCACTCTGACCCTACAATTTGGTATAAATAATATTGAACGTATGTATACTAACATCCAAAACATAGATATAAAATTTAGAATATTTGAATCGTGGACCTGTAAAAGATAACATCAGAGTATATACAGTAATCACGTGAGCGTGGATGGTAGTCTTAACAAAGATAGGAAGTATGGACTTGGTTTAGATACAAAAAAAACGATAAATCCATTTTAAAAATTATTTACTACCAATGTTGTAATAAAATATGACATAATTTAATCACCTACATGTCAAATAGAGACAAAACATTAAACACAACGTAAAAGATGAAGGAAAGTGTTGAAAATAAAAAATCTATGAATAGATGAGATTCAATTACTTACATTATACACAATGAATATGATTATATCATATTTACAGTCGTGTTGAATTATTATTTCAAGATAGTCACACTTTAGTTAATAAATGGTACGGAGCGTCCACATGGACTTTCTCACGCATTGTTTAGCAAATGAGATATTTACTCAGAACTCGTAATATAATTATATTTGAAACCGAAAAATATTTTACACTATTTTTTTTAAAAAAAAAAACCCGAAGGCAAGAAATTGCACTATACTTACGTAAAATATTTTTTTTTAACTATCAGTTTAAATTGTATAAATATTTTTTTAAGAGGAAAGTCCTCATTTATAAAATGGACAAATAAAAAATAAAGGTCCCCAAAGGTTAACACTTCGTATTGAAATTAAGACTAATTACGGAAAAAAAAAAAATTGACATATTTTACTGGTTGTCACATCTTATGGATATCACATTGCTAATTAAAGTCCTCATATTATAAATTTAGACCATAAATTGAGTACAAAATGATAGAGATAGATTATTGTTTGTAAAACATTTCTACTAAGAGGTTTAAAGGAAAAAATAACCTAAACCTTTTGAGAATAACTACTAATATTTACATACTCTAAGGCATTAGATAATTATTTTGTTAAAACTAATAGTATCTTTTCACAACTAATCTCATAAAATCGTATTAAATACATTTGCAATATCTCAGAAACTATTGGTTTTATAAAATATAAAATACATAAAGTATTTGTTATTTATATAATAGTTCTACAATTTTGCAATGATGAGTTATTTAGTATCTCCAATAGTTTGTAGATAGGACATTTCGCCTCTGGAAAGTATCTTAAAATAATTTTTATGGGAAAACAAAGGATAGCCATATTATTTTATTATCTTATTCAACGCAGCAAATACGAATTTTAATCAAAATCGTTAAACTGATTAGATAAAATCGATTTTTTTCTCTTATCCGCTCGTTAATTGTAGGTTAAACATACACACAGAATGACAGCATTGCAAAAAAACAACTTTTCAGGTTAGGGTGGTCATGAGACGTCGACATACATCAACATATTAGGGCTAAATTTTTTTTTAATGGTCGCAATACTTTACCTTTTAGTGTTCGAAAAATTTTAATAAATAGTATATATTTCATAGAGCTTGAAAAATAATTTATATTGATTTATAAAAAATATGTCTAGATAAATATATTTATATTAAAAATAGATCTACATATTTTCTATGATAATAGTTCATATTCAAGTAGTTCGGAGATATGAAAAAAAATGATATTTACGCATCAGACCGGAACCCTTAAATTCATTTGATGAAAGATTCAGTTAGTAAATTTTTTTTTATTGAGTAATGCATCGAAATAAATTTAATCAAATCGTTAGAGCGATTTTAATAAAATCGAGTTTTTTCCTCTGTTTCCCGTTTTTGATTCCCTTCGGTAAACTACCTTTAATCTATAGTTAGATATCCAATACCAAAAATCCCTTGGGAAACCTATAAAAACCTTAGGTAACAAGTTTCTAGCCCAAGCGTCAAATAGTTTAGGCTCTACTCTAGAGGTACAGACAGACAGCCAGATGGAAATTCAAAAACAAACTTTTCGGATTCGAGGGGTCAATAAAACATCGAAATTCATCAAAACTCGAGTTCGATATTTTTACATCCTTACTACTTATAATGTAGCGGAGAAAGTAAAAATAACATATAAACATTTTTTAAACACCAAATGCATGCTAACAATATAAGATTAATTAAGCAACATAAGTATACTAAACAATTATTTACACGATTCGTAAATATGTTGATTATTATATTAAAGACACTTTTTGAATAAATGAGTTTAAATTAACTAGCACATACAATAGCCCCATGGCTTCTTTGCGCTGACTGAACAGCTTTGAAAAGTTACCGAGACCAAATTATGTATCATCTACGCCCGAACCTATGATTGCAAAAACAGCGTTTAGCAGCTGTGTACATACCTAAATGTTACTGTCCAGAAGTCAGTTGTGAGCTGTCAGTCAGTCACCAAAGGAGCCATGGGATTACTGAGTATTCACAATGAATTGTTATTCAAACAACTAAGCCATTGGTTTCCTAATCCACAAACTGTGGTTTGCCAACTCTCTAGGGTTCTCGAAATCTTTCCTGGGGGTCCGAAAAAATATTTTGGCAATGGCGGATTTTTAACAACGAATTGTGAAATTTGTGAGAGACATTACAAGATTCCTATTACCTAAACTTGATGAGTTTCTGCCCATTTTTCTCTTCAGAAACCTCTACGTTTACTTTTCTACTACCCCATCCCAGAATTGTTACGCTTTCCACAATAAAACAGGCTCAATGCTAACGTGACCAGGAGACTTTATATTATCCTCCGTGTTCCTGAACCCTTTAAAGCTTTTTTGCCATTTATAGCAAGCGCATCCTTCTCACCAAGTCACGGGAAGAGGTTGAGTTTTGGTTAAACCTTGTAAACAATTTTAGAAACTTAAATCGGCATGGAATTCCTGGGTGATTACAGAAATTGATTTCCGTACCCTTTAAAACATTTTTGAAATCTGAGACTTTTTGTGACAATAAGCTAACAAATGCGACTACTTTCCTTATTTAATTTCATTTTTAATTTTTCTAATAAATGCATAATTTTTTTGAAATTTTACCTAATAAATTTCATATTCTTGATATACGTTTTTGTTGTGGTACCCAAAGTTACCTACCGGGATATAGTGTAATTTAAAGATATAAACCTTTTGATTGCTATTAATAACTGTACATTTAATAAAAATTAGGTAAACAAATAAATTGCGTGGCTTACCAGGGTGTACGTGTCAGTTTCAGATGTAGTGGAAAGGGGTTCGGGATTCGAGAAAGTTTGAGATCATTTAACTAAGCCATATACAGGTTGCAATCAGAAATATATGACGTTTTTGCAATGTAAAAACTTTTGATTTTCTAACATAAAAATTGTTTTACATTTTGTCAATTAAATCCCGACATATTTTTGCCGATGGTTATTTACATCGTGAAACCATTTTTTAAACACAAGTAGGTATGAGAAAATAACGTCTTGCAAATTTCCTACCTTTTCCATTCACTACATTGCTGAAAGTATTGCTCTGAATTAGTTACAAACCTCGTGATCATTGTGACACAAATTGGCGTTCGGGGCAACAACGATGTGAAACCTATGACTGATTACACTATCGTACATCAATGACTGAGAACCCATTTCATCTCTAGGACTTTCGTTGATAAAAATAACTGTCGGTAATTTTGTTGCGACGAAACCGATAGTAATTCATGGTGATTCACTTCACTCACGAGTAACAAGTATGGCGTGGGATGATACATCGGTGGGCCAATTGTCCCTATTTCTTAGAACGGAGGTAGGATCAAAGTACTAAGGTGAATTATCACTAGTTTTGATGTTAGGGAGAGTCGTGTAGAACCGACACTTAAGATTTTAACATTTAATTTTTTAATTTTATTAAATGAAATGAGACAAATGACATGTAAATATAAAGATTACATGTGTATTCATATACCTGCATGTATTACAATAGCTTATATAAAATATTCTTCTTTCTAGAGTCATTAACAAAAAATAGGCTTAGTTCACTTTAAAAAGTAACTGTCGGGTAGTTACCGTCATATTACAATATTACAATTTTTTAATCAATTTGGACACCAAACTTCTCTTATTGTCTTAAGATGCTTTCTCACAAGAGCACATTTATAAAAAAGAGGGATTTAATTCCATATTGGTACAATTTCTCGTGCGCCCAAACCCATGGGCAAAATCACTCTTTAATCGCAATCCTCGTCAAAATTTTCTCCGCATATTATGGCAGTCGGTTTTAAATCTTCAACATTCTCGCTCATAAGTGTGCCGAAGTATTGTTAACTTTTTCTGTTATTTTGATGTAATTTTTTTTCTTTTTTATCGTGACTATCCAATCTTAGTTTTTGATTTTCCCTTTTTCTTTAATTGTTTTTCTTCTACGAGCTTTATAAGACTGATGTTAGTAATTTCGCTCTTAGCACCACGTCTTCTCTAACCATTTAACCTACTTCTGCAGCGACAGCACTGGTGACACTTGTGTGATTATTGTGTTGAAAAATCCGTTGAAGGAGTTTGATGACGTGTGGTAGTCCTTTGATGGTGAAGTTTGTACGGTTGAAGTTGACTGTTGTTGAAGTCCCCATGGAATACATAACTCTGGTAATGGAGGTTTGTGGAGATACAGAAGTGTGAGGCTCTTGGAGATTCAAATGATGGCTGGTAAATTTTCGTGTCCATAATTTGATGTGTGTGGAGTCTTAGGGGATATTGATTGTAGATTTCCTGGATCATCTTTCAATAGCTCTGAGTCTTCATAGACAGAGTCGGGAATATCAACTATCCTTGCTATGGCAAATAATCCAAATCTGTGAATATGTTTGGATTATATGGATGTATACCTGTACATATCAAACCCTCTTTAGCTATATCCATTTCGGCAAATTTGGTAAAAGCATAGCATACAAATCCCAACAATCAAAATCTGTTTCTGTAAAAAGGATTCTGTCGCAATCCAAATAGCACAAGCTTCATAATATGACTACTTTAAATGGCTCATTATGTCCTATAAAGTGGTTGCAGTTTGGTGCGTTGGGGGGGGGGGGGGGGCAAACTTAATAAAAGAACATTGTGGTTGACGTCAAACAGAATCACGTCAAGCTCCCTGTGGCTGCAGTGACCATTGCAACAAAAATGACAGCAAAGGTTCATAGTTTTAGTAGGATGGACACGTTTGACGAACTCTTGAAGCACTTCAGAAAAATTTCACCAGTTAATATCCATCCCCTAGTTTGGAGCAGCAAACAAACTTCCAGGGGGTGCACCAATCATGAGGCGGTTGTTCATACCTCTGCTAGAAATATAAAGAGAGGCGGGATTAAGTGGTCTCCAGAAGCATTTACGCAAAGAAGCACAGTGACCGAACGACCTCTTTCCCAGACGTTAATTTCCAACTTTGTTTTTTCTCCCTTTTATGGAATTATAACTTAGAGTCATTTGAATAAGAACGCACGTAAACTCCTGTTTCATCTGGCATTGAAAATTCTACATGCAAAAAGGAATATTTTACTTTTGAAGTTGATTAAATTTGTCAAAAAATCTAGAAACCGAGAGGTTTTGTTGAAACCAACTGCTCGTTTGCATCTAGTCACTTCAGTGGATCTTATTGTGATTTCAGGTGTCGTTTTCATAAAATCATAGATAGAAGTCCTTACCAGCACTCTTCTTTTTCATGTTTGAAGCGTGATTCCAGAATCAGAGGCTTCAGCCACAAAAAAAAAACGCAATCCAACTTTTCCCTAACTCCTTACGACACAATGTCATCAAACGGTTATCAAGGGGTCTTTATGTGAATTACAATTCCTCTTCAAAAATTTCTGAGAAGTAGGTTTAGTCGTGATCCCCCAGATCAGACCTATTTTTACTTCATTTCCTAATTTTAACTTCGGCTACTCTGTCTCCTAAGGAGCTTTTAAGAACAGCGTATGTATTGCCGCCTGTCTCACTGTCATAAGCGTTACTTAAAACTTTCTCTACAGATATTTTCATGTCTTCTACTCATGCCACTTCCACGTAACCCTACTTTTTCCTTTTCTTTAATTTAGGCATAGTGTAAAATTCCAGAATTCGGTTTTACCTGAAAGAAAAAGATTCTATGAAGACAAAATAAAAAATAAATATATATATTATATATATATAGATAATTTAGTATTAGATATATATATATATATATATATAAATAGATATATACCTAATCTGAGTAATCGTGATCTAACCTTAAATAAGTGTTTTATTTGAGCTTTATTCGTTTTTAATGTTTAACAACTTTGTGCATCCCTTAGTTTGTCCGGTACTGGACGAAACAACTTGTCCGATACTAGTCGATCTGTATGGCAATAAAATAATGGTAGTCATCCAATAATATTTTCTTTGTTGTCCAAATCAATATTATAACTTATTCATGATTTTACCCTTTACCTTATATCCAAAACCAAACTAATTGTAATTACCGTGTGAGAATGAGAAGTCTTGAAAAGGTAGTTAGAAACAATGAAACAAAGCACATAAACTACACAAACACTCGGGGAACCGTACGGCTCGAGGCGCGCCTTCAACACTAACGGTTGTCTTTGGCTGCAACAAGAGGAGTAATATTATATCCGAGAGGAATTCTCTTAGCTAAAGGTAGTTACTGAAACATTATCTGTCCGATACTAGCCGCTGTCCGATAACTATAAGCGAACTCTCCCCCTAAGTAACTTCCTCAGACCTCAAATGCAAAGAATGCAACGGAACAATACACAGGTGTGGTTCCAGAGGACGGGAACAACCCCCATACAATCACGGGTCTCCATTGGCAAGAGCTTCGAGACAGTTCCCACAACGCCTAATTTCAGTTCATGGAGATATCTCATGGCCAGCGATGTTCACCCGATTTCGGCGCGTGGACTACTTTTATGGGGTTAACTGAATCGAAAGTTTTCATTGATCCAACCACGCACATTGGAAGATTCAAGGTTCATTGAACGTAAAATTAGGGAATATATACCCCCGATACACATGCTTCGTGAGTCATGATATTTCAGAGTAAGACTCAGCATGTGTGATTGAAATGGAGGACATTTGCAAGACGCTATATTCCATTCCCTACTGTGTCTAAAAATTGTGGTATTAGAGAGGTGTTAAATAACAATGGCAAAAATATGCTGAATTTAATGACAAAATGTAAACAATTTTTTGTTATAAGATACAAAAAGTAATTTACACTTGCAAAATCTCGTAATTTTCTGCTGCATCCTGTATAAACTACCCTCAACGTAATGACACAATCATATGAGGTCATTGATGGCATTTCACTGCAGTAAAAGTGATTGTATATTATTAGTCTCAATATCGGATCACAATAGGCAATGATTAATACTAAACAATAAACTGATAATTACATTAATTATGGTCTACAGCATTTTACGCATGGCTGGTTACACGAGAATTAAGGTTTTTAAGACGGCTTAGTTAAGTGTTTAACAGATTTTTAACTCGAAAGTCAGGGACATATAAATACTGCGAGATGAAAAATAAACGGTTCTTGCTTGCAATACATTCATTCTCTAATATTTGATTCTACATAGCTATTTAGGAGTGTTTAAAATGACATTGAATATTTGTTTTTGTGAAAGAACTTATTTTATGGTAGTTATTGATGACCTGATTTATCAAAAACTACTGACAATATTTTTAAAATTTCACTAACCATTTGATTCAAAACTGCATCTTGTGAGTGTCTGACATGAAAAATAAGTTTGGATAACTTTGTTTTTTTGGGTAAAAAATTTTCCTATAAAGGGGTCCTTTTAATGAGGGTGAATTGAAAAATTCAAATATTTGGAAAAAAAAGATATTGATTTTGCTAAAATGTATAACTGGGAAAGTGTTGAGAAGACATGTCAAAAGAAGCACTATGCTTGGTGGGGGTGGAAATCTGGCTATGGTAGTTTTACTGATGACTGTTAGTATTTTAATTTGAATATTTTAAAAAAAATTGCTTTAATGGATTTGGTTAAAATCCGTTCGGAGACTATAAGACATATCAATAAATATATAATTGATTATTCTAAAATAAATTAAGTTGAGAGTTTTTATTTATAACAAATTATAGAAAATTTGAATGTTTTTGGAAATTGACCTTTAAGAACGTATTAAAATGGGAATCTGTGAATAGTTTTTTCATGATAGATAATAATAAGGTTTAAATTTTAACAACTTAACAACAAATAGATTAAGGTCGTTTCAAATAATTTATTTTGTAAAACTTGAATTTGTTTAATAATGTGAACAGTTAGTTTAAATTACACCTTACAGGTGATTAAGGTGACTAAAAAATATAGGATTGAAACCCAAAGAGTAATTACAAACATACATATCAATATTAAAATATCCTAAAATGAACTGTACTTTGTGTTGGTCATTTATATTCATCATGTTTATTTAACATAAAATAAACTTTCAAAAGCTAACTTTAAAATCTTTATTTGAAATAGATCTTACAATTATATACTAAAAATGTAACAAATAGATTAATATCCCCTTAAAAGGCACTTAAACTCTAGATAACACAATCAACCAATCCAATAAAATCATAAGTACATTTGTGTGATAACAATTGTAACTCCAAGACCGAAACCTTACAGAGGAACTTAAATATGCCTCAACATGTTCACTCACAAACGTGTATTTTATTCTACCTAACTTGAGATTTTACCGACCTGTGCCGATTAGCTGTTGTTGCTTTTTACTCCCAAAACCCAGAAATTATTTGAATTCTTATCATAAAAAAACCATAGAATGTGAAATGTAGCGTTTATTTATAATATATACTTTGTACCTGACATCTTCGACAGCTTGACCAATAATTTCAGGTAACCCTAGAAATGCCGGAGTAATATGGGGGGTGCAACTTTGCATCTCTGATTTGTTATATTTAACCCTATACATTAATATTTTGAGTTTGATAGCCTAAAAGTGGAGGGGGATGCGAGAATAGGCATCCACTTTGAAGTTTTCTTAACAAAATAATTAATCCGTTAGAAAACATAGAGTATAATTTTATTCACATGGTGACATCAACATTCTTGGAATATCTGTCCAAGGGTGTCCTTAAATTAAATGGGGCGCTACTTTTCTCGTAAGATAAAAAGTTTCTCAACTAACTCCCATTAATGTTCATTACATAAATTATAAAACTATTGATGTTGGCATGTGTATACAATTAAATTCATGTTTCTAATTCAACATTTTTATTTATTTTAGCAAAAAACTGGAGTTGCTATAGATTAAAAAAATACTGTCCTTTTCCGCGTCCCCCTTCAAGCACACCTTCAAATAAAATGATGAAAACTCAAAACCAAAAACATAAAACTGAAATAAGTCTAGCATCAGTACACAGGGAAACTTGAGAATGTGACATGCACTTTTTCTATCCCCCCGTTTCTCCTAATAATGTTGGAAACTACTGCACGACTATCTTAAACTGAAGAAAAAAATCAGCTGAATTTCCAAAAATAGGCTTACGTAGTCAAAGAAACAGAAAAAAAGAAAAGGGGTTGCTTCCCTTATTTGTTTATTGTTATTTTACTATCATTATAAATTACTCAACTCTGGAATAAGTGGACGAGGTTGTGGTTGTGGCAGCAAGTGGATATTTACATTTTAAAGGGCCAGGTCAAAGCTTCCGGTAGTGATTTTGTCTCAACATATTGTGTTAATATGTTAAAAATTACATTCAAATTAAGTTTCTTATTTTTTTTAAAATCACTAGAATTTCACAATCGCTAAGTCAAATCTTCAACCAGAAAGAATAAAAAATATAGACTTTGAAAATGAAACATATGTACTTCATTATTTGTACAAAAGTTGGGCAACAGACGTTGGTCTTGTCCCTGGTGTTCCTAAGACACGTTAGGAATTCCTTAACTTTCCCGGGGTTTTTCATGAGTACCACAAAATATTAAGGAATTCTATCACTCTGCCTAATACATGACTACTTTTGACACCTGTTCATTGTGTTTTGTGGACTGAAATTTGACCGCTGAATCTTCAGTGATGCAATGTTTTCTGTTTCCAAAATGCCTTAAAAACCCTACACAAATTCTCCAAATAAATTGCACATTTCTCGGGATTTTAATAATTCTTTCACTTAAAATTTTAAGATCCAACAGCCTACCAGCTGTACACAGCTCACTACCACCAAATAATAAACAATAAAAACAAATAAACCTTTGTCTCCACTCACAGTTAACTACAATATTGTAACATTAGAGAAAGTTTATTTTTTTCCCTTGCCGTCGACGTGCATTATTGTAAATGGTCACTAAGTGCTCTAACTGTTTAATATCAAGTTTTTCTGCAGTTTTAGTGAAAAAAGACGAATATTTAATAAATATCTATTTTATTCCATTTAACCTCAAACAAAATATAAACTATATTTATCGAATCACAAGCCGCAAAACTGGCCCGATGAACTACTGTTTGTTTAGCTCGCAGTGAATTAACTGAGCGACGGGCTTAACAGAGAGGGGCTGGCCCATGTCAGCTTCTCCCCATTTAGTCATTGGAGTCCTCCGAGCTCATGGTAGGGTCGAGTGACGATTGGAGCGTGTAATCATCCTCTTGGGACTGAGGAATACTTTTATAACACAATCGATCAATTCACTGTGTGTAGAGAATGATGCACCAGTTCATATAATGTAATTTTACCAAACTTGTTATAAAAATAATAAGGTAAGAAAGAAATGTTCAAAAAGTGTTGGTCGGTCCAGGTGCCCCTGTAACCCCAATGGACGGCCTCTGTTGTGTTAAAATGTGAATATTATGAACATCAATTTTGGATTTAGTGACACTTAAAATAAAATGGCCAAGAGAATAAAAATGTAATTCTAGGCATTGTAGCTCTTTGAAACAAACCTTAATTGGTGTGTGAACTATAGACTTTAAAAACTATTGCTTAACAGTCTTTTACTTGTGTTGCACATAAGAGCAACCTGAAATGGTGGGATGGAAGTGGACGAAAATCTGAGTGCAGACAGCAATACAAACCCCTATATGGGCTAAGCTTCATACTGTGGTGTTTGTTGCAATCAAAGACAGACCGAAACATTGTTTATAACAATGTCGACAAAACTTCCGGCACGCTGGTTAGCTACTGATGCGTGACCTTCAAAGCAGAGGATGAAATGTCCCTCAAGAACACACAATCATCACTCACCATAATTTTGAAACTAAAGAGCATATCATATCTACTATGAAGCTTTGTTTGTTTTTGCACCACGTCTTAATACCCGTCCCGGCTATACAATTAATATACTAAAATACTAGTTGTGTTAGAATGAGGAATACCTATAGCTGGAATTGTAACCGTATTTGCAAGGTGGAGAGTGGAAAACCATTAAAGAAATCCACCTAAACACCAGACCATTATTCAAACACAGTTCTAAACATAATCAGTATAAAATAATTCCTAAGCTAATGATGAAATTGGAAAATTTTCATAAATAAATAAGGACAACCATTACATAAATAAAATAATCTGACATTTATATTTCAAAAACGAGAATCTTTGGTTTGGTGTTCGGGGGAAGAAACATTTACAAAACTAAGAAAACTTATATTTTTTGGTGTGGTAGAAAATTGAAATTTGTCAGGAAGGTGGATGGCTATTTCCAGATAACTAGAAAAGTATGAAAGATTTTAATTATATACATAAATTTGAAAAATATGT
The DNA here is from genome assembly GCA_039000515.1 of Timema cristinae. NCBI lineage: Eukaryota > Metazoa > Arthropoda > Insecta > Phasmatodea > Timematidae > Timema > Timema cristinae. The sequence goes on from JBCFYV010009882.1 coordinate 20,884,215, forward strand.
ATGACTAGCAAGACTATAAATCAATAACAAGTGGTTAGTAGAATAAGACAATACTTTTAACAAGGTATGGAGTATGAGATTTATTAATGAATAGTGATAATATTATGTATTTAAATAGTCTGAAGAAACCTGATCATCTTGGCACACGACGGAAGGTAGGTGAATTTTTTATACTAATGTTTACATCATTAACCGTGCCCATGCTTGAGACTTCTTAAATCATTGTCATAGAAGTTTAACCATTGAGTACCCTATCTCTCTTCCTACCGTGAATATATCTGCTATGATTCATCTTTGCAACATTTACCGGTACAGAAGCTTTAAACAGAACGATAACCATCCCTATCTTGAGATAGTTCTATCCAATCCACCTCATTACAACCCTATGTCTTTCAAGTCAATTCTCATGTTATTCCTACCCATCTGCATCTAGGTCTTCCCAATAAGTCTCTTCACATGGGTTGCCAGTCAGTTCCCTGAACAAGGTTCTAGATTATACCATTCCACGCTTGCATGTCCTGCCCGACCGTAATTTGCGAGATTTGATTATCTTAAGAATGTCTTTTGATTAGTATGGTGTATGTTAACCTATCATTATGTAACCTCCTCCACTATACCCAGAATCTCATATATCCTTTTTCTTAAACAAATAGTAGCCTTAGAAATTTGTTTTAGAAAACCCTAAATTTATTTCCGTTATGTAAGTTAAGAGAACACGTTTTCCCAACGATATAGAATTTACGGTTAAAAATGATTGTTTCTAAGTAGTGATATTGGCGTATGGAATACAATTTGACCTTTGACATTTGTCCCCTCCTCTCTCCTCCTTCCCCCCCTATTCCAACCCCAAACCCCCACCCACTTACCTGACTTTTTCTCCTTCCCCCACCCCTGACCTACTTTCTCTGATTGGCTTCCCCACCCCCTGACCTACTTTCCTATGAGTGCTTGAGCCCTCATCCCCACCCAGACCTTCCTCCAATCCCCTCCAACCACGTACATGTTGGTGAATAATTATCGTTAAATGATTATTGTTAATTAATTGTTAGGATTTTTTATTTCACGGCAACCGTGTTGGTTGGAGTTAGGCGTTCCTCGCGCCCATGGCTGCAGCAAAGGTAGGATGGGGGCTGTCGGAGTTTTTATTCATGCAGCCGAGGTGCTGCGACCCTTCTCTTATCGAGCTCAGTCGTGTAATGGCAACTTTCTCCTCACAATCACAGGCTGTTGTTTTCCGACCCCATTCCCGCCCCTCCCCCCTTAAGCCCCACCCCCCTACAACATGCAAAAACCAGTTGATTCTTGCTTAGATACGTGTGAGACAAAATAGCAGGTGTGTGTGAGGCGTTCCTGCGCCAATGGCTGGCAAAGGTAGGATCGGGGGGGGGGGGTGTTGGAGTTTTTATGTCCAATTTTAGCGGGCCATATGCACAATCAGGGGCCACCGAATCCTCGGTTAGGGGCCGCTACCCCGGGTTTCAAAATTCTACAAAAATTTGTTTGTTGGTATCGCCCTTTCACAACGCACGATGGGTGTATCCGTATGGACGGGAAAACAACAGGGGTTTTTTTTCCATTGCGTGTTTTTGTAAAACCCCAAGGCCCCAGGTTGGCGGGTTTTCAAGACAAGTTGAAACAAGAATTTTAAATTTTGCCCCAGGGAAACGGTTTTTTTCCCGGGGCCCGACGAGTTGAGACAAAAATTATTTTTAGGTCATCGGGCGTCTTTTTTGGCGGGCAGACAAGTCAGGAAAAGAATATATCGTGATCGACAACCGGGGGGTTTTTTTCAATTGCGTTTTGTCGCCATCTAGTGCCATTGCAAAAATCAGGGGCCACCGAATCCCCCGGTTGGGGGCCCGCTACCCCGGTACAAAAGTCTACAAAAATTTGTTTTTTTGGTATCGCTTTCAAAACGCAGGGTTTGTGTGTATCCTCATGGACAGGAAAACCTTTTTTTTTTTCCTTTCGTGTTATGTCGAAACCCCTGGCGAAAGGTTTGGCGGGTTGTAAGGAAAAAAGTTGGGGAAAAGAATTTTAAATTGCCCCAGGGCAAGGGTTTTTTTTTTCCCTGGCTCGAAAAGGGCGAGTTGAGACAAAAAAAATATATTTAGGTCATTGGGGGCGCTAGGGGGGAAGGGTAGACAAGACAAAGTTGGGACTCGTGAAAAAAACAGATATTACATATATATTTTTTTAAATTAAAACAGCAAAAATTATACATTTTTACGGGAAATGACGCTATATTCGTTCTTACGTTTTTTACAGTGTCTTTTAGTGCGTTAAAATTGTTTTTTGTTCACAATCCAGCATGTAAAAGTCCCAAAACCCATGACTTGGGGCGTGTATAGTAACCCAGCATGATAAGATCTAGGTTTTTTAGGGGCGTTTCCCCGTTGGTTGTTTAGATCGATGCATCCCCGATTTGTTGCGTGTGCATACATCCACGACGGGTGTTTTCGATCAAAATTTTTTGAATAGCGTGCGAAGGGTTTTTCGACCACTTTTCACGTCGGTTGACGGAAACGTCCCATAAAGGGAAAACCTCGCAAAGAGGCCCCCGCTAGGGCTAGGGTAGGCGACCGTTTAGTCCGGGGTCTTGTTTCCGTTATGACGGCCATACGGGCAACCCCAAAATGCGTCCAGAGGGGATTTCGGGGATTAGCAGTAATTTTTTGAGGAGGTTTTGTGTTGTGAAAAATTTGATATGACAGACTTGTAACTGGGGCCCGTTCTTGCCCTTTTATGGGTTTAAACCAAAGGGCAGTTCCCTCCAAAATTTTTTCTTGTGGCAAAAGGGCCCTTTTAAAATTGTTCTTTAAACCCTCCGACCCATGACCCGCTTGGCGTGACTCCCTCCAGCGGGGAAAAAGGTTTTTGAAAATATGGGGATGGCGAGTGGTTTCACCCGGGTTTGCCTTGTGCCGAAACGTTTTTTGACCCTTCCCCTGATGTTTGGGTGGTTATGGGGCACGTCGGAGACGCACCTTTTTTTAGGCAACGGGCCCCCTGGACACGGCCTTTGAAGGGCGGCATTTCCCCTAAAGTTTGAAAAAAAAATTGTAATATCTCCCCCCGGTGTTATGTTTAATTTGGGGGGTGAGAAAAGGTTTTGGGAAAGTTTTAGCGGAAAGTTCTGGGGCGATGAGAAGGGACAAGGAGACAGTAATGGCCGCAAAGTCTGGGCGATGCTTTGAAGTTGTAGTTGTATGGGGGTGCGAAAATTTTTTTTGCGTATAAAAAGCCAAATGTGTTTTTTAGCGGTGGAAAAACCAAAAAACGTCAAATTTTTTCTCCCCCGCCGTTCTTTTGATAAAGATGGGGACCCAAAGCGTCCCGGTTGGGGTTGTGGTGGTGTTTATGACTAGAGGGCAGGTGAGTATTCCCTTTGGGGGAGTTGATCCCGCAGGGAAAAACCCCCCTAAGGGAAAGGAACCCCGGGGGTTTTTTTTCAGGAAGTTTTTTGGTGGCGTGTCCATCCAAAACCTCCCGTCTGAAGAAGGGCGAAAGAGGCAGAGCAGAAATTCCATAAAAACTATGTGAAACACATGGTGCGACCCAATTTAAGTGTT
>JBCFYV010009882.1:20887886-20903134 GCA_039000515.1 Timema cristinae
GGGGGGGGGAATAACGTAAAAATCGCGACACACAACTAGGGGTCAAAGGGTAAAGGGTCAAATTGGAGCCAGGGGGCTGCTAGACTACTTTAATTTCCAAAAATCCATTATTACTAGGCCGTTATTTTTAAATAATGGTTTCACATATTTTTTTAAATTTCTGTATCCTGTTTCTGTTCACTTTTTTTATTTGTAGGGGCCCCGTTTTCGGAGTTTAATCACTTTGTTTGCACTGCTGTCAAACTGGCAACTGGGGGTTGGGTTCCTTACTTCCCGTGGGTGTACTTTGTTGTTTTTCCTATACTGTTTCCTTTTCCCCCTCCACGCAAACATGAACTCAGTCCTCTTTATCATCCCCAAAAAAAATTTTTAACCATGGGATAGTCCGGGGGCAATAAAAATAAGCCTTGAAAAATTTTTATAGATGATTTTTTTATTTGGAGAAAATAAGTTTCTCACTGTGCCCCCTGCTACCAACGGTGGACTACGGTGGGAAGGGGGAACAAAAAATTTCGCGCATTTGAGGGGAATGGGTTTGGGGGAACTTTTTAGGAAAAACATCCTGGGTTATCCGGTGGGATCTGAGCCCTGACTTTTCATAGTTCCAAATCCTATCTATTAAAAGTGCCCCACCGATGCGGGTGTAAATAAGTTACAAATTTACAAAAGTCTCGCTGAATAACCCCCAGAACAAGGTTAAAATTTAAAAGGGAAAAAAACACTTTCAAATATTATTTTTAATCAACGGTCTTGTGCCCCAACCCGTTGGACCTCCAGGCCGGGTAAAACGAATCTGGCCCCGCAAAAGCCACGCCCGGTGACTATTCCTTATCCAAATGTCGGATCATAAAAAAAGACAATCACCCGCTTTCCTGAAATGTATTATGCGTGTTTGTACCAATCAACCTTTTCCACTTCGCACGGCCCCCAACAGGTATCGTCCACCAGGGTAAATTGGGGTAGGCCGAGCTCCACTCCTTGATTCAACTCGTCCCCTCGCCCGTTTGTACAAGTATCTCACAACCCCCCAACCCTCCAAACAGGCGGCGTCACACTCCCCGCCCCTTGGAGGGGCTCACAAACTAAAAATAAAAACACTTGGTGCCAACCCAACGGCACAACCTCCCCGCCTCGATAAAAGCCCCGCCTCGAAAACCGCGCTAACAAATGTATTAATAGGTTACAACGGGAAAAAAACACTGCCAACACAAATACACCAAAAATATATACAATATAAACTAAAACAATTTTTTTCGAGGGAGATTCCATAATTTTTCTTTGCAAAATAATTCCAAATACCATTAGCTCACTATGTATGAACGTCCATCCTCAAAACGTCTACATTAACGCTTTTTTATTAAACACCAATTTAATCGCAGCACCTCCCCGTACCAAACACCACATGGCACTCGACAAACATTCCCCTCCTACGAAAGGAAATCATTTTTACATAAAAGCAACCCCATTGGGGGTTTGTGAGAACGCATCAAGCCTCTCCTACTCTTCCCTTTCATCCAAACAGAATTAACCCTAGAACAAGGTCCCAATTTTACACTCTATTGCAGTGGCGGCCATAATTAAATTAGCTCCAGAAAATTCTGCCATTTTTTTTAAAAATGTAAAAAAGGGAAAAAACTTTATAAAAAAAAAATTTTATTCAGGAACTTGAAAAAATTTTAACAAAAAAACCAAATTTTTTTACTTCCCTTTAATTAAATTGTTACTTTTCAAGCTTGATAATTTTTTTAAAAATTGAAACCATTTTTTTCTTTTAATTTTTCCAAAAATTAAAATTTTTTTTCTCCTTACCCTTGGATGAAAATTTGAGGAAATTTTTCTCCAGAAAGTAACGCAAGCGCATTTAGCCCCTTTCTTTTAAATAAAGGAACCAAAAAAAATGAATCAAATAGAATACGTAACAGAAAGAATCTAATTTACACTCTTCAACTTTATCACATTCAAAAAATTTTAAAGTACAGGGTTTTTTAACACAACACACCCGATAAAAAAACACTTCCTTCCACCATCAGCCAGAGCCGGCCTGCAGAGCAACAGGGGCTCTCTCTACCTGGCAGTCTCCCCTTTTTTACTCCCCCCCCCCCCGTCCTATGTGCGTATGTGCACAACAGTGAAACACAACGTCGCTGGCACGGAAGCACACATTCCATACACAATTTTTGTATATTTTTCAAAATGGGGGATGGCTACTGAAGTACTAATTTAAGCTTAAGGAAAATATATTGCACTAAAAAAATGAAAAAAAATTAAAAAAAAAAGGACTCATTTTTTAAAATTTATCGAAAATATAAAATGTATAAAGGGGGGCTCATTTCCGCAGTGCCTAACACGAGCCGCCACTTCTCTTTTTTTAAAAAATGAAGATAATTATTTAAAATTCGTAATATAATAAAATATACAATAGCATACCCGAGAACAAATTGCGCTAGACATTCGTAAACATTTTATTCAGGGTTTTTAAAATTTTCAAAATTTTTTTTTTTAAAGAATTAACGTCTTCATTTGATACTAGGTCAATAAAAAAATCGATTTTGGGTCCCCGAGGGCCAACTTTTCTATTAAAATTTTGACTTCCAGTTTAAATTTGCCTCATTTTACTGGGGGGTACACATCTTATGGTAATCGCTTGCTATTAAGTTTCTCTTTTATAAATTTTGGCCAATAAAAAGATAATTATTGACTATTGAGTCTAAAATGAGAGAGATTATTGCTGATTTTGGGAAAATGGAATTTGTTTCTTTTTTATCCTCTATAAACTGCTATTAAATTTTTGGGTTTTACAGACACACAGACACGGGTTGCAAAAACCCCTTTTTAGGGTCGGGGAGGTCATGAAACGTTTAATCCATCAACATTCGGGGTAGATTTTTTTGACTGGTTAATAAATTTTCCTTAAGTTAAAGTGTTTGGGAAATCTTAAAGTAAATAATTCGTATATAGCTAAACACTTTTGGTTTTATAAAAAAAATATCAAGTAAAAGATTTTTTTATAAACAATCCACATCCGTGAAATGGTAATAATTTTATATCTCAAAGACTTAAGGAGATAAAATTAAAAATAATAATTTACCATCAACCGGGAACCCTTAAGTCAATTTGATGAAAAATTGAGACTAGCCTTTGGTTTGAATATTTATCAAAGCTTAGAAAGAAATATAACAAAAACTTAAAACAGATTGTGATTAAATCGATTATTTCTCTTTCCCAAACTGATATTATTTTGCTAAAAGAATTACTTTAAAAAAAAAATTAAATAGTCAGTTATTCACTCTTTCAAATACAATTAAGTTTACAGCTTTACTGTTTTTTTGGGTTTTAAAACCTAAGAGTACCGATCTGTAGTCACAGAATAACCTTTTTTGTGAAAGGTTTTATTGATTTTGGGGGGCAAAATGGAGTTTTGGGAAGGGAGTTGGTACTTTTGCGGGGGGGCTGTTGGAAGTGTCTATATAAACCCTATACACTGTGAGGAAAAAACAAGTTATTTGGGGCCCTATGTGTAGGATGTTTGTGTGTAGTTCAAAGGGCTGAAAGAAAAACACACGTTAAAAATGCACAGTTGAAGGGTGGATAGTGATTGTGAGTTTATGAAATGATTGCGAGTGGGGGGTTTATTCCATCTGGGCTTTTTTGTAACGCCTGGGCCCTTTTGGGGGTTGTACCCCCCAAGGTCTTTTATTATCGATTATCTTAAAAAGGGAGGTTTTTGTTGTAGGTTTATGTCACGTTTCACAAATTTCCCTTAAGTTTTGGGTGCCTCTCCCGGGGAGTGCGCGTTGCTATTCTCGTGTTCACCCCAAAATACATCGAAGGACTCGGTTCTGGATCACTTGAAGCTGGCTTAGCACGGTGGCGCGCGTAGCTCCATGACTCGCGGGCGTAAAAACTAGTACCGGAAGGATTAGGGCTCTGAGAGAAGCATTTAGTTTGAATGTTAAGTTGTTGGCTCTTGAAGAGTGAGAAGTTTCGAGATAATACCCCCAAACCCTTCTTTTTGGTGTTCTCCACTGGGATTTCCAGTTCAGGCGGGAATCTATAGTAACTCCCAGGTACCTGAGTTCCCTCGAGTAAGGGAAGCTTCTCCCAGAACCCTGAACGGGTCTTGTGGCTGAGCCCCTTCTTTGGAGAGTTGATGGCCGTGATTTCGCTGGGTTCCCCCTTTAATCCTCCACTTCTCTAGCCAGTCGCTGAATTGGTCCAGGTATCTCTGCTTTGGGATGAAAGCTTTCCCCTGATGTTTTTGTGTGCCCGTGAAGAACAGGGTGTCATGGGCGAAAAGTCTCACCCTAACTTTAGGGTCTGTCGGAACGTCGGCGACGTACACACTGTACAGGAAAGGAGATAGTGTGACCCCTGCGGCACTCCTGCTTGGATGTTGTGACGGGACGATTCTTGCCTTCCAGTTTGACTGCAAAACGGTGACCTCGTAAGAAGTTCCTTATTGTGTGTATGTAGGATTTGGGAAAGTTGAAAGAGATCAACTTCCGAAGGAGGCTGGTATGCCAAACCTTGTCGAACGCCTTCTCCACGTCCATAAGTACGGCGAGTGTTACTTCCTTTCGTTGAAGCTTTCCGTTGTTTCTTCCACAAGGCTAGTGATAGGGTGAACCGTGGAGTGTCGGCCCCGGGAAACCCAAATTGGGTGTCAGGGAGCACTCGTTGTTGGTGAGCAAATACCTTCAGCTCTGGAGTAGGATTTTCTCATAGAGTTTTCCCAAAGGCTGCTGAGCAGACTGATTGGCCTCCGGTTTTGCGGGAATTTTGAGCCCTTTTCCCCAGTTTCGGAATCGAGATTACGTCGGCCAAATTTCCAACATGGTGGGAAGTAGCCCCACCGCAATGAGGTGGAGAAAATGGCCGTCAGGAGGGTGATGACTGAAGCTGGGCATGGCAGATCATCTCGTTTATAATCCTGTCCGCTCCCGGGCTTTTTTCTTTTTCAGTTTATTTATGGCCTGTTCTACCTCGGGTCTGGACACTGGGGTGGCGGTTCGCCAAACGGTTCCTCGAAGAACAGATTCACCTCTTCTCTGACACTTGTTGAGAAGTTTTCGTCTTGGGGTTCCATGTTTGCCATAAATTGATCCTGAAGGGACTCGGCTATGGCTTCGGCTTTTTCCTCAGGTGTGTATGTCATCCCCTGTCTTCCGTGGATGGCCGGTGTTTTAAGTCTTTGGGAACTGCCTTTGAGTTGTTTGGTGATGGTCCAGACGTTTCCCCTCCGTTGACGGTCTCTGAGACGAACTCGTTCCATTTGCTAATTTCAGTTGTTTAGCTCTTCGGCAGACTAGGGCCCTCATTCTGTTTTTAAGCTGCTCGATGCCTCGGGAGCGAGAAGTCTGCCAGTCCCTGCTCGCTTCCCTCTTTTGCGCTATTAAAAGATTGAGGTCGGTGATCTCTCTTAAGTTTTATTAGTGGGGGTTCATAAATGGTTGAGGTTCGACGGCTTCAAGGGGTGTTGCAGTGAGAAGAGCGATCGAGTGATCCACCTCTTCTGTAGTTCTTACTTCCCACCCCGTCCGGTTAGCTCTTGCCAGGGTGTCTTTGTACTTGGGCCAGTCCGTGATGGGGGTGTTTCTTCTGAGGAAGGAAGTCCGGGTTTTTGTGTTTACCAACAACCTACAGAAGATCGGAGGTGGTCTGAGTCCAGTTCGTTTAGTGGTGTAGTTTCCTCGGGGTGTTGGTTGAGGTCCGTGAGTATTAGATCGAGCACATCTGGAAGGGGTCTTTTAGTTGGTGGGATAGAAAGTTGGGTTCCGGGCCCGGGGCCAGTACTAAGTAGTTGTTTTGGGTAGCGTGTTGTCTCAGTATGTGGCCTGCTTGGTTTGCTGTTCGGGGTGTACCAGAGAGTAAAGTTTGGCGTTTAGGTCTCCGGCGGCAAAGAAATTTGGTTTGGCCACCACCCCGTTCAGGTCTTGATCGGTGAAGGGGCCGTAGGGCTCCTGTACATGGCTGTGTACATTATTTTTCTCAATGGTGAGGGGACTATCACCGAAGTCGTTTCTATGTTTACCATACCCGGGATGGTGGTGTGGTAGGGGTTTAAAATTTCTTTACCAGTACGGGGGGTACCCCCCACCCCTTCCGGTAGGCCTGTCCGTCCTGTGGATGTCGTAGCCAGAAAAGCTCAGCCGTTTGGGTGGTGTCAAATGCGTCTCGCAATGAGGGCAATAAACTACCCCATATGTTTTTCAATAGCTGTTCTAGCTCGTGGCCTGTTGCATTATGCCGTTGGGATTCCAGAACATAATGTTAAGGAGTCTTGTGGATGAGGATTTTGATTATTCATCATCACGGTAAAAATCAGTGACGGCTTCAAGAAAAAGTCAGGGCCTTAGTTGTTTTTGTCCGGAGCGGTTTTTAGCCTGGTTATGTACAGTTTGAGGTGTGTAAGGAGTCCTGAAATATTTATGTCTTTAAGTATTTGGAAGAGATCAGTTATGTCAGAAGTATCGTTTGGGGTTTGCGTCGGTCTCACTGGTTTTTTTTGGGAGGTTTACAACTGCTGCAGCGTATGACATCCTCTTGGTCTCGGGTGGGTACGATGTAGTTGGTCTGGCGTCTGTCTTAAGTCTGTGTGTGACCTGTCTTGGTGGAACGGACACGTCCGCTGGCTTTTGCCCCCCCTTGTTTCGGTAGTGTTTTTTGTTTGTCACGTTTTTCCAACTCCCTAATAAGAGCGAGACAGTTTCGATAATTTGCCGCGTGTTCCCCCTTGCAGTTAACGCAGCGTGCCGGCGTTGTTCTGTCTTTTTTGGCGCACTCTCTGGTCAAGTGCTCCCCGAGACACTTGACACATCGAGGTGTTTGTGAACAATAGTTCTTTGAGTGGCCAAATCGTTGGCAGCGGTGGCACTGGAGTATTATGCTCTCAGATTTTTGGTATTCCTCTATCTTCACGACTGTATGATTTATCGCCCTGACTTTTTAAATCTCCGCTACTGTCTGTGATTTCTCCAGGGTACATACGAATATGGGGAGTGGCCTTGGTGTTGCTAATTCTGTGGTGGATTTTGTGTACAGTTGCCTCACATTGATGGGCCTGAACCCCATTTCGGTGAGTTCTGCTATTATGGCCTCACTCGGCATGGTGGAGTGGAGGCCCTTGATCTCAACCTTGAAGGGCCTGTCCCTCTGTAGCATATAGGTGAAGTGTTCTAGGTTTGTTTCCTTTAAAAGTTTACGAAGTGTGCTGTAGTCCTTTAAAGAACTTGTAATGACTTTAATACCCTGTGGCGTGCAGTGGAGTTTGTACTCGTCCTTCAGGTTGGTTTTGAAGAGCTTGATTACATTGTTGTATTCCGCCAAATTTGGAATAATTATTGGTGGAATTTTTACCTTTTTCTGTGCTTGAACCTCTTCATTGTGAGTGGCGTCTGTTGACTCCATAGCGGAGTCACGTAGGGCTGTGTTACCTTTCTCACTAACAAGTGGAGCGAATTTGTTGGTTACCTTTATGGCTTTGGTGACCGGGATGTCAACTCCTGGTTTGGTCCAGTGCTTCCGTTTTAACGATGAGACCGGCTCAAAAGTTATTATAGGTTGAGGCTGGTTACCTGTATTGTCTTGTGAGTGTCCAGGATGTTGGGAATCCGTGGTAGTTTTTGTTGTGAATTGAGGCTCCATGCCCTCATCATTGGACTCCTCTGACATGCTGTCGACGTCTTCCTCCTCCCCGGTCACGTCTATGTCCGATCCCGTGGACATTTTCAGTTTTGGTTAGGTTGTTTACACTCTCACACGCTATTTTATGGTCCCGCCTAGCCGGCAAACCGTCACTAGCCTTCGCCGAACACGCAAAAAAATTATTAAGAGTTTTTGGCCCTGAAATGGGCCAAAAGATTTTCGTTTAATTTCACCCAAGTTTGTGAAAAAATTTAAACGGTTTAGAAAACACAATGGTGGGTTTAGAACCCCGTTTCACCGGGAAAAAACACTTCACTAATCACTTCACTAAGCCTTGAAAAGGCCTCCGAAGCACTTTAGACGCTGATCGCTGATCGATGTGTTTTCGTTCGGTGTCACTGAATCAACTCCTCTCGTCCCATTCTCGGACCAATGGGGAAAACAGGGGCTTCCTATTGGTGCGAGAAACCGTTAGAGAGAGTGTCCATCACGCAGTGCCCGAAGCAGAACATCTGACTTGACAGTTATGCCAAGCCAGGTTGTCTGTGAAAGGGCTGATTTGTTGTTTGAGTACCGAGTCATTGTCACGACTCTCAACCTCGCGAATGAATTTAAATACCTATGAAATGAGACAGATGAAATGAGGCTGTAAAAGAATTACAAGTATTAGTAAATTAAGCTGAAAAGGAATTACAGTTGTATTAGAAAATGACCCTTTGAGGTGAAAATTTGTGATTGTGCTGGGTCGTAGGACTTTGGGAGGATTTTCTTTTCTTGGGAAGTAGGGAGGTGTGCTTAAGGTATGATGGTGAGTTGTGAGTGATTGCGTTGGGTCGCGGGAATTGGGGAGGATTTTCTTTTCTTGGGATGTGGGGAGGTGTTCTTAAGGTATGATGGTGAGTTGTGAGTGATTGTGCTGGGTCGTGGGAAGATCGCTGGTTGACAGTTGTCTGGTTGATTGACGAGGTCCGGAAAGCTGCTGAGAAAGGCTACACCGTTTAAGCCGTACACGAGGTGTGGGAGTACAATATATCTCTTTACAATTGTTAGATACGTTCTGGTGGATTGTTTCAGGGGTATATTGATTTAAAAAAATTAAACAAGAAGCCAGCGGATGGCCAGAGTGGTGTACCTCGCAAGATGAGAATTAGCTTATATTCAAAATTATGAGAAAATAGAAGGGGTAAAATTCTATTTTGGATCTGTTTTTTAAAAACCCTGGTCTCCACACGATGGCTAAACTCTTTTTAAATTCACTATGGGTAAGTTAGGGAAAAAACACAATTTACCACATGTAGCCCTTTTCAACGACTATCAGGGCATCCACAAATATCTTACGGAGCCATGCATCACCGTGGACAGATTTATTAATGTAAATGATGAGGTTATGTTTCACAATAAAAAGAATGCGCGTAACGCGTTGTGCCCTAACCCCACATGGGTGTGGTGGTGGCATGCTTAAATACTGCTATGGCTAGGTTGCACTTATACAGCATCCTTGAAAAACTGAGGGACCGTGTTTTGTATCATTTAACTGATAGCGTCCTATTCATGGAATGCCCCAACGATTGGAGTCCACCGACCAGAGACTTTTTAGTTGACCTCACTGATGAACTTCAAGATTACGGCCCGGGAAGTTATATTATCACCTTTGTATCTGGCTGTCCCAAGAACTACGCGTACCGAGTTTTATTTGGTGACGATCCTGCCAAATATAAAAACAGTGTGTAAGGTTCGAGAGATCACCATAAACTATGGCAACCGGAACGACGTTAATTTGGAAATTTTTAAAGCGATGGTCACCAAACAGGCTGCGGAAAGATACATAAAGATACCGCACAAGATTGTTACAAAAAGTCTTGCGACTTTATGTACCGTTTCGCAGAATTAAGTCTACTGGTCGGTGTACACTGAAAGATGGATAACCAATGATTTTAATACGTTGCCGTTTGGATATCAGATTCCTTGTAAACGCGCTTGCCCAGACTAAAAAATGTTCATTTAGACGGCTTGATAAATAATATTTTTTCTTTCATTTTAGACAGTTCCACTGACATCCCGTTTTTAAAAGTTCATTTTTTTCTCATATTTTTTCTGATGAAAACACGCATTTTTTATGCCCTCGGGATACTTTATTTATATTTTTTCATCCACCAGTACAACCCTTCACCTAACTGATAATTTCTAGTCAATTAGTTCTTTGTATATATATAATAATTATAGTCAAATTTATTGGATTTTTCTGGGTTTTTTCTTGTACATATTTTAAATTGACAGCATCTTGCTGTGTATGTATATTCAAATACTCTTTAAACTGGACTTAGTAAATTAGTACCGAGGCCACTATTCCCACTACGGCGTCAAGAAATTTATTATTGTTTCCTCTACGCCTAAACATGTATAATATACTTCAAGGTGTAAGATATATTCTATAACTATAAATTTTTGTAAATAAATATTCCAACTACATATTTCATGGTGTGAGTTATGCTTTAAAAACTTTTATTTGTATATATAAACATAATAAGTATAAGTATACTTTTCGTGATGTGAGCTATATTTTTAAATTTTATTTGTGTAAATAAATATTCCATGTATACTTTTCATGGTTGTAAGCATTTATTTGTGTAAATAAATATTCCATGTATAGATTTTATGGTGTGAGCAACTTTTATTTGTGTGAATATATATTATAAAAACTGTTATGTTTGTATTTTAACGTCGCCACCCCATCCCTCCTATCCTATAAATACAAGTTCATTTAACTTATACGCTCAGTCTCAAACATTATGGATTAGTTGAAACATCCTTTTTCGGCCATCATCAGAGGCCATTCTGACTGTGGAAAGTGACATTTTGTTGCCGACTTTATCCGTCACTCGGACACAATGGGTGACGTTAAATTTTATAAAATCATTTGTTATTTTGTTTAATGGCAACCGGGATTTGAACAAGAAAGGTCAAGTCCCCATGTCATATTCAGTAAGGGTTTCCCGGAAAAGGATGACACCTGTAATGACTCTCCACATATGATTATTCTGGACTACCTTATACGTGAAACCAACGAAATGCTCGTCGATATTTCATTAAAGGATGCCATCATTAAAATATTACCATCATGTACCTTACACAATACATATTCCAAAAAGGCAAAGGCCAAATAGACATTTCCTTAAACTCACAGTATATCGTACTTTTTAAAAATCCCAGGGATAAAGCTCAGATTCAACACTTTGCAAGTAAAGTCTCTCTTGAAAACCCCCGTGTTTTACAACAGGTTTACGATGATGATACAATTCCTCCCCTTTTTTATATATTGTTGGATTTCAAGCAAGGTACAGCCGAATAGTTCAGATATAGAATCCACACAAATGTCAGGTGCTGCATGTACCTACCACGCAAAAGCTATAAAAACACTGATTCTTCCCGATTACAGATAATTTCATAGCCATGAGTCTTAAAATGCTGAATCAAGCCCCTTTGTTGCGTGCGAAGCATCACATGAACCCTTAACAATGTGTCGCTATGCTGACAATGGCATACAAGAAACTGATTGACTCTGTTTGCAAGTGTGCCTACAACACTCCATAAGGGCGGGTTCCATTGAAAATTTCGCAGAAGACAAATCTACTTTTTTCACCAGCAGGTTTTGCACAAGCTGGTCAAACGAGGATAGTGCTGGAAGAAGAAGAGACGAATAATCGTTCAGAAAGGGGGAGCGTTCCTGCCCTTACTTTTAGCCCCTTTAATCAACGGCTTCCTCGGTTCCTTATTCAACAAATATATAATAGAACACACAAAAAAAGATGATATTGGTGTCCCTGTAAATATTACACCGTTACAAGAAACACCACCAACAAGTGGCATCGGCCACAAATCTAGTGGTCTCCGAGCTGGACAAGGAAATGGAAAAAAATCTTCACTTCAAAACTTGACAAGTATAATTGGATTTATACCAACAAGTGCTACAGCACTAGCTGCAATTTTGTCAACACCCTCCAACACCTGAAAATACAGCCACAACCACTCCCGATATGTTTGTACTTCCAATCCTTGTTGTTTTCAATACTGTATCCGTACAGGCACGTAAAACGTGAACTTTTACCGGAACATATTTATCGAGGCGGTATCTCTTGGAACGAAAACGGGCATGTGAGTATTAACGATATTTTTCTCCGTGGATCCAATATTGTGGGTTCGGTCAACGATCTGGACAGAGCAAGAAGACACAGCGAGCCATCGGGTTGGCGAGAGTTTCCCACGGTGCTTTTAAAAATAAACGCCCCAAACAATTTATTGTAAACCCGAAACGCTTCGCACCCATTATTGTTTTGAAGCCCGTACCCCAACCACATACACCGTCGCAACGCCCTAAGAAGAAGAAACTTTAAAGGGTGGACGAAAACAGCTGGCTGCCGTTCCGAGCCTAATGAACTGTTTAGCCGACATCTACTACGACCATTCTCATCCTGCAGGGTTTGCAGGGGCGGCGTCGCTCATAAAGACGTCCAAGAAAGTTCCGGACGAAGTACGAGAATAGTTTCGTATGCAGGACTCTTATACGCTACACAAACCTGTGATAAATAAGTTCCCATGAAACAAGTACGTGGTGTCAAACATTGGCGATCTTTGGAAAGCCGATGTCAACGATATGCGATGTCTCAGAAAATACAAAGACGCTGCCATGTACTTGCTCACCATCCATTTATATGTTTAGCAAGATGGCTTTGGTGAGGACGCTTCTTTCCAAGACAGGGATCTTCGTGAGTGACGCCTTTCAGGATATTTTCAAACAAAGTGACCGTAAACCTCTAGTTTTACAGACGGACAAGGGGATAGTGTTCACGGCACGTCACGTCTAGTCCGGAAATGTTTCAATAAATAAAGCCTGTATTACTACATCACTCATAATCTGGACGTGAAGGCAAGCATCGTGGAACGATTCATTAGAATTCTGAAAGGTTTCGTATTATGCTGATTTAACAAAAATAACACGTATAGCTATGTGGACGTCCTCCAAGGTCTCGTCGATGCTTACAATGGCGTAAATTATTCCAGTATCAAGATGGTGCTTGCAAACGTTTCAGAAATCAATGTAATTCGATTCAGAGATAAAATGTATGGCAATCGGTGCCCAAACTTGAATAGTAAGCCAAAAATCCTAGTCGGTGACACGATATGTATTAGAAATTCCAAAATGCTGTTCGTAAAGGGCTACGATAGCAATTGGAAAGAAGATATTTTCAAAGTCAGTGGTGTCGTACTGTTACAACCAGTCCTCTACAAGCTGACCGTTCTTGTTAGTGAGTAAGTGGAGGGAACATTTTAAGAACCCGATTTGCAACAAGTATGTCTCCCCAAAAGTTTTAAAATTGATAAAATACTACAAGTCACCAGTAAAGGTTCCAGAAAGAAAGTGTGAGTTCAGTGGAAAGGTTACCCCACCCATTTTAATTCCTGGATTACTGCCATTTACGTCAGTGCCCTACCACGAAGGACCAGTTTTACTACACTTCACCGAGGGACAGCCTTATGTGATATTTTCTGAAAGATACCCTCGCGAATTTTACCACGCAACTACTCTACCATCTTACACTCGATGGACAGTGGGGAATCACTCTTGCCGAATTACAATATCCGTGTTCTTTCAACAACGTACCCGAAGCCCAAAATATTGTATGGAACTACTGAGTGGCCACTAACGGCATAGAACAACTAATTAAAGATCACCCCCTCCTGGAAACTACACCCCTATCTATGGAAAGATCAAAGCCCTAAACGAATTTGAGGCGTTTAATTTCAGTGTTGTATTTAAGTACACAAATCCTAACAAAAAAGTGGACGTTGTTTTCTTCTCCATCAAATATACAGCTGCTGATTCTATCTAGTCAACTAAGATTACAGTTTGGTTTCGATCCTAAGACTAAGTGAACAAAGATCAAAAGTCACCGTACGCCATCCACATTCTACTAGGCTTGTACTCGCAAATGTATGTCGAAATGGATCTCGTCGATCCTCAGACCGTGAGTGACATTGTGGCACCGCATTTACATATCCTCGGTATAAAAAACCCTAATTATGTCTACGTCATCCATAATACATTTAGTATTTAGTATTACTGTTTCACCACGTGCCCGTGCTTAGAAGGGAAATTGAAAGCCTGGAAATCAATAAAAGAACATACACTGGTGAACCTGTAACATTCGAGTTTGGAAAGCGTGCGTGAAAATTCATTTTTGAAACTGCTCAACATCAACTGCCCATAACAAAAATACCACATCAACCAGGCTGGAACAGGAATATTTTCGATCTACCACGGTTTTCCCTATCAACGCGGGCATGGAATAGGACATTTTTTCAGTGGCCATTTCAAGAGCGTCACACTGTTGCTGAGAAGCGGTGCTAAGGCCATTGGAAAACAGGCGCTTCATACGGGTATCAATGTGCTCCTCAACGTCGCCAATCAGCGTCGTCCTTTCAAAAAAGCTCTACGCCAATGTGTCAGTAAGGCTGGAACAAACCTAAAACACAAGGTTAAAAGCAGAAGATTGACACGTTCATGACCAGCTCAGGCTATAAAGTGTTTCGTAAGAAGCACCGACGTCAATCTTCTGTAATTACCCGACGTAAAAGGGTCAAGAAAGAAGCTGTAGATATTTTCAGTTGAAATATCGTTTCTACACCCTCAATCCTGCGTATGTGCCAGAACTGAACTTGATATATTTTCCATCCCACCTTCGCAAACCAGTCTTGAATGTGGACAATGGTCCAGTAAAAACCTTTCTCTTCCCTCATAGATGATTCCCCCATCTAATTTACCGCTACTCGTCAAGGCAAGTTCTATATCGATTTTTACAGACCATGCTCTATCTCAGGATGGATATCATGAACACGACGGTGGTTATTTCAACGAGATGGATCAAATTGCTCCCGTCGACAACTGATTGCATTCGCCAAACACACAGGTGGATATGTTTTTAAATTTAAATTACTCTCACTTTCCAGCAACACGTATACTTATAGATAGTATATTGTGACATTGCTCATTTACAACAACGAAGTCAAAAGAACACATTTGACTTTTGGTCTGTGTTTTTCAGATAACCCCAGAATCTTTGAGGAGGCTAACGCAGGTAACAAGGGGTTTGAGGCTCGTCGTATTCTCAATGCTAAAAAAGACGATGGATCTTTTGGGTTATCTACATGGTTATGTGTTTAACCAAGATTAATAGCATTTTAACGGTATCGAACTCAGCATCAAGTGTGTCCGTTAAAGAGACGGGTTTAGTCTTATGGCCATCCCTGAAATCTCGCAATTTAAGGTTGACATCGTTGAAGCCTTTCTACTAGTGTCAAAGTAGCACCTTATATACTGTTGGCACATGCCAAGGCATTAAACTTTATTCCCGCAAATTATCCCATTATCCGCATGGAAGTAAAACACTCACTACTCCTATGAGTGTACAAGGGAAATCATTGGACAACGTATTCACCAGTTACTCAAACGATTAATCGTAGGATTTGTATTAAACGTTAGCCTTCAATGGAGACGCCACCAAGAACCCGTTCAACTTTCAAACCTACTGCAGGAAACATTTCTCACT
>JBCFYV010009882.1:20903234-20926459 GCA_039000515.1 Timema cristinae
AATAAAGCATTGTTATATTACTACTATATTAAATATCTAAATGATGGCATAAGCTCTCAGACCCTATGTCATCCCACCCTCCACACATGTTACAAAGCTAAATTTGATTTAAAATGTATTACATAACCAAGCAAATATAAATGCTTTTAAAAATTTTGAGCAATCAATTATTATAGTTTAATAATATGTATTTTACTAAAATACCCGCCTCGGTGGCGTAGTTGGCTAACGCGCTTGTCGTGTTGAGCTCGATTTCTGATTACGGGGAGATCGAGGTTCGAATCTCGGTCGGGTGAACTGGGGGTGGTTTTTCCAAAATGGTTTTCCACTCTACCTCCACGCAAATGCGGGTTCACTTCCTCTAATTATAACTTCCAATTCATAATCCATTAGCGTAATTAGTACTTAAAGCGTATAACCCGAACGGGTAGTAAGACGCGGTGCTAAATAAAATATTTTACTAATAAGCTCTTATTTTGATCATCTTAATTATTTTTCCTAATCACCATATTACCTAAGCCCATCAAATAAACTTACTAGTTCAAACTTTTAATAATATTTAAATTGCTCTTGTGCTATTATGCTAAGATACTAGCGCTTTTTGGCTTCAATGTTTGATTACTGGAACTATAACTTTACATGATGTGAGTTAGAAGTGGCATAGAGGTGAGCCTGCTCGATGAAGCCACGTATCTTGTTTATAACTATGGAGACTGTCATGTTTGATGTTTCCCCCATGTTTATACATTATTTTGCTATCTGTTTATTGTGTAGATTATGTTATGAGGTGACGTGATTTATTTATATCCATAAATACAGGAATTTTTTTTTTTTTGTATTTCCGTTCCTTATTATTTTTTTGAGTTAAACGATAGATGTTTTTTATGCCTAAAACAGAAGTCTCAAAACTCATTTGGGTGGGTGAAGGTTATTTGAAACTTTTAGAGCGTAGTGAAGAACCACGTTCAAAAGTTTATCTCTATTTTAAGAAAGGCAATGTGAATTCGGAAGGTAAGCAAAACAATTCCCCACAACGTTATGTTATTAATTTTCATACTTAAAAAGATTAAATACATAAAAATATTTTAAAGATTGCTACAAAGTTTTGGTAACACAAAAACGTTTTAACAATGTCCAGGTTGAAATAGATCTATCACACTTTTAAATCCATAAGTATTGTTCTTAATTTTTTGTTTAATATCATTGTGAACCCGCTTCGGTAGTCGCATGGTCTAAGGCGTCACTCTCACAATAGACTAGACTGCCAATGAGAGGGAGATTGAGATCGAGCACCGGTCGGTTGTACTGAGAGTCGTCATTCCCAAATGGGTTTCCACTCTACCTCAACGCTAATTAAGGTACACTTCCTTTAAATTCAACCTTTCTTATCCCTGACTTATTAGCGTAATTAGTAAATATGGGTATAACCTGAACATAAGACGCGGTGCTAAAATAAATCATTGTGAGGTTGACATTTAGGCCCGTATGCAAGAACGAGTAGTAGAAAGCTCGAAGGTAGGTCCCGACCTTAATTTACTTCAGCTATTATCTCTTGTTATAAATATTTATGGTGTATAACATTTTATCACCTTTACTGATGATTTCTATTATATTTTCTCTAGCTGCCATCCTGTAAGTTTTATATTTAGGTCTTACCTGAATACAAACAAAGTTGTTCTGGTCCCATATCTTTTTGTTCCTGGGCCTACAGCCTAAATGGTTTAATGGGTTTTGTGAAAACTTGGTATTTAGGTGCTATATGGTCATACCTTGAATATAGATTGAATATTTTAGCTGCCAATATTTTCACCATTGAAGCGTTGTAATTGTTTTAATAGGATTTTTTTTGAAGAGAAGTGAAAGCTGATTTTTGTTTGAAGTCAATGGTACTTTCTCGAACTCGGAAACCTGGACGATCACTCACATAGCAGGTTGCAGTGCTACAAGCTGACAAATCTAGGGTACCTATTATACACACACTGCTTTCTGACAAATGATCATCTTGCTGCTCAGTGAAGGGGGTATAAGGTGTGGATTGTATCGTCCACACTTACTTTTACTGGTTAATTTCGTGCCAAAATGTATTGTCAACGAAAAAAAGGGAATATAGATTTGCTTTTATTATACGAGTTTAACTGAAGTTTGAAATTTTGTAGTGTTGAAAAACGCACACAAAATCGTGGGTGGAGGTGAAGTTTAGTGTCAAGATGGGACACCGTGTCACACACACGTGACGATCATGTCTGAATTGTATGTTGATAATATTCGGAATTACCGACTTATGAATGACGACACCTACAAGCATATTTTGTTTATAGTGTTTCAGTGGTTGACTAGTAACAGTCCACCTCGGTGGTCTTGAGGTAAAGTGCTCGCCTCAGGACCAGATGTTTGAAAGTTCAAACCCAATCGGGCTCGACGGGTTTTTCTTGAGGGATAAAAGTCCGTAGTACAACTTCCTTCGGAGGGTAAGTGTCCTATGTCCCATGTCCCATGTCGATGGTGTCATGTAAAAGAACTCTCTAAGGTATGTGAACATACCTTTCCCGGCAAAATTGGTAGGTTCTTTCACTCTCGTTCATAGAAATTCTCATATGCTGTTAAATCAGTTCAGAAAGTGCACGTTAAATAGCTCAAATAATAATGACAAAATTAACTAAGCAACACAGAAGCGGTACAACATTTGAGAAGCTAGTAGAACAGAAATTGAGTACTAGGTAGCGTTCAGCGCTAAGAGCAGACGGACGTTCGATCAGAAATATCAAACACAATTATATAGCATTTCTAGAGGGGGTGTCTCTGATACACGCACCGATCACTTAGGAATATTACACGATCATCTCGCAGCGTTATAAAACGACGTTGCAGGTGTGCTCTCCAGCCCAAAGGGTAGCTCGAGAACCTAAGCAATGAAAAGTAAAAAATTTGGATGCTCCACCACTCCTTAGACATTTTTTGAAATTTTGATTCCTATAGGAGCTATTTGGAAGGGTATTTCTTAGTAAATCTTTGAAAACTAGATTCCTCTAGAAGCTGTTTGGAATAGTCTTCGCTTGGCAATGGTAGCCTTGACTAAGGGTTCCAAGTTTGATTTCCGGCATGCTGATAAGCTCATCATTGTGAAAATTGACGCTTCTGCTTTATTAAAGGGCTAATCACATGTCTGACTCAGTAAGCCTCAAGTGCGACACACGACACCTACCTAGACCAGAAAGGATGGAATGGGCCAGTTTCATATGCGAAACAGGCCCATTCCACTCGAGTCTAGGTGCGTGTCGTGTGTCGCACTTGAGGCTTACTGAGTCAGACTATGTGACTAGCCCTTAGTGATGAACTGTTGGCTGGAGTACTGAGTGATGTGTTGGTTCTAGAGTGAAAATTGCTTGTCGTCTACATTCAACTGGCACGTTAAATACCAAACGTAAAAAATGTTAAGGTACACAATTATATGTATAATTTTTTGTTCACATTTGTAGATCTATAATAAGTTGTCACAATTATAATTACTATACAGTTTTAATTGATCTATATCATGGTAAAATACAATAAAAAGAAAATAATCAAGCAGATTTATGCTGTTAAAAAACATAATATCATATTGTTGTTAAACCAAACAACAACAGCAATAATACAAATAATGTCTATCCAGGCTCAAATTAAGGCATGTTCCAAGTGTGCCACGCACATGCCCCCCCCCCCCCTGAGGTTAGGGACCCCCACCCGCCTGGCATATAAATCACTTTGACTTGTCATATTTATTTTGTGCTAATAATATATTTCAATATTCTTATGTTTGTTTGTAAAAATTTATCCAAACTAATCTAGAAATTTCCTTATCTAAGGGCGCTGGTAGCCTGGTATAACGTGGAGTCCATCAGTCCGTGCTTAAAAATTAACGCAAACTTTGCTTTTGACAAACCAGAAATACTACGTATCTTCAGACGGTACCTTTGACTTTTGACAGAAAAATAAACAATACTGTTCTATTGACAATAATTTCTTAGGTAAACTAATACAATTATTAATAATGGAGAATAGCTAAATTTGATGTGAGAAGAACGCAAAAAACGTTTTAAATAATAAAATTCGTTTTACTATTCTAATACTACTATTACTACTTTATCTGCAGACGGCGGATTACATAAAATGCAATTACACTTAAATAATTTATAGTTATATAATGTCCAGTACTATTATATTAAAAGCTATTAATTTACAGTACTAGCCAACTCAGTATATAATAGACTGTATAACTTAATACTAATTAAAGTATCAGTAGTTAATATGTTGATAAAAAAACTCACGGTACTAAACATGATTACTAAACGTTTGAAAAAAAAAAATTGTCTCTAAATAAAAATATCCATGTAAGATGTGTACGTAAGATTCATAATCATTCATTGGGGAACTAACTTCTAAGGGCCCCAAGTTTGATTTGGCACAGGGCCCCAAAAGTGTTAATCCGCGCCTCTGTGTATCTCTAGTAAGCATGTACCTTAGTGGTTATATTTTCGTAATTCTCTACGAAAATATAACAAGCATTTATTTAAAATATATATAACTATATTTTCACATACACATCGTACTACATTTAGTCAAAAATAATAAAATGAAAATGATATGTATTTACTACCTACAGATATAAGACAAAATAAGATAATTGCTTTATAGTTATTAGATCTACTAATGTGCGTCCTACTGCCCGTTTGGCGCATCAACTATTACCAAGATTGAGGTTGAGAAGAATTAATTTTATGTAACTGCATCAACATTCACTGGGCTATAGCATGGAAAATTATAATTAGTGAAAAAATATTCCCCAAGGATTTCCGGATAAGAAGGAATCAACCACTTGAATTTTACTGATCACTTTCCTTTAGAATTATTTGTTTACATTTTGTTTAAGTCTTTGCAGTGATAATTTATAATATCCGGCACCTTAACTCCGTCGATATTGTCTCCGCTTACTGAGTTAAGGGTCCCGGGTTCGCTTCACGGCATAGCGGAAAATTTATCATTGATGAAATATGGATTTACCCTTTCACCATGATAAATTAACAGTAGAGGACTGAATGTTATGCCTATCATAGTTTTAAGTTATATTATAAGGCCTATGAAGCTACGACAGGCCTAGAAAGCCGGGGGGGGGGGGGGGGGGGGAATATGGCTTGAATAAGAAATTGACCACAGCCTGGAAACAGTGATGGATGTAAGGTAAATATATTATAATTATAAAATCAATTAATATACTCTAATCCATTTTTAATGCTTTAAGAATGAACTGATGCAATCTTTTACTATAAAATACAAGCAGGCTTTTGATTATAAGATTTTACTTAATAAAATTATGATATAAGCCTATTATACAACTAATTGAATTTTAACTTACCCGAATCAGTGGTCACGTGGGTTAATTGTAGGCTCATCTTGTTTAGTTTTCCGGCTACGGGAAAGTTGGGGCTCAAATTCCGGCTGGGTATAATGATGGTAGTTTTTACACTCTCTCTCCACACGCTTGTGGGTGTACATCTCCTCTGGATTTTACTTTTCTCATGTTTATCCTACTAGTGCAATTAAAATACGTATAGCTCAAACGTGTAGTGAGATGTGGTAAAAAACAACTTTTTGTGTTTTCCCTTTAAACTGATTTTAAATGTTAGAGAAAGTTATAGATTTAATCAAAGTGTAGTTATTTTGATTACTTTATAATTGTTAAGGATACTTTACGCTACAATAAGTATACAAATTAAAGGATGAAGTGGTCCCAAGTATTGTAAATTTAGGTCGATTAATTAACCATTCCATAACTTGAAATACATTATTTTTTATTATCTACGAGAAGCTTAAAGCACCTTTTAAAATGTCAGCCACACCGCAACCTTGGCAGCGTTTTACCATGCCCTCTATCTGACTCAACCCTCAGAAAAATTATATATGGCATTAAGTAGAACCTTTTTCCCCTACCTTGATTCTTTTATCACCGCGAGGATCTGTTCTCGGCCCGTGATACCCTAACTTGCCTTCTACTAGGGTATATTGCTATCGTACGAGCAAGACAGAGACCACCATTGTGTGTGTGTGTGTGTGTGTGTGAGTTAATAATGTCAGATAGCCACCTAAAAAAAGGGGAAAAAAGATCTTCGTTCACATCAATCAAGACGAGGATAGGAAGACAAGTGCAAGAGAAAGGATTCAGGAGATGGGAAAATGAAAAGGACCGGAGAGAAGGAGTGGGAAGAGCGTAAGAGAGCAGGGTCGAGCTAAGCCGAGCCGAGCACAGTGCTGAAGATGTGCAGCGAACGCTTTCTATGACTAGAGGGGAGAATAGCCGGCTACTCAGTCGTTCGGTAGCCTTCGGCGAGAGTGCTGGTGCCTCGAACCAGGAGCCAGAACGACTCGTTAAGTAACCGAAAACTATCAAACTAACCCAAGGCTTGTGCTCGCATAATATCAAATTAACTTAGTAAATATATATATTTTTTAAAATGACTTTAGTAGTCAACCCCTGCGTGACTGACGGGACGAGCTCTAGAAATCTTCTTGCGGTGTCGCGAGTTCAACGGATGCAACGACTCAATTATCGTGACTTTCCTATTTCAAAAAATGTGACGCCAACGAACGGACCTAGCCTCTCGACGACGTGCCATACAGCGATCACGACAACTTTGTCAGATAATTCCACCACGTTGACCGGCGGTGGCGTCACGGCTCTGGCGAGTCTGTTCGTGTTGCTCATGGTTTGGAGCTGTGCGGCAGGTCTTGTCGCCGCGAACAGCGGTCTGGAAGCGGCGGGGGTGGCGATGTCTAGGGGGGTGCGCGCACACAGTGGAAGTGGGGGGGCTGGCCGCAGAAGACTCGATTATCAGGCGGCAGATGTGACTGATTCAGAGGCCGGCGTCGTAGGGGGATGTGCCTCGTGCCTCATGAGAGAGGGCCTCAGAAATCTAAGTTTGGCTACTATTAAGGAACAGATCCTAAATAAGCTGGGCATGAAGCATGCCCCCAACATGACCGGCAGGCAGTTACCCAAAATCCCTCCACTTCACCATCTGCTAGACATGTACGGTATGCAGCAGCATGTGCACACACACTCGAACAGCCAGAACGCGCAAACCACTGGCGGAATGCAAGGAGACGAACCCGCGCCCACCGGCCCACCGTTTAAGCCCGGACCTGTGCAGCAAGACGAGGAGGACGATTATCACGCTCGGACGGAGAGGGTGATCGCGTTCGCACAGCAACGTAAGTACCTCACACTTAAAAAAACAACTGAATATTTAATAAACATTTAGAGTTAAAACAATGCCCCATTCATCTTGAACCGCTCGTTTTTTTGTTTTGTTTTGGAGACGGTCGACTCCCAAAACAAGTTTATAAATTACGGATCTAAATTATACATTCTAATTGTGTTCAGTGTATATTATAAATCTTTCAGTAAACAGTCCTTATAAAGCGTGCCAAGCTCATATGATCCTAAGGGTCACATCCAAAACTAAAAACACCTAGGGAAGAGTATTAAAATAAATGCAATATTGTCAGTTTCTTAAATAATAATAGCTCCAACATAGTGCCTTTTTATTGCCAAAAGAAAATAACATTAAATAAAATAGTAAGACCCACCCATATTATTAGCTTTGATCAAGCTTTTTTAATGAATTGAACATCTGTGAAATGTTATTAATTAAGAGAAATAAAATGTGACAGGAATAGCATTTACAAATTGTGTATTTATTTATTTATTTTTTATAAAAAGAAAAAAGAGATCGCTTTGTATGTTGATTTGACATTAGGTCCGTGGGCTACACAGAATCATGTATCGGGCTGCGTGTGGCCCGTGGTCCGCAGGTTTGACATACTTGTACTCTAGTGAATACCATGTAAAGCGCGATAAAAAGTAAATAGTGTAAAATATTCATAGCAGTGTACTTCCCTTGGCCCAATTCTTGAAAGTATATTATTGTTTAAAACATACAGATCCCAGACTAGATGAACTATATAACAACCCACATTGCACTTATTAGAATGTATCAATAACTTTGAGTTAACAGTATATTTTCTTCAGTGCACTGTTAAATCCATTAGTGAGCAGTTAGAACCCACAGTATATATTATATAGCCTTTAGGTACGAACTGTGTCATTTCGTAAACAAGCAGTATTGAGGCTAGTGACTTCAATAAACCATATAAAGCTCACAATTTACATCCTTGGAGCGTTCGTAAACCTAACATTTCTAAGATTAGAGCTTTCAATATAGTTTTCAATGTAGGTAATGCAATGCCAAGAGTTAGCCATGCATATTATAAAGCATACATAACACTAAATTGAATGGAAAACACGATCTAAACATTAAAGTATACATTTAAAACCAGTGCCAAGATTAATATTTTGAAGCTAAATTTCACGGTATCACACCTACAGTGCACAGAAAACTTCTAAACCAACCAATGGACCGTTTAATTGCCCACAGTAGTCAAACTAGATATAACCATTTACAATTTAATATCCACACACTTTATATCTTACTATTTACAATCTAATGCTTGTAGTGCACACACTAGATCTTACTATGTACAATCTAATGTCCAAACTAAAAACACTAGAAATTGCTATTTTAAATCCAATGCATGTAATACTTACTTACTTGCTTACTTACTTGCCCAAAGTACACACTAGAATTTTACAATTTACAATCTAATTTATGTAGTACCCAATAGAACTTACCATTTACAATCTTATGCCCACGTCACCCACATTATATCTTACCATGTACATACTATCTAATTCTCCAGTACATGCGCTAATCGTAAAGCGAACAATCGTTAAATTCTTAAACGAACTTTCTAATCCTTTCTTTACACATTCCAAATTCAACAGTAGATATTATAGTATGTACTGGTATTGTAAATGTTATAAATCCCTGTGTGTGTAATCTATTATCAGTAATAATTCATATATTATTTATCTGATTCAATAAGTAGCAACACTAGCTAAGCCCTAGCATATTCAGTAAGCAGTTAACAATTAATTTATTCATTGTTTGACCCTATGGCCAAAGGTTTAATGGAACATACACATGCCGTGGTAGACTTTGGTAAGGCACGGATTTAATTTTACCTTTAAAAGCTAAAATCCCAGAATATATACTCATTGTGAGTATTTTTTCCACATTATTAATTTATTTATCTTATTTTTAACATAGCCACTAGTGTGAATGTTGATCAAATTTAATGTGTTTTTTTTCTCCAATCATTTGCCATATTTTTAGTTGCTGTAGTGTATTTCTTAAAGTAGTTTTATTTATAAAAAACAAAATAACAGCAATATATAAATTTTAGTACACCATTTATATAATGAAATATTCGTTATAGAGTACGTAATATTCAAATTAAATCTTGATTCAACGAAGCCGAATCTGCTTGAGTAGCTCAGTAATTCACACACTTTAAGTTGACCCATGATGCATTGCAACGCTTTAAGACAGCTGATTATCAACATATTTTATTTTCTAGTTGATAAACATATATTTTAGATCATTGTCCCGATGAATCTTTTCAAATTATAACCCTGTTTCGGGCACAATCCAATACATCGATACAAGCTTTACATTAACGAGTTATTACAAATCTCCTCCCAACGGAAAACGAAGCTGTCTGCTAGCTTCTGGCTGTAGAGCGCATGCGTTGACAAATTCGCATGCGCTCTAATTTGAGAGTGTTGGTTCTGAGATTTGATTGGTTCTCCTGGGCCGAACATCTCGAGCAGAGGGGACAAAGTAGTGATGAGTTGAACTTAAGTAAGTGGAATAGCTCTCGCCGATTAGTAAATATTACAGTGCACAGTCTTGTGTCTTGTATCTTTAGTAAAAAGTGTAATACCTTCAGAAAACAGAATAAAAGCTCTGATTTAAAGTAGATAGCTACTCAGAAATAATTTAATAAAATAAATAGCCTAATGTTTACATTACTTAACCTTGAATAGGAGCTATAATATAATTTAATATATTATTATTATTATTATTATTACTATTATTATTATTATTATTATTATTATTAGTGGGTATTTAACGTGTACTTTCTTATTCAAATAATTATACCAGCACACGACTTGCTAATCAACTTAATTTTATAACAGACACAACACCCAGCGTCCCAGCCCAAAGACACAATTCTCACTCATTGATAAATATTTCGGCCAAGCTGGGAATCGTGCTTAACACCTTTATATCAGTATGTAGGCGCTCTACCGACTCAGCTAAGGTGTCAGTTCTAATAAATTACACTGGTTTACAAAATAAAACTAATTTGTTGGCACACAAATAAAACGTTTGATCCTAATAGTACTTCTTTATGCTGAATTCAAACATGTAACTAGATTTTCTCTGTCTTGTAGGGATTTTTAGTGACACTGCAGGCTAGATTTAAAAAAAAGTGTATTTCCATACATTTAAAACTCTATTAATATTACATAAAATTGACAAATGGTGATTTTATTGAGTATTTAGCGCCTGGAACACATTTTTTGAGTGTCCAACTAAAGTGTACGATCATACTAGAAATACACTTCCCCTCGTACCTCTATTGCATGATGGAAATGTATTAGTAGAATCACTCGCCTTGTTCGTCGATGATGGTACTGAGATTATTGGAGAACAAACTCAAACTAAATTAATTTTTAACGACATATCACACCCCATATTTTTTAATGAATATAAGAGTTCGCCCACAATGTCAAGATAGTGCTGTGATTCAAAGTTTCCCAAAAACTTTTCTCTGACACTTATGAATGATTTCGACGCTGGTTTTTCAACTTAACTTAATTTATCTTCGAATTTTCCATCTTGAATCAAATCGATTATTTTTAACATCACTTATTCGAGGAAATTTTACCTTCAAATAAGAGAACCCAGCACAATTTTTATCCATGGACTTAACACAATTCTTAAAATGCCCTAATTTTATATTGAGTGGAGGTAAAAAAAGTTTTCATGTTTGACCAAAAAAAATACTATAGTATCACGCTGAAGTAAATTCCAGCCTATCACCCTAGACCCTGAAAGTTAAGCCTTTTCTTTCGACAAATTCAAATCCCGATCAAGGTCGTTTGGACATGACTCAATAGAAGAACTTGCTTCAAAAGTAGGGTCATGTTGCTCCTCATTTTGAATTAGGCTAGCTACATCGTTTTCCGAGTCTTCATTTTTCATAGTTACGTATTTTGGAGACTGTGGTACAGGTAAGTCCTCACTGTGCTGAACTGGTCTGAAAGCAGATGACAAATTTGTGTTTGTGTGTGTTTGGATTTATATGTTATTCATTTTAGGTTTGTTTGTTAAACTAAACATAGTCTATTTTGAAAGTTGAAAAATGACACCTGGACACGGGAATCAAATCACATATTTGTAGCCGACAATTTTCGCATGTCCATCATAGACTCTGCCTTAAAATATGAGTGAAGACTGACCCTGGGCACGAGACGATTCCTGGATAGCTCAGTGGGTAAAGTATTGGCGTACTAATCCGAAAGTCCCGGATTCGATTCCCGTGTTCAGGTATCAATTTTAAGAATATAATATATAGATGGAATAATCCTCACTAAAAGCATAAATAATAGCTTTGGCTATTTGATTCTTAAAAAAACAGTCTGATGACTGACCTTCTTGTTCCCCTGAAACATCGGGAACTGCAAAGTGAATACGACAGTGATCCTGTAACCATTCTGTCAGACGACGGTAATCCTGTAACCATTCTGTCAGACGAAGGTAATCATGTAACCATCCTGTCAGACGACGGTAATCCTGTAACCATTCTGTCAGACGAAGGTAATCCTGTAACCATTCTGTCGGACGAAGGTAATCCTGTAACCATTCTGTCAGACGACGGTAATCCTGTAACCATTCTGTCAGACGACGGTAATCCTGTAACCATTCTGTCAGACGACGGTAATCCTGTAACCATTCTGTCAGACGACGGTAATCCTGTAACCATTCTGTCAGACGACGGTAATCCTGTAACCATTCTGTCAGACGACGGTAATCCTGTAACCATTCTGTCAGACGACGGTAATCCTGTAACCATTCTGTCAGACGACGGTAATCCTGTAACCATTCTGTCAGACGACGGTAATCCTGTAACCATTCTGTCAGACGAAGGTAATCCTGTAACCATTCTGTCAGACGACGGTAATCCTGTAACCATTCTGTCAGACGACGGTAATCCTGTAACCATTCTGTCAGACGACGGTAATCCTGTAACCATTCTGTCAGACGAAGGTAATCCTGTAACCATTCTGTCAGACGACGGTAATCCTGTAACCATTCTGTCAGACGACGGTAATCCTGTAACCATTCTGTCAGACGACGGTAATCCTGTAACCATTCTGTCAGACGACGGTAATCCTGTAACCATTCTGTCAGACGACGGTAATCCTGTAACCATTCTGTCAGACGACGGTAATCCTGTAACCATTCTGTCAGACGACGGTAATCCTGTAACCATTCTGTCAGACGACGGTAATCCTGTAACCATTCTGTCAGACGACGGTAATCCTGTAACCATTCTGTCAGACGAAGGTAATCCTGTAACCATTCTGTCAGACGACGGTAATCCTGTAACCATTCTGTCAGACGACGGTAATCCTGTAACCATTCTGTCAGACGACGGTAATCCTGTAACCATTCTGTCAGACGAAGGTAATCCTGTAACCATTCTGTCAGACGACGGTAATCCTGTAACCATTCTGTCAGACGACGGTAATCCTGTAACCATTCTGTCAGACGACGGTAATCCTGTAACCATTCTGTCAGACGAAGGTAATCCTGTAACCATTCTGTCAGACGACGGTAATCCTGTAACCATTCTGTCAGACGACGGTAATCCTGTAACCATTCTGTCAGACGACGGTAATCCTGTAACCATTCTGTCAGACGACGGTAATCCTGTAACCATTCTGTCAGACGAAGGTAATCCTGTAACCATTCTGTCAGACGACGGTAATCCTGTAACCATTCTGTCAGACGAAGGTAATCCTGTAACCATTCTGTCAGACGACGGTAATCCTGTAACCATTCTGTCAGACGAAGGTAATCCTGTAACCATTCTGTCAAACGCTTCACACAGAATATATGAGGGTCGCCTACTTTACAGGCTAAAATATCCCTCATGGCATTATTTTAAACTAATGACGTGAAACTTCACTGTTGAGCTTTAAATGTTAATTCTCCAAACATATAACAGAGCGTATTCTTGGCATAACTAAACAGTATCAACCACAACACAGTTACAAATAAATATAATCACTAGACAAAAATAACTCAAACTCGCAGTGCGAACACGATGGATGTCAGTTCACTACTGACAAAGGTAGCTCAGATGTGTGATGAGATTATGTTGCTTGCAACACACTGCACAGCTCATATGTCTGACACCTACCTGTATGTAGTAAAATATATATATTTGGGGAAAAATTATAAAGTCAACTGTGATAAAATAGGTCAAATCTTTCAATACATATTTTATTAATATAAAGCTTCACCACAGAATAACTGTGGATGATAGACAAATTCTGATTGCATATTTTATTTCAGCGTAAAAAGTTATCTCAGAAACACCTTCATTGTTCCATGTGCAAAACATTGTGTTGACCAGAGTTATATTTCATCGCTGTCCACTCAAATGATTTAGTGTAACGTAGTCAGATATAATATGTTGTAGCTTAATTATAAATAGGCAAGTTCGACAAAACATAAAAACAAATAGGAGAATTGAATATTTATTTTAATTTAATTAAATACAAATTAATTGATATGCACTGTCCTCATTAATTTTAGTGAAATGACAATTCTTAGTTTTATATAGCAGTTTGGTAATTTAAATGTCTACTATAGCAACAGTTTATTTACGAGTTATACAAACAGTCTTTTCATTTATATATCGTTAAACCACATTAAGTCAGATAATTCTAGTGAGAAATATCTCTTTTAGTTAGAAAATTTATTCCAGTTCTTATTTACTCTGGGTGGTTTATCTTACAACGCGTCTTACTTCCCGTCCGTGGTATGCGCATTTTATAATGCTAATTGAGTAGAAGGTAGAATTTTAAAGAAAACATACTGAAACCATATAGGAATAAACACTCTCAATCCATCTCATCTGACCGGTATTCAAATTCTAACCTCCTTTTCACTGTCATAGCAAATTATAAGCTTGAAATTTAGTCAGCGTGCCCACCAATTCGGGTTATCCCTCGGTGTGAATACAGCTTAAAACTAAAAACAAAGATTAACCAGTATTAAAAACTACTTTTTCGCTCAAGGGCCCGTTTCAGAGTTATTTGAAATATCGAAAACATCCCTTTGGTTCTTGAAGGTTAACCAAAATAAAATATTACTTTTGAGTTGTATTTCTTTCTCCTAAAATGCATTTTTCATTTTTGATATACTTTATTTTTTACTGAAGAGATTATAGGTATAAATGAAACATGTTTATATATGATTTTAAGTTGAAATTGAGTATTTTTTCAAAACATTCAAGCAGAATTCTAAAATGATCGTTATAATTTAAAGAAAGGTTAATTAAATAAATATATTACATAGTTCAGAAATAATCTTTGAGTTAAGACTTGTAGAATTAAATATTCACCCAATAATATGCTGTTTCCTTGTATTTTTCGTGTTTGGCTTTTCTACCATTAAAAAGGGAGGAGTCAACCAACAAAAACAGAAGACAAGGGAGGGGTGGCTTGTTCACTACATTGAGTAGACTCTTTTCAAAGTTAATTCATCCAATTCTCCTAAAATGCGAGATTATTTGTATTTTACTTGCTTAATTTAGTAAACATAGCTTAATATTACATTTTTAATGGTTTTGCGAGTGTCTTGTTTAAAACAAAACAGAAAAAGGTAGTTTTAATCAAAGTGAACTATGAATGAATAACAGAGAAAATGAAGAGAAAAGCTGATTAGTTAAAGGGCCTCTTCAGCACCAACGTTCTATTCTCAAGATTTGTGAATATAGTTTGTTGTTTGAAAAAAGTAAAAGTACCTTCACAAGACTGTAATAAACTACAATAAAAAGCAAACACAATAATTTAAGGAAAATACTGATTCTAAGCACTAGCAACTTGAAATCTTACTGCCTCACTTAAGTACGCCACCTATCCTTAGCTCTAGCTATTTCTATCCAGTCCACCTCATTACACCCTATCCCTATCTTGAGCTAGTACTGTCCAGTCCACCTCATTACACCTTATCCCTATCTTGAGCTAGTACTGTCCAGTCCACCTCATTACACCCTATCTACATCTTGAGTTAGTTCTATCCAATCCACCTCATTACACCCTATATCTTTTAGGTACATTCTAATGTTCCCAGCTACGTCTAGTTCTTCCCAATGGTCTGTTCCAATTGGCTTTGTCAGTCAGTACCCTGAACATGGTTCTAGATACTTCGATTCGCACCATAATCTACGAGACTGTATAATCTTAACAGTGTCTTGTGATAAGTACAGGCTATAAGACTCATCGTTGTGTAACCTTCTCCACAACCCAGAATCTTCATCATGATAATCGTGTTTTAAAGATAATATATAATCTTTTTAATATCTTATATAAAACACAGGGGTTGTATATTTAACCATTACTTTTTTAGAGTTTAATCTCTTACTGTAGTGATTTGACTGTTTTTATTCTAACTAAATGATATAATAGAGTTTGTCTACTTTGGCGAACCATTGATAATTAATTTAAATAAAGTAAAAAATTGTTTCTGTGTATTATGCAAGTATTCAAAGTTGATGTTATAGAATCCCTACACGCAACGGTGGTCACGCAATCTAAAACGTTAGAATCACATTGCATGTAGTTGCGGTTGGTTAGGACAGATAGTTCTAGCTATCAGTCTCTTGGGGTCATTTCAACATTTGATTTTAAGCTAGTTTTCCGATCTAGTGTGAAATTACCTTTTCTAAGACACCTTTTTCTAAATATGTTATCTAGGAAATTTTGCACTTGAAATTATCCGTTTTAGAAAATTTTCAATTATTTATTTCTGGAAAAATTTCCAGCTATTAAATGGAACAAATGAAATCTTGATAGCTCAAGTTTAATTTATCCTAAGATAGTTCAACTTCAGCAACATTATCGAATGAGTTACTATAAAATAGTACAGCAATTTTAGTTCTTTTCTCACGCTCACGAATCGACTAAAGCGCTTGGTGGTTGATTGTGTTACTAACATCAAGTCTGCTAGTACACCAGAGGGAAGACGCTCGAAATTTACCTGTGTCACTTTGGAGGTCACGTGATCCCAAGTCAAATGATATTCAACTTTTTGTACCCTTCAACCAAACGGAATTTGGTGTGTGAGACCCTTGTACTCATTTGGTCCGCAACAAGTGAGGAGGGAGCAATGATGGTTGATATGTTACTGCATTTTGTTTTGAGATATTTAAAAATAAGATTCAAATGAGCCGTTTGTATAGAGTTCTATAACAATTAGAACATTAATTTTATTGGGCTATAATAAATGATTATTGAAGTTATTTCCTAAACAAACGTCTAGCAAATCATTGATTTAACTGATTGAAAGAGATTATAGTGAAAACTTCTCATTATCTGACCTCCTAATAGAAACAAATGTCACATTAATAATCATGGTAAAGTGTAACGAGTTTTGTATATTATTATTATTACTCATTCTAGGTCTATAGATAAAAGTTTTATTTTTCATATGACCTTATTTGCAACGGCTTTAAATTTAGGCTTACTATAGGCCAACAATAAGAAGAGCCTAAACTAATTGCGTATATTGAGCTAGATGTATGCACATTTGCCTGCCAAAATGTTTGAGATATTTTGTCTAGACTGAACTTTTTATTTTATTTTAGCTTGTACGTAGGATAAGTAGCTTACATGAATAAAAACAGCTTACTTCCTTATGGCAGATAAAGAGTTCTAATTATTTGCAATAAACTCCAAGCACTTAGTCTATTTAGGCTTAAGTCATACAGTCTATTTATATCTAAAGCATACAGTCAATTTAACCCAGGACCTTTCGCTGCCGGTCAGCCCTAGACGTATCTATTCAGGATGATCACGAGTGAAGGCTAAGGAGCGATTGAGATACATTAATCTAAACTGGTTCTTGAGACTTTTATTGGAAAAAGTACTGAATAGACTATATGACAAAAGTATATAAAATGTGATAATAGTCATGTCTAAATAAGAGACGGGTTGTATATTAGAGTACGTAAGACCTGGGAAGTCCCCTCGCTTCTGCTAGTGCTGTAACACTATTCGTAACTGCTGACTTGCAGGTTGAGTCACAGCACTGCAGACTTCTTAGGTGCAGATACAACACAACCACAACAATCAAAATTCCAATGGTTTGGCCGTACTGTAGGTTAGGATATTATTAGAGTGCATTATGTGTCCAACGCTTTTTAATTTAATCTATTAGTTCGTCATAGTTGGCTAAAGGGTAACTGGTTTTGACTTATTCTTCTAATTCTTTCCTCAAATAAGTTTCAAATTATATTTTAGAAAAGTTATATTTATTATTAAGAATCATGAATCCCAATCCAAGAAATTTCAGAGCATTCCATTGGCTCTCCGCGTGTAGAGACCCTTGATATTTAGCTAATGATTTGAACTGGTTACTGATTAGATCGCAGTGCGAGACATTCGCAATAATACCCAAAAACCTAACTGTTAAAGTAGGCAACAAAAGGAACAATCTCTAGACGGTACCCACGAACGGACGGACGATGGAGAATCAATTTGAACTTTGAGTTAGAAGGTTGACTTCACTCCTCGTATTCAATTGATAGTGTTAGCGGGGTTAGAAGGTTGACTTCACTCCTGACGGGAATTGATACATTGCTTGAAGGGTGAGCAGTCTACTAGTGGTCATACCGCAATCTGGTAAGTGTGACTAAACAAAGACATACATAGAAATATAAACCGACTAAACAGTTGTCGGCCCTTTTAGGGCCAACAACGAATTAAAAATGGACAAACCTACTGAACACACACGTGTGCAGCAAAAGAGACACCAAACCCAGGACTGGTCTAGGGATCTAAATGATGAAGACGTTGATGTGGAACTGACGGACGATGAGACGCAGGAAGGTGAATTCACAGAAGCAACTATTCTAAAAAGGAAATTACTTTTTAAAGCTAAAGAGGATAAACCACCAAAAGCAATTAAAGTGACCAACCAATATCAGGTACTGACAGTTCAAGAAGAGCCTATGGATATCATAGAAGTACCAAACAAAAGCGCGAGGGACGACAACTCCAATGCTCAAAAACAAAAAATACCACCTATTGTCGTTTCAGGGACGGCAAACTACTCCAAAATTTCAAAGACGATGAAGACAATTATGACAGGAACTTTCAAGATATTTTACATAAAAGACGGGCTCAAAATTCAAACTTCAACCCTAGAGGACTTCAAGGCTCTCCAAACCTTTCTCAAGCAAACCGGACAACAGTACCATACATTTACGCTCCCGAGAGACAAACCCCTAAAAATTGTCATCAAAGGGCTCCCACCCAACATGCCCACCGACGAGATAAAAGAGGAGCTACTTACAATGGGATACACAGCATCTGACGTCAGACAATTTA
The DNA here is from genome assembly GCA_039000515.1 of Timema cristinae. Classification (NCBI taxonomy): domain Eukaryota; kingdom Metazoa; phylum Arthropoda; class Insecta; order Phasmatodea; family Timematidae; genus Timema; species Timema cristinae. Next base: position 20,921,860 of record JBCFYV010009882.1, read on the forward strand.
CATCAAGATCACAAACAGAAAATAACACACAAGATAACATCAAATTACTACCAATTTTCATTTGCACTCTCACAAGAACTGACCAAAACTACAAACTCTTTCAGGAAAACTACATTAACAACACCAGAATCAAAATAGAGCATTACGTGCAAGCACAAAACTACATTTTGCAATGTCATAGATGTCAAAAATTTGGACATTCCAAAAACAACTGTGCCAACAACCCTAGATGCGTCAAATGCCTGATGCCGCATTTGACCACTGACTGCCAAAAGAAAGACCCCACAACTCCTGCTAAATGTGTGAACTGCGGAGGAGACCACACCGCAAACTACTCCAAGTGCCCCGAATACCTGAAAATGATAGAGAAAAAGATCGACCAAAGACAGAAAAAAAATGAAAAGATATCTACCTCCACACAAAAACTGACACCAACAAAAACTGACTTCCCGCCACTACCAAGCAAAACTACGCCACCAACCAAACTCAGCGGTTCATCACGATCATACAGAGACACCCTACTTAGCACACGGAACGACCCACAACAACAGAAGGAAGAAGAACAAACGACCCCTTTTGACTTTAAAGAGATATTGACAATCTTTAAAGAGATGAATATATGTGGTTTGCTCAAACATCTAAAAACTTTTCTATCAAGAATTAAACAGGCAGAGGATAAAATGTCCAAACTTATGATAATACTTGAAGCAGCCACTGACTTTTACTTTGGTGCCAATGACGAGTAAAACACAAGTAATAGATAAAAATCAACTCAGAATACTAATATGGAACGCCAACGGAATTCTACATCAAAAGCGCGAATTTGAGGAACTATTAGGAACCTACGGAGTTGACTTGGCGCTTATATGCGAAACGCATCTAAAGACAGACCAACGATTCAACATCACAGGACATAATATCTACAGGACGGACAGGGAACACAGAAAGGGAGGAGGTACGGCTGTCATTATAAAAGACTATCTACCGCACTACAGGGCAAATATCAACGACACGGAAAACCTCGAGGCCACAACCATATCAATTAGCACAAAAACAGGTCATATTAACTTTGTGGCGGCCTACAATCCACCGACAAAAATCCTACTGAAACAAGACTTAGACAGCATTACATCATCTGACAACTATTTTGTTGGTGGTGATTTAAATAGTAAAAACACGTTGTGGAATAGTAGGATCACAAACAGGAACGGGAGGATACTAGAAGACCATTCGAACGAAGCAGAGTACAACATCATAGCACCAGACACTCCCACCCATTATCCCGGAAACCATCTACATAGACCGGACATACTAGACATAGTTCTAACAAACCTAAAAATATTGCCAGACACCCTTACAGTACTCCAAGAGCTTGATTCTGATCATAATCCTCTGTTATGCGAGTGGGAAGTAAACTTACAGCACCAAACTAACTGGCGAAATCCAACGATAAGCACAACTGATTGGAACAAATTCAAAACAGACCTACAAGAGGCCCTACCGAGGAACCTAGACATCCACACTGAACAAGACATTGACGCAGCCGTAGACCTCTTCACAACAACGCTCCAAGAAACCTACAAACTTAATACTACGATTACACGAAAACACCATGACTTCAGAGTTGAACATCCGGAACTAAGCTATTTACTAGCCCAAAAAAGGGAGGCCCGTAGAGATTGGCAGCGACTAAGATCACCAAATGAACGCATCAGATATAACCGTCTAAAGGCAATAGTGAAAAGAACCGTAAACCAGATCAGGAGAACAAACTTTAACACATTCGTCACTGACTCAGCCACTAACATGCAGGAAACCTGGACTATAACAAAAGTACTGAAGGGGACCTCGAAAAAGACAAACACGCCAGCCATCCATGGACAACAGGGGATGGTTTACTCCAGCCTGGACAAAGCAAATGCAATTGCTCTAACACTTGAAGACCAATTCAAACCTAATCCCGTACACGAGCAAAACTTCAACAGAGACGTCACCAGAGCCGTACACGACTACATTCAAAGACCTCTGACAGATTCACCCGCCCCCATCACAGAACAGGAAATCCAAACCACTATAAAGCAACTGAAGCCGAAAAAAGCACCTGGACTAGACGGAATTAAGAACGAGTCGATAAAGAACATACCTAAAGAAGCAATAGCCCACCTAACACAAATATATAATGCATCCCTCAAAATCGCCTATTTCCCAAACACCTGGAAAGAGGCCAAGGTTATATCTATTCCAAAGCCAGGCAAGAACGGCATCTTTCCCCAAAATAGGCGACCTATAAGCCTACTAAGCACGATAGGCAAACTGTTTGAAAAACTTATACTAACGAGACTAAAACTACATTCAGAAACACACAAGATAATCCCGGACCTCCAATTTGGATTTAAAAGTCACCATTCAACAATCCATCCGCTATTAAACTTCATAGAGGACGCCACAGACAGTTTTAATAACAGACAGTACTTAATAGCCATATTTCTGGATATCGAAAAAGCGTTTGACAAGGTGTGGCATCTCGGCCTCATCCAAAAGATGGTAACCTTTAACTTTCCAAGGGGCGATGTGCAACTGATCTACAGCTACCTGTGCAATAGAAAATTCCGAGTATCTGTTGAGGGCGCACTATCGGGGGAAATCCAAGCAGAGGCGGGAGTACCACAAGGGTCGGTGCTGGATCCCTTCCTATATAACATTTACGTGGCTGACGTTCCGACCAAGGCAAAAATGACAATACGACTATTCGCCGACGATACCTTGATTTATACAAGAGAAAAAAACATCTACTATGCGTCGTTAGCCGTACAAAGGTACTTAAAGACGTTTGAATCATGGCTGACAAAGTGGAGAATAAAAGTGAACGCGACAAAATCCATTGCAATGGTTGTAGCCAGGAAAAGACAGATGCCACCGGCCAACTTTACTATATACGAAGAAGATATACCATTCAAGGATGACGCCAAATACCTAGGAATCTACATAGACAAGCGACTAACATGGACTAAACATATCACCGAGACCTGCAAAAAAGCAATAGCCGTATTCATTCAACTCTATCCACTGCTGAAAGGAACACAACTAAGCCAACGAACAAAAATCACGATCTTCAAAACTGTAATCCAGCTGATTTTACTCTACGCCTGTGTAGGATGGGGATATGCATCTAAGACGCATCTCAAAAAGCTACAGACAGTTCAAAACTGAGTACTCAGGACGATAACTGGCGTAGACATGCGAACAAGGATTGACCAACTACACGTTATGACCCTAAACAAAATGCTTGCTGAGCTCTTCCAGGAAATGAGAAACAACTTCTACGAAAAAGCAGGAAATCACGATAATCCCATTATCAGAGCACTAGGGGACTACGATCCACATGAACAAAGGTCATACAAACGTCCAAGGCTGGAGTAGATCACTCACAACTTCACAATCAATTCCATCCTTCATCAAGTGCAATATAAACTAATCAAACATGTATTTTTTTCAGGTAATCATTCACAACCTCACAAATCAATTCCATCCTCCATTAGATATAAGTTCATCAATTCACTGTTTTCACCCTCATTCCATGAGGATAAGGGCTAGCGAATGCTGCCTGTAACTCACAAAGCAATATAGCCCTTTCACAGGTGACCTAGCTTGGCGCTTCTGCCAAGGTGGATATCTTGTGTCGGGCTACAGACAACTCAAACTATGTATTTTGTACAAACAATTCAAAGGTACCAATTCATGCAATAATTAAGTTCATGCAACGAGGATAAGGGTCTGTGAAAACAACCTGTAACTCGCATATCAAATCAGCCAAAACTTCCCAATGCTTGTCAATGACTCTATTGGCAAGTGGGGAGGTTGGGGCAACAGGGGCAACCCACGAACAATCTCTAAATATCCTTGACAAAAAAAAACGTGATTTATAGGATGGATATTACAGCATACATTCATCCAAATTGGATTTTGTCTTTCAAGATTGATTGTTTTCACATAGTGAGTTTTTTCCGTTTGGACAAGAACAAAGGTAGTTCACAGCAAGTAGCACTCCTTTATAAAAACATTAGATTATTCGGGCACAATGTAGCAGTTTATCTTTTACAGTTGCAAATTATTTCCTGTCCGTACTAATTAATTAAACTTCACTTATAAAATATTATACATGGATATTATAATTGAACACCATTACAGGTGTAAGCCACTATTGTTTGTATATATTTCGAACACCCATGTTCTAGTCCTAATGGCTAATGAAAACATTATCCAAATTGGCCAACTTTTACCCAAAAATATGACGCTAATAGAACGCATCCTGTAATAGATGTACAGTTAGCGTGACCCCCCGTCTTTAGAAATAAATGGCATGGAGATAACAAGAGAATATATTTTATTCAGAAACAATTTAAAAGTACAAGTACAAGAACTTAATGGAAAAGGTAGTATTATAGTGTTATATTATTCTGGATAACTCCGCGGAGCTAAGCCAATCACTGTCTTGACCGAGCGTCACCCCAAATTAGGATATGGTCAACCTTAATTAACTTAGCCCGCCAACAATCGTCACAGACTGACCGCAATACATAAGTCTGAGCTTTTCTAATTT
>JBCFYV010009882.1:20926559-21285840 GCA_039000515.1 Timema cristinae
GTTAAAATTCCTTAAAGTCAATCTTTAAATCAGGAGTGGATAAACATACGGACCAGATGAGTTTCTCCAAACAGAAACTACACTCTCAAATTTAGCCAATGTTCATGAATTTAATATACTCCTTTTTAACAGCCTAGTTCCAAATGAAATATTTTGCGAGTTTAAATGTTGTCTTTAGTAAACAAACTATCTCATGATTAATAGTGTCATGATTACTTCACACAGTAGAAGTTGGATGTAGGGAAGATTACTTTATGGACTGAGGCGAGAGTGTGGCAGCGCTGAAAAACTCAATTTTAAATATGCTCTGTTTCATTTACAAATTTAGCGTGGCTTTTTTATAAAAAAAACTATAAATGTAAACCAATTCTTGGGCTTTCAATAAGATAATAAAATAACATTTTATAAATTAGATGTATAAAACATATATATAGATAAATATATTATATATAATACATAATCCTACCTATGTATGTAATTGATGCGGCTCTCGAGCCTTTCAATGGTTAAAATATAATATATAATTTGTATTTAAATTATAAATAACGATTAATTATCTAAACAAATAATACAGTTTGCTAATATCATATACTATGAGATTGAGCTGGCACTATACAAGCATCTAATTATGAGATAGGCTTCGTTCCATCAATAATTGATATTTTGCCCACATTGGTGATCGAATTATTCATACAATATACGGAATTGTTATCGGTTTAGAATACCGAACAAGTGAACTGAGGGTGGGTTTTAATACATTCTTTATTATTCTTCCTTCATGTAAATGCGAGTACACTTCCTCAATTTCTACATTACTCTTTCCGACACCACTGTGTAAATATATGGATAGCTTGAGCGGATGATAAATACCGGTTATGTTGTTTAAACTTTGAAAAACATGTGATGTAATGTATTAACAAACATTTTATCAAAGATGGTGTCTACTTGTTTAGCATATATTATTTAAACAAATACTTGACTTTTATAAAATAAATTTAACAGTTAAATAACGCCCTAGCCAATACTAAGACGCAAGGAAGATAAAGATTAGTCCAAAGCTGACGTCAAGTCTGGATTTACTAGTCGGCTACAATGATAATTGTACCCGTTTTTAAATAAATTGGTTCGGTAAGGGGAGAATAGTTTTTGCGCATAAGAAAGTGCGGAAAGTAGAAGGATAGTGGATCAGTCCGTGGGTTTGGAGTGAGAGAAATGTTCTTGCACATACATGTGGTAAGCGAAAGGACTCAAACTGTCTTCAGGATGAGAGTTCAAAGAGGCCCTGGCCTTCCTTCCTTTATAACGTAAACATTAAACATATACCTAGAAATATTCATAAACCATCAGACAGTTAAGAATAAAATATTTTTTAAGTTCATAGAAAGAAAGATTCAATGGAATTGAATAATCATAATTTTTCTGAAGCAAAGGATTCCCATAAGGTGGGTGTGAATACGAGCGTGGATCTGTGACCTTTCGCTACGTCCGTGCTTATTGCCAGTTCAAAGAACTGTAATGATCCGGTTTTATTTCATTGTTTTCTAGATTATTTAAATCTAGGCTGTGTCGATTTTATTATTCTGTGAATGTATTGTTGTTGTGATACTTTCGTACACGTGCAGCAGATGACGGGTCAAGAACATTCAGTTTGTTTGTTCCAAGCCTTTGCAATAATACAATATTATTAGTTATAATATTTGAACTGAAGTGAATACAACTTTTAAACAAAGACTTTTTCGACTATTAATTAAAACATGAGTTTTGTAATTCCTAAATAAATTAATATGAAAATAACATGTATGAAATGTGTCTAAAATATAAAATGTTTAAATTACAAATAACAGGTTGGTGCTATGAATACAGCAACGCGACAAATGGCTTTCCCAATCGCGAGGCACGATGAAAAAACATTCATGGAAAACTCGGGAAATTAAGAGGTGCTCTCTGACGGCACGATAAAAACACTCGCGGAGAACACAGGAAATTAAGAGGTGCTCTCTGACGGCACGATAAAAACACTCGCGGAGAACACAGGAAATTAAGAGGTGCTCTCTGACGGCACGATAAAAACACTCGCGGAGAACACAGGAAATTAAGAGGTGCTCTCTGACGGCACGATAAAAACACTCGCGGAGAACACAGGAAATTAAGAGGTGCTCTCTGACTAAATAAAGGGCAAATGCAGCAGTGGGGCAGCTGTTACACATACAGGCGTTCCTGTAGGTACTTCATCAGCAATGCATTAATAGCTACAGAGCATCGAAGCAACCTCTCAACGAATGTCGGACCATCACCGAGGGACAGGTTGACTGAATAGCCGTAGATAATAGTTTTTGCTACATGGTATTATTTAATTATTTAATCAATTAATGTTATTGATAATAGCAGTGAGGCAACAGATCAACGGATGTTGGAAAATCGCCGAGGGACAGATCAACAGAATAGGAGTGGATATATAATATTTTTGTGTCACATTTCAGTATTTTAATTAATTAATTTCAATGTAGGTAGCAGCAAAGTGACTCATCAACGAGGGACAGATCGACAGAAGAACCATAGATACATATATTTTAGTTTTTTACATTTAATAATTTTAATTAATTACTCAATTAATTTTATTGTTAGTAATGGAGTTATTTCAAATAGTTTATGAAACAATTAAAACTTAAACGGTATTTAGGCCTAGACATTAATATACTTAGGAAGCTTAACAATTCTTTTAGTTGATGATGTTTGAATCAGGAGAGGATTTATTTGGGGAAGTGTGTACTAGTGAGGGAGGTCAGATTTTATTTTGTTCGGAAGATGAAAAAATCATGATCAAACCATATAATCAAGAAGGATTAAAGAAAAGTAATGAAGATTGGGAAAATGATTAAACAAACTATAGATGGGAAATGCAAACAGTATAAACTTACATACAGGGTGCAGCTCCAGTATAGAACAGGTAAAAGAATGAGAGTCAAGAAATAATAGTGAAAATCAAATACTAGATGCAAATAACTCAAGTGGGCATGCCAAATTAAAGGATGGGGGTAGTGAAACTTCCATATTAAAAAAGATTACTGTAGACGTTGAGGATAGTAAAAGAGATTCTGATCCAGATCAGGTAAAAAAAGAACTTAATAGAGGAAGGGAACAAAAAATTGGAACAACTTATCATGACAACAATAAGTCGGATAGAAGATAATAATAAATAAATTGAAAAAATAATAAAGAAATTAAAAACAATATTAAAGAATTAGGAATAAAATTAGAGTATAAACTAGATAGCCTGGAAAGATCTCATCAGGCACTTAATGGTTAAGGTTAAGGATCCATATAATAATTTGATCACTGTAGAACCAAAACAAACCGAGTTGGAACAAAAGCAAGATAATTTAAGAAAAATTCATTTTGATTTAATTGGGGAAGTTGACAAGGTAAATGAAAAGATAGAAGGGTTTGAAAAGAAATTTACAGAGACAGTCAAAAGCACAGAAAATAAGGTAGAAGGTATTGAGTTCAAAATTGTTCACATAAAAAATAATGTAAAAATAGTTCAGTCTAACTTGGAATGAAAAGTCGGAAAGATCAGGTCAGAACTGGAGGGGCAACTGGATGTTAATAGGGATTATATTACGTTTCAAGTAGAAGATGTAGTGACTTAAAAAGGCGAAAGCATGGAGGAAAAGGTAAAAAAAATTAAGAAATAACTATGTGAAAAGTCTTAAGAAATTACAAAACAAAGTTGAGGACTTAGAGTGCATATTTGACGAATTTAAAAATAAAGAGAAAATTGACAGTCATGTTTGTCATGATAGTGTCTTCTTTAGATGAATGAGTGAGGATATGTTATCTTCAATTCCCAAATTCAAGGGGCAGAAAGGAAATATTTAGGCAATCCATTATATTCGAAAAGTGGAGTGTACTTTCGAAGGGGAGCGACTTAGTTATGCGAATAAGATTGATATTTTGTTGTCAGGATTAAGAGAGGAAGCAAGGTCCTGGGCGAATTTTGTAGAAGGAGAATGGAATACATTTATGCAGGCAAAGAATGCTTTGTTGGGAAAATCTTTGTCACAAGTAAAACAATATAGTTTTTTGCAGCAGATTTTCAATGGTGAATACAGTGTTTGAGGAGGAACTATGTGTGACTATCTTCATAAATACAAGATACAAGCTAAGTATTAGAAATACCCGATAGAGGAAGATAGGCTCATGGGGAATTTCATATTTCATTTTCCTCAAAATATACAGGATGCTCTTATTGACGCGAATTTACAGGACCTTCAAGACATGGAACGGATATTAAGTGCATTTGATAATAGATGTAAAATAACTAGAGAGTGGAAATATTTAGGGGATGTTCAGGAACAAGATTTAACACAAAATGGGTACTTATCTTCAACTTCAGAAAGAGGTGCAGGGAGAGAAAATAAAGAAAATTGATCAAGTTTCAAAAAATTTAAGAATCAATATCATCTACAGGGACAAGGTAGGACAAATTATCAGTTTCAGAGGGAAATCAGGACACCATCTCCATCACAGCGCTGGGAGAGAGGGCAAGGAAATAGGAACAAGGGAAACCAAGGTATGGATCCACAATGTAACCAGGGACAGTATAGGCAGAATGATCACAATCAGGTACCGAAGGGACATAATCAGTATTATCACCCACAGAGGTACAGAGAACAAAGAGACACGGGGATCCAAAATACTAACCAGGGACAGAGGCAAGATGATGGAAGAGGTCAAACGAGAATTGTATTGGCAGAGGTGAATCAGCCTAAACATTTTGATTAAATTAAATCATATTTTGAGGAAGTGACAAAGATAGAAGGAAAGTAGGGAATTAAGAATGGAGTAGGTTTTGTCTCCTGATAACAATAAGACTTTTAAAATGATTTTACTTCGAGCGTGTTAATTTAGCTTTAAATTTAGTGCATAGAAAAACCTTTTAAGAGCATCGTGCAATGTGAATTTAACTTAGGGTATAATTCTACCCAAATATGAATACTGTATATTTTGAATGTTATTCAAATTGGGAACTAATCGTAGGGTATAATTTTACCAGAACATTGATCATGTATATTTTGCATACTATTCCAATGTGAAACTTCAGAAAACTCGCGATCAACTTTAGACCTACCAATTTAGTCTGAAATGTTATATTTTATGTTTTGTTAAGGGGTCATTATGGTTATGTGCAGGGCGACGTGTTGCTCTTTGTTTTCATATGTTGTTTATTTTATTATATTACTATGTGAGAATAGTGTGCATAAAAGAAGGCTAGCTAAACATTAAATCAATAATTTCGCGTTGATTTCATTAGTCTAGTATGTTATATCAATTAGAGTGAGAATCTAAAACATATTATGTCATAGAACATTAAATTCATAAAAGAAAGTGGCAAATCAAGATGAACATTCTTAGGACTGTTAAGTGAGAAATTTTAAAGTAAATGATAAACATTTTAAATTATGTCAAATAATTATTGATGAACACAACATACCTCATCATGCTGTTACTCGATGTAACCAATGTATTGCTTTTCTATGTTATTTTTTTATATATAAGATGTGCAAAGGGTTCAATGTAAAGACAAGTTAACCTAATTACTTTCCAATTAATTTTTCTTCTAAAAATAACCCAGAAAGTAGGGAAGTACTGTAATGATCCTGTATATTTTAAATTTGGTTTGTGTCGATCTTATTAGTCTGAGACTGTACGGTTGTTGATTTACTTCCGTACACATGCATCAGGTGACGGGTAGAGAACATTCAGTTTGCTTGTTTCAGGCCTTCGCAATAATTCAAGGTCAAACCTCGCAGTGTAGGCGCTAGAGAGTGATTTTATTTTATTTTACTAAAAGTAGTTTTGCTTGTGTTCGCAAGAGCTCAGCAGTTCTCGGTGACAAATTGAAATTAAAGCCCTATAATTGGTTTTGTTTTCTTCTTTTCGTGTACAGAGTCGTTGACTGTCGATTCGGACTAAGGCGAATGTGAATACCTATTCGAACTGAAGAGAATACAACTTTCAAACAAAAACTTTTTCGACAAAACATAAGTTCTGTCATTTCTAAATAAAATAATTTGAAAATAACAGTATAAAATGTGTCTGAAATATAAAATGTTTAAATCACAAATCTCAGGTTTGTGTTGTGAATACCGTAACGCGACAGAACATAGGGTGAATTAAGAGATAATTCCACTGACTCACGGCAAGAAAGGAAGTCAACATATGTACACCCCATCTTTTTGGTCTGGATTTTACTTCTTGTTTAGAGTCAGTGACACAAAGAGTGCCCCCAAATGGATTCATGAGGCTGTGAAAATGGAATTTTGGGATTCCCCTTTCACACACAAGAATAAACTTAGTTTAGTGTTCAAATATTAATGTTAATAAAAACTAATAGAACTATGTGCATGGGCAAAATTTAAAGTTTCCTTCAACTGGCTAGATTATTTTTATTTTTACAACGCTCACCGTCTTAACAAAAACTGTTAAAAAACTAACGTTTATCCACGTTTTTTGTGACTGCAGAAGATCGGTTTCTGTAAAATATATGTTTGTGCTTTTGAAGGCCTCGAGCGAGACCCTGGGTAAAACTGCCCCGGTTGATGCCCTTCTCTCTAGGTGACTCTGGATACAGCCTTACTGTAGATTCAGAAGTTCACCAAAAAACTAGCGCAGAACAGAAACGTGGTCACGTGACGTGCTCTAAGTCAATCACAAGATTTCCACTTAATTGGAGCGAGCTGTTCTGCTGAAGTTCAACTTTTCTCTTTGTCCACTCTGCTCGAGATGTTAGGCACAGGAGAACCAATCAAATCTCAGAACCAACACTCTCAAATTAGTGCGCATGCGAATTTGTCAACGCATGCGCTCTACAACCAGAAGCTAGCAGACAGCTTCGTTTTCCGTTGGGAGGAGATTTTAAATAACTCGTTAATGTAACGCGTGTTTATTGATGTATTAGATTGTGCCACGACACATCATTATAATTTGTAAACAACCATCGGGTCAATGATATAAATTATATGTTTATCGACTATAAAATAAAATATGTTGATAATCAGCTGTTTTAAAGCGTTGCAATGTATCATGGATCAACTTAAAGTGTGTGAATTACTGCACAGATTCTGCTTTCTATTTTTTGGCAAGCGTGTGAATCAAGCTTTATTCGATCAGCGGGCCGAATCTGTCATTCATGTCTGCGTTGTATAGTACCTTGTACTTCTTAAATATATTTAGTTACACCAATAATGGTTTCCTTATTTCTTTTCTTGATGTTTACTAATTGATTCCATAGTGACTTTATTGTGTAGTTGTGGTTGTTGACAAATTTAAAGTAATTTAGTTACACCTAATTTTTTATTTTATACCGGTAAATTCAATTCAATAATGTGTCTTGGAAATAATGCAAGTTAAAAAAAATAGTAAACGGGTCCACACAATCAATAATATATTCTCAAATTGATATCTGTCCAGGCGGGGCAATCTTGTTAAAGAGAAAGGGAAAAGAATGGTTGGAGGTAAATAGTGTTTGTTGGGCTAATGGTGACTATACTATTGAAGGAATGGGTATGAGATGTGATGGTTGGGGCGGGGTGTGGGAAAGTTGATGGGTTTTTTTTAAGAATCTGTGATTGAGGGTCCAGGGTTGGGATTGGACGGGCTAAGTCACTGGGTACGGGAGTGTTTATTGGGAAGGGGGGCTGCGTGTCTTCATCCTCAAAGAAGTATTGCTTGAGGATCTCCACAAAGTCCCAGGCTAGATATTCCCAATAGATGGCGGTTGAGGGGGATTTTCTACGGTATGAGGGGTGGCTCGAGGCATGAAGGGAGTATCGGGTGTATTGAGGGTGTGGGCAGGTTGAGGTAATGGGTGTAGGAGGGAAGAGGGTGTTGGATGATGTAGTGTATCCAACGTCCGTGACTTTCTCGTTTTTCTAACCTCCACTCCTTCCTCTACCCCTGGAGAGTCATGGGGAGTTTTGCAATCGAGGCAGCCGGCCAAGGGTGTTACCTCAGAGGTCAGGATCTGAGGCAGTTGGCCAAGGGCACTTCCTTAGAGGTAAAAGAAAAAAGCTTTGAAATTGTGAAATATTTCAATTTGGTTTTAATGATAATTGTGACTACGAATATCCTCTCAATCCATCTTATACTTCTCCTAACAATTTGTTCATTTTACATTTATGTAGGCAACTCTCAACAAGATCCTATCGAAGTGCACAAATTACATAAAATAAACCCTAACACATACACTGATTATATCTTAAAACACATGTTGACATAGAGGAAACAATACATTACAATATACTATACAGAAAATTATATGTGAGGGTCTTCCTTCAGACACTCTTAACATAAACACAGATATTCTAATTAGTTTAGTCCAAGCTTATGGCAACAATATTTAGCTCTGGGTATAGTAATCTGTGTTTGGTGGCTCACTCGGGAAGGGTGTCCTTGGTTGTTCACCAACATAAGACACAAAACAAGCCCTCCCGGTGGGATGAACCGATGATAGACGGAGGATGGTCTTACTTTGGCTTCGTGCTGTAAGGTAGAGATGGTCGTCTAAGGTGCGTTGACCTCTTCCTTAGTAGCGGACTTGAAGCTGGTCTAGGTGCGCCTTTATTTCCTCGGATTCAGGGTGTTCATGGTCCTGTAATCAATACGGGTTGGGACCACAGGTACACTGGACCAGGTAGAGGCCGGCTCATTTGAGACAGAAACCCGCATGTACCCCAGTCGCCGCGTTTGAGAGGGGGTGACTTCTGAGCAAGACTCTGGTCCCAAGGGCGAGTGTCACCCCTGCCTTAGGCTGGTGACTACCTAGGTATCGGCGTTGGTAAAACTCTTGGTTTGTCCGAGCTTGATCTCGGAGCAGATTGATAGCCTCCGATCTGAGAGGTGCCTGGGCTTTGTTGGGAGGTAGGCTTACTTCAAAGATCTTATAGTCTCCAGGCCGGTAAATGGTCTGCCTCAGTAGAATTTCAATGTGGCTCAAGTGGGTGGCCATTTTGCTTCTATTCTGCAGGCTGAACAGGATCTGGGGCAGTGCTTGGTCTCAGTATTTATGTTCTTGGTTTAGGAGGTTGGTTTGGAGGACAGTATTTATTTCTTGACTCCTGCACTTGGTGGGGTTCTTCCATGGATGGTAGTTAACCGTTGTCCAGTGGATAGCTTGCCAGGATCTGCAGTCTTTTTCCCTCCTTAGACTTAAACTGTGGGCTATCACCAGTAAGAATGGCTGCTGGATATCTCCAACTGGGGATGACTTTGTGTTCCATTACCCTCTTCACTTGAGACGTGTGGGAGTTTGCCAGTGAGAAATCTTGTGACCATCTTGAGAACAAATCTGTTATGACTAAGAAATACCTCTTATGACACTATAAAGTCACTGGCTATCTCCTTCCATGGTTATGTGGGCTTGTGGGCCTGGAATAGTGTAGTCTGGATTCTGCTGGCTTTTTTTTTTCAGAGTGGCGTAGGTGGGTGGTCCCTCACATATCCCCTGACTGTCCTTTCTAGTTCTGTCCAGGCGTGTATTCTTTTTATTGCTTCTAAAGTGTTCTTTCCCCTGGGTGGCCCACGTCTGTATGGTCGTAGAAATGATGCATTATCTCTTCTTTCACCCCTTCTGAGATGATGATTTTCCAGCGATCCTCTGATTGGTCTCGGTACAGGAGGTTTCACCTTGGAATTATACTTTTGACAGTGCCAGTTCTCTCGTCGGGACCTCTGTTCAGGTTGTATTACTTGTATCTCTTGTAGGTCTTGTATGGCATTCTGGATGCCTTGATCTCCTTGCTGTTCCCACAATATTTTTTTCGAAAGGTTTTTGTGATGGGGAGGGTGGCTAGAGATTCGGGATATTTCGTCCGTGGATTGGAAGGGGTCATTCTCTCTATCTCTATCTATCTCTCTATCTGACTCCACGTCGTGGATTCTTCTCCTGATGACCGTGATAAGTATTTGGGGGTTTTATTCTCCCGCCCGGTTCGATGCTCTATTGTGAATGAATAATTTTGCAATAAGATTGACCACCACGTCAACTTGGATTTTTTATCTTTCATTGAAATTAGCCAGGTTAAGCATTTTGGGTTGGTCCTGAGCGTTAAGGGTTGGTCTATATAAATATGATATCGCCTTATGCCCACATGATGGCCAGTCATTCTTGCCCTTTACAATGGTATCTCTTCTCCGTGGGTGAGAGATTCACACTTTTAGGAGATCATCCTACTTTTCACCTTCATTTTTTTGGAATAATACTGCTCCTATTCCTTGTCCACTAGCATCTTTCTGAATTATAAAGGGGAGACTAGGTTGGGGTGGTGGAGTGGCTGTATATTCTGGAATGCTTTCTTGGTTTGCCTGAACGCTTCTTCCTCTATGTGTTCCCATTTTCATCTTGGCTTGTTCCCCGTTCGGGAAGTTAAAAGTCCGATGAATTCTGAGAGGTTAGATATGAATTCTCTCGTCCAGTTATATGTTCCCAAGAACTTTGGATTAGGAAAATCGAGTCTCTTGAGAATTCTGTTCAGGTGATCCAAGTGATCCTCGTAGATGTTATAGAAGACTATGATGTCAGCCATGTATGCAAAACACAATTTTCCTTGGTATCCGGCAAGCATTGGTTTTTTCATCATACTCTGGAAGGTCCTGGGAGCTCCCTTGAGCCCGAAAGGCATGATTTGGAACTGGTAGGTCTGTCCTTCTGGAGTGTGAAATGCTGTTAGGTGTTTGGAGGCTGGCACCATCGGGATCTGCCAGTATACAGCCTGAAGGTCGAGAGTGCTAAACACTTTGGCTGTTACTATTTCTTGTAAGATTTGTGGGATGTATATTCGGAGGAAGTGTTCTTCTTCGGCTATAAAATTCAGTAATCAATAGTACACAAAAAAAATCTGTATTTCTTGGATAATATTTCGACAATAACCATGGGGCTACGATAGTTGGACGTGCTGTGTTCTATTACCTGCTTTTTAATAATTTCTTATACTTGTTGCTGAATGATTTGGCTTTCTGTGGGGAGTACTTATAGTGAGGTCAACTTACTTGGCATTGAGTGTTGACCTTGATGGTGTGGAGAGTACAGATGGCCATGTTATTTGGGTTATGAGTGGGGTTCGAATTTAATCCTCTTGAGAGCCAAGATCAGATGCAACAGCAGCCTTTACTGAGGCAGACACACAGGAGGCCTCCCCACAGATTATCTGCTCAGGCAGCAACTTCCCATAGTAAGGTGCAATGAGACCGTCATACGGCCAAATATCACCATTGTTTATCATGGGAAAATAATTTTCTTTGACAGAAATATGGAAGGACGAATATGAGTTAAATTTAGTTTTCAATTTCGAACAAACAAGGTAGTCAAGATTGATGATGATGATGATGATGATGATAGCAATAATAATAATAATAATAGACTACTAATAATACTGACAGTCATTGATTCTAGTAATATCTTCAGTGGCGGCTCGTGTATAGGCACTGCGGAACTTCAGCACCCCCTATTTCCATTTGATATTATCGATAACATTTAATATAATGATTCCTCTTTTCTTTATTTTGTAGAACAATATATATTCCTTAAGCTTAATATCAGTACTTCAGTAGCCATCCCCCAGTTTATGAAAAATATACAAAAATCTTTGTATGGAATTGTGCGTTTCACAGTGCCAGTGACGTGGTGTTTGACTGTTGTGCGCATGCGCACATAGGAGTGGGTGGGGAGGAAGGTGGGACTGCCAGGTAGAGAGAGCACTGTTGCTCTCGCAGTGATAGCGTGATGGTGGAAGGAAGTTGTTTTTTTTACTCAGCGTGTGTTGTGCTTAAAAACCGTGTACCATATTCTTATATGTGATAAAGTGTATAAGAGTGTAGAATTAGATTATTATTCTTCTTCCAGATATTATATTTGATTCGTTTTTTTCGGTTCTTTTATTTAACAGTAAGACTAAATGCGCTTGCACTTTTTGCGCAAATTAAAACAAGAAGAATGGATTTCGTTTTTAAATAAATAGATCAAGCTTGAACTGTAACAATTCAAGTTAAAGTAAATAAAAAATGTTTGGCTTTTTTTGTTAAGTTTTTATTAATTTCCTGAATAAATTTTCTTTTTATACATACTTTTTTCCTTTTACACAATTTTAAAACAAAGACTAAAAATTTTCTGGAGCAGCAACCCCACTAATTTTAGCTACGAGCCACCACTGAATATCTTATAAGTTCATTATTAATTTTATAATTAGTATGGTATTTAAATTAATTAATGTAGTAGTATCAATTAAATTGGTATTTCTTTACCTGTTAAACCCACGTATTTTTTGTGGTTTTCTTATATCAGCTGCGTTCCAGCATAAAATAATGTAATGCTATAAGAATTAACTTATAAAAAATACACATTGTATTATAGGTTACACTTTTGTTTGATAAATCGATACTTTAAATTTTAATCTGCATTATATTACATTGTATTTTTTTTTCAATATAAATTTTAAATTAAGGCTGATTCTACTCTGCTTAGGTTTATTATTTAATGTTATGGATTGTTTTGTAAAATTTCAATAAATCTCAATTGAGTAGTCTGTTTACAAACATGGCCATATCCGTTCAACTGTTTTTTTCCAGAAGAGGCCAAAAACGGTTTCACTATGAAGAATACTAGATGAAAATGGATTATTTTCTGAAACAAGTCGGCAGCTTATAATTATAATTTCCAAAATTTTTTTACCCAAAAGTATAAACGATAACTAGTTATTGAGAATTGAAAAGTGTACTTGGCCCGGTTTGTAACCAAGATGTGGAGTTGGTTGTTTTTGTAACAAAGATGAATTTATTCTTACAATGTTCAAATTTCGGTCCGGTGAAATGGGGGTGCTCGCCTAAATGGTCTTACACTCTCCCTCTACACAAATGTGGGTTCACTTACTCTTAATTAAATTCTCCCAATTCCAAAAACTTTAGCGTAATTAGTACACAAGCGTATAGCCCGAACGGATAGTAAGACGTGGTGATATAATTTAAAAATAAAAATTGTACTATGGCCCCCCTTTGCCTAGGATATGTTTTATGAGCAATAATAGCATCGTTGCCACTGAGAAGTATATAATTTATTGTTGGAGATACAGCATATTATGATATCCCGTGACGTGTGAGTGGGCGCGGTGGACGGCGACTCACTCGCCAAACTACCCATACCAGGAGGTCTAGACTCATCCGAATCTTACAAGTTAATCTACTCTGTTCGCGTCAGACAAGCTCGCACTGACCAAATACTGACGCTAGCGCTACAGTTGTCTGCGTTCGCCGCCCAACGCACACGTCACAAAATATTATTATTTTTTTAAGGTGTAGGCTTATTAAACAATTAAAATTCAAGTGTTACCAAGAAAAAGAAGACATTACTAAAATAATATTGGGATACAGGTAATGACCATACAAAATGAAACTAAACAGAAAAAATCCTTTTGAACAGAAAAGGTTACAGTTTTAGTGTTGTTGCGGAAAGACAATCTCTATCACCTCCAGTTCGTCATTGATATCTCCATTAAAACACGCACAATTTGGACCTTTGTCATGATTACCTTCCGGTATTTCATCCAAATTGTCATTTTGTCCATTAATGATTTTTCGGTACCACTTCAAGTTTTCAATTTCTCCCAACGTATTTCCATAGTGTTTTCCCAACAGCTTTTGCACATACTTAATCTTGGCAGCATTGATTCTCACTCCTGGTAGCACTTCAGTAAGCTTGATCATCGATATTCGCTTACCTTGTTTCATGACTCCAAGGGCTTGAGCTGTGTCGGTTAGGTATGACATGTCACCCTGTACTGTTACTGAACGAGGGTTAATTTGTTTCTGTAGAACAAGTCTTCTGATCCGTGATATTTTAAAATGAGGATCCTTTGTTTCTTTCACATTTCGTTTTGCCTGTGTTTTCCAGTCAAAGTTACTCCAGTCAATTCCAAGCTGTTTTACAGTACCATGGACTGCAAAAGCTTCATGGTATTCTATAGGTTCGACAATGGTGTCTTTTTTTTTTTATTGATGTCCTTTCAATTAACCTAAATATACGGTCACTGGGCATAAAGGAATGTCCAGTTACAGGAAATATAACTTCCATTCTTTTAATGTGTTCAGAACTGCGGTATAACCAAAATAAACTCATGGCCAAAAAATTGTATTTTTGTTTTGGCCACCGCATCCGTTGGCAACCAGGTGGACAGTGTGTACATCTTGTAGCTCATCGCCTAGAAGTATAGTTTGAAGCTTGTTCTACACTGATGATGAAACCTCGTTAGAAGATATACTCATCTCGTGTTCACACCATGTATAAACAGACACGTTTTTATTTTGTAAAGCGTCCTTGTCACTTGAGATTCCAGATACAATAGTTAAATTGTAACAATACAATTGACGGGAGTTGTAGCAAATCTGGTCAGGTAATTTGGGAAGGGGCAAATATTTTTGCATGTCAAAAGACATTATGTAAATGCCCCTTTGTTTTTCTTTTAAAAGACTAAAAAAAAGCTTTGGCCATTGTTTTTGAAGCATTAGCTCATTTCTCAAAGCTTTCTTGTTTTCATCAATTTTTTTACCTTTTTATTGTTTTGGTTAGTTCAAGACATTTTGAACAAACGTCCGTCGCTGGTGTTTTGAAGCTCATATTGAATTGAATCTAGATACAAAAAACATTTCTAAAGAAGCCTTCGGTAATTTTAAAGTCATCTGGGACAGAATCTTGGTATATACGTCACATTTTGGCAATGATTATGTCTGAGCTGAGGTAAATTCTACAGCTTTTTTTTTATAGAGTAATGTGACGCTAATCCTTTGAACTGTTTGATAAAATTTACTACAGATTCAAGTTTACCTCTGTATTTTTCTTCTTTTCTATAGCCGCTTCGTGTTTCCACAGGGATGTTAGCACTTTGATTTTTGAAGTGTTTAAAAACACCTTCCACACGATGTTTTGTAGTTCCAAGAATTTGGGGGAATGTACCCCTGCGTACTTGGATTCTGTTGCCAGCTTGATTCTTTACAAAATATTGAAAAATTATTTCCTTCTTACCTCTTTCTCCAGTCCTAGGTCGAGATAGTTCTGGAGTTGATGTACTGCGATATTTTAGAATAAATAAATCCTGGCAGGCCTTAGTTTTCACAGCATACAATTCAGAGTGAAATTCTTTAATATTCACCATTTTAAGCAGACTACAGTTCTTGCCATTACCTCGATAACCACAGGTAGGGTATGTTGGCATTTCCTTGGAACTGTATCTACAACAACAACAACAAAAACATGGAACACTGCTAAACAGTGCTAACCAGACTTAACAGTAAAAGATTTTTTTTTTAAATAATCTTTTAGCATTTATCAACACTATTGAGTAATATTTTACTGGGTTGGATCAATTTTGTACATGATAAACCTACGTTTTGTATTGTTTCAAGGTTATGTTGTTTTGAATTGTACGCCTAAGTCTTTGACTATTCTTAGCTCATTATATTCAAAATACAAAATAAAATAACCAAAATCTTATAAAATAAACTTTAAAAATGTATTATTGAATAACAAAACCAAACTTATATTTAAAAAACAGGAGGCCAGTAAAAATATTAGGCCACTAACCTCAACACCTTCTCTTTGTTAGTTTTCCATTCTGTAGGATTGGTGTATTTCTTCCGATCTTTCTCTGGTCTTACTTCTTCAACATTGACTTCCATTTAGCTAAAAAATAACCTAAACGTCCTAAAACAAACCAATCAAAATTATTATTTTTACAGTATAAGCTCGAGACACAACATAACGTTTGAAACTAGTAATACTTCCTATAATAATAGTAGCAGCTATTCATTGGTCACATGCTTGAATCCAGCTCTCTGATTTGCTCAAATGGAGTTGGCCGGTTTTGTTACAAAGTGCTTTTGGACTTGGATGTTTTTGTATTGACAAGAACATATTTAATTAACATTTTCACATGTTTACGGCCGTTTTTGTAACAAACCGCAATCAGAATATGATTTAGCGCGAAAAATACTTTAAGAACAGATCCCTAACTCTTTTTGCAAAAAAAAAAAAAAAACTTGCCGAGTTTGTAGCTAGGCTACTCAATTAGGTACTAAACAACCAATTTCCATTAACACGTTTTAATAACTACAAATTGAGATTATAAATTACATAAGTTGTAGTTTTAAGAATCAGTAATTTTTGATAACTTCCGGGTTGATTTATCATGTTTTGCAACACTTAAATCCATCTTCATTTCTTTTGCGGCTGGCTTACTGGTACTCATTTGGGAACATCAGATGTTCATTTTTCGGAGCCCTTTGTTCTATAATTATATTTTTATACTTTTGCAGACTAGTAAAAATATGTGGAATAGAACTGGGTTCAAACCCTAATTTGATCGAGGAGGTTTTACCTTTTCTCCATTTATTAAAAAATTGTCACACATTACAGAAAATATTCAGAAAAACTGTATTCAAAAACCAAGATTTCGAACTTAACTGTCTGTCTTTTTTTGAAATTGCCCGTTACCGCTTTGCAAACTCTCTCTTGTCTTGAGGAGATTAAAAATAATGTATTTTTCCGCTTGAATATTTGGCATAGACTGATTCGCATCCCGATATAAAACGCTTCGCCATCTTTAAAACATATACTACGTACTAAAAGAATAGAAATTTAATTTACTTACATATACTGAATTCTTAATTACTCAGATAGTAATAAAAAAATCTTGAACTTAGAAACAGAGGTTTCAAACACAAAATGCAACGAATAAATGAACAACATACAAAATAATACAGCACTCTCACTCATTTTTATACGATATGCCAGCACTGAAAGAATACAATACACGGCCAGATCGATTACAGCGCTCAAGATTCTCTAATCCACCGCAGCCCCACTATTTTCATTACATGAAACGATAAGTGTTCACAGTTTCTCATTTCTATACGCTATGGTATGATATGATGTTTGTCCCTTTGAAGCTCGTAATCTGTAACTTCTTTATAGGGAAATTTACTACTTTTAATTTCTAATTATTCAACAAGTCTTGATTGAATAGGTAAGGTTGGCAGTTTCTTTCAGCTATAATACATATTTTTAAGCATGGAGAAGTCTTGGAGCTTCAATTCAAAACCCCCCACACATCGATTTAAGATTCCCAATATTTATTTTAGTAGGCCTAGTTGTCATAAAACATTTTACAATCAAGGCGCCATCGCTGTAATTAATCCTTTATTTTTACTCTGGTTTGAGTCCTAAACCCGTCTT
This sequence comes from Timema cristinae, assembly GCA_039000515.1. Taxonomy (NCBI): domain Eukaryota; kingdom Metazoa; phylum Arthropoda; class Insecta; order Phasmatodea; family Timematidae; genus Timema; species Timema cristinae. The sequence goes on from JBCFYV010009882.1 coordinate 20,943,838, forward strand.
CTCTTTTAACATGACTCCCCATGATGAAAATAAGTTATATTAACATGAATGCCAATTTATAATCGCTCAGAGCACTTGCAGGATTTAATACTACACGCACAACCTTACATCTAGTAGGAGTTTAAGAAATTAACATAATATCTAACCTCGAATGCACCATGATTTTCTTTATCTTTCTTTGTTTATTTAGTATAGAAACACCATTTTGTGTAGAAATCTCGTGTGATGATTTAACAAACTATCATACATGGCTAGAAAACTACTAGGCCTACTTGATATGGGAATGGTATGCTTATTACATCAGTAGCCTATGGAATTTTCTTTCTCTTATACAGGCATAGCAATAAAAATGTATAGTTTTTTAGCACCACAATCCATATTACTACATTTTCAGCTTATACACACATGTAGGCCTATTAATTATGCTAATAGCATGGAGGGAAAAAACACCTTCAATAGGCCTACACCTGACTGGGATTTGAACACAAATCTCCCTGTCATTTGCAGTCTAGTCTACTTAAAGTGACAACCTAGACTATGTGGTCACTGAAGCACAAATATCAAATAACCAATAAATAATCTATTTTGAACCTTGATGTCGCAGATTCCTCTGATTTTTTATGTGTGAGATGTATACATGGCCCACATGAAAAACCTCAATTTTTTTTTTATTAATCTTTGAAAATGGAAAATAATGCCTAAATTACCGTGAATTCAATGTACAAAAATGCGAATTATTCTGCAAACATTGGTGCTAGATAGCCGATCCAGAACTTGTTTTAAAGCTCTATTAAGCCTGGGTGTTAATTTGATGTGTCACAACTCACTAAGTAGTGTGATTCATTGTGTCAAACAATTTTCGTTCAAAATGTATGGAGATTAGGAAAGTGGCACATTTTTGGAAAGCTTGTAACACCAGAAATGTAGAAATCAATGTTTACATCTGCGCAGAAGCCCATATGACCACCATTTTGCAATTTCAAAATGGCTACCTTAAAATTAGAAATTTCTAATATATCAGCTTTAAAATGACATAGAAAGTTCATTTTAATTGATAAGCACATGTTTTCTTCTTTAAGGAATCCAAAAATTATATCCAGGGAGTGATAAAGAACACACTAAAAAGCAAGAAAAAACTGATAAATGCCAAATGTATTTCTTGCAAAAATATAAACTAAAATGAATATAAAAAATGTAAAAAAGGTTTGTTCAAAATTTATGGATATTGAGATTGATAGTTTTTGTAACATAGAGAGCACAATAACTTTATTTGATCACACCACATCTTCTTCATCATCACTCAGCAATTTCAGTGTTACAGTCTTCATCGTTTTCACATTCTGTGTTGCACAAGCAAAGTTCGCTGCATGGTAAGTTAATCCTTCTGCATGAACATCTTTTTGTGGAGCTTTTTGTTTTATAATGGCATCTGACGAACTAGATGATAACCTGTGGTACGGGAAGCACTGTTGTAGTGACTGGCAGAATATGTATACCTGTGTCCTCATCCTAACTGAATTGCAGTGGGTCATTAGGCTGCTGAGTCATGACTGTGACGTGGCACCAAACCCGGCTTTGTAACCACACGCGCTTGATGTGTTCTTCAAGTTCTCCAAGTGAAGGTGGTAGCTTGTTGGTTTCAGTGAGCTGTTTGCAGAACAGATGCCATTTTAGATCTTGTATAGGCCTACTATTAATGCAGACAACCTTGGGACAGTACATTGAGCAAACAAAATTCCAATTTGTCTTTCACCATCTGCGTCAGATCTGCTTCCACAGTTTCATCAATGTTCTGGTAACTCAACATTAGCTTTAATATATTGTTTAAACCATTTGGTTTTACATATTCTTGAGAATTTTCTGACATTGTCTGCTCCATTAAATGCATGAAATGTAGGTAAGGCTTGTGCTTTCCTGTGCCTAAAGCTCTCCAGATTGGTTCTATATCCACCATTCCTGATACCACCGAAAGCGAAGTTCTTTTGCAAAGCTTGTCATAGTGTGCCAGGGCAAGGACCAACACGTTAAGGATCAGTATCAGGATTGAAGAAAACCATTTGTGCATCAGAATACTGGCATGATGCCTTCGCTGCCAGGTAGCTCATGAGCGTGTCAGCTTTTTCATGATTGTTATCTTCATAATGCATGTTTCTGTTGCTTCTAGTGTGACCTGATACTGTTGTTATGACTATGTCAGCCGAGTTTTTCTTGTAGTCGAGGATTGCTTTAGCAAGGTAGTCTTTCAGGTCTGCTTTTGTTTTATCATGGGATAGAAATCTTGTAAGCGGAATGTCTTTAATCTTCGTATCATCTGCAATGTGATATTGTATGGGAGCTTTTACTTTTCTGCGTTTCGCTCTTGTTTTCTCTTTAAGTGAATCGGGCTTGTATGTATCAAAGACCACATTAACATTACTAAATCCTTCTGTCAAACTTGTGAGCCTGTCATTGAAACTCTGTGCTTTATCTCTTACTTTTGTGAGTGACCCTGCTTTTGTAGTCATTTTCTAGACAAGAACTATTTCATCAACAATGGCAATTTTTGGATTTGGTGATGATAATTGACATTGCACATTCATTGTCTGCTGTAGTTTCTATCTGTCCATTATTTTAGTTTGTGTTTGCAGGTTCTGTGGGTTGTGTGTTAGTCTTGACTTGTCAGTGCATGGCAACATTGATCCATCTGGAGCAAAAAGTGCTATTGGAGTCAATGTGAACTTGAAGTTACTGATTGCATTATTTTGATCATTGTTCCTGTTCAATTTGCTCAAAACCATCAGACTACCATATAACTTTTGGTCTCTCTGAGATAAGCTGTTTGGTTACGGCTCTTTAATGTTTGCTACTTGCTGCCAGATATATACATTTTGTTGTTTTGCCTTTGGACAGGTGCCCAAATACTGGCTTATCCAGTGATACATTAAGTGACATATATTTCATAAAGCTTCTGTCCAATTTCATTTGTAGTCAATATATTCTGAACATACTCTTGTGGTACACATGCCTGTGTTATGAAATAATTGTGCAATCGGTCGCCTTCAACAGAAAAAGGATTCCCATGCTCCAATATTGCAACTTTGATTTTGTTTGCAGCTTCATGTTGCTGCCCAGCAACAGTGGGTCGTACATAATGATGTGCTTCTTGCTTGTTATGTCGATGCCCAAACTGACCTTTAAATTCCGCTGCGATGCATGCCATCTCTGGAGGCCAACAAGAATCGCTGCTTAGCGTTTGCATGATTGGAGATGCCAATTAAGCCTGAATGTACCTTCATCATCCTGTTAAGCTGTTCACAGGTGTGGTCTGCACCTATTGAAACAAAAGAGATGTCTCTCTTTGTGGAATTTGTTTCCAAGTTCCAGTTCTCTCCATGTCGCTGGAAGCTTTTTCTTCATTTTATACATGTCAGCGATGTACCTTGGCCAGATGGTTTGTATTTTATTCAATCAAATGCAAAAATAATTTACTTGGTGCTTCCGCAGATTTTGGATGTAGAGAAAGATCACCATTTCTGGAAGCTTAAACAAAGAACAAGATTGATTCAAGCCGGTGCATGTAATTCATCATTGACTTATACATAGCATTTGATGACTTATGTTCTTCCCACTTTTCCAGTTCTTTAATTACAGCTGCACTAGAAAGGATTTCTAGCAGACTATTTTTGTTATCCTAGTTGTCTTATTTTGACCAACAACCAAGTTTTTCAATTTAGATGCTTGTAACAATACTCACTCATGTGCTACCTCTGGCAGTAGGGGCAAAGAACTTCCCTGAGTTAGGGACTTACAAGTTAGCAAAATTGATTTGAACCCTGCCCAGCCTGGGATCTTGCCTTGAGATGTTGTTTCTTCTTATCTCGAGATAGCAGATGCAATCATCCAACCAAGAGTGCTTACTTTATATGATTCAGAAACATAGGTAGAAGATACTTGGAATTTGGTTTCTCTCCTATACAGGCTGGGTTTTGGTTTATTACATGGTCCGATGGGTACATGATAAGGATTACATGTAAAGTACTTATACTAACTTACTAAATAATTAGTAGAGCACTTAAAATTACCTTTCTATGTCATTTTAAAGCTGAGATATAAAGAGATTTTTATTTTAGGGAAGCCATTTTGAAATTACAAAATGGCGGCCACAATGTAAACATTCATTTCTACATTCCTGATGTTACAATCTTTCCAAAGATGTGCCACTTTGATAATCCCCATTAATTCATAACGAAAATACATAATGAACCTGACTAAAGGGTGAAAATACATTTCCGACACATTTTCAAAATTTTAATTTTTGAAAATCTCAAACACCATTTTTAATTTAGAAAAATAACTAAAAGAAGGCCTATGCTGCAAATACATGTTTCACAAGACATTATGAAAAATTTCAGAATGAGATAACGGTATCATAATTTTTAAAAAAAGGTTTTATAAATCATTGTAATGAAATCTGGGGTATTCTGTGCATGAACGCCAATATTTTGGTAATTTAAAGCCTACTGTGTTTTGCTGTGGGGCCTATCACACACACCCTTGTTATACGTAGAAAAGTGGCTGGCCTGCAATCAGTGAAACATGATATTGTTTCTTGAGTGTTGAAGTTAAGAAGTGGGCTGGTTTGGAAGGAATACAATCCTATCTTATCTGTTTTAAGGGTAGGCACACTCTAAGTCTGAACATGTTGTTACGTTTCGTGTTCGCGGCAAGTGTTAATAGTTGCATATTAACCCCCACGTTGTGTCGCCATTTGCTATACTTCTCTTTTTATTGACGTATAATAGCCCCGTGATTGGGAGTCATTTGTTATACTTCTTTTCAGCCCCTCGTTGGACGTCATTTGTTATATTTCTCCTCCCCACGTTAGAATGCTATTTGTTATATTACATAACAGAATCATTTAAGAGTCACTCCGTAAATCATCGTTTCTATTACGCAACTATGTGCTTTACTTATAATGCCTCGTTCCTTATCATTAGACTTTAATAAATGATAATATATCACATAAAGTTTGATATCTATTTATTCCTTAAATTGAAAACATATTGTTATTAATATTCTAATCGAAACACGATCATGTCGAGGGCCTAGCAAATTATAATCACCGATCGCTTAAAGCACGTCCATTCAAGACCATGACTGATTGCACAGTAAAATACGAAGTTTCAAAAAGTCACATATATCTGAGTTCAATAGAAGCTTCTCGAAGGAACCTTTCTAACGGTAAATTACACACCTACAAACTCAGAACAAAAATACCTATTGCGTGTGGAATCTTCTCGAAGAGGAAATACTTTAAAAGATCTTAACTTGTCTGGATTACGTTAAAAGACGTTAACATTTCTTAAGTTTAGCTCCAGTAGATGCTGCCATCGTACCACGAGGCGCGAACTAACTAGTAAATAATTTAGAGGAAGGCGTGATTTAAGTGCCACGTAATAGGTTGTAAAATTTAAATAAAGTAAAATATGTTTAATTATATGTAAAATATTTTTGAATATATAAATAATTAGAATGATAAATGGTCAATGCTTTCAAATACTCCTTAGGGTCAAATCTATTGCATTACAATGTGTGTATGCTTGTCTGTACATGCACAGATTTCCAGTGCCTGCTGGGTCATTCCACATTGATTAAAAAAAAAACCTGTGTTGGCACCCAAGGGCTTAGGTTTTGATGAAACTTGGTATACTCAATCCCTCCATAGTGGTAAGTAACCACATCAAATTTTCTCCCTCTAGCTCATCCAGTTTTTTTTACAGCCCTTCAAACTTTCACTGAGTGCTTGTTTTTTTACTGCTCCTGAGGCCTTCTCTGCAAGCTGCACTTGCTTATCAAAAAACCTCCATTTCACTCACTATCTTTGAAATTTAACAGTCTTGTCAATGAAAGTATGAGGATTTTAGAAAAAAAAATGTTAACACTCTAAATGCCTGTTTTAGTCAAATAAAAAATTAACAAAACAACTTTTGCCTAATTTTTTGTTGTTGCTGAAAACATGGTTTACTAAAAACTGAATTATCAGTGTGAGGGAATGGTATCACCCTAACATAGTTTTTTTTTTAAATTAAGCCTAGAGATGGCTTTTTCATTCCTTGCAAAAGTAAGTACTTTTTAGTTATTTGTCTTTAAAAGGCACAAAACATGGGCTTTTAAAATAGTTCTAATTTAAAGCAATATATATTTTTATTAAAGAGAATTAAATGAGTACTGGTACCATAATACATAATCTGTAATTAACAAAAAATAGAATTGTTTACCTTCCAGTCCATAAAACTCAATTTCGTTTTGTAGCATAACCTCCAAATGTGCCATTTTTCCTCCATTGACCTAATACAGTCCTTTGAAAAGTGGCAGATTCTTCTAGATGTTGTCTGTGGGATATCACCAAGAGAAAGCACATGAGGAACTGGTACTAAACAGTAATCTTCACGCCTTGGCCAATAGAACAATGGTGAAGGTCTGTCAGGATGAAGAAACTTGACAACAACATATCCTGCATCTTAATGCACTTTAGACACCATTCCAAAATACCACAAGTGGTTATATTTAGGCCTACATGAAATGTAACACCTGGGGTACAAATCATCTGCTGTTACAAGTGATGGGTGACAGCTTTTCAGGTTGAGTGTGAGAGATGGTTTCTCATCGACACTGATTCTTCTAACAACTATAGTTCCTGTGGAATCTAGAGGCTTGAAGTTGTGGACACTTATATTACAATGAAGTGTCTGTACATCTTTGAGCTTGTTTTCAAGATCTGAATGGGTTCACTTTACTGTGTCATTGTAAATAAAGTGGAAATGGATTTTGGTGATATTTGTTTCACAGAAAAGGAAAAATTCTACTGCTTTTATGATCAGCTTCTCATGTGGTCTCTGGAGACTCTCCTTTCGAGCTAAGCATTTAGCTGTCTCATAAATCCTATCATATTCCGATTTTCCATGGCTTGTTGCAAAAAATGACCACTGTGCCTTTAGCTGGAAGTCTTCCTCATGCAGTCACAGGTTGAGGAAGTTATACTTATGTTTATACTGTGCAGCACACCCATCACTGAAGTAATGTATTTCCCTGATGTGTGGAAAATTTTCTTTGAGAAAATTCACAACTATTTCCTGGGTTTTGTAAACTATGTTCATGTCATGCTTAAGGCCATCAAATATGATACAGTGTGATGAAACAATTTGTTATTCAGAGCTCCTACTATGTACTATGACAGGATGAACAGTACATGACTCGGAAGTCCAGTGATATCCTTGGGCCTCATCTTGTATTGTAAAAGAGTAGTTCTCACTGAAGTCTATCAAAATTATTGCTGTATCTGGAAGTACATTTTCTTTGAGAATATTTAGCAATAATGACTGTGACTTGGCTATGAAAGAGTGTGGAATTAGCTTTCACTCGTGTTGGCAAAATCGTCTATGAAATCATCAAGTGTTGATGAGGTTTTTATCATCTGTGTCCTGTCAGTTGACACCCATTGATAAAATTCAATAGTGTCACTTGCCTCAAAATCTTCAAACCTGAACTCAAAGTAGCTCACTAAATTTTGTATGGAGGGGTGAGGGGTGAGGAGCATTCACTGCTGTGCTTGAGCATGCATTCCCTCTTTGCTTCTTCACATACTAAAAACTTCATAACTTTCTCATAGCTGTCTTCAATTTGTGCAGAATGAAGGAGCAATATGACATTTTGATGAATTGTGCATACACGTATCGAGTGGGTGCCGCTAGCACCGGCTAAAACACACCACTTTGGTTGCAATGTGCAAAATTTAGAGAACTTTATTTTAATATCCAGATACTCTGACTTTAAACTCTAATATAATTCACAGAGGTTATCCAAACTCAATCGATTTCTCTTGTATTCTTTTTTTCCTATATTCACTACATCTATAATTCCAGATATAACTCTAGACTGCTCATCACTCTCATAAAAGTTTCTCACTTAATCAATAATTTCAGGTTTCAGTTTTTTCCCAGATTTAGAATCTGGTTCAGCTAAAAATTCCTTTTCCTTAACAAGTCTCAGAGCTTGACGAACAGCATAGTCAGAAACCCCACTTTTTTTTTCCATGTCCATGTCAATGAATCGGGAATGATTAAAAGTTGAATTTGCTTTTACCTTGAAATTGATTTCAATTTGTCTTTAATGCTCTCTACAAGTTTGTCCATATCAATGGCTTTCTCTTCCACAAGCTTTTCTGTTTTGGTACTTTTGTCCGAATTTCAACTGCTAGTACCTTTTGAATTTGACATCTTACATTAGCCTGACATTTTTCTAACTTTTTCCTTCCCATAAGATGTCTTTTTATGTTCACCAAGGTCATGCAATTCTAAAGGAGAACAACCCAACTCAGTAAAAGATGCATTGAGCCTTTCTATTGTTTCTTTATTCTCTACACCAGTCACTTCATCTGGGGGTAAACCAATGTCCTCGGCTTCGGTGGGGCTATCGGCACTTTCATCAACACTCTCCGCATTAAATTCCTCTACATTGAGAATACAGCTTTTGCCCTGGTTTCACTTTAAATTCCTTCATTAATAGATTTTCACATTGCACACATAGTGATTTTCTTACAGGTCTCTTGTGCTTTCTGAGGAGATCACAACTTACTTTTTGAAGATATTTAAAGTTTTTCAAAAATACACTTTTATGGTGCAAACTAATGATCTCTAAGTCTCTTGTAGTTTCTGTTCTAAGATTAAAAAAAAAATCTGTTTAGCTAGATTTGCTACATTTTCAATACCTTTCTTTGTGACACACACTGTCAACGTTAATTGCCCAACACTAGACTTCGTATTCTCCATTTCACTTATTAAAAAAACACTAATATTAGGACACTACTGTACTTTACTTATCCACACTTAAAAAATCCCTGTAAATGACTAGATTATACACGTACAAAAAGGTGAGCTTATTCAGCACAATACAGTGTTTCACCTTGGAAGAGCTGAAGCAAACTAACTGAGGGGCTGCTAATGCATGGTTGTGACCTGTGAGTGAACTGGAGGTGACTCATACCTGAGTCAACAGTTTGTTTATTTTGCGTGATTCACGCCCCCCCCCCCCCCCCCCCCCCATACACACAGTTGAGGTGTGAGAAAGAAAGATTTTTGGCATTAATGAATCAGATAGCCGAAGCCGTCATCCATACATTTTAGTGAGGCTAGTACCACTTAGATATCATATTCTGAAAATTGAAAAATGACACCTGGACACGGGTGTCATTCCCGGGTTCGATTCCCGTGTCCAGGTGTCATTTTTCAATTTTCAGAATATGATTTTTGGCATTACTTACACAAAAAAGTAAAGTAATAAAGAACATATATGCCTATGTTCTGAAATAGGCCCATTAAAAATGTTTTGGGAGATTATACAACAGTTTTCACCCTTTAAATTTAAATTATTAAAAAGCGGTGCTCCCCAACAAAAAATCACTAGGAACTAAACATATTTAAATTTTCAAGCTCTATAAGTTTGTTCCAGTACTTTTTGTGTGTGCAGGAGTCTTAGATTTTTGGGTACATTTGAAAAAAAATTGTCTTCCAACAACCATTTTCTTTAAAATTAAGAAAAAAGTAAATATTTTTGCAAAAGGAATAAAAAAAGCCATCAATTTTATTCTTGGGTATGATAGAACATATCTCTAGGCCCAATTAAAAAAAATGTTAATATGATACCTTTCCCTCACACTGATAATTCAGTTTTTAATAAACCATGTTTTCAGTGAATAAATTAGATAAAAATTGTTTTATTAATTTTTTATTCTACTAAAACCTGCATTTAGAGTGTTCACATTTTTTTTTTTTCTAAAATCCTCAAATTTCAAAGAGATTCAATGATTTTTGAGTGAAATGGATTTTTTTTTGTTAGCAATTGCAGCTTGCATAGACCTCGGAAGCAGTATAAAACAAGTAACTGGTGGAAGTTTGAAGGGCTGTAAAAACACCCAGATAAGCTAGAAGGGGAAAATTTGATGTGGCTACTTACCACCATGGAGGGATTGATTATACCAAGTTTGATAAGGCTTAGATTGTATACATTACCTAAAATAAAAATTATTATATTCTTTCATAAACATTGTAACAAGGTCATCTCATTGGGAGATGCTAACCCACTAATTCAATTTTATTACCTAATTTACAACACTGTTGATCTTTAAACTTTGTTTTTGTCCTTAATTTGTTGTATCCAAGTTTCGTAAATAAATTTTCATATGTTATACATGCATTTTAGACTAGTCATCAACCCATGTTTTAGTTCATTAGATGATGCTATATCGGTTTACTGAAAACTTTTATTTATGAGATTTTGTAGCCTATTAAGAGCAAAATATAATCAATCTTTTGAATATTAAAAGTCACTTAATTCATATACCAATTTTAAAACTATCTAATTCATTCAATTGAAAATCTATATATTTTGTTATAGTTATTCCTGAGTTTTCTATCTGAGTTTTAACTTTATTACCACTCCTTACTTTAAACTACTTTAGAATGTTTTCTAATATGTATTATTATTATTATTATTATTATTGCCATGTCTTACTACCTGTTCAGGTTATACACACGCTAATGGGTAATGGTAGGGTGATTACGAGATGAAATTGAGGACCTACAGTTTAACGTGGGATCCGAACCACAGTGGAGGCCTGGCATTCCACAAATTCACAAGTTGTGATTAATACACGTCTTGTCAGAGGTGAAGGAAGGGTTTGGCAACCAAATAAATCTGTGCTTGGACCAAGGATTGGACCCTGGACCCCCAGCACAGAAGTCTGAGACCTTACTCCTAGACCGCCAGGTCACCAATATGTTGTAATACTGCTAAAAAGGTTTAAGACAGTTTTTTTTCTATGTGCAATACTACACATTCAGATTTTTCACATTTATAATGTTGTTAATAATACTATTAACAAAAAATTATTGGAAAAAAATTATTTATTTATAATAATAAAAACTAATATGGGATTAAATGCTAAATTTAAAATATATATATACTCTAGAAAAAAATAATAATTAATACTAGGCCATCAACATATCAAGGTCAACAATAAATAAAAAATAAATAAAACAGTCATATAGGTTTCTTGTATAAACCTAAAATTTGACCGTCAGAAGTGACAGCTGCTAAACACATGTTTTTGCAGATCATATACTTCCGCATAGGGATACATAATTTGGTCTAGTAACTTTTCAAAGATGTCGGCTGTCAGTCAGCACCAAAGAAGCTATGGGGGGACTAACTGTTGAGTATGATAGTGCTTGGTGGTTGGTCTGCACTCTTGCCAGGCACGAGAACCAATCACAACTTAAAGTTAGCTTTCTCCATCCAAGAGGACCATCTCCTTCTTTTGTTTTGCTATTCATTCAAGATATACAAGATATTCCTACAAGTTTTGCACCTATGCGAGTGGAACCTGTCTCTCCAACTGGGCGTGTCTACACACTGAGTAATAATGATGTTTAAAAGTCTTAAACCCTTCTGTCATTAAGGCTTAATCAAAGAATGTAACAAATTCTACAATTCCTGGACAAAACAACCAAGGCGTCCTGAAGGCCTATTTGTACTTATTTTGTGTACTGTGATGACAAAACATTTATGTTAAATTATGATATAGTTATAAATAATGCATAAATAAAATATATAAGCTCTACACCTACTGAAATGGCTAAACTTGTGAGTATATAATTATATATTATTCTATTAGTATAAATAAAAAAAATATCCTTGTTTTCCATCACCAGACCTTTAGAACATGGTCAAATCACACACCCTACTCTCCTACCCCAAAAATCTGTTATCTTCCTTTAAAATTATTTGTATATTTTAAAAACAGGCCATAGATAGTATAAAGCGTAGAGCGTATAACCCGAACGGGTAGTAAGACGTGGTGCTAAATATAATAATAGTAATGATAGTATAAATACAAGTATATACAATAAAACAATCACCATAACAATTTTCTTACAGTCCCACAACAAAAACTGTTACTAGAGAATTAAAAAAAAAAGAATCATACGGAGAATTGACACCAGATTTCATTGCCACACCCTATAAACACTTTTTTTTAAATAATGATCCCATTGTCATCCCATTCTGAAATTTTGCATATCATCTTGTGAAACATGTATTTGTAACTTAGGCCTAAAAATTTTTCAAAAAAATTAAAAATGGTGTTTTTGAGATTTTCAAAAATTAAAATTTTAAAAATAGCTTCCATTTTCTTTGAGATAATTAAACCTAAGAGATAGTGCAGCAAGGGCAACTTAAAATAATACAATTTCACACTAATACATTTGTTTTAAAAATTGTATTTGTTTTCTTATGTTGAAACCACCCTACCATTTGAGGGGTAATTTAAGCTATATTGGGTACAGTAGTAATAGTGCTATTTATAATCAACATTTAAAATGATCTAGTTTCGATTTTATGAAGTAATTTCTCAAAATGTTTGTTCTTTGGCCAACGTAAAGAAAATCAAACACCACAATGTGTGTTAGGCATACACAAAATTGTGATATTTTGTTTTGACTTTTATAAACAAGGTAACCCAGGACCCTAATTTAACATCTGCTTTATTACATCAACCAAATAAAAGTTAAGTTAAGTTAGGATGGTCTAAACTGTTAAACTCAAAATTTAAGAGTGGGCTTTTTTATTACTGTATCAAGTTATAATTTTTGTGTTTCTATAATGTTGCATAGGGCCTATATATCTTGTTCAAGGTAGACCTATTGTGACCCAAAATTGTGAGATGTAACTTAAGCCTAATATTGATATTTCATTAACTTAAATAGAACATTACTGCTGATTCTGGGTGAGCATTAGAGGTATTTAGTGACATAATTTAACAGGTATGCCAACCGGTCTCTTGGTCTAGAGGTCCTGGCTAATATAGAGGTCCCAGTTTCGATTCCCGGTGGCACTAGAGGTATTTTTCCTGAGAGGTGCACTGTTCCTGTGGTCACCATGGTCTGGTTAATTAACCTTAAGTTAAGTTTTAAGAGACTTACTGGCACCACAAAATTATCATCCGTCACTCCCAGTAGAAGACCAGGAATGTTTAGTTGAAAAACCCTGACATGGCTAAAAAAAAACTCAAATGTGCTTTTAGTGAGGTTTTGTTGAAACAACTCCCCCATGACTTATCTACAGTCTGTATTTCTACAAAAGACCCTCTAAGTTAGGCTACCTTTACAGACTAGGTCTTAGAATAATAAAACCAGTCCTAATTTAACCTCACCTTGAACATTGAAACAAATTTGATAAAAGTGTTTTCTACTCCAAAATTACATTTAAAACCAATTCTCTTTGAGTGTTGATTATTGGATAATGGCTATTTCAATTATTTATTGGATTGTAGTATGGATGGAGGCCAATTACGCTATATATTGTAGGCTGGAAAATTGTAGTACCACACACACAATTTAATAAAAACAAGGGGTAGGTCTTTATTTCTAATAGTATTTATAGTAAGCCTGTTCTTAGTACTAGATTTTTCAGGTACTTGAAGTACAATACTTATTTTTAAGATATATTTTTCCTTTTTTTGACAAACAAGAAAATGAAGCAGTAAGTAGGCTACATTGGCCAAAGTGTTATTAACAGAACTGTGTTGTTCTCGCTATGTTCCTATCAGCATAGTTGAGGGGGTGGAAATGGTGATCCCTATTGGTTACCTACTTTCCCAATCACCAGGATCATTTTCTTCTGTTGTGGGTAAATATTGGAGTGTTGTGTTAGGAGACTTGACTCTTGGACACACCCTTATTGTTAGGTAAGCACAGTGCTACCTAAGGTCTGTTTAGTATTCAACATATTTTTGGTGTAGGTAGTCTATATTTGTACATTTTTCCAAATTTCTTCTTTTGACTTTCATAATTTTCATTTCATTTACCCTGAAATATCAATCATTCCCTTGTTGAGTTCTAACTAATGTTCTGAAGAACCATTCTTCTACTCTACCTAAATGTTTGAGGATTCACCTTTAAATGTTAAATTTTCATATCATTATGCATTCAATTTTAACTAATCACAACTTGTGAATGTGGGGAATGCCAGGCCTCCACCGTGGTTCGGATTCCACGTTAAACTGTAGGTCCTCCATTTCATCTCACAATCACCCTACCATTACACATTGGCGTAAGTGTGTATAACCCGAACGGGTAGTAAGACGCGGTGCTAATAATAATAAGTTTTAAATGTTCATGTTCTATAATAGTTCTAAAAGACTGCTGTTTTTGTAGAAGCATCATATATCCCCAATCACCACACTGTGTCACAAGGAGTTTGTAATCATGGTATAATATCCTTGTCATCTGGGGATAGATGAGGTAGAGAAGCTATGATCATAGTTATTCTAGTAATAACAACAATTGCATATTTTAATTTGTGCTAGTGTAATTCTAGTATCTTTAAATTATATAAAATATAAATTTAAGGTAATAGGTACTAGTACTACCATTACAGTAATGTTGTTTTTAGCACCGCATCTTACTACCTGTTAAGTAGGGTGGGCTGAAAAGGCTGAACAATTATTTTTTTTTCTAAATTAAATCATGAAATAGTGTGGGGAAGTTTTCTAATACTCCCCTCAAGGCATATAATTTTGTTGTTTATCCACCTCAATATCTAGCCGGGCCCCTCTGGGCTTGAAAATGAAAAAATTACTCAAAATTAATTCATTCAAATATTTTTTTTTATTGTATGTAAAATTTTGAATTATTTTTTTAATAGTGATTAAAAGTTGCTTATTGCTTCATTTAGTAAACACAAAAAAGTCACCAATTCTTCTTAATATCTAGCCGACCCCCTGTGGCATAAAAATATCACAAAATTACTAAAATATGTGAAATTATTTCATATATCTTATTGGATATAAAATTTAGATGTACAAATTTTAAGTTATTATAAGTGGCCTAGTGTTTTTCATAGTGCACAAAAGAATTAATCAACTAATCCAATATCAGACGGAGGGCCCCGTGGGCTAAAATATTTAAACATGTTTTTAAACAATATACAAGTTTGTGTAGCACATAGTTTTAGAAACAATTTTTGATGTGATTATAAATGGTTCAATGTCATTAATCACTAACTAATAAGTCCCATAACACACATAAAACTCTTTGTCGATCTAGCTCAAGATCTGTTGGCCACATTATAGTAATACTGACCTTTATTGTCAAAATATGGCAAATCTTTCCTTGCTGTTCGCTTAGCTCGTATATAACCATCTCTTGCAGTTTTACCACAAACTTTCGTTGCTGCATCAGTTATCAATTTAATAAACCTTTCAATGGTTGAGCACTTGTATTGTATTCTGCTTCACCATTTCTTGTAGATCTTCATCTGTAATGTTCATTGTGAGAGGAGGCTCAATGATCAAACATTCTGACTGGTTGACTAACTCAGTGTAGTCAGTTGCATCAAAGTTCAAGAGAGGCACTTTAAAGTGGCGTATTTCCTCGTATTTAATTCTTCTGGCATTTATTATTCTCTTTAGGCCTAATTCTCTAATATGATTTTGAGGATCTACAATTATTGACAACAATATGTTCTCTGGATGAACGAAGTAAGCATTAGCTGCAATAACTTTATCAATTATTACCATTACACGATCTGGAAACTGTCTTGAGACTCTTGTGCTATTCCATAAATGTCTGGCACCACGTTGACATAGTAGGTACATCTTTATCTCAAACCACATAGGGGCATAAATTATTGTACTAGTAGGCTGAAATCATCAGATGGATCTTTGGCGGAAATACAGTCGTAGCAGCCTGTTGGCAGCTGTCAACTACCTAGCATGACTCATTTTACCAGGATTTCTGTTGGCAAGAATGACAGCTCGTGTAGCACAGCATATCAGGTAGAGAAACTGCTGATCAATACTTAGATCCTTTTTATCCACATGTGAAAACACAGAATTGATTTTTAGAAACTGGACAACGGGCAGTGTTTCTAATTCAGAAATCACGAGGGAGCCGATAGGTCCAAAGGAATGAGGACATTTGTGTTACCATCAAGGCTTTGCAACAGGTGCCACAAAAGTAGTTCATTTTCATGTAGCAAACATATGCTCCACTGAAGATGTTTACCAATATATGTCTTGTTCAGATGTATCACACCACCCTTCCACCCCATGTTTACATTTGTCCCATTACACCCTTTTACTGTAAGGTGTTCAAGGTCAACATTATGTTTTTGCATAAAAGATAGGATTCCACTTGATATGTCTATTGCCTTAAGGACCATAGTACCGTACTTTCCTTCTGGCTCTTGTATCATTGCTATATGTTCCTCTGATATTATCACTCGGCGCGACCATCAAAATACAGGCCCTTGATATATATATTACATCCCCTAACTCTTTTTTACTTGCCAGTTTCTCCTGTTCTTCTCTCTTGCCCTACGTACCTTTTCTTGTCAATAACGTAAGTTACCCGCCTCGGTGGCGTAGTTAACTAACCCGCTGATACCGTGTTGAGCTAGACTGCCGAGGATGGGGAGATTGATGTTCGAATCATGGTCGGATGGACTGGGGTGGTTTTTCCTAAATGGTTTATCACTCTCCCTCCAAGTAAATGCGGGTTCACTTCCTCTAAATTAAACCTACCCTCTTCCTGACCCATTAACGTAATTAGTACTTGAGCGTATAACCCGAGCGGGTAGTAGGACGCGGGCCAAAATAAAAAAAATAACTTAAGTTGAGTTCTCTGTTGAAACTATTTAAAATCTTCCAAACCAGCGGTTATTTTTGCTGTCTGTTAGGTCTGTGGCGCTTGCAGTGTGAGGAATTGGAATCCTCATTTGACTAGATGATTTACCTTGACTTGGTTTCTCTGTAATGTGTTTGTCCAAAATGTAATACCAGTTTAAGTTCACTTCACTAGATGAACATATTAGATGTTTATCTGACAAAACTTATGGTGTAATGAACTTAAATTACTCTTATTAAATGTGTAAGAAATACATTTATAAGATATTTTATAATTACTCTTATTAAATGTGTAAGAAATACATTTATAAGATATTTTATAATTTTTTAAGATCAGAGAGGCCCGGGTAGAAATGGAAATAGTTAGACGAAATTATTTATGAGTTTTTGAGGATATATAAATAAAATATTCACCAATAATATGATTAGTTTATTTTAATTTTTCTGAAGAATATAAAAAGATGTTCCTCAGATATGTGAAATTTTTTGTGTGAACACTTGGCAACTTTTTCACACTATTAGAAATTGTAAAAAAAAAAAAATATTCCACCCTACTGCTCAATCTATACACATATGTACTAATTATACTAGTTGGGAAGGAGGAAAGTTGAAGAAGTGTACCTACATTTGCTTGGAGGGAGAGCAGAAACCCATTTTGGAAACCACCCTCAATACACCCAACCAGGATTCAAACCCTAATCTTCCTCTCATTGGAAGTCTAGTCTATTGTGGGAGGGACACCTTAGACCATAGTTTGCCAAGCTTTTTGAGTATGAGAGCTATTTTCACTTTGTCTAGTTTTATAAGCTACCCAGATTCAAATGGCAGTATTGTGTATTTGTTATTATTGTAACATGTACAGAGGGTTGTCTATCATACCTTTGTTCCATCGGGGTGAACTTGTTTCTTAATTCTGGGGTAACATGCTCTTCTCAGGACCTGATGTTAGTGGGTTCAAACCCACCTCAGGTCAACAAATTTTTCTTGAGCGATAAAAATCTGTAATACAACTTCATTGTGGCATGTAAAAGAACCCTGGAAGGTGTGTGGAAATACCTTTCCTGTCAAAATTGGTCGGCGCTCTCGCTCTCACTCATAGAAAGTATTGTGTGCTAATATAATCAGTAGGTTCAGAAAGTTAATGTTAAATACCTCAAATAAGTGGGAAAAAACCAAAAGTTTCATATTATTAATATAAATAGTATAAAAATGTTAGTAGATCTCTTACTGAAATGCACTTTTTAATACTAGAAAAGACAAGGTATACTCATTTTGGAAACAAAATTATAATCAAATAGGTCTAATAGAATATATATTTTTATGCACATTATGAGCTCACTTGTGATCAACTATGTTTTTAAATTGTGAATAACTTTTAGCTCCAATTTTATTGCAGTTAATAACATGTTTATCTGTAGGCCTAGTCCTACCTTTATATTTGTTTTTTACCAGCTTCAGCTGAAAATGAATCACACAGGCTAGTAGAGTTGAGCAACCCTTTAACTCTGATGTAAATACAAACCAGAATTGACTTATTTTCCTTTGAGACAAGAGACAACACATATTCTAAACATGAGGCAACACTTTTCAACAATAAGTTACTTTGGAAAGCTTAAAATAATGTATTATTGTGAGCTACTATAAATGTCACAGCGAGCAATAGCTAGCTTGTAATCCACCATTTGGCGATCCCTGTTCTTAGACCATGCAGCAACCAAAGTAGATGGATCATTTATGTAATTAAGTATACTTGTTCAACACGTGTATAAATAATATTTTTTTAAACCCAAGCCTAAAATTAATTTTGTGTTACCCTCTTGGGTGTGCACATGGTGCAAACCATCACCCCCATATTAGACTTGACAGCCAATGATGGGGAGATTGGGTTTTGAAGCTCGGCCATAGGTCAGTTTATTTATTTAACTTTTTTTAAATTTGATCTAAAATTCTTTAATGTTGTTTGAAAGAGGTTTATATTAAACTAGATTCAATCAAATATTTCTCTATTCCTAGATTTTTGATTAGCCTGCTCATTGTTGGATCACATTGAAAGTGTTTTTTTATGGTTTAGGATATGTATTTACTGTGTTAACACATAACTATATGTTTATTAAATGGTACAGACTAAAGTAGCCAATGTTGTGATCGCACTGACGTCATATTCAGAGAGAAAGACATGATGCACTATCTAGTTCTATTGTTCTCAAGATGAACAAAATAACGATATTACCTATGTCAACATTCACACTCTTTGTTATTGATATCTCTAATTGAAACTGATTCACTATTCATACAAAATTTATTTTGTGCCTTAGTTAAAAATCTGCTTGGTAGTTCTCAGAATGCACATACCAAACAACTTTTACATTGTTTTCTACACACTCACGGACACAGTACTTAACATATATATATGTTTAGTCTGTCATTTTGGGGTGCTCACCGTTCTTAGCCAACCTAATGGCACTTTGGTTGATGCAGAAGAGTGTGGTGTGTTCACTGGAATCAGATTAAGTTCTATCATGCTTAGCCATATGGTTTCTAGAACCGCTAAAGGTGCTGCTACATATATTCCATCTTTTGCAGTTAAAAACCTACTGAACACTCTTGTCGGTGAGATGACTAAGTGACTGGTGCTCCTGCTAAAAGATTGATATAGGTCTACCCTGTTGTAGATTTTTTTGTTATTTCATCCCTAGTATAGTCGGCATCAGAGTGTAGCAAATGATTAATTAAATAGTAAAGCTATTTTTTTACATCCATTACTCTTTCCAGCCTATGGCTTGGGTCAATTTTTTATTCAAGTAATATATTTTCCACTACCGGCTGGCTTGGCCTGTCGTAGAGCCAAGCTATTATAATTGTTAGCTACATTTAAATTGAAAAATGAAACCTGGACATGGAAATTGAACCCATGACCTTTAGCTTAGTATGCCATTGCTCTAACCACTGAGTTATCTAGGAGTTGTCCAATGTGCATGGTGATTCTTCACTCATATTTTAATGCAGATTCTTTGATGTACATGCAGAACGTCTTAAGCTACAATCAAGCTGTCATTTAACGCAGCCACCTTTGTCTCAGGAGGGATTTATCCTGCCATTAGTAAACTGACAACTGTACAAATGCACATATCATCATTATGAGCATGACACGACTCCTGGATAGTTCAGTGGTAAGAGCATTGGTGTACTAAGCCAAAGGTCCGGGGTTCAATCCCTGTGATTAGGTGTAATTTTCCCTTCTGAATATAGTGTTACTTCAGGTCGATTTGCTTTCTAGAAAATACATTAGCTCTTATACCATTTGCATTATCTTCTTAACTGCTGTCCAGTGAATATATTGGGGTTCATTTAAAATCTGACTTGCTCAATTAATTACAAATGCAATATTTGGACGTGCCACTATTGCAAGAAACACCAAGCTTCCAACTACCAAGCAATAAGGTACTTCTAAAACAGTGATTTTCAAACCGTGTCCATAGCAGTGTGTCAGGTGTTCTACACATGGGACCAAAGGAAAATGAATGTTATGACATTGTAGCATTTGTATGCTACAGGTCGCCAACCACAAGTTAACCACCCGATCTCCTACATTACAAAAGCCCTATCAATTCAAGGAATAGTTCACACCCTCAATATGATATTTCATTACTGTTTGCCTTAACTCATATGATCATTTTCCTCCAACAAGCTAATGAACGTACCCAAAAGAAGGACCGCGTCACCCACCCTATTGTTGCTATGATGACAGTTCAAATGGCCCGCGAGTTTTGAGAACACCGTGCCTACGCAAAAGAAATAGCGGCAGCCAAAGTATGATGTGGCTCGTCTACAGAATTTCGACTGTTGCTAAGTGCTTGCTGTTGATGCGGATTGGACCTTGTCGCGGCCATTTCAAGTAATCTCCCTCCCCTCACCTAATGCCTCACTCGGTCACACATAGTTTAAGTTGACACTACTTAACCGAGTAACTTTACATTTTGATTGGAGTGGTATTTTCATGGTTTGGGCCAATATAGGCAAGAATGTGGGTGTCAGGATGGGGAATGGGGTTCTTTATCCTTAATTTATATTTCATGGACAGAGTTAGTCCTAGAATTTATTATCTTATTCATCACATGTATCTGAATTATTTGTCGTCTGAGAAGGCGGGAGCCTTAAGTTGAATTCACACTGAGGGAACTGTGTGCTGGCTATGTCATGTTGCTACTATGCTTTGATTGTTTTGGTCATCGTAGTTACTTTTGACATTCAGTTTTTCCACGATTTCCTTTAAAATATTTTCTTTAATGAGATTATTATTATATTATCTATGCTGAAAATTATATACTTGTACCAAAATTATTAAGTTTTCTTTGGCCATAATTACTGCACACGATAGTTGTGTTGGAAAGTTCTGCAGCCATTGTCAGATTGTATATGGGTCATTCCAAAATTTAGGGACATTTTACACTTTTCAATTGGATAAAAAAAAGTATAAGTTATGCCATGGTTGTGATAATCATTGATTGATAATTACAAAAATACTATTGAATGGAATCAAGAACATTTATTTTGGTAAATAAACATAAAAACTTATTTTCAAGAAACACGTGGCTAACACAAGTTGCCATGGAGGTGGCAATACAGTACATGGAGGATTGGAGGTGACAACAGTTGGATTGTGGGTGTCTATATAACATAAATAGTGGTACCTAAAGTGTAATAGATAAAACCAAAATGTTAAACTAAGCTACTTAACCTTTTACTTATTAATTAAAAACTGACATGTAATATAGTACTCAATAATAATAATAATAATAATACTAATTGCTGATTATGATAATGATGATAATTGATGATTATAATGATGATGCTAATAATGATAATTGATGATTATGATAATTATGATTATTATGATGATTATTATTATTATTATTATTATTTTACAGTTTTTATAAATAAATCACATATAGTCTGTAGAGTAATAATTTAGGAAATGGGATATATAATTGATAACATGGTACACTTCGATAACTGATTCCATACATTACTACAAATCCAACAAAGATTTTTAATGCCTAACAAATCGTTCAAAAATATGTATGTATCTCTCCTGCTCAGTTTTGGCTTAGCCACTATGCCTCTAATGTTATTAAAATTGACAACAGCTATATCATCTTTTACAGGGAAAACAAATGTATTGTCTTTAACAAGTCTTAACAATTTGACTATATTCTCTATGCTGCGCATCATCAACAGAAGTTCTGGGACTGATGTAGCTATGTATCCTTTTTTTCCCCTTGAAATTCTACAATTACATAACTGTGAAGTCTGAGTTCGTCTTTGGTGGGCATATTAGGGAGTGTCCAAACCGGAGTGTCGCCAGCTTCTGAAGTATCTGATGAATCGGTCAAGATATCACTTAACACAATTTCCTGTTCCTGCCTGGTAAAGGCTAGAAATCGGAATTTTTCACTAAGGAAATCCATAATGCAAAACTGGTTGTTAGCTTATCCTGACATGAATGCTTATATCTAATGAAAAAGATTTAAAATGTTCCAGAAGTTTTATGATTGAAAGCAATAAAGGATACATACAACTGTTTCAATTGAGGGTTCAGCTTTACCTGAGCAGTTTTCACAAATATGGTAATGTCCACTTTTCGTTTGGTAAATAATGGAAGTAACTAAGAAATCTCAGGTGTAGTACTTAGCTTTGTTTTCTGCCTCAGGAAACTTGATGGGTCATCATTGTTCCTTTGAACCCCAGAATATGATTCGGTAGCATTTCATCGAACTCTGTGATGTCATCAGGGCTTATTGTGAATATTTTTATATTAGATCTTTCCTTCCGCTGTTCACTTAAGGTCCCATAGCAGTCCAAATCTTTGCCTTCATCCACCAGCCGGTTCCCTGTTTTCTTGAGAGTGGCACCCACTCCATCTGAAGCACCCTTTCCAAGCCCACTCTCACTGTAGTTCCGGGTTAATCTTTCTTGGGTAAATTGGTTCAGGTGGGTCATGAAAAAGAACATATTTTTATTTCTTTACTGATTTGAAGGAAAATCGCTTAGGAAGTGGATGTTTACAAGAGGCAGAACAAAACTGGAGATATGTTTGAGTACTGGCTTAAGGCAGGGCATGAAATTTCAAGTCTGAAGACACTAGCCAGACTAAAATTTTTGGTTGCCACTATTTTATATTCATGAATATTATTTTTTTTAAAGTATGTACTTTTAGCACTTTATGTTTTTGTGTAGTGCCATCTTTCTGCACTCAAGTACTACTTTTCAATCCCAGCTGTTGGATCAAACTCTGACAGGAATGATCCACTTACTGAAATTCTGGGCAAATCATCAAGTGTCTCAGTCTTGAGAGAGTTCCTGTAAGTCGTTCTGAATCTGTTGTGATGGCTGAAACCCCTCTTACATGAAGCTGTGCTCACTGGTATAACATCATAAATGTGAGAATCTGGAGAAAATTGGGGACTCTTGATGATCACTTTTCACTATGAGTCTTTCTCCAGCATCTGATTCCAAGTCAGTGAAGGAAACAACAGTTTGTACACTGCCCACTCTGCTAACAGAAGAACCACTCTCTCATTAAAGAAGCTTGGGTATGAAGATATGAAGAGTTTCTTTATTTCTTCTATCCCAAATTGAAGACTTTTTCCTTTGGGAGGCCAACCCAAGATGTCCGAGGAGTCAAGGAGGGAGGAGGGTGTTGCTCAGCAGTTTTTCTTCCAATGGAGGGAAAATGCCATCGCCCAGAAATGGAGGTTTGAAATTGCACACTTTCCAAGGCACTAACACACGCTGATTTGAGACATGAGAATCTGATCCTACATTGTTTTGGCATGTTTGAAAAACATATTTAAAAAAACAAATTTTAGTCGCCAGACTCAAATGTTTGGCCGCCAATGCCGACCTGGCGACCAGAAATTTCGCGCCTTGGCTTCAGGTATGCACAGACCTATCTGGGATCATGTCTCAGCCAGTTTTATAGGATACAAACTGGTAGTACTTTCAGATCATATAAGTCATTGCCTCTAGTAAAAAACACACGTGTGCAGTATGACTTGGTGAGATCCACCAAAGTGCATGCTTTGTATTTCCTTTCCATATTTACACACATAATTCTCAGCAAAACCAATATGAATAAGAACATTGGTAAATTTTAGGTACTACTTTAAGTCATCGATTGCTTTATACTGATGATTGATGTTAGAAATGTGCCCCATGTATCTAGGCAGTGCATCAACAAGCAGGTTGAACAATTGTCTTATATTTGTAGAAAGTAGAAACAATTTCTTTCAAGACCTTTACATGTTTTATTTCATTTCCTTTAACTCATATCTTCTCTTTCCTCCTTGGCCACTGCTGGTATATTGTTTCTTTATCTTCAAACTCCTCTACCGCTACTTGATTATCCTTACAGTCTTCACAAATTTCCCTTTAAAACATTGTTCGATGCTGAGTTTCTCATTGCAAATTAATACTTTAATCAAATAATCTGGTCTCTTGTGTTCAATCATATTGACATGCTTCATATGATCAAAAATCATGGCAAAATTTCCATGTTTTCCACAGAGACAAGTACAGTATCCCACTTATGTATATTAGGTTAAAGGACCCCAAATGGATGCAGGAAGCAGAATGTAGAGTAAGCAATATTGTAAGATTGTGATTCATTGAACTGTTTGTGTAACACCCATAAACTGTTATTCAGTATTCTTCTGTTTTTTTACTTCACTTCTTGTAATAAGATCCTTCTTTCCTGGTTCTATTCTGCTAACTTCATCCTTCTCAAAAAACCCAACAAGATCATGTTTCAAGTGCAATGAAATGTTGGTGTCATACTTCTTCTTTAAAAAAACAGACTTTATTTTCTTCCCATCATTCTTTTTGTGACTCTTATGTGAAAGATACTCCTTGGTGTGAGAAAGGAGCCTGTAATTTTTTTTTTTATAGTTTTGGCACTTAGAACTCTAGCAAAAACCTGACGAGCTTTTGAATTGTTTTTATTATTATTATTATGATTATTTAGCACCGCGTCTTAATACCTGTTCGGATTATACGGCTTAGTACTGATTACAATGATGTATTAGGTATTGGGAAGGTTTAATTTAGAGGAAGTGAACCTGCATTTACATGGAGGGAGAGTGGAAAACCATATAGAAAAAACCACCCCAAGTTCACCCAGTATAGAGTCGAACCTCGATCTCCCTGTCCCCGGCAGTCTAGCTCTACACGAAACTAGCATGTTAGCCAATTATGTCACTGAGGTGGTGTAGAATGTCAATCAGACAGATTGTACAGCTACAATTAAATATCAATATTTTAATCATTTATGAAAGAAAGAAACAATATTAAGATATTTAAAAATGTAATCTACCTCAAAATTTATTTTCTCTGACTAGATGCAGTCAAATAAAATTACGTATCTCCCTAAATTGAAACACGTAGTTGTTCAAAAAATTGTCTTCTGATAAATACTGTAGCAGATATCAAAGAAGAGGATTAATATTATCATATTTATGAATAAAATACTTTAATGCATGCTCTCTGCCACTGGATGATGTCAGATAAATTTACATACACTTGCCATGCTGTCAACAAGAAAATATAATAAAGTACATCTATATCACAAATTCTCATTAAAATAATAGCTGAGCCTAAATAATATAATCATACCAGATATATTTAAATAAAAGATGCCTTAGTATCTACTCACCATTTCAAGATGTTCTTGGATTTATTTGCCACTTGGGGGAAAAGAAAAATTATTCAATTATGGCCGCCACACTTACTATCATAACTACATCTGATGAAGGAAAGAAGAGTGTATCGAAATCGACACACCCACTTCGCGTCTGCGAATACTAGCGACTATTCAAGGAACCATGTTTCCTCCTTTCCCTGCAAGCAGCAGTCCCTGGTTCACTTCCCTTTCACCTTGCTTTCATCCGTCCTTCTGATTGTCTATATTCGTGAGATTATAACCTTTTTGCTTTGTTCCATTCGTATCAGATTTGGGACTATATATAGGGCCACGCCCGGGTTCACATTATTCCCGTTCTACTACAACCCAGCGTCGAAGGAGTAACTTCTACACCGTCACGTAAAGAAGAGGAGCCACGACCATGGAGTATGGGTCGTCAGATCCACCGCTGCCCTGGCCAGGACATCGAGCCAGGAGTATTTAAGTATTATGAACTAACGTCGACAAGTCTTTATGACTTAGGGTTTAGTTTTGTTTAGAAAACTAGACATCGTAGAGTTTTTTTTTATATATATTTACTGAAGAAGCATAGTTTTGTCAATTTAATTTCATGTCTAATGGATAGTTTATTCATTTAAGGCCTTGTTGACTACAAGATGGATTAAATATATAAGATGATTAAATATCGTGTCCTGGAGTCTGAAGGGCAAGTCTCCCCTTTTGACTTAGTGTATCAGTTGTAGTTACTATGTCCCTGTGTCCTTATGATACAGCCTTTACTTTATCAGCCATATCTCTGTTGAGCTAATGGAAATCGATATTTTAGCTTGGCCAAGTACTCACGCTTCTCGTGCTGTATTAGCCTCGGTATTCAAACCAGGGAGCTGCACTAGAGTCATAGTGGGGTTCGCGCAAATAATACCGTTTTCCTTTTGCCTGTTATTTAGCTTCTATTGTTTTTTGGTTGCTCTTATTGTGATTTCCATTAGAATTTAATGTATTATTGAATGCTCTGGCAGTACCAAAGGGGAAAGAGACCAGCCATAGTACTGTTTGGTTGACACCTGTTTATTAGCCATCGACCGTTGATTATCATTATCCAAAATGTTTAAAGGATATTATCTTAAGACCCATTCAAGCAGACTGATCATAATTTATATGTGTATCTTGTTTGATACCCTTTGTTAATAATTATTTAACTGTTTTCTCCTTTAGAAAACTTCTACCTGCTCAGCCTTTGTAGCTACAGTCAAAACTTCACATTCCGCAAAGTCAAATTGTTTGCATCAAGTTTCAAAGTACAACCTATAATATTATTGTAAACCTTAATATATGTTATTTCTGTTTTTTATTTAATAAATCTACTTATTGTTCAACCTTAATTCTTTTCAATTTAAATTGTGTATCCTGTAGGTAAAGAATCTTACAGTGGGTCTTTAGAATCTTTGTTAATATTGTAATTGCAGGCTATCTGCTTAGTAAGTGCTTCTCTGAATTGCAAATGTTTCACTACTTTATCATCACTTAAGAATTCTCTTACCCATGTTCGTGGACTTTCATTAGTCCTCTTTTGTTTACATAATCTGTAGTACTTTGCCTTATACTTAGTTGCACTTTTTGAAAGCCTTTTGAGCCTTCCCTCAAGTTATTTTATCTTCTGATGATTCTGTGATTGGTTCCTTAAAACCCTTTTCCTTTTTGTCCAACTTGAGCCAGCCCTTCCCAGTATGCCATTGCTAGGCCCAGCAGCAGAAACATTGACTTCTCTTACTTCTTGACTTAATTCTGTGTCACTTAATGGCGGAGTGCCACACACTAAAATCCTTTGAAGTTCTTTATCAGCCTGATGCCTCTTTCTGTGCCTATTTATCCTTTCAATCAATTTTTTTTTCTTTGCTCTCTCTTAACTCTTTCACTTAAATCTGAAATCATTTTTATTTTCCCCTTTTCCTTTCTTTTATTATCTCTTTCTATATATATTTTCGGTGGCCGGGGTTCAATCCTCGGTCCCGGCAAAGATTTATCTGATTTCCAAACCCTTCCTTCACCTCTGACAAGACATCTTGTGAATGTGAGGAATGCCAGGTCTCCACCGTGGTTCGGATTCCACGTTAAACTGTAGGTCCTTCATTTCATCTCACTATCACCCTACCATTACACATTAGCGTAAGTGCGTATAACCCGAACGGGTAGTAAGACGCGGTGCTAATAATAATAATAATATATATTTTTTCTTTTTATTTCTTCATAAAGTACTGAATCATTTTATATCTAATTCCTACACCCCATTTCTGCATCTCTTTTCTTCTTCCTAACATCCGCTAAATTTTTATCAGACAACTTTTTCTTTCTTGCCATGTTTATTTCTGAAAACAAAATTATAATATGTACTGTATATTGTTTAAATTGGTATGCTTCACTAGGTATTTCTTAGCAACATATTCATTCTCTGAACCATTGCATTATTTTATTGTGGCTTAGGTTGACAAGCCTAGGATGTTTGCATGTGCTTTAAACATATTGGCACAACTTTGGTACCCAAATAAAAATTATCTCTAATTGAGAGATAGGCCATCCACAACAATAATGGACCTGGAGTAGTAAGGCCTTCTTGCCATGTTAAGCATTAAAATGATTATTTTTTTTTTATAAAATAAATGTGGTTTACATTAAATTGTAATGGTTTAAACTCCAGCCAACACCCAGTGTCAGAGAATAAAAGATTTTTATACCAAGTTCATTCCTTTTGTTTATGGGGTCCCCTATATTAAAACATATATAAATTTTTCATATATATATATATATATACATATATACATTTTTCCATGCTAAAAAGTGTCGATGCAGGAAGAAAATAATATTCACACACTCAACTTATAATGGTTAACATTTAGTTAACAAACTGTTTTTGATTGATTTATTTTGAAATATTCCTTACACATTGATTTTAGCCATGATAGAAGTATACCAAACTTTTTAAACCTTGAAATCACCCAACTACCGCTGTTAATTCAGTGAAACGAAATAATTACCTTGCACTAAAATCAGCAAGGTTATCACTTATAGAACAAAAAGTAAAAAGAAAATGTATTTATATTCACTAGTAAACAATACTTTAACACTATGCCGTTAAAGGGTATAATACTAAATTTGAAATAATTTCATCTCCATGAATATATTATCACCTCTATGCTAGAGTAAGTACCAATACATCAATGTGACAACCATATAGGTGTCAGACTTGTGGTTATATTTACACAGAACCTAACCTTTAAATTGCTAAGCCACATGGTTTTGGCTTTCATGCAATGTTATATTATTAAACCTCACTGCAATGCGAACTATTTTTTTTAATAGAAAAGAACAATTTAATAAAGCAATGGAGGGGAACATAAATAAAAATATTCTTCAATAACAAGGAACGAACTCATAAATAAGACAATGAAAAGACTCACTTGCAGGATTGAGATGAAACACAATACAAGATGTCTATTCAGGGCTTTCTCTCACCTGGGTCCTTTGTACTCACTACACAATCTAGTGGATATTTAGGAAGCGATTTTCTGACCATGGAGGCGACATTGTAACATGGAACACTCCCTGAGATTTAGATTACTCAGTTAATGAATTCGGTAAAATTATGACAGTTGCAAACTGGAATTACTGTTTTATATTAGACTTCATCTCATTAATTAATAAGGTATTCTTAAAAGGTGTTAAAAAGTTGGAAGCCTCGAACTATAGTGACTTGGGGTTAATGACATTTTTACATAGTTAGTGCCACATTTAACCATAAAAAAGGCTTTTTTATATTAATTTTCTTTTTGTAATAACTTTTACATTATTTATTTCTTCTACATATCCTTTATATTAGAATCATAATATATATGTTAAAATAATGTACACAAATATAAAAAAATATTGTTTACATAAATTGTCCCTAGATTTCGGAATTACCCAGATAAGAACCTTCATGAAAGTTTGTTTTATCGGAAGAAGGGGAAACGACACATGGTTGAGCATTGGGTGCCCAATCTCAATTCATACTAGCAGGACTGTGTGCCTACCATGCTGGACTGTGATCTTGGGAGAACACTTTTTAAGCAATCCAAGATGACACAGGTACACAGTTGGCACACAGCCTTCTCAGTGTGAATCCAATTTTAAGCTGTTTTGTTTCGGTTAGCATCTATTAACGTTAGTAAAATTAACTGTCAGGGTGGACTGGGCTTTATTTTTCAATTATGTATATAATTCAGTTTAGAAGATTCAGTTATGTATGTATTTAATTTCAACATAACAATTATTTAAACATATTATTTTTGTCAGCCATTCATTTTGTATGAGTCATGTAGTTTGTTATGTAAGTGATGTATGTTGTAGTAGGGTGTGGCTGCGCTCACTGAGATTTAATTGTTACATGTTCGTTTTCTTTATTCATTTTTGAAGGATATACTAAATAATCATGTAAAGTAACTTGTCATTCAAAATAAATAGCTCATTAATGTATTCCAAATAAATGCTAATTTTATAATTCAGACATGAGACGTCTTTTTTTCAGATCCTTACTTTAAGTTAATCAAAGTGGGTGTCAATTTTTGAAAACTACCCGACATTAAAACTATACTCTAGTTTAGCTTCATTCAAAATAAAACTACTCCCCAAGGATAAACTGAATTGTTTTTGGGTTATGGGGGCTCATAAAATGTAAAGATTCATCATATTCTCGAGGTCAAAATTTTTTACAGCTACAATATTTATTTTCTTTTTTTGAAAGAAAGTGTAAAATAAATCAAAAGAGTACAATATTGACAGACTAAATCTGCTAATCGATGTATTCTTTGTTCCAAATTACAGTCCAATTTTTATAGGAAGAGCGGATACTAATCTAAAATTTACTTTGGTATTAGTGTTGTTTTTAAAAGCTAGAAGAAGTACCTGGCGTGGTTACCCGAGGCCACAGACAAATAATAGAAACAGACTCTCAACCTTATGGGAGTTTCTCTTTACTCCTTTTGCCAACTTGAGTCCTTCAACTCTGGGATCCGCTATTTTCAGTCCTATTTTCACCCATTACTGACACTAGAAAAACCCAGAGTTGAAGGACTCAAGCTGGCAAAAGGAGTGCAGAGAAACTCCCATAAGGTTGAGAGTCTGTTTCTATTATTTGTCTGTGGCCCAGGTCAGAAAAAAACTCTTCCTTTAATTTATTCTGACCCAGTTTTTAATAAATTTTGAAAAAAAATCTAGTAAAAAATTTAAAATTCCAGCTTTGAAATGTGCATGTTTGTGCCAAAGGGCTACTAATATTAACATTTCAGACTTCCCCGTGAGGCAGATATCAAAAGTGATTGTTCATATGTGTTCATATGACTTGAAAGTAAATATAATATTGGTATATCTGCCAGACTAGGCTCTCCCTATGAGAATTGATCTGGAAAATGTGTAGGCCTATACAAAATAAAGTAATATCAATATGCTGTATTTACTCTTTGATAAACACTTTAGTAAGAATATTTCCTGTTTAGACAAGTGAAAGGTTGGTAGTAAAGGTAGGTGGTTCGCATGTCCATCAAACACTTGTCAAGTAATCTGCTACTAAGAAGGTTTGAGAAACACTAATCCAAAACCTTCTGAGATGTCCCCTCATGTCTATGTAAATCTGCGTGTGGATCAGCTGGTAGGTACTTCTTGTAATTTGCGATCTTGCATAAATAACTTGTTCAGAAATTTCTCAAGGTATACTTATTGACTTGAAAACATGTTCATATTCTTTCTGTCTCTTTTGATCTCTTTTCCAACAAAATAATTGCAATCTTCCTCTTTAATCTCGAACTGTGCCTTGAGCTCTTTTCTCACAAGTTCCAAAATTTCCGAGCTAGTACTTATCAATGTTTCATCATCCACACATAATGCAAGCCAAACTTCAAAATTGTTAATAGTTGCTCTAAAGACACATTTATCTGATTACAATGGCTTGAAACCAAATGATTTTAAAAATTCAAGCGTGGAGACTGCTTTAGTCCATACAAACTTTACCTCAACTTGCAGACCATGCTAAGATTACTCTTCTGGAAACCTTATGGCCGTTTCATAAACAATTCTTAAAGCAGTTCTCCATAAAAATGCAGTTTTTATGTCAAACTGTATAGTTTACATATTATAGATTGTTGCAAGTGTAAGAAGTATTCTAATGGAATCATACCTGATGGCTAGTGAAAATGTTTCCATATAATCAATACCTGCCTTTTGGGAAGATCCTTTTGCACTCCCCGGGAGTTCTGCATTCATCAGTATGGTCCTACACATTCCATGATGGATCGATTTTACCGCTCGATAAGTCCATTCTGTTCTGCACAGTATGGAGAATTTCTTTAAAGATAGTTCCATTTTCATTTAAATGCTGGGTAAATTTCTCCTATACAAACTCATGACCATTGTCACTCTTTAATTACTTTATTTTGTTTCTCATTTTTATGGTGGTCATCTGCTGGAATTGTATGAATGTATCAAAAATATCACTTTTGTACTTGATAAAATATATAAAAGATGATATGAAGTGCAGTCATCCTTAGATAGAAAAAAATAATTGGCTTCTCCCAGACACATAACCAACATTTTCCCACAAACATCAGTGTGTATAAACTCGCCAGGGCTACTTGCTTAACGGGCTAACCAATTTAGCGCTGTACTGCCCAAAATAGCTGCACTTAATAATTGGTCAAGACCACACATATTATTCCCTAATATAAATGCAAGTCTATTAATGTATAAATCTCCATGTGTTACATAACACATCTCGGATACTTCATGGAATAAGACTGGCGCCATCAGAACGGTTACCCTCCCTCGCCGTTCTCATAACATTGCACTTTACGTATACCAATATTGACTACGACTGAAGGTAACGTGTGGCCTGCTTGTGATGTGGAGCCTTGTTTACTTGGGCCTACTTGACCGGCACCATGTAGTGGGATTGCTCCTCCCTTCTTTCCTTCCCATGATGCTTTGCATTCAACCACTATAAAACTCCATAGATCACTAGGCAAAAATACACTTACACTTATTCATCACCCTCAGTATAGTTGACACTCTCCAAAGTTCTCTCTTCAACTCGACTTCACGCAACCTGTGATCAAGATGTTCATGATGAGGGACTGACCGGACCACCGAAAGTAATATGAAGTTTATTAATCGTTCAAGTCCGTGGGGAGTAGGCGGCTCTATGGCTGGGCTCGAGTCTTAGAGTTTTTTCTATAAATTGTTAAGAGGATTGGCTTCTCTCATTATTAAGGTCCATTGTTCTTTAGGTTAGCTTTCTATGACTCAGTTCACTTATGTGAAGTCATTTAGTACTTTTCACGTTTTCTGCTTGTCCCTTGAGACCAGCGGTTTAAATGGGAATGATTCCCACACCTTAGACCGTATGACCATTTTGTATATTGCGAGGCAGTTAGTTGGGAAAGGGGCTGTTCAGATTGTTTAGGGCCAAATGGCAATACCTAGTTAGATTTATTTAACTTGTGTTGTTCACCAGTTTCGGTGCTCAACTTGTGGATCTTTTCTGCCCGTCTGGCATGGCTCGTGTTATATAATATATCTAACTTGTGTTGTTCACCAGTTTCGGTGCTCAACTTGTGGGTCATTTTTGCCCGTCTGGCATGGCTCGTGTTATATAATATATCTAACTTGTGTTGTTCACCAGTTTCGGTGCTCAACTTGTGGATCGTTTCTGCCCGTCTGGCATGGCTCGTGTTATATAATATATCTAAATTGTGTTGTTCACCAGTTTCTGTGCTAAACTTGTGGGTCGTTTCTGCCCGTCTGGCATGGCTCCTGTTAACCACTTTATGTAACTTGTGTTGTTCACCTGTTTCAGTGCTTAACTTGTGGGACATTTCTGCCCTACTGGCATAGACCAATTGTTTGTGCGCCAGCTCATGACAAAGTAAGGCCGAGAACACTGGATTAGAACTTACCCTGCTATTAATTGATGTATATTTTTGGCCGATCCATCTATGCCTGGAGCCGACAGTCAACAGATTGGAACTTGCATATCTTAACCTGTCTGTCTAATTAGTGGGCGCTTCATGCCATACTCATGCTTAGAGAGTATCTGTCATATGAGAATATGTGTGGCAAATTAACATGGACAAGTCTAAGGACTGTTTTAGTATATATTGGTTTGTGCTCTGAAGATGTTCTATGTACCTATCTCTGCCTTTTGTTACATTAAATTGATTTATTGAATTGAACTCATATCTTTTCCTTTTGAATGTTTCCTATCATGTTTATTTACCTTGTTAGCAATGACTGTCTCTGGTGTTAACTAGAGCACCAGTTCATAACAAACATTTTCCCACAAACATAAGTGTGTATAAACTCGCCAGGGCTACTTGCGTGAGGACTAAGGTTTTCATAAAATGACAATCGTGATGGGTTTTATCAAATTTCCAAATTTAAACGACTCACAAAACAGTTTGGAAATGTTGTTTGCCTTTATCCTTGCTAGCTGGAGTCCCTGACTTGCCATGGTTTTGAAACTATTTTTAATGCCTGGATGTCCCAATCACTCATGCCTTAGCTTCATTGTCTCCTCCACTGAATTTGCCACCCCAATTATCTTTTTATTGAAAAGCATTTTGTAACTTTGATTTAGAATGGCCATTTTAATTCCATTTACAACTTCTTAATTCTTCGCTGGAATCCACACTTATATTTTGCTTTCATCGAAAATCACATTGAACTATTTTCTAGTTACTGCTCCTACTCAAAATAGATTTTTCTTAGGATTTCGCACAAATAACGTATTCTAGAATGTGTGTAGCTCCCAGTGTGTCATGTGTTTTGCTACAGCACTGTCCACCAACCACACAGTTTCATATCAAGAAGCAGATAAGTTTTTGTACTCAGCACTAAAAGCAGTAGTCTTCAACTTGTCATGCTTACTTTGATCACTAATTTTCTCTATCCAGTTGTGGCACTTTTTTTTTATGGCCCTCTTGACCACATTAAAAGCATTTCATACTAATCTTACTGCTAAGTTTTCTGCAATTTTTCTTCTTCTCCTATTGTGGGATGCCTGACTTTTCATAACCTATAAACTTTTCATAATCTATAAACTTTTCAGAACCTATAAACGTTTCATAACCTATAAACTTTTCAGAACATTCAG
The DNA here is from genome assembly GCA_039000515.1 of Timema cristinae. Lineage (NCBI taxonomy): Eukaryota > Metazoa > Arthropoda > Insecta > Phasmatodea > Timematidae > Timema > Timema cristinae. The sequence goes on from JBCFYV010009882.1 coordinate 20,978,431, forward strand.
CATTACAAACACTGTGGCGGTATCATCGTTTTATATAAGAGGCTAAGTTTTTGAACATCTGCAATACCTCAGACTATGAATCATACACACTTATGAACATGTTGAAGCACCTCATAAAACTCTTAAGTGTTTTCGAAATTTATCCTAGTCGGAAACAGTTTCTTCAACATCCACTTCTGCTAATGATAGAGCCTTTGACTCAATCATACTTATATTGTTGTTTGGATTCATCTTATAGTGAAAAATATCTGCTTGAGACTGACCTTATTTACAGAGCTGCACTGTTAGTGAACGTTCTTGCTGAGATTCTACATTTGGGCTTTAAGTCTCTCATGCAATGACTGTTTGTAGTTGATTATACTTGAGTCTCATTGAAATTATCAAAATTACATAAGATTTTCTACTTCAGCTGCAGCTGATTTTTTCTTCTTACCATTAATGATATGTCCATAATTTTCTTCGTGGACAATATTATTTCTATTTGATATTTCCAAAATTACAAATTATTACCATCAACTTTTTTAATGTGGAATATCTTGACTATAGCCATCTTTATAAGTAACCTTTATGCTCTTTGCACAGAAACAAATCCGTTACCGTGAAATTTTCCGACTACTCACAAAGATACCAGAAAAAACTGCATAGATATTGGTGTCTCCTGCCTGTCAGCATTTCAATGTCTGTTCACAACACATGAATCTTTTTAATGCTGTCCTTTATTCACTTACACACTGAACAGCACTACTTGGTCCATAAACTGTTATGGTTTAGGATAGTTAGCCTTACATATTAGCTGTGTTAACATTTGACTATACAAAGTAACTTTATTAAATAGTACAGAATAAAGTATGTTGTGATTGCACTGACGCCATGAACAAGATCGATATAGAAGGATGTGATATACAATATAGTCATATAGTTCTAAAAATGAACAATGTTACAAGACTATGTGAATCTCATGTGCAACAGTTTTAATTGTAAAGCAACATCATTAAAATACATGTTTAAAAGTTATTTCAAAACTATGAGTAATTGACAAGGTTAAGAGTTCCAATAGGTTGTAACTCTTTCCATATCTCTTTCCATATCCACTTGGTATTAGTATTGTAACCATTATTGATTTATAAAATAGACTATTAGACTACTTAATAAGTTTAGAGGCCCTCTTTGGCCGCCTGATTTTAAAGACCTCACTATCGCATTAGGCTTGACTGCCGATGATGGGGATAATTAGGTTTGAATCCTAGTCAGGTGTACTGAGGGTGGTTCTTCCAAAACGTTTTTACACTATTCTGAATATACTTCCCTTAAAATAAACCTTCCTCATCCCTAACACATTAGAGTAATTAGTAGGCCTATGTGGAATGCCAGGTTGCCACCGTGGTCCGGATTCCACGTTAAACTGTAGGTCCTTCATTTCATCTCACAATCACCCTACCATTACACATTAGCGTAAGTGTGTATAACCTGAACGGGTAGTAAGACGCGGTGCTAATAATAATAATAATAATAATAATAATAATAATAATAATAATAATAATAGTAATAATAATAATAATAGTAGGCCTACATATTCATACAACACAAACAGGTAGTAAGATGCGATACTAAAAAGAGGTTACAGGTTTTTGTAAATTGAATCATCTAATTACTGGTATTTTGCATTTATTTCAGTAGAGACGCGAAGTGCTTTAAAATGGTACGTGTGATTTCTATCCATCACTTTCCAAGCCAAGATATTCAGACCTGTGAGGAGCCTGTTGCTGTAGCAACTGCTCTTCCAAACTATCTGCTCTTAGCCCTGCCCCAACACGTTGTGGAGGTCCATAACTTGGAAACGGCAGGAAATGTAGTGTTTACCTTCCCTACAGTTGACCAGGTCAACCACATGGTACATTGTAAAACAGGTAATCTACTTAAACTTTTTTATTTTAAAAAGCACCTTAACTATCATCCTTATCATCATCATCATCATCATTATAATAATAATAATTATCATCATCATCATTAAGTTAAGCTGTAAGAGTTAAGGCAACTAATTCCAAACCAATTTACAAAATAAGTTATAAAATTATGAGTTTATAAACGAGGTTTGGCTATTAAATAACCGGACTGATGCTCTAAAAAATTGTATCTACAAAATTACTTAATCGACATGTTATCACTTTCAATGTAGTCCCCTCCGCAATCCCTACACCTCACCATACGAATCTTCCACTGTTGGAAGCAATGTTTCAGGTCATTTTCTGAGAGGCTGTTCATGAGCTTCGTTGCTTTTTCCTTCACAGCATCAACAGACTCGAAATGAGTTCCTTTTAGTGCAGACTTGATCTTTGGGAACAGAAAAAAGTCACACGGGGCTAGATCAGGTGAGTAAGGTGGATGTTCCAATACCGGAAACTTGTGCTTCGCCAAAAACCTTTGAATAGACAGCGCTTTATGTGCTTGTGCTTTGTCCTGATGAAGAATCCATGAGCCATTCTTCCACATTTCAGGTCTTCTTCTTCTTATGCATTCATGAAGGTTTGTCATAACCTCCATCCATCCTGGTTAACAGTCTGACCTTCTGGTACCCATTCAATGTGAACAAACTATCAAATATAAAAAAAACTATGCTCATTGCTTTGAATTTTGACTTGCTCATCCGTGCTTTCTTTTGTCTCGGTGAGCTGGGACTCTTCCAATGCATAGATTGGCGCTTAGTTTCAGGGTCAAACTGAAAATAACCACGATTCGTCACAAGTTATCACTTTTTTAAAAAAGTTTACCTCATTTTTGATGTTATGATGGATGTCAGCACAAATGTTCATTCGAGATTCCTCTTGCTCAGGAGTGAGCAGTTTTGGCACCATTTTAGAGCAAACTTTTTTTCATGCATAAATTTTCATTGTAGTTAAGACTTCGATGCCCTTTAAAGTTAAAACTACACTTGTGGTAGGTTGTATAATAAAGCAAGTTAAAAGAGAAACATACCATCTATGCTTTTTTAAGCTTAAAAGTATATGATAACATGTAGAATTTTAAAATTGTCATTGAAGAATACCATCAGGTCATGTAATAACCTTCATCATAAAAACATTTATATAACCACATATACAATATTTAAAGTAATAAATTAACGAAAATAATATTGGATAAAACTCAAAACAGACATAGAATAAATTAGGCATGTGTAAACATTTGAAAGTATTAAGTAATGGAATTATATAATATAAGAAAGTGGTATAAGATAAATTATTAAAATTTAATTTAGACGATGGTACGAAGTCTTAACATGTATTGGGTTCCCTTCCTCCTTGGCTGGCATCGGCGTGTTACGTCGATTAATTTATGGCTGACATGTTTCGATACACGGTATCATAATCATGGCGCTGAAAACGAGATTAAAGGAAAAATATTTTATAAGCCAGAATGAAAAGCGATAAAATTATAGAATTATAAATTATAAAATATAACAGATAGAAAATAATGTAGATGAAAAAACATAAACAAACAAGCTTACCAAGGTGCGAGAGTGATGTTGATGTCCTGAGCAGAATATAGGGAATGAGTGGGTGTGAGGTTAAAACAAGCTGAATAGAGTGAAAAAACATAAGAAAGTTTTAAATTTATCAGTGTTGTTTGGATTGCTAAGATTTTTCTTTACAGTGTTGTTAGTGGAGAAGGTGATATTAGGATTATATTTCTTAATGATGTTTGTGATGCGATGAGTTTCGGGCCGGTGCAAGCGAATTTGACCCATTTCCTTTTTTCATTTGAACAGTTATGGTTATTACTAATAAGGGTAGTCGAAAAATTGTGTGTTTTTATTTTCTTCTTTTGTTTGTCTATGATTTTGTAAACGAGGGAATGAGAATAACCATTGTGTGTGGCTATTTTTTTAATGTTATTGAGCTCGGTTCTATGTTTTTCATGTAAAATTTGTGGAACAGTTTTCTTATCAATATTAACTAAGTCAGCAATTGCTCGAATGCTCAGGCATTGATTTTTTTTTAACAATTTCACTCACTTTTTCAATATTAACATCTGTTTTTGATGTACGAGGGTGGCCGGGGTGTGGATCATCTGTGATCTCTTTTCTACCCTCCTTAAATTTTTTAAACCAATAAAACACTTGAGTACAAGATAAACAATGATCACCATAAACCTCCTTTAACAAATTGTACGTTTCTGTAGCAGATTTCCCAAGTTTTACAAGAAATTTATCTTTACACACCGCTCACCTTTTACACTCAACATAATTCCGACGGAGCTCAGGTACATGGTCCACTTCGAACAAAGCCTACGGCTGAACTGTCGGTCGCACGATCTTGAAATTTGGAAGGTAGAGGGATAAGACAACATAGATCAATATCTGATCCTGCTGGTTGTTGCTGAGACCTCAGGTAAGTGGCGAAAAAATGAGTCCGGTTATTTAGTACCCACACCTCGTATAAAAAAAAAGGTTCTATACAATCCTACAATCGTTCTCAAATAATGCATTATATCTTGGAGCAAAATTTAAAATAAATAGGTTTTAAGTATATTATTATTATTATTATTATTATTATTATTATTATTATTATTAATTATTATTATCATCACCGCGTCTTACTACCTGTTCGGGTTATACGCACTTTATACTAATGTATAATGGTAGGGTGATTGTGAAATGAAATGGAGGACCTACAGTTTAACGTGGAATCCGAACCATGGCGGAGGCCTGGTATTCACACACTGTGATTAATACACGTCTTGCCAAAAGTGAAGGAAGGATTTGTCAATCAGATAAATCTGTGCTGAGACCGAGGATTGAACCCAAATACAAATTGTCTTGTTCACTCAAACAGATGTCATCTGGTTTCAAAGTGTTCATAGTTTAAATCAACATCTTCAAGAAAGATTTTATTTTAATTCAGTTGAACATTGCTGGCTTAAGCAACTTGAGCTGCTTGAAAATAAAAAAAATATTGAAAATAATGGAAAGAATATAAACATATACATTAGTAGCATAAGAAATCATATAAATGAATTAAAAAACACATTGTCAAGATATGCGTTTCTTTTAAATTGTCACTTGGTAGGAAAGTAAACTCCCAGATAACAAAAAATTATCTGACCTTCATTTATCTCCAAATTAATTTTCTTGTTGATTGTTAAGTGAGTAGTAATGTGGCAGTAGTGACTGAGGTTAGCTAGTTTCAAGATGGCAAGGACAAGTGGATCGTAAACAAAACACCACTGCTTGGACAGATCAAAGGCTTAAAACAGCTATTTCAAATTTTCCCGTTTCGACCTTCATTATTTATTATTTAAATTAGGAGTCCCCAAACTCTGGTTCACAGGCCAGATTCGGCTTGCGGAATGGGTTTGTCTGGCCTACGAATACTTTGACAAAAATTATTACAAAGCTAGGGGGAAAAAAATATGGGAAGGACTAGTATGGAAATGATGGTCTTGAGAATATAAACTTACATATCTGTTCATGTTTAGTTATGGATATTAGCCACACATACACACTCTCTCTCTCGAATATTGCGTATATTTTTTGATCCGGCCTCTCTAGTAATTATTAATTACCTACAACATTCTAATGTTTCCCTCAGCTCTATAAGATTAGGAACCATTGATTTAACTATAGTTATCAGTGGCTACCATACCATTTATTTCCGTGAATGAAAGTGGAGCCAGTTCAATCTAACACTTAAGCATAATAACATGTGGTTTTGATTACACAAATTCTTGTACAACACATTTTTAGTAAACTTGCTTCACTGGCCGTATGGTCTAAGCCAACGTGTCATTTTCATATTAAACTAGGCTGGCAATGACAGAGATCAGGGTTCTTTTCTCGTTTGAGTGTACCGAGGGTGGCTTTTCTTAAATATTTTCCACTCTTCTTTCATACAAATGCAGTTACACTTCCTCTGAATTCAACCTTAGCCATCCCCAACTCATTAGTATAATTAGTGCATGTGTGTATAACCTGAACAGATAGTAAAATGTGCTAAAAAAAGTAAAAGTATATACACTATATTTTAAAGTGAATAGTAGGTGTGTGCTATATTAATCACCTTGGTGTCTACAATAATAAAACTTTACAATAATACAACCTACAATAATAAAACCTTTGTTATTCCAGTCACTAGTCACTGATTATCTTAATAATATTGATTTTAAATATAGAGAGAATACATTTTCATTATGTGATAGTACAATTAGCAAAAAATAAAATTCACAATTTAAAAATATATGATTGAAATCTCCTTTGCCTAACTAATCCAAATAAAAGGCTCAAACAGTTAAAAGTAAAAATTATTAACACAATCAGAGTGAGTCGCTTGAGTAATTGTTTCAATTATATTAGTACAGTCACCTGAAACTCGGAGCACGCAACTCATCTGGTTGCGGGAATGATAGTTAGATGGCCGTCCTCAAAAGTATATATTATTATTATTATTAGCACTGTGTCTTACTACCTATTCGGGTTATACACACTTACGCTAATGTGTAATGGTAGGGTGATTGTGAGATGAAATGGAGGACCTACAGTTTAATGTGGAATCCGAACCATGGTGGAGGCCTAGCATTCCCACATTCACAAGTTGTGATTAATACACGTCTGGTCAGAGGTGAAACAAAAGTATATAAGTTCCCAAAAAGAATAAAGTATGAATAAACAAACAAATATCCTAAGGGTATTTTCACTATTCATAACAGTAGGGAAAAAACAAAAAAAATGGCTTTTTTGATATTTATTCATTGAAAATATAAATAAATATATGTATTTCAACAAGAGAGAACCATATATGATGGTAAAAATTATATAATATTTATCATGTATATGAAAGATTAATACAAAGGCAATATCAAGTTAAATATAAAATTACATTAGAAAATTTGCAAAAGAAAAAGAATAACATTATATTATTCATCACTTTCCACAAGGAACTTGCTTGTTAAATTATGTTAAATAGCCCCTGGTTAAAAAACTATTTAGAAATTTATATATATATATATATATCTCCATAATACGCATATATGTAAATAAACAATTATTCAAAAGTTGAATCTTCAAGACTTCTATCATCATTCATTAAAAGGACTTAAATTCATATTTCCATTTAACGAGAAAACATCTCCAACAAAAATACATAATACAATAAAGAGACTGGATAACTCGCAAGGGTAGTTTCAAACAACAAGATAAACTTTCTTATTATTGTAAATTAAAGAGTGAAAATTCCTTAAAGACATCTTCGTTAATAAACCACAAAATTATACCTTATTATCAAGATTTCTTTTGTCTATCTATCAAGTCAAAAAGTAACACACCAAAAATATTAGACATATATCGATCTTAACAAAAAACATGTCATTATATCATGATCTCTGAGTAATTTCAAACTTTAATCTATGATTCCAATGACTATTAATATACCCATAAAAAATTAATTTATAAAAGGTCAAAAAGTGAATTTAGAAAAGGTTAAAAAAAACATAGCCGAAAAGTAATTTGCTCTTACATATTTAGATAATTGTAGCCACGGCTACGTACTCAATCTAAAGCCAAGTCCAAGAGTGCTGGACATGTTGCCATACCGGCATTATATATGCTTGAAAATCCATATAAACATGGAAGGAGAGGATCAAGGCGGGGGAACATATCAGGATCACAAAGGGGGGAATTACACATGACAAAACTCGGCTTCGATAATCAACTACAAAGAACTGGAATGTTCTAGGCTAGATTGGAACAGTCATCTCTTCCCTTCTTAAGTTCTTAGGAAAGTTTTGATCTGTAGCGAACTCTAGTGGGCGCATTTTGAACCTAAGTGGGCTCGATCAGTCCATTACGCGGTGTGGTTATGCTCGGTTATTTTCTCGTTGTCTCGCCGAACTGCTATCAAGAGGCGCTGGGATGGTGAAATGGAGTAAGTTGTTTATTTCGCTCCGACTCGTATCTTCTTTAATTGTAGCCAAATGCTACATGATTTAAATCCCGATCGAGGGAACTTTGGACAAAAGTAAACTCTGATCATTGTAAATCTCTGAATACAGGAATATTTTTACTCTACATGGTGTTTATATGAGTCCAATACATTTTGACGTACATGATGAAATGCATTTTGACATAACACCATTAATATAATATATACTATTAAATATGAGTCACCCTTTTTTGTGGCTGCACAGCTCGCAGTAGAATAGACTGCCGATGTCAGGCAGATCGAGGTTAGAATCTCTGTCCAAAATGGCTTTAACACACGCGCCACACACATTTGGGTACACTTCCTTTAAATATAACCTTCCTCATCCATAAAACAATTAGTATAGTTACTATATAACCCAAATGGGTAGTAAGAAGTGATGCTAAAAAAGATAAAAAAATAGGGTCATGGTAATGAAACTTAATCTTTTTTTTCCATGCCTTTGGTATTGTTTTAGATCCTCCCTAGCTGTAGCAATCTTCTATTTCAAATCATAAATTTCCTTATCATGCAACTAATTAATCTCTACCACAACAGAGTGTGTCGGAGCCTCCTTGGTGTGGTGACTAGAAGAAAAATAATTATATATTTACTTTGCAAGGCCTCCTAAACTCGCTCCAACACCAAGACTGGCAAGTTCACATTTTTGGAAACGATCGACCGGTCTGCCATAATGCACTTTTTTTCACTTTGTTATTTGTTGAAAATAACATGCAACTCATCAAAATTATTACTAATTAAAAAGTATTACTGAAGTTGTTGAACATAAGAAAACACCTAAACAAGCATTTAACACACACAATTACTCAAATGAACATGCATCACTCACACATACATAAACCAACCTAGTTTTACTATCCTACTACCATATGATCTGAAGTTTAATAGTAGCCAGAATATTATTTATTAGACCTTGTTCTCCTTCCGTCTTAATCTTGTTTGTTTAAACTATTGCTTAAAGTGAAATAGGTATAAATAAAACAAAATGTATGGGAGTTTAGAGGTTACAGCCATTTACTTTAGTATAAATAGACTCATGGAGGGCCTGGTCGCTGATTTGACATACTTTGTCTGTCTTGATATATAAAATTTTGTAAAAAACTTACCAGGTTAAATAAATTTTTAGAACCATTTTAAAAATATTTAAAATTCATAATAAATCAGTAATTAGTAAACTACCTCTAGACAAATATTTTCCCATAAAATAAGTATATATTTTTATATGTAGTGAACTTTCCCCATATAAGTTACACATTTTAAACAAAATCATTAAGGCCATTTTCAAAACTCAATAATCAGTAAACCAACCTTAATTTAAGGGATAGGCTCAATGTCAATGACATCTAAATATTATGTTTGAACCAAAACACACTAAACCTTTTTAAATTTAGTCCCAGAAACAAACAGACAGAAAAGTAATATCCAATTTTGTGGGTTTTTGGGGCACATAAAACAAAGATTCATCATAATACTTTCTAGGTCAATAATGTTCATGATTCCAATTCTTTCTCTTTCTATGAGAAAGAAAAGTTGAATGTTTTAATTTGCTACTACTGGACTGTCACTGCTGAAAATCTTCAAAAAATTATTCTTAATTCTCGGATTAGGGACTTAAAATCAAAATACAATATGCTGTAAGCTCATTATAAAGTCAAGGCTTGAAAATATCCCTATTTATTCTCAAGCCTCTGACTTAAGTTTCTTTTAAATACCGGTACTGTACTTATCATGTCTTTATTTTCTTTATCTACCAGAACCAGACCTTCACCTTACAGTAAAGTCGCACACTTCATTAACACAGGAAGAAAAATATTCCAAAACTTTTATTCTACATGGTGAATAACTGGCATTTGGTACATTTGATCCATTTCAAAATTCAAATCCAACTGGCTCGATTGTGATTAGTTTATCCAATTTGAATAAACATTCTTGCTCTAGATAAATGTTGATGCTGTTCCTTAAAATTTATACCTTTGATCCTGTTGCCTAAGGTTTGATATTTATAAAAAAAATACACATTTAATTTTTCAACTTTTTTAATTCTACATGGTACAGTTATGTTTTATAATAGAAAAAATCTTGTTTTACTTGCAATTTTATCAAATTACTTTCTTTTATATGTTGATTCAGGAAACTATGTGGCCACCTTGGAAAGCAAATTTAGTCATCAAGGCAAGGGTTCTGTGTATGCTCGAATATATTCCAACTGGAATGTATGTTCAGATTACAAACTTAAAGATAGGCCATTGCAGCCAATGAGAGCCAGAATTGCTGGTCGGGTGACTCCAAGTTGCTCTCAATCAAGTCTTGATGGCCTTGAAATGATTGAATTACCAGTTAAGACGGCCCCAATAAGTATTGCGTGTTGTCAGGTAAATAAAATATTTTACCATTTTGTTATGGAATATAATAAAACACTACTAATGTGATAACTGTTCACACAACATTTATATGATTGTGCATGCATGTATGAGAATTAGCGAGATGATTTGATTTTGAAGATTAATTGCATACTTCTTTTAGATTATTCAGGAATCACTTGCAGATTGTGTGTTGTACATTAGACTAGTCTAAATAGCTACTTTAACCTTACTGTATTATTGTATATTAAATAAACAATTTACAAGTTGGGTTTTTACTAGCTATCACAGCATCACATGTATACTCATGTTTTCTGGTTATACAGTTATACTTTTACGTATATCTAGCTGAGAAAGGTACAGAGTGTAAAATATATGTTTGAAGTGAAAGGTGGGAGTAAAGAGGATCTAATGAAGAGCAGCAGGTAAAGTTGTTCTTTAGGCGTGTAAAAGGCTTGCTATGGAGAAGAGAAGTGCTGCACAGGGTGTACTTTGTATTCTTATTTATCTATGCTGCAGAAACATAGACATTGAATGTGAGGCTATGGGGATGAAGTTTATGAGGAACATGCTAGCTGTCAAGAGGAGGAACAAGATAAGGAATGAAGTTATCCAGGAAATAGTGGGAGTACAGGTAGTACATGAGATAGTCGAAGAAGCAACACTAAGATGGTATTGTTATTTAATGAGGATGGAAAAGGAGAGAATACCAAAGAGAATGATGTAGATGAATAGGAAAAAGACTCCAAGGGAGACCAAGGAAAAAGATGGTAAGAGCAGAGACATAGCCAGGATTATTTATTTTTAGGGATGGGGCTTGGGGCAGGGTTGGGGGAGTCAACAGTGCATATAATCTATCAAATACGCCTCATCTCATTATTGGAGAGGGCAGATATTTTACTCTATAATGGTGTATTTAATTTTGTACATACATAATAACATAAATTCTGTTTGTGTGGGTGTGCGTGTGCTTGCGTATGTGTATATATAAACAAAATTTTGTTTGATGCTATAAAGTTTTTTAATTTTAGAATTAAGCTTGAAGATTACAAATTAGATATGTCGGTCCAGAATCTAACCCAGATGATAATAATATAATAATTAATTATATATGAACTTACTGTATGTATATAATATTAATTATACATTAATATTAAAAATATCGAAGTTGTCTGTTTCTTTTTAAATTCCTTTAACACAACATAATCTTTAAATATTGTGCTGTAACATAATTGAAAACACACTTTCTGTACAGGAAAAATTTATGAAAGAGTTTAAAAGATTAACAACACAAAATATTAAGTTGCTTTTGATAACGGTCAAGTAAATATCAATGCTAAAGTGATGTTTCAGTTTTAATCCTTGAATATAAATTGGAAAAAATAAAAGCTATATAATTCTATTTACAAAGACATTTTATTATTTCCAGTTCTTGCCATCACATCCAGTACATCTTCCGCAGTAAACCTTACAGGGTAGTAGATCGACATAGGGCCAGTCCAGTTAGCTCTCACTCCCCAATTTGTTCTGAAGAAAAGTTTTTAATTATTTCAGAAATTAAAAAGACCTTTCGACTTCGGCATTTGAAACTGGCAAAGTAGCTACCACACATAATATGTATTTAATATTTGGATAAAAGTTCTTGTCGCATTTGTCCAAAATTTCCATGATTCTGTTGGCTTCTCTTTTTCTTCCATGTCTTGCCACTTTTGACACCAGAGCACATATTCAGATTTAACTGCTGATTCTGATGCTCTGTCATCATAAAATATGTTGAGTTTACTTATAGCCTCTTATCTACTTTTTCAGGACTAGTGATTTTTGGAAGCAAAATATCAAGGGATTTCAAAATGTACCAGTTTTTTTCCCAAACTGATTAACTAGTCCTGAAATAAGTCCATCCAAGCAAGGGATGAACATGGCTCTCTTGAAGTATTCTTCAGGGGGGTTGTGAGGGTGATCGTCTCTTTGTTTGTTTAACTGTTTGATGAGGAACATCAATTGTGCAGTTGAAAAAGTCCACTACCATCACCTATGCTTTCTTAAATAGGCTTGCATACTGTTGTACGTCATTAATTAATATTTTATTATAATAATTGGTAGATTAATCAATATGACAAACTTAAAAACTAGTATCAGCACTTGTTTATGAAGCACCTATTTTTTAAACATAGAATTCTAGTAACAAACTGTAGTATCCTGCCGGTCAAAATAATAACCATTTCAGGTCCTTGTACTATCGCTTGAGACTAAAGAGTTGGCAACCCTGACCCAACCCAAGTTCACTATCAGCTGTCGCTAAAACTAAAGAGCACATGCTAACGCTGTAGTAAAAACTATTTGTATTTTACACAATTATTTTAAATTAAATTGTCTCGTTTTTTTTTTGGGAGGGGGGGGGGGGTCCCGACTCCCTGGTCCCCCTTGGCTAAGCCACTGGGTAGGAACAGTTAAAAGAAAGTATGCAAGTGAGAAGAGAAGAATAGACACAATTAAAAGGTGGAAGGATGGAGTTATTTTACTAAACTGATCTTGCCACAGGTTGAAAACAGTTGATTATGATTACCTTGAATCCACACTAGAGTAGTGGCACTACTTCCTGTCACTGCTTTTTATTATTATATGGAACTAGGCTTCAGTTCTCCTTCTTAAATATAACTAATAGTTCTTAATAGTGCTTGTATGGTTTCTACCCCTCACACATAAAACATCTGCTTTTTAAATAATTTTCCATTTTGGGGAAATAAAATAATTATTTGGATTTAGGTACAATAGTCTCCCTTCCATATTTTTACATTTGGCTGTCATAAAGTTATTTCATGCAAATCACCACCCACCTCTATAAACATTATTATTCACACCACCTTTAGAAAGAAATCTGCCACATATTAAATGATCAAGTTCAACAACTAAGATCTAGTCAATGGTGTTTTCCTAAGGAAATACTTCCAGTATGTGTCTCTCGAGTTGTTTTTGAAGTTTGTTAACAATTACATAACCTTTCGCTGATCCAATTTAAATATTGTATTCCATTCTCAACATTCTATTTATAAAGTATCTCACCATATATAAAAGTTTTGTATTTGTATGCATGCAACTCAATTTTTCATGTTATAGTTTAGTGCCAAACAAGATTATCCATATTCTTTTTAAAAACAAAGATAATGCTTTGTCCAGTTAAAATGGACTACAAGAGCAAAATAATATTTTAATGATGTCCTAAACTAAATAACCTAACCTATATAACTTATCGAGTTTAGTCAAAGTTGAATATGTTTTGTTTGTTAACATTATGCCAAACTTTCAAATCCTTTCTTCTTAATTATTATCATACCAATATGTGTTTTCCAATACAGAAGTAGGTTTGATTTGATAAATTAATATAAGAAAGTTTTTTTTGCCTATATAGATAAGCTGCAAAAAATTTAATTATTCTACATAAATAATTTTATAGTTTGTTTTTTGTCTACTTCTCTCTTTATTCCTCTGCAAAAATTGTAGTGTTATACAAATTACATTCAATTAAAAAAATAAAATAAAATAAATCAGAGAAAGAGTTTTTATCTATTATGGTTTCATTGTACTGTTTCAGATAACTGGTAACATTCTACTCTCCTCTGGAAACATATTGACGATATATTGTTTTCATGTGCGAACTCATGACATATCACATCTTAAATTTATAGACTTTGCAGAATACGACTTTCATTTCAAACTAAGCTTCTCTCCAATAAAGTTAGCCTTATGTGAAAATGTGATAGTTGCTATGGGTCAAAAACATTGTCATTTGTTCCAATTTGGAAATGTAAATAATCTACAGACATCAACTAATGTGCCTGAAAATAAGTCTTCAAATTCACAGCAAATCAGTGGTATGTGTATATCTTGAATGGCTAACAATTACTTTTTTTTCATTGTTTTAAACACTTGTTTAAATTTAAGCTTGATTATCAATCATGAGTAAAGTTAGGGTTTAGCTATGATAAATCAATATCTATCACTTGTGCTTTTTTTAAATTTTGCTTAGCAACACATCACTGCCTGTTTGGGCTATATGCATACTTGTGCTCTTGAAATGTCTTTTACATGCATGAAAAAGTAACACTTTCAAAAAATTTCATTGAGTACCAGGGGTATTAGCGTTTCATAACTCCTCTTCCTGTGACGAACCAACACACTCACTCTCCCCTTACATATTGGTTGAAAGAGGTTGTACTCTCTCCCCTGCCCCTCTGCTGCCATCATTTGACCCACTTTTTAAACATCCTGGCTGAAAAAAAAAATTGTTACATCCAAGTTGAAAATAAAAATGCATTTTGGTGGAGAGATTTTTTCCTCCCTTCCCCCTCATTTCCTCCTGCCTTGATAGACCATCTTGTTGGTGAGGAGGTACGGGAACATGCCTACTCCCTCCCCAATAGGTCAAGGGTCCTACCTATAATCCACTACCCCTCTGAGCTGGTTTTAATTTTTCACCCCATTGGAAAGGCATGTATTTTACCCCATTTGATTTTTGTTTGATGTGTTTAATTTTATTTTGTGATTCGTGAGTCGACAATATATATGTTTCTCATATGTGTTCTGCTCTGCAACTGCCTCGCTGGACTGCCTTTCACTTTTCTTAAAGAACAGCTCTGCGATGAAGGAGAAGTGGGCTGAAGGTGTAGGAGATCAGTTTTTCCATGTAGTGAATGTGTTGTTTGCTACAACATGACTTTTACTCCCGTGTTTCTCACTTAATTTGAATTGATAAGCTCATCAAAATTTGCCAACATAAGACGGCCTTCCATATAACGGTTTTAGCATGTGTCTATCTCATATTAATCTTAAGTTGAATTGACAGGTATACTTCATCCGGTTAATGAGTTTCTGCAAATATAAAGAAACCCATGTTCCTATCACCCCTATTATTAGTTTGCCTAGAAATAAAGTGACTTAGGCATATACTAATGGCACTTAATGGTATCCTAATGTGTTTGAAAATATTTCACTTACCCTGAAGATTTTGAACATCCTAAGTACCAACTGAGCTAAGAGACCTATTTTAGATAGGAGATACATATTTTTTCACACAAAAAGTTATTTATTTTTGAAGCAGACAAAATGTTCGCTTTTTGACACAAACAAATTTTACACAAAGTAATGTCTAAACCCATATTTTTGATTTGAAATAATCAGATACGCCCAAGAATTGTAATCTCAACAACTTGAGGGTCTTTTGCCGTATTAAAATTCCCTACACAAGCTAGTGTAGCCTAGAACATAGCAGTTAAATTATTTTAGAGCTTAATCTCCACATTTATTTTAATAAGCAGCTAATCCGAAACTAGAATAATACCCTTTGCAAATTTTGAAAACTGCTCTGTATAGTGCTAATAACTGCTGGAAAATCCCGATGCCTCGAACATAAAAGTCTGTTTGGGTGTCTCACTGTAAAAAAAAAAAAAAAAAAAAAAAAAAGCAATGCTAAACCCTAGTCATTTAACAGTGTTTGAACAAAGCTAATGTTGAGAAAAATCTGTAAGATAGCATTTATGTCGCTGAGGAAAAGGTGAAAGCTGATGCTACCGTTTTGTTCCGTTGAGAACCAAAAAAACCTATCTTATTCAGCTGTGGAGTGACTGGAAAGTCTTGGGATGAAGTTTTGTGAGTGGATAGGGAGGGTGGGGGAAGGAGATGGTTAGCAGGTATGAATGAAAACTGTAAGTCAGGGACCGAATTAAACCGTCTGTTCATTTTCAAAGTTAACCTTAACTTGATTTAAACTCTAAGCTCATTTAGTGTATTTTAACGATGAATGGTGGTCAGAGTTCAAACCCCGAATGAGTAAACAAAGTGTGCATCTTTCTCAATGGTTTCCCTTTGTCCCTCCACAAAATTGTGGTACATTACCTCTGTTTTAGATATTTCTCATTATTAACACACTAGTGTCATTAATAAAAATAAAAATATTAATTACACTAAGTATGCTATATACAGATATGCCGAACTAATAATGTGGAGGGAAACGGGGAAGGGTGGGGGGGATGTTAAGTATTTAAAGCATTATCTCTACATGATGTCGAATATGAGTATTTGTTAATTATGGTTATAGCCTCATCAACATATTATTTAAATTAAAAAATAACATCTGGACACGGGAATTGAACTTGGGACCTACAAACTATGTTTTGATAGTTGTTATAAAACTAATTCATTACCCCAGAACAAAGGGGAGAAAATACATTTGAAAAACATTTGACAAGAAAGGACATAATAAAGAGTTATTTAAAATGTAGGCTTATATGTGTGTTATGATTGTGGAGGTGGAATATTGATGTAGATATTCTTTGTGCAAATGCACATATTGTTATGTCACGCGATGCCATTTTAGGTTGTAGGTGCTATTATTTTTTTAAACTTTTTTAGCGCCACGTGCCTTACTACCTGTTCAGGTTATACGCCTTTGTACTAATTAATCTTATCTTAAATTTAGGACTGAAACAAAATCCATCCCCCAACCGTCAATTCATCACTGTGAAAGGGTAAACCCACATTCCAACAATGATACAAGGTGAACTGGTGGTCTAGGGGTAAGGTGTCAGACTTCTGTGCTGGCGGCCGGGGTTCAATCCTCGGTCCCGGCACAGATCTATCTGATTACCAAACCCTTCCTTCACCTCTGACAAGACATCTTGTGAATGTGGGGAATGCCAGGCCACCACCGTGGTTCGGATTCCACGTTAAACTATAGGTCCTCCATTTCATCTCACAATCACCCTACCATTACACATTAGCTTAATTGCGTATAAACCGAACGGGTAGTAAGACACGGTGCTAATAATGATGATGATGATGGTGATGGTGGTGGTGGCGCCGGCGCCGCCGCCGCCGCCCCAATGATACATTTCTCAGCCATGCCAGGAATCGAGCCCGGGACCCTTAGCTCTGTAGGTGGATGCACTACCAACGAAGTTAAGCTTAATCACTTTATATCATGATGTTTTTTTCTAAGTTATATCCACAGTCAAATTTATAGATTTTTTTTTTCAACAGGGCTAATTTGTTTTTTTAAAAAGGTGGGGAGAGTGCACAGCATAGGTTTTCTCGCTACTGTATGTATAAAAGAGATATTTACTTAAAACTCGTAAGATATTATAAATGAGATTATAGACATTGTTTCACATCCTACCAAAGAACATAAACGAAATAATATCACTGTTAGAGAAAAGAGAAACATCATATCCACAGAGCATTACTGCAATTTCCATATTTAAAGATTTCCATATATAAATATGTGTATATTATGTAAGTGTATTATATACATACACATACACAGACACACAGTATATATGTCGTAGGTGAATTGGAAAATCCGGCTTATTGCAAAAAGGCGCCCTCAATTTACAATGAGCCAGGCTAATTGGAAAATAAAATTATATTTGCTTATCAGCCTGATAACTGCTGGTCTTATCGCAATGAACCCATACAGCCTTAGGCTATTAAGGAAATGCAAATTTGTTCACTCAATCAGTCCAGTTGATTCCAGGCTTAATGCAATACACCCAAGATAATGAAGGCTTATTAAAGTCTTTAGCAGTGGTTCCCAAACTGTGGGACGTATAATTATTCCTGAGGATATGCCGTGAGAAGCCAAACAAAATAAACAAATTAAAGTAGTAAAAAAATGTATTTGTAAAATCTAATAAATATATTACGACCCAGTCTAACCTAAATTAATATAGATTCAATCAGTGATTGTAGGGGTGGCAACAGTGATTAAAGCTCAGACAGATGGTGCATCCACACAGTCTTTGGTATAAACACGAAAATGGTGGTACCTACTCCAAATTACGGAAATTGTTGGGGGGGTACACCATTCCAAAAGTTTGTGAGCCACTGATTTACAGAATATAATATTTTTCTCTTTCAACATGTTCTTAAATTGACTCACTAAGTTTCGTACAATTGCAAGGTTTAATTAAAAATCTCAAGTTCAAGTAATGTATATTAAAAAAAGATTAATTAAACGTAACTAACTCTTATGAATAAGTAATAGTTATTAAAAAATATCGGTCAGGTGAACTGGGGGTGATTTTTCCTAAATGGTTTTCCACTCTCCCTCCACGCAAATGCGGGTTCACTTCCTCTAATTAAACCTTCCCAATTCCTAATCCATTAGCGTAATTAGTACTTAATGCGTATAACCCGAACGGGTAGTAAGACGCGGTGCTAAAATAAAAAATATTAAAAAATAATAATACAGATACAAATTTACTATTTACCTCTCTTTTATAGAAGAAATATATGCGTTTACAAGTATTTTGTGACATTTACCATTGTCAATTCACACTTTTCACATAACACTTTTATTTATTTCCGCACGGTAAACTGCTGAGACATTTTGATGTGCACAATTAGTTTGTATTCTCACAGGCACACTTTTTTGTTTAACGCTTATTTTTTTAGACTATACACTTGCATCTGGCATATCCCTTGCCCCCAAACTTTGATTCCTTACTCACAGATTCACCAACAATTACATATTTTTCCGGCATGTCTTTATAAATTTGTGTGATGCCAGAAATCTAGAGATCACTTCTATTAGACTGAGTTGTAATACTTTTATTAGATTTTATGAGCCTATTTTTTATTACTTTAATTCGTTGGTTTTGTTTGGCTTCTCACGGCATACCAGTTTTCACTTACAAAGATGATATTCTGGAATATTTCTAAATTATACAGACAGGCATTCCAAAATTATATAACTCAGAAACGGTAACACTGGCTGCTGGGTTTGTTAACTGGCTCGTAACTTCAACACTTTATTGTTTTGGCTAAGTTTTTATTCATTACCTCACATTGATGTATTATTTAATAATTTTCAAGTTATGCAAATTGATCCATTGAGAATTCATGCTGCTATTGACAACTTCAAAAAGGTGAATCAAAATGAGAAATAATTAATTATCCTCTGTGTTCTATGGAGTGGAAAGAATTGAGATGCTGGTAGAAGGATATGTCCCAGGAAAAGTCAATTACCAAATGATGAGAATTTAAATTTATTGGCAGAGTAAGTTAGTGATACAATTGTATTTAAAATAAGATCACTTTGTTTTCAAGACCATTGATGATATTAACCAGTTTTGCAGTGTTTTTCCATTGATTGATAAAACAAAAATATTTCATAACAGAGCTTGAAGTTTTTTACTCAAGGTCTGAAATAACACAAGAAAATAATGGTTGTACCTTGAAAACATTAAATTTTATAACTTCTTTTGGATGGTACACTTAAATATATCACTAAAGTATTACAAATTATTGTTATTGTTATTATTTATTATTATTATTATTATTATTATTATTATTATTATTATCATCATCATCATCATCATCATCATCATCATCATCATCATCATCATCATCATCATCATCATCATCATCATCATCATCATCATCATCATCATCATCATCATCATCATCATCATCATCATCATCATCAACAACAACACCGCGTATTACTACACGTTCAGGTTATTATACGCACTTAAGCTAATATGCAATGGTAGGGTGATTGTGAGATGAAATGGAAGACCTACAGTTTAACGTGGAATCTGAACCACGGTGGAGACCTGGCATTCCTCACATTCACAAGATGTCTTGTCAGAGGTGAAGGAAGGGTTTGGTAATCAGATAAATCTGTGCATTGTAATTATTCTTATGATTACTTCATAAGTAGAGCGGTGTTATTCAACTATAAAGTTAATCAAATCCTACTTAACAAACACCATGAGGGAAGATAGATTAATTAATGTGTCGGCCAGGCTGTCAATAGAACAGTCGATGTTACGCACGGTACCAGACTTGAATAGAATAGTTAGAGAAAAATTAATTTTAGACAAAATAGATTTTTTTTTTTTCAAATGATAAACTTATTTATCAACTAATTCTTATATTTATAGTATGTATAATGCTCAATGTAGTTTTAAGAACATTTTTATATATTGTTTTGTTTACTGATATGTGTGTATGGGTGTGGGTGTGTGTGTGTGTGTGTGTGTGTGTGTGTGCGCGCGTGCGTATATGCAAGTGCACATGCACGTTTGTGACTGCGTGTATATTTTTTTCACTATGAACAATCTTGGCCCTTAAAATCACGTGAATTCTTATACTTTTATTAACTTTAGACATTTTTAAGTGTAGTTTCAAAGTTAAATACCAGGCGGTATAAGGTAAGCTTTAGTACACCATATATGACAATTCTTAAGGTTTACTCATGAGCCACCACTGGATAATCAACCCTACTATTAATTTAAAACTCAATGTTTTCACTATTTTAACCCGACTCACGGCATTAATTTTTAGCTAGCTAATAACATAAATTCTATTTTAACTTTGGTTGATGCCTATAAAAAACTACATTAACTGTTTTTTGTTTTTAGCAAAAACTTGATGTAGATCTCACTGCTGGTTTCCTACAATGTTAAGCATAACAGTTATTGAACACATGCATTTTATTTTATATTCAAATTCTTTGAAAGATTGAAATTACACCAAATAGGTGACCTGGGACTCTTGGAAAATGGACATCACTATTTACATAAATTCTTAGATATAATAAAGTTTTGAAATTATCTATTAATTATTGTCATGTATTTTGTGGATAAAATTTTAAAAGTAATATATTTTTTTAATATCGTAAAAAATAATCTTAGAACTTCCTAAGAAAATAAATAACTGTATAAACTAGTTCGCTTGTTTTTAAATTAAATATGGTACAGTAGAATTTTGGAAACTCAAACTAATGTGAACTGAGATGGTGTTGAGTTTTGAGAATGAACTTGTATAAGATGCATGTTTACTATGTCATGTTTACTAAACAAGGATGAATCACAGTACAGTATCGAATATTATCGGTACAGTACATTTGTACCGTACTTAAGTATTGTACGGTACTGTTACAGTAATATATGTACAGTACAATATATTACGTGTTAATATAATGGTGTATATACATACTTGTAACATAGAGAAATGCAGTACAGTACTGTGCCTATAATATTGTATTGATTCGAACAACACATTAATGAATTGTAAAACTAACAAACATTGCGCTTGTCAAAGAACCACAGTATGACTGTTCCACTCGAGTTACACAAACAAAAAGGTTATACAGTTGAGTGACCTTGGATTTTGATGACTGGCGCCAACAACTGTGTGCACGTGTGAATGTCGAGTTACACGGAACGTTGAGCTATCAAGTGTTGAGTTTCTGAGACTACTGTATTAGACAAAGAAGAGTGTATATTTATGTTGATAATATAAATGCCTAAATAAGTACATTAATTTCAACTATAATGTTTGACTGTATGTTGCAAAATGAATTTTAAAATTTACTTTATTGTATTTATAGGGGATAAGAAGAAACCAGCTAATTTTATAGACTGGGACGAGATTATGCATATGGAGTGTGGCAACAAGCCAGATAATATCACACCCCATAGTTCTAAGCTGAATTTCAACTCATATCCTATAGTAGTGAGCCTACCTAGCATTGCTTCAGAGAGAGCAGCAGGAAGTGGAGTTTTGCATCAAAACAGTCCTTTTCATGTAGCCCCCCAAGGAATGGCTTTATCTGTTATTCTCCCGTCACACACTAATGTAAGTTAATAATTAATACTTTTTTTTAACTTTCTAACTCGGTATCTTATCAACCAAGTAGTCAGGAAAAATCATTAATATATATAAATATATTTTTTTTTATATATTTATATATGTAAATAAATAAATATATATATATATTTAATGCTAACATATATGATATTTTATCTCCCTGTAAAACATGAAGCATAAAACGTTTCATTCTCTTGTTTTAAATAAATACTGATATAATTTTTTTTTTCTTGTGTTCACATATTATACTAAGCATTTTAAAATTTTATCATCCACATATTTGTGTTAAGCTTATTTTACAAATGATTTGGCTATGACCAAACTCTTCTTACTGTACTAACTCAATATTCAATATTAACATATATATATATATTTATAGAGTCTAACTTGGCTATAAAAGCCAAGGCTGTTCCGTCAACTCGGACGTAGCTTCATTTTTTCAGCAATTTGGCCAAACTGTTATCTATTAATATTATTAAAGCTTCATCTTTAGTGTCACTACCACTCGTCTGTACCATCAAAAACTTCCCAGATATTTTATTTTAAATTCAATTTAAATTTATGTATATATATTTTAAATTTCAGTTTAAATTTTAATGTAATACTGTAGACTTTTGATTTACCAGGGGCGGATCAACCGATTCGCCGCCTAACCATGGCTATATTTAAATATGTCACACACAATACACCAATGTCTGAATGCATTTTTCTTTTATTGCCACCCAGTACGCAGGTGGAGCAATCTCTCAGAAATAGAGAGAAAGACAGTCAGGCAGAGACAAGGAAATAGTACCACACACTTAGGGTTGTACAGACTGCTGAGTGATGAGACTCGCGAAATAGATGGGGAGGTAGAGGAAGAAGGAGAGGCAGAGCTTATCTTGGGTGATCAAGCTAGTCAGTAGCCAAGACAATGAAGGCTGAGGAATGTGTGCTGACCTGACAAATTTGGAGAAACAGGATGACAATTTACAAACACAATGAATGCATACAATGAACATTAAAGGCAATCAGTACAGCCCTCAGAGAGAAAACCAATGAATAAAGGACTTATTTCATTAATTCATTTAGGTGGAATGGAAGGGGTGAGAAAAGCAAAAAAATATTGCTTAACCTTCTCAGATTTTTCTGGGACTATGAATATCGCAGGAGTATGGGGTGTTTCTTATCTTGTATGTCAAATAAATTTCTATGTTTGTACTGAAAGAGATTTTAATAAATCTTGGTAATTCATTTATTAAATTGATACAGAGTTGGCCTTTTTTGCCCTGTGAGTAGGATCAAATATTTTTTCAGTAAAAACATTGGATTTTAGCGCAAATGAAGATATGTATTTTTTTTAAATGAATAAACCAGATGGAAATATCGTAATTTATCCAAGAAAGTTAGTATAAATTAGTTTATCAATGTTCTGCTGGAAACTCTACTATCGCCTACCTACCCCCACCACTAGCCTGCCTACCCCTACAACATCAAGCCAACCCTCAGATGTATGTCAACTTTTTGTCTGATGGCTTAGTTGTGCAGGTACAAGGAACAGATTAACTCTCCCCTTCCCCTCTCAACCCATCTTTTCTTAGCTGCACTGAGGTGAGGTCACATTGTTTCAACTCTTGCACAGTAAATCAACTTTTACTCGCACTTTCAAATAGGTATAATGTCATTCATAGTAGTTTTATCTAAACTTCTAAATATTTGAATAATATATTGTCTTATCATTGCTGCTACTGTTGTATTGAACCTATTTAGATTTATAGTAAACTAATACACTAGCGTTGACTAAGAGCCACTATTAAAATTAATTTGAAAATAGTAAAACCCACTTCGGTGGTCGCATAGTAAAACACGCTAGTCTCACAGTAAATTATACTGCTGATGATGGGGAGGTAGAGGTTTGAATCTCAGTCGGGTGTACCGAGGGTGGATTTAAAAAAAAATTGACTCCCTCCACACAAATGCGGGTACACTTATAAATATAACCTTACTAATCCCTAGAACCATTAACCTAATTATTTCATACATGTATATCCTGAACAGGTAAAAAAAATCAGTGCTTAATAAAATCCAAAATAAAAGTATAGAGTAGGCCTACTAATGTAAAAGTGTTGTATTTCTTTTATCCATGTGCTTTTTATGTAAACACCAAGATAAACTGTATAGTATTGATTTAATGAAAATTGTTAGAATACATAGTCATGGCTGAAGAAAATTCATCCATAGTTTGTAAAGATTCCTATTGCTTCACAGCTAAGAAATCGGAGAGTTTACATCTTTCTGGGTATGTATATATTGTCAGAGGTATTATCAACTTGAATTACCTTTTAAATAAATTGAGAATTTACCAATATTTTATATCACAATAGGTCTTAGTTTCTTTCAAACAAATTAATATGCAATCCAGTCTTTCAGATGAGGTTTGTCAGCGACTAAATCTTGACCTTTCAACGTTCCCAATAACTGATAAAGCAACAATGTATAAAGTTTCTATATTTTTTTGTACATACGTTTCAACCTACTGTATAATAATAAAATAAAATGCAATACAATACAATACAATACAATAACATAATTATTATTATTTTACATTGCAGTGAATCTTAAAATGAAATATAGTATCATAGAGAGAGCTTTCTCAAATTCCAGACGTATTAACAACTAGAGTTTGTCTACGGCTTCGCTCGCATTTAAGTTGGGTAACAATATCCTAAACTACCAAAAACACAATTTCAGACACATATGAGGCAAGGATTTATGTCGATGAAGCCATATATTAACGACTACCTATAGTAAGGATCCAAAATATTTATTTTCTTATTTTGCTGCCTTTTCATCAGGATTTGCATGCTTACCTGGAAACATTGTTACAACAACAACAACAACAAAAGTTTAAATTTACTATCTAATAAACAAAACAAGATAAACCTAGTTTACATGTAAAATCATAAAATAATTGAAAAAATACCGAAATAAAGTGCACCTGCAAACACGTTTACAGTGGCTCTTTTACGTGGAGGCATTGTTGCAATGAACACCAAAAGAAATCGTTTAAATTTACTATCTAAAATAACTAAAATAAAGTAAATTGAAAGTACTCTATAGTAAGTGCCCAACCATACCAACCAAAATGGTTCTTTTATTAGTTTTATCTATTTGTTTTGGATATTTCAACCCCCTTAACCCGCCATCATTTCTCTAATTCCCACTTAAACAATTATAATTTTAAGGCTTATTTGGCTTTATGGAGTTGTTCTTCTACCTGTCAGCTTTTTTACCACGCCTAAAAGTTTTTTTTTTACTTTTCCCCCTTCACCCCAATTTTCTGGAGTCCCATTTTAAAATATTCAGGCTCTTATAGTTATTTGGATTTTGGATTTTCACCTGCCTGAAAAATTTCAGTTTTATACCACACTGGGATGTAGTTGTTTGTTGATTGTACATTTTTAGGACTTTGGGGGTACTCTTATAGAAACGTGGATTCCCAATTTTATCATATCTCTTCAACTATTTGAGATACGAAATAACTTATTGCTATTATGTTGAAGTTATATTAAAAATAAAAATATTTTATTTGAAATATATTTTTTAGAGTCAATAGTTTCTGAGCTATAAGCCAAATATATTCTTAATTTTGACATTTTTGTAATTATGTTCTTTGTATCTCTCCAAAAAAAAAAAGCGATCAAAACAATTTACAATTTTCTGAAATTATTTTACGATTTGATACATTTTTATACTCTCACACCTGGCCTATTTGAAGTATTTCCATTATTTCTCAAAGGACTGCATTTTCTTAAAGTTCACCTTACTTAATCCCATCTTAGATAAGCTTGTTGACATTGTAGCAACAGGCATATCAACACTAAGGTTTAGCTATAATAACAGTGAGCTTTTAGTTGGCATTCATTTTATCTATGAATAATGGATAGTCATAAAGTGCTAAAACTTTCAGGGCAGTTTCCTGGGGGTATTATTTTTAAACTAGTGGTGTTCTTTCTACACCTTACTGACAATTCCAAGTAAAATGGAATGTTGAAGGTCATGACGTTGTGCACGGCAGGGGTGGAGAGCAATTTTGCAGTTGAAGAGTGGAGGAAGCCAGGCTATTCGCATGGGGTCAGGGGAAGTAATTTATTTCCCTGCATCTTCAATTGCGGGTAAAAGGCAAACCATTCCATACTACCTTAAGTAAATAATGTATATACAGTAAAAAATAACTTTTTGTATTATTTGAGCCTCCTCTCCCCCCATTCACCCTGGAAAATATTGTAAACAGCGCTTGTACAAGCTGATGGAACTGTGTAACTCTATGGCCTCCCCACTTTGTTTATCGTTTTGAACTTCCCTGTACTAACCAAACAAGTGTGCATAGGTGCATTCACTTCTTGCACTGAACAACCCTTCTGTTTTCAGTGTTGTTTGGAACATTCCAGTGTGGTTATGTCTCAGCTTTCGCATGTTTTATAAGTTCAAAATTATTTTTGGTAGTCATTGTGGATTTTATATGTGGGCCTACCTTTTTTTAATTGTGACATGTTTTAGTATAAAAAGAAAAGTTTTGTCTATTCAAAAGTAACTTTGTCACTAGAGTCTGTGAACGTGGTCAAAAAAAGACTGATATATGCTGTGAGTTTGGATTAGTGAATTATACTGTAGGTACAACTTTAAAAAAACAAGGACAACATTCTTTAAAGGCATTTGAAGAAGATGGAGACATAATTTTATTTTAATAGGAAATGTGAACATACTCATGTAGATGCAGCATTTCTTAAATGATTCTAACAATGTCAAAGTTAAAATATTCCTGTGAGTAGACCATTTCTGAAAGGGAAATCAAAAGAAAATTTGGAAAATTGTTTGTTATTAAATTTACATACTCCACTGGATGGCTAGATTGTTTTAAATCTCGACATTTAATTTCCTTTGCAAAAATTTGTGGAGAAGCAAAAAGCCTGTATCTAAACGTTGCAAGCAATTAGGTATGCAATACTTGGCCAGACCATAGATGATCATATAAAGATGAAGACAACTTTAATGGAGCATGAAGCAGGAATCTCTTTATAAATCAACATCAGATAAGACTCTCAAATTTAAAACAAAAAATGTGTTTGTGGGAAGTTTTCCAAACAAAGAGTTACAGTTTTTGTTTGTGTGAACATGACAGGAACCGAAAAAGGAAACTTATAGTTACAGGGAAACTTCTGTGTCCTAGATGTTTTATAAATAAGAAAACTTCCTGTAAGCTACACTGACACACAAAAAGTATGGATTACATCTAGTGTTTTTTAAGCTTAATTAAGAAAGTTGCTGTTGCTGAAAAACAGAAAATTTCTACCAATAGTTGACAACTTTGAAATCCATCCAAAGGTAAATTTGACCAACATTAATTTAGTTTTCTTACCGGCAAACAGTACGAGCATCCTTCAACCTATGAACCAAGATGCCATTAGAAGCCTTAAATGTCCCTACCACAAGCAACTTTTTTTTTTTTTTTTTTAACTTTTTGTATGGATTCAGTGAAACTTGTTACAACTTCTCTGTTAGATGCAATAAAATTCCTGACTTACTCTTGGAAGAGTGTAACACAGAAGATGATAGCAAAGTGCTTTAATAAAATACAACTGGCATAAACTAATTTACCTGATCATGTTGAGGAAGGGGAAGATGACTTGCTTATCTTGGAGTGGATTAAGCAATTAGAAGCAGCAGATAGTGCTGAAGAAGAGATAGAACAATAGAAGGATGCAGACATCATTTGTCTGACATTACAAGAGGTAATGAGAGCTGCTGAAACTCTTTCACGATTTTACCGTTTCAGAGAGACATCCACCATTGTGTTGAATGCAGTGCAGCTTAAGAAAACTAATTAATTTACAGAATCAATGGATAGTTCAAAAGAAAATCACAGACTACTACTGGGAGTAGGCCTAAATGTAAATTATGTTACTACAGTACATGTTTTCTAAATACATATTCTTTATTTGTAAATTAAATGCAATTTGTAATTTGTGAAATTGGTTCCTCTTTTATAATGTCAGCATATATACATATATAATACATTTATGTGTATGAACTTGGGTCATTAGCTTGTGAAAAACTAAACATATTTATAAGAGACCTCTTAAAATTTAAATTCCCCAGTATAAGACATTTTGGCGCTTATAACAGGATAGCTCAACAATTAATAAGGGAACAATATGTTCAGTTTGTTATTTACTATCATGGCATAAAAAATTCCAAACAATTTTAAAAAAACTTCCTTCAAAAAGGTTCACTCCATCGGTTTACTCTTGTATTTTTTTCCCATCGAACCCTTGGAGAGAGAAATATTGTGAGATTGTCAAAAAAAAACAAAAAAAACGGAGCTCGAGATTTTAATAAATGCCAATGTTTTATGACCCCTGAAACCGAAAAAGTTGTTTTCGTGATGCTGTCTGTCTGTATTTAAAACTAGAACCAAAACTATTCAATTGATCAGGCTAAAACTTAGTATCTAGGGCTTACATAAGGTTCCCCCGAGGAGTTTTTTGAATTGGACATCCAACCCTAAGATTAATGCTAGCTGACTGAAGGGTAAAAAGAGAAAATATCGATTTTCTCAAAATCCACCCTCACAATTTTGATTAAATTGTTTATCTAGACATTATTTTAGTATTAAAAACAAAGTGGCAATTTTAATTTTTCCATGAAAACTACTTTGAGGGTACTTTGTATTAGTAAATATTCTCAATTTTGGTAATATCTTTGCAATTATTTGAGATATGTTGATGTTTCATGACCCGCTGAAACTGAAAAGTTGTTTTTGCTCTCCCACCTGACTGTCTACTTGACAGTCGATCTCAGCTTAGAACCAAAACCATTTTACTGTTCAGACTAAAACTTGGTATCTATAGTTTTCATGAGTAATTTTTTGAATTAGATATCTAACCATAAAATTAAGGGTATTTACTGAAGTGTACAAACAGATAAAATCGACTTTTTCAACATTCGCTTTAACAAGTTTTAGTTTCAAAAGCAATATTATTTGATCGTATATACATATCTTCCTTATGTTAAAATTAGTAGCTTAAGATATAAATTTAAGTATTTGTCAATTCAAATCAGATTTTTAAGAAACTGAAAGCTATGTAAACAAACATGATTTAGAAGAATGTTCTCTGGTGTATAGTGAATAGATTTTCAATTTGCAATACCACTTGGAAACTACATGGTGAAATAAGTATCATATATACATAATAGATTGAGTCACTGTTCACACCATCATGTATAATATCCATTTTATGTAACATCGCAGTTTTTATCATATTCTCATTAACATTTCATTGTTTTTTTTGCAAAGTAGTTTTAGTTTTTTTTTCCCCATTGTGCTTGTCTACCTGTCACACTTTCAGTTTTACAAACAAAGTCAATCTACCCTTAATATTCTTCTATCGTGATTTTTACTCACTTGAGTGATTGCCAATTCTTAGTGAAGTGCGCATAATATAGTTTGCAAAGTAATGTTTTGCTACACATGTACACTTTGCTTACACTGACCTACCGTCACTTATTATACTTTGACTCTATCATACAAATTACTACATAGTGTAATGAATCAAGGTAAACCCGCTTCGGTGACTGCTTGGTCTAACACGCTACTCTCACTGTAGACTATAATGCTGTTGATGGGAAGATTGAGGTTCGAATCTCGTTTAGGGTTTATTAAGGGTGGTTTTTCCAAAATTGTTTCCCACTCTCCCTCCACGCAAATGCAGATACATTTCCTTGAAATATAAGCTTTCTAATCCCTAAAATCTTTGGTGTAATTAGTACATAAGCGTATAACCCAAACGGATAGTAAGACACAGTGATTAAAAAAAGTATTCAGCTAAGATTGTTACTGTTAATTGTAAATGGAGTGTACACTTCATTTACCTTGAAACTTGGCAATTTACATGTTAGAAAAAGTAAAGTTATTTCTTTTGTAAACTTGTTGTATTGATTTTATTCCATATCTAATTGTTATTGGTTTATCATTCTGATAGATGTCACCTCTAACATGAATAATGTAATTTGTGTTTGCTATTTTCTGTGACTAGTTTTTTATGTTTTATTAAGACACATGTGGCACATAACAGAGGGATCTTAAGGTTGTTAGGTACATAGTTTTACTGCATTGAGCTGTTTTATTTAACAATTTACACCTTAATGCAGATTATAATATAGGACCATACTGTAATCTTTTAAGGCAATATTGCTATGTTTCAGGGGAAAACGGTGTACATTGTACACAGTGATCTTTAACATATTGGAATTGATTTTATTATTTTAGTTAAATTAGAATTGATTGACCTCACTATAATCACAAGAGACCTTTGTGCCACTTATTTTTGGGGTAAATTTTTTTAGAGACTTTGTGAATCCTTTTTCTCTTTACTAATGATGAAAAATACAAAGGCTTTGACAATGCTCTCTTAAAAAATTTAGACAATGCTAAAGAAAACTGTCATCATGTTGAGTTCACTCCAATTCAAGTAAATTTTAATAACGTGTACTATTTGAATTCAAGTCTAGGTCGGAATACGTTACAACTTTGAATATGCTCCAGTTGTGTCTGGCATCTTTCCCTGGGCATGTTGTTGTCCAAGAAGAATTCAACTGCCTTGATGTCTTACCTTTATATTTGCATCAAGATAATAAACATGCAGGTTTGTTATCATTCTCTAAACTTTGTATATATGATTAAATTTTTACTTTTTAATTCTGTGACTAAATTTATATTGCATATATTTATAGTTTATACTTGGTCTCAATTCTAGTTTATAGGAAAAATATATATATAATATATATATATATATATATATATATATATATATATATATATATATATATATATAAAATTAATTTTTAACTCTCTGACAGATTCTTTATTACAAATCCTTAATGTATATTCAGTTTGGATGCTAATTTACAGAAAAACATATTAAATCAAGTTTTATATTCAACTAACATTCAATACGTAGGATGTGTACAACTTTAACATGTTGTAAGACATGGTGCTAAAGAAAATTAGAATTCTTTCAACCTGAGAACTGAAAGAAATAATAGCTTTGAAATATCTCAAACTTGGTTTCATATTCTCTATCCCAAGAAAGGCCTATAATGCCAACTTAATCAATCTGTTTCCTTGGATGAAGGCTTTTTTTAAAGAAACATATTGTTTATTAAAGTACATAGAAAATGTTCACAAAATAAATCATATTATCTTTTGCAAAATTACTTATTTGTATGATTTAAGTGTTGAAATAATGATATATGGACTTTATAGTAAACTTAATTTTATTTTATTAGACCTGCACTGTTTGTAACATGGTTTAAGATATCATACTCACAATAGACTGGATTTGGATTGCCATTGGCAGGCAAGTCAAGGCCCAAATCTTAGTTGGGATCTCGGATAGCAGTTTTTCACAGTTGATTTATCTCTGTGGCATTTCCAAACCCTCTTCATACTAATACAGGTGCATTTCCTTCATTTATATCCCTCACCCCTAACCCATAAATTAAACTATATAGAGCCCCTAAGCTAAAACATAGTAACTAAAATGAATCTTAAGAAAATAAAAATATAATTAGAAAATATTTTTGTAGCATTTGAAAAGTCAATTACAACTTATGTTTAATGCACGTGTTAATTTGGATGTGTACCATCAAAGAGTATTTAACCTTAATTAAGTTATATCCTCTGAAATATTCAAAATAATAGTTTATATTTTATTATTTGAATGACCAATACCGTGTTTGTACATGTTCACCCCTCATTCACAATTCAAGGATTTAAAATATTTTAAGATCCAAAATTTGATTTAACTGTGCCTACTGCCAAAACATTCAACCTGTAAGGTCTGATCTAAATGCTCTATAAAACACTGTCTAATTCATTAAAACTGTCAGATTTATGTTATAATTGCTTCCTTATCATTTGTATTAATTAAAGTTTATTTTTTTAGCACTGCGTCATACTACCCGTTCATTAGGCCTTTAGTGAAAAAAGAGGCTATACCTGAAAAAAAAAATCAATAAGGAAAGGGTAAACACGTTGTTGAGAAATTATGAAAAATAAAACAAAATTAATAATAAATTGAGAGGGTTAAAGGGGATTTGCAACACTTAAAACCATTGTGTCAATACAAATTTATTACCCTAATTTTAACAAGTCTATAAGTTATAAATACTGATTCAATGATTTCAAATCATTACAGTTCATGAGTTATAAGGGGTCACAATTGCTATTTTATGCATTTAATTTCTCATTATTAAGGTAAAAGAATGAATGTATGGGGTTGAAATTAGTCTATAGCTAGACATAGATATGAGATGAACAAAATTAATATTTAGATACAACATTTTATTAAATTATAATCATTTTAATCACAATAAAATTTAGGGGTGTGCAAAGCTACAAAAACTTAAAGATTTTGCTTTGAATATTCATCAGCTTTGACTTGGATCTGAAAGTAAAATTAAGAATTCAAAATTTCTGAAGCTTTGCCATAAAATTATTTAAAGTTAAAATACATATTTATATTCATTTTTTTGTCATTTTATGCTGCCAAAAATTAATGTTCACGTGGCAAATACTTAAAATAATGAAATAACGTGTTGTGATAATAAATTGATTTACCAGCTTAGGACCGAATATGTTAATCATGTTTGTAATATATAATATCTGAAGTTTTTAAACTATGCAACGTACATATAATACAATATTAAAAATTCTTTTTACTTCACTTTGAATTGAAAAAGTGATTTTAGCACATCCCTGGAAAAAGATCATTTTCATTAAATAAATAATTATTATTGTTTTCATACCCTATTTTATTATGTTTTGTAAAACATTATTTCATAATAATTTGTATTTTTAACCTCTAGTCATAAACTTTATTAATGAGAACAAATTAATCATTGCAAATATAGAGTTGATATATCTATTTCTTGAAATTTGTTTTGACTGTACTGATGTAGAGACAACACAGAGCAAAATATGCCAGGCACATACAAGGTCGGATGACATTGAGATATGTCATTCTTCTTTAAGCAAACTTCTTCTCTATACCTGTATTGCTGTAGATGAATGAGTGGTATTATAACTTTCTATCATTTCCAAGAAACAAAAGTTTGGTTTCTTTTTTTTTTACTTTCTCTCCACAAAGCTTATAAACAAGTGAGTGAGCATAAGAAGATTAATTTATTATTAATTAAATGCAACACTATTGTAGGGCTTAAAGCAGCGGTTCTCAAACTGGGGTACGTGAGCACCTCTCAAGGGAAAATTGGCAAAATAACAAGGGACCTATGGAAAACCCTAATTCTTGGCAGTTACCATTATCTGGTTATTTCCACCCCTCTTTTTCCTGTATTCTGGAGACAAATTTCTGAGAATTTTTAACCCTCTACTTAACACCTTCTATATGAGCAGTTTATGATGCCTTTCTCAACAACATATCACTGTGAGAGTGGTTTTTCATCCACAGTGTACCTAAAAAATAAGTACCGCAATAGGCTAAATTTGCAGCTGGACTTCCGCTTGAAAGTTTCATCTGGACAACCAGACATCAAAAAGTTGCGCCAAGCCATACAGTCACACCCTTCTCACTGAAAAACTTTGGGATTCATAATATATCAGCTTCAAAATAAAATAAATTGATTTGAAAATATTGTGTTTAGGTTTACTTTTTTTTTTTTTTTTTTTTTTTTGAACAAATTTGTGAAGAAAATGTATGAATCTTTACTACAGAGTCCATACAGTAAAATTCTGGTTTTTTTTTTAACTGATCAAAACAATTTTAAACCTATCATTTAGATTTTTCTTATCTTGGGGGTACATTTAACTTTTAGTCATGGTCAAGGGTACAATCTAAAAAAAAGTTTGAGAACCACTGGCATATAGAGTATGAAAAAACACTTTTGTGGGAAAATAATCCAGAATAGACCCAGCCAAGATTCAAACTCAACTAAGGGTTAGATCAAAGACAATATGGTAATGAGATGTCAAAAATGGAACATTATGTTCTGACTTCCCACTCTGAATTTTTTAACCAAATGAAAGTTTGTGATAAACAAATATAAAACAAGCATCGGTGGTCAGATGGCTACGCTTCACTCTCGTATTAGTTTGGATTTCCAGTGACAGGGAGATTGGTGTTCAAATCTCAGTCACTTGTGCTGAGGGTATTTTTTCATAAATTGTTTCCCACTCTCCACACGAATGTGGATTTATTTCCTCTAAAATTATACCATGCTAATATATATAACAATACAAACTAATTATCTCTGCCCACAAATAAACTGAGTCATCAATTTGTTATTCACCTCCTGAAATAATAAAAGAAAACAGTGTAGGTCATTGGCAACAAAAAATAATTGGTATATCCCTTTTCCTTTTGGTGGTATCTACAGAAAAAGATAATAGCTATATTCCTTTGCCCCCTCCCCCCTCACCCTCCTCCCTGAGCTAGATTCACTTCCAAGATGTTATAGACTCCCTCAGACTCAGATAAGCTTCATTGTTGAATGGCCTAAAAAGAGGAATACCAAAATTACTTCATTATTAGTGTATACTCAAACTAAATCTTATGTTGCACTGTATGTTTCACAAGTACATATTTGAGAGATTGCTTCATCCTGATTTATTTAAATTAATTTTAACATATATTGATAAATAAAACTTTATATTTAGAAGAAAAAAACTAAAAGAAGTTGTCTTAAATAATCTGACTGACTGAATAATCACTTTCTTATCCAAGTTCAATAAATCTGCAAACTTGATCAGAATTTTTTTTCACTTAAGTGATAGTTTATTTAAATTAGTGTCTGATTTTCATTAATGGTGATATTATTTCAGTGAGTCTACTCTGCTTGGTGACAACACAACAAGAAGGCTATCTATATCAGTTCTTCCTCCCAGTTCAATCTGACTCCGCTTTGCAGCAAGCAGCATGTATAACAGTTTACCCTTTTACTGCTCCGGTATTATGTATTGCTCTTGAGCCATACTTGCTACATGTCTTAACAGAAACAGGACTTGAAACTTACACCTTGAAGTCAGGCCACCGCCTTGCTACACAAATGGAAAATGTGGACAATATCAACATGGTAACACACTTTTTTGGCATTTGTTTTAAATAAATTAATGTTTATAATTAATATTGTAATTTTTTAAATGAAATTGGTATAAGCCAAATTATTTGTCTAGTGAGAAAATTTAAATTATTTTATTGTTGCAGGTAATGTTCAAGTCCAACATTCACTACTTACGAACAATGTGTTTCATGGTCAATTTATAAAAAACATAAATGTATAAATAATAAAATTGTTAATAATATTTTCTCTTATACCTTGATTGTATGAAAATATCAGATTAACAGATTTTCTTTTTAGAAAGGATGCCCTTAATGTTCACTTTGAAAGGATTCTTTATATTAGAATTAATTTGAGACTAAAAAATTACTTCATCTCACCTTTGTTACATATGCTTTATGAGACAAATATTATCTACTTATTAGTTTGGATATCCCAACATATACTTTGGCTTTGATCAATTGTGAAATACAACATAAAAAAACAACTAAATCCTGAATATAAAGGGAAAAAATTAGGATGATTATTTTATTTATTTAATCTGATGAAGGTATCTGGAAGGTATAAGGAATCTGGTGGATTCTTAATAAGTTTAATTGAATCTATCTTGCTAGAATAATGCAATAGTCACTGTGCATTGTACTGGAATACCTCTATGTATTTTAAACAACCTAAAAATAAATAGTGCACATTCAATTATTTTATTTATATAAAATGTTTTTTCTTACGTACAATTTTTTTAAAGAGGCATAAGCTCACTCCATTTTTCAAAACATGAATTAAATGGCAATTCCTAGCTCCTTTTAAACTAAAAACGAATATGGTACCACCTAGTTTTCCTCACAGCAACTGTATAAAATTCCAGTATAATATGAAACAAGTTTTAAAATGGAAGGAGAAATAGATTGCCTTTCTGGACAGAATAGGATACCGCTTTCATTTGGAGTCAAAATTTGTACACATTGTTTGAGGTAAATGGCTAACATATGTAGCCATCTCTTGTTAAGGCTTAAAAGTTGCTCTTGCTCAGAAATTGTCAATCAAATCACTGCATTGTTACTTGCAAATTAATTTCAGAACCATTCCCTTCTAGAGGTTTCTACATAATTAAAATAAAATGAAAACTGTAATTCCAATTTAATCAAGTGTTATTATTATTATTATTATTATTATTATTATTATTATTATTATTTAGCACCACGTCTTACTACCCATTTGGGTTATACGCTTTAAGTACTAATTTCGCTAATGGATTAGGAATTGGGAAGCTTGAGTTAGAGGAAGTGAACCCGCATTTGCGTGGAGGGAGAGTGGAAAACCATTTAGGAAAAAACCACCCCCAGTTCACCCGACCGAGATTCGAACCTCGATCTCCCGTCCTCAGCAGTCGAGCTTAACACGACAAGCGCGTTAGCCAACTACGCCAGCGAGGTGGGTGAATCAAGTGTTCAATGATAGTTATGTTTTATGTTAGCTTCCACCTCATTTGTGATTTAAAAAAAATGTTATACATGGGATACATGTCACTCACTTTGTTCACTATGTTCTGTTTCCACAACTATAGCTTTCTTTTGAAAGCATTCACTTTCACCTCGATTCAAAACACTGGTGTTTGGCTATTTGATGGCAGAATTCAAAATTTTAATGTTCATGTATGTCCAGTCACTAACAAACTTGCTTATTTCAAACAACCTCTAAAATATTTTCTAACATATAACCAGCAGGATTAACAATCATATAGGAGAGATTTGTATTCATCTCCTATGTCATCAAATAACTTTGCAAAAAAATCTTATCTTAAAAGGACTATTTTATTCTAGTGTATCATTTTTAATCTCTTTTAAAGAACATCCTTTAATGAGGTATTTTCTCATACTTTGGATATGTCTTTGAAACAAACAATAATTCCAGAATGAATGTAGGGTTCTTTCATTCACAAGCGCCTGAAGTCTTTTTTTTCTCTCTCTCTCTCTCATAAATCATTTGGCCAACACAGTGTTCACATTTTAAACCATGTTCAAACAAAATGTCACTTATTTAAATACCTCTTCTCTGAGTCTTTTTAGGAAATATGAGGCCCCATTTGTACAGCAGTGTTTCAATGTTAGCACTAAACCATTATAAAATATTAATACATACTTATGTTACTTAATAGTATTTAATGTTTTGTGGAATACTTATTAACCCATTAAATAACTCTACTTTATTAAATGTAAACAGTCAAGCCAATTAAGTAAGCAAAAAAATAAATTTCCACTTTTAAGTATTAAAAGTAAAAAGTCCATTTAAACAAATAAATACAACATTAATAAAATGAGTAACAGTGTACACAATTCACAAACAAAATGAAGCGATATATATTATTAATCAACTCACTTTGAAAGATTTTTTTTTCCTCACCTTCTTAGAAGCAAACATACTATTAAGTCCATTAAATGAAATGTTGTTCATAAGGTTATGTTCTAAAGAAATCACCATCAACGAGTTCAATCTTCCTTGTGTCATGTTGACTTAAATTGGTTCTTTACAAAAGACACTTTTTAAAATGATCTTTCGTCTTCACAGTTTGAAATTGATAATGTTAAATACAAGCCCAGTGCAATTGCTGATCTGGAAAGACATCAATTACATCAATTTTATATAGTCACAAAATCTCTTGTGCAGTGGATAAAGAAACACCCACTTCAATCTGAAGTCCTCTTAGAAAGAAAGAGACATGTAATACTTCACTCTCCACAAGTGGCTTCACATCCTTACCGTGTTGTTTGACCAACTAATCATTGCTTGATTTGAGCTCATCCTGACTTTTTTTTTTTTAGTTATGCAACAAAGAAACCCAAAAGTTGTGGCAACTTATTTATAGGAAGCAATTCTCGATTCAAGTTCCATGTTGAGCTTATTATTATTAAATATTTCAAATATAAACATAAAACAAATCTATATAAGGATTCCTGGTAAGTAGGAACTTTTGGGGAAAAAACATATTTTTGTTGTCAAAATTTATTTAATTTTACATTATTATTATTTCATAGGTTCTAATCTTATTTATTAAAACTAGCAGTTACATATGACATGACTCTTTATTTATACATACATGATATAAAACTATATGGAAGTACAACTTTCACAGTGTTACATCAAGAATATTAAGAATGTTTTGTGTGTTTTCATTGTGTCTCTTCAAATGATAAAGGAATATTTCTGAAAACCTAGAACAATGTGTGAAGTGTAATAATGCAATATTTTAAGAAGAAAAGAAGAGAATAACTGAAGAGAGAAGTGTGTTTTTCTATCTAGGCCTAACCTAACTATCCTCTCAGGTTGGCTTCATTATCAATTACTTTACATCATCATGCAGTGTTTCTACACATTCTTATTATACATTTCCATACCATTAGGCATTTTATTATCAAGAATATTATATATTTTATTTATATTGTATACATTTGTGTAAACCTTTATATATTATTGGTGGTGTATATGTAAAAGTTGGATTTCCAGAATAGATATGTATCTTTTCATTGGGAACCACCATTCCTTTCTAGTTAATGTATACAAAATAAATTAAAATACTCTAGTTTTCATATTACATAGTCACTCATTAGTCATTCACTTAACATTGTTAAAGTAAAGGAAATGGTCATTAATAATTAGTCCTCCATTTCTTGTATTTAACCATGCTAAATTTTTCTTTTTTGAAACCCCTCATCAATTTTTTCCTTTATTCATAATGAATTTTCAGTAATTAGCATGAATAGCCACTTTGCTTGTATTTGTAATTAATGTTACTGTGCTGTTTAAGGCTTGCCCCCCCTGTGATGATCCAGTGTGTCTTGTTGGCTTACGGCCATTTTTGGGTGTGAAACATCTTTTCATCACTCAATCATATCTTGCTCTTCTTGCTTGCCCTGAAAACCCTCCAGGTACTTCAAGTGATGGGTAAGTTCACTGAACCTTAATACATTTTTTCAGTCTTAAATTAATTCTAAAGGCAACATACACTGCTACTGCCATTGCAATGGCTCTTAATTTATTATGTTATTCCTAATTGGTTAAGCTTTTACACCAATGAATCCTATCTTAAAGTGGTTGGTGCAAATAAAATTATTTACTATCCAACTTTATTAATAGATATACTGAAAGGGTTTCTTGCTGGAAATTACTGTCAGACTCTGTTTAATACTAAGCAGAAACAAAAAATTATAAAAAAAATATATTTCACAATAATAAACTCAAATGTATCCATTAAGAATAACAATTTAACATAAAGCACTATTGATATTGGTACAATAAAATCCAATACTAAAATTTCCTAAAAGATCATTTAAAACATGCATACACACCAGATCACGCTGTTGCCTTACGCGATAGGCAAAGAATTGTGCATAAAGCGTTAAAGACAACAACTCTGTACTCAAGACATCCTGAAAAATATTTAAGCTTAATGTTTAAATACTTTATTGGAAATGATATTATAAAAATTTGGATGCAGTAATTCTATAGCTTTTTTTTAACATAGTTCAACTAAGCAAGCAAACTCACACAAAAAAAGTTTGTTTTTATTTCACCAGAAATAAAATCAAAACAAATATTAATTTTAAAGATATTGGTTTCAGGAGAAATTAATTCTAACTAAACAATGTACATATCATTATACTGATAAATTAATGATATTTCAACTTTTAACAGGGTGTCTACTGGGTCACGAAAGTCACGAAAAGTCACTAATTGCAAAAAAGGTCATAAAAAAGTCAATGAATTTTTAATATTTTGGTCATAAAGTCACGAAAATAATTTTAGTTTGAATTTCCCTCACATCGTAAAAACGCGAATTCTTCAAAGATAGCACTATCCACTACACGTGATGGCACGCGCCTGTCGGAAGTTGACTGATTGTTTAGTTTGTGATTCCAACGACAAGGTTAATGTTCGCTATCTTGTATTAAATTTTAATGTAGCGTACTACTTGTCTCTTGGGGTGTGTGAGTGCATTATGCCGTGTGTGTGTCTACAAATAATGGTTTTCGAGTGAATGAATTGGAATTCAGGTTTTGTAGATGATACAGGAAAATACCAGGACATTTTCTACACAAACAGTGCATTCATCTGTGTTGTGGATCTGGATCAAGATGTTGGCAGCAATTATCAATTTTTTTTACCTTTCAGTGATCCGACTGCAATTTGAAGGCGGTGTAAAATGTATATTATGATTTCAAATTAATGTTGTCAGCAAATAGTAATCATTTTCGCAGTGAAATATGGCGTATTTTTTTAAAATATAAATAATACTATTAGTGTTAATATTTGATCCTTGACGAAATTCATTTAATTTTAAAGACCATTCATTCAAAACAGTTGAAATTTACCAATTTATAAAATGATTTTTGTTTAATGGACACATAAAATATTAGGCCTAAATTATTTTTTAATCGTGTGTTTAAAAAAAACATAATTATTTTGGGGGCATTCAAAGATTTTATGTGTGAAGTTTAGGCTAATCTGTTAAAAGATGACTGGTAAATGTTCGTTCAAAGAGTTTGGGCTAACTGTTGAAGAAAATAAATACTCAAAGTGGTTGCGCCCTGTTGAAGATGACCAGTATAAGGCTTATTGTACATTTTGTAAATCGAAATTTGATATAAGCCACAGTGGGTTGAATGGAATGAAAATTCATGGAAAAGGTAAGAAGAATTTGGAACTAACCTCTGCCCTACTCCTAAGTAAGCAAAAAACGCTCAGCTTTTTATCTTCTGAAAAAGTTGGATGTAAACAACCAGAACCGGCAAAAGAATTATTACCTTCCACAAGTTGGCCTACTTCTGAAAATGATGTATATTTGTTTGCAGCTTCGTCTACATTAGTTGTTTCATCTTCCTCATCTCTTGGAGGACCTTGGTAAATTTTGTGTAAATGATGATACCTTGAAAGCAGAAATTCTGTGGTCCATGAATAAGGTTATGACTCATACTTCTGACAGAGGTTCATATATTTCCAGTGATCTTTTCTCAATCATGTTTCCTGACAGTGTAATAGCACAGATGTTCAAAATGCTAAAAGACAAACTTGGCTATTTGACAACCTTTGGTCTTGGCCCCTTCTTCCAAGAAAAACTCTTGGCAGAGTTAAAGAAGATTGCATTTTTTGCAGTTTCACTTGACGAAAGTCTCAATAGAATTGCCCAAAAAGGACAAACGGACATCATTGTCCGTTATTGGAACTCAAGTTTATATGTGGTTTCGAACTTGAACTCTGTGTTTTTAAGGCATTCTACTCCAGCAGACCTCCTTGATTTCTTTACGTCAGGTATGTCTGAATTAGGACTGCCTTTAAAGAGTGTTCTACAAATTGCTGTTGATGGACCTAATGTAAATTTAAAATTCCTTAAGGACTTCAATCAAATGATGGGAAAAAATTTAGATAACTCTGAAGACACCTTTTGATGTTGGCGCATGCTCTATTCATACAGTTTATGGGGCTTATAAGACAGCTCATAATAAATGTGAATGGCAAGTTCATAATTTTCTGCGTTCATTCTATTATCTGTTTAAAGATTTTTCCATCTCGAAGATCTGATTACATCCTCTCAAGTGGATCAGACCTCTTTCCACTTAAAATGTGTTCCATCAGATGGGTGGAAAACTCAAAAGTAATTGAAAGAGCCTTTAAAATAATTTCGCATTTAAAGAAATTTGTAGCTTTTGTGTGTTCCAAACCACCTGAAACAAAGAATTTCATTGTTGTACGAGACTTCCTAAAAGATAACCTTCTTAAAGCAAAACTCTTTTTCTTACAGTCGGTAGTAGAAGTGGAACCATATCTTAAAATATTTCAAAATGACAATCCAATGTTGCTCTTTGTACATGCCGAACTTTATTCGATGGCACGTAGCATTGCTGCTCGCGTCCTTAAGGCAAAAGTTATAAGCAATGTGAAAAACTCAGGACAGCTCTTGGCAACTGAGGTCAAAAATGAAAATTTATTGAGCTTTTCAGACGTAGACATAGGCTTTGGTGCGATGAAATTTTGTAAAAATGTGAAAGAACATGATGTACAGCTCTTTAGAAAAGATTGCAGTCACTTCTTAGTGGGAATGTTTCAATAACTGACTGGGCCTAGGTCTCTATTATGAAAGTGCATGGTGAAAGGTGCTTTATGCCTTTCACCAGCAGTAATGACTAGTGGCACTCTAAGAGTACAACGGGTTAACATAGCACTCGAACAACTCACTTCAAACAACCATCTTGCTTGCATACATTGAAGCTGAACATATAAGAAAAAACTATCTTGAAATCTGTGATCAGTCTTCTGTTCAAGAAGAGCTGAAGACATTTGATTTCAATGAAACCAGACTAGATTCTTTTCTCTTCAACATCTTCATTAATGCAAAAGCTTGCAAGGCATTGCTGTCATTTTGTACGATGATATTTACAATGTTCCATGGAAACAGTGCTGTTGAAAGAGATTTTTCAGTAAACAAGGAATGTTTGGTTGAAAATATAAAAGAGTGTTCTCTAATCTTCCAACGCAGCATATATTCAATGGTTCAGTCGGTAGGTGGCATAAAGAATGTGGAATTTACAAGTGGGATGCTGCATGCAGCTAGGCGAGCAAGTTCTAAAAGGAGGGAAGCAATTGAAGAAATTAAGAAGAAAGAAAGTGAAGAAGCTAACAGATCAAAAACAACATTGGAAACTATAAATAAACTCGAGGCAAAGAAAAAAAAACTTTTCCACCAGGCTGAAGAAGAGGCTTCAGCACTTCAAACTGAAATCGACTTGCAGAAGAAACGACTGAGGCAGATGTAACTCTTGTATATTGTGATTTTGTGTATAAACTAAATATTAGGTGACAAATTTGAACAATATTAGATTTGTATGTTTTTTGAGAGACCTCAGCTCTGGGAGCTTTAAACTTCTTTAATTACAAGTAAGTTTTCTTGTTGGTATATTATAGTAATAGTTTTTACTTGTGTTTGTTATTATAATATCTAGGCCCGATGTACAATATAATGTTCGACCATTTACCGAAGGAATTTTTTTTTTTTTTGCACCACATCTTACTGCCCGTTTGGGCTATATACGCCCCCGAAGGTATTTTGTGGTCAAAAAAGTCACCAAAAAGTCACGAATTTTTGTTCCTCTGACTGAGTAGACACCCTGTTTAATTAATTTTACACAAAATTTAGATTTTTCTTATTGTGTTGTGAATTTTTTTAAAAAAGTTATTTAAATTACATTTACT
Source organism: Timema cristinae (assembly GCA_039000515.1). Classification (NCBI taxonomy): domain Eukaryota; kingdom Metazoa; phylum Arthropoda; class Insecta; order Phasmatodea; family Timematidae; genus Timema; species Timema cristinae. The sequence continues at coordinate 21,021,770 of JBCFYV010009882.1, forward strand.
TAAGATGAAATTAGCATCCTTTCACTTGTTTTTCTTAAACAAACAAATTTATCTACCTTACGCATTACAAACTAGTCATTGCTTGTCACCTTTTGTGTTACCAAATGATCCAAGTACGATGTAATCTAAACCGATTCAGTAATTTATCTTACACTAGCCCCCTTTCCAGTAAAAAATATTGTAAAGAATCCTGTAAAACAAAGCTTCAAATCATCCATCATGTCAATATAAAAACAAAACTTTTTTTACTTATTTTTTTGTTGAAAATACAGTCCTACCATCACCATATAGCCCCCTCCCTCTTTATATCCTCCCTCCTATTTTCATCTCATTCCTCTTTCCTCACCCCTACCCCACCACCCCCTTCACCAACCCCACTTTCCCTTCAACAACTTTTTTTTTTCCAACAACTATATAATATACTATCGACATTTTTATGAGGAATAAATTAAATTTTCAAAATAAAATATAACCTATTCTATTCGCTGATAATGTAGCTTTATATTGGTGAAAGAATTTTTAAAATCGATCCAGTAGTTTTTGAGTTCATCCAATACAAATAAAAAAACAAAAAAAAATCAAATCTATGCTCTTTATAATATTAGTATATATCAGCAGTCATGTGCGGGTATCATATATGTTATTGTTGTTTAAACACTATTATGCCAATTTGCAAAGCATTTATTTGTAAATTATGGCAAACTCAGAAGCGAAAAGCCTATTTTATGGGTAATAAGCCCCAAGTTTTGCCATATTGTCTTAAAAGGAAGGGCTGAATAGTTGGGGTCTGTCTTCTTGTGTCTTGGATACTATTGCTGTCTGGTTGATGATCAGAATAATCCAGGTGCGGTAATTCCTGCATTATTCAGGGGAGTTTGGACCTTCCAAAGCTCTCAAGAACTTAGTGACCCTCAAATCATCATATAGTTGAAGCATGGTAAACCTTCACTCTAGTTAGAGATGTAACATCAATGCTAGGTCAGAAAGCGGACTCTTGTATGTAAAGGCACTCACAGTAGCAAGGACCTATCTCACAACAACTATAAAGAACCCAAAAAATTATTTTATGCCACCTAACCCAAACCACAACCTATTCTGACAGATCAGCCCATTGGGGTGGAGGGTAGCGACATAATATGGCCCGTCATTTAAAGTAATTTTGACTTTTTTAAACTGGATGAACATATTTTTACAAAATTTTCTTCATCTCATTTTTTTTAACGCAAATGATTTTCAGGTAATATTGATTCTATTTTATTGTTTAATTAGTCATCAAGAGGGAAGTTGGACTTTATATACTCTTAAGCTTCCAACACCTACAACACTTTACACAGACATTATGACAGTGGGTTCTGTGCACCGATGGTCTTCACCAACCACATATTGTCATTTGCTATGTGAAGGTCATATCATTCTACGAACTGAACTTTACATGATGTCACAAAACACTAAAGAAGAAAATAAGACTCTACTATCACTTTACAAAGACTCTTGTGGCCTACTAGCAGATTTTTACATAACGTAAGTAATTAGTATAAGTCAACAAGTTTATTTAAGGAGTAGATTTTTTTTTCACAAATTATTTAATTCTCAAAATATATTTATATCAAATCTAAAATGAAGTAATATTCATTATAGTAAAAAACCAACATCATCCATTTACAAATTAGCTAATAAATGAACAATAATATTTTCTTTGACTCACTAGTGTAAAGTTAAAATAATGCAGGAAGTAAAAAATTATTTGTTTATTTAGATGCAATAATGAAAAAGAGTGGAGCTTGGCTACTCCCTACTACACCATGAGTGGCCTCACACCGTTTGAAGTTATGGAGAGAGTAAAAAATATGAACATTTCTGTTAGTGATTTACAATCACACCATGTAAGACCTTTTTTTATTCAAGCTTTTCATTGAATAATCTTTATTAAGTTTTTAATACCAACATATTATACCTATAAGATACACATATGGTTATATTCCTATGTATTAAAATAGCTACTTTATCACTGCTTTAAACGTATCATAGTTGATTAAAAATAGATTTACCTTAGTAGTTGCTAACCGTCGCTTAAATTTGTCAAAGTTATTTATAAATATATTAACCTTGATAGTTATTAACCACAACTTAAATTTGGCAAAGTTATTGAAAATTATATTAACCTTGACTATCTCATTTGTATCTACAACATTTGAGACATTATGGCTGCCAAACCTTCAAAACTAATTTCACCATCGCACTTTTAGTGTATCTATATTTTTTTTCAAGTGAACTCATTTTTTTTTATGAATAACTTACTCTTTTATTTCCAAGTGATCTCATTCTTAGTATGAATAACTTACCTTTTTATTTCCAAGTGATCTCATTTTTTGTATGATAATTTTTTGTTTCCTTCAAAGTCATATAATTTTAACTGTAAATTTTTTATTTTTTTTATTTGCAAACAATTTTATATATAAGTAAGTTAATTATAATTAATATAGAAATATATATTAATTATATTATTTCAAATGATTTAATACAAAGTGATCCTATTTTAAGTGTAAATATGTGTTTTTTTTCCTTTAAAAGTGGTTGAAAATTTGAGTTGCGGCCTATTATTGGGCCAAAATGGTATATTTATTTATTAATTATTAAGTTTATGGTACCAGCCTTTATATTTATTGTAGATCTTTAAATGTTTCAGGATAGAAGTGAAAAGTATGTTCAAGGTTTAATGAATTACTTGAAAACATGCCTTATTAAAATGGACTATAAATCAGAAGACATTCCCTTCTCTTTAGCTGTCCCAAGCTTTGCACACTCACTTCTTGACATATTTGAAAAACATGATCCAGGTCAAGTGTCAACTTTAGTTTTGAGGTCACACCTTCTCAGAGAATATTCAACCGATCGGGTCCTCTCTATTATGAAAAAAGAACTAAGCTTAAGGTATAAATACTGTGATGTAAATAATATTAGCAAAGCTTACATACATTAATTCTAAAGCTTTTTTTTTATCATAGTTCATCTAATTAAGCACATTAACTAAAAAACTGTCTTTCAAAACTAAAATAAACACCTGAATCAATACCAAAACAATATATATTTGAAGAATGTTGGGTTCAAGAGAAATGAACACTAACTAAATTATGAATTGAATTTGTTCAGTGTAATGTGAAACATTTGGTATGTGGTTCAAACTTAAATCTTGAATGCAGAAGGATTTCATAGTTTCTTGTTCATATTTGATTATTGTTTGCTTCAGGATTTTGTAACTGTCTGGATATACTCGTCATTATTTATTAAAACAAGTATACTCTATTAAAGTCAAGGCTATGCAAGGTTGCTGGGGTATGAAGACAGAGGTGTTATGTCATTATTCAGTAATGTATCAACAATAAAGCACCCGCTTTGGTGGCTGCATGCCCTTGTAGATTAGACTGACAATGACTGGGAGATCTAGGTTTGAATCTTGGTCGGGTGTACTAAGGGTGGTTTTTCCAAAATGGTTTTCCATTCTCTTTCTCTCTCTTCATGAAGATTCTGGTACACTTCCTTCAAATACAACCATACAAATCCTTAAAACCATTAGCATACTGTAACTAATACATAATTGTACAGCCAGAATGAGTAGTAAGCTAAACAAATTAAGCTTAGAGGTGATTCATGGCGAGCCAAATTATTGTCATACTGCAGCATAAGTTGGATTAAAATTTTGTTTTTAGTGGGGGTGAGCTTTTTTTTTTCAGCCTCCCATCAACAAAGTTCCCAACCTGATGACCCCTGACAACCTCGATTTCACGTCCAAATCACATCCAGAGACAGCTATCAAATGGGAACATTTCCACATTTCCAATAGGATTTTCCATCCATCCTGAGGCAGGATGTGACCCACCAACAGACTAAGATAATAAACACACCTTCTCACCTTACCCGTTCTCATCCTGTGTGCTAAACTAATAAAAAAAATCCAAAAAAACTATGAACCCTAATTTGGAACTTAGTAGAATAGACATTTTTTCATGAACATTTTGTCACATGGACACTGCATGTATAGACCTTATATCTGATAATAAAAAATGTAACTTTAGAGGTATAAAAATCATTACATAATGTACCTCACTAGTTTTCAAACACCATTTGACCCAAGAAACCTAGGCTCAGCTGGGATCTCAACCAAAAGCTGTATCAACATTTCAAAGTGTTATTTCCCAAACAATAGTCAACTTGGTAGTTAAAAATTTAAGGGAATACCTGTTTCCTACTATTATAGATATACATCGATTAATATAAATATGACTTTCTCTGGTGGCCATATGGTCTTAAGGCATCGCTCTCGCAATAGACTAGATTACCGATGACTGGAAGATCAGGATTCAAATCCTGGTCAGGTGTTGTACTGAGGATGACTTTTTTCTTAATGATTTTCCACTATCCCTCCATTTAAATAAATGCTGGTACACTTCCTTTAAATTCAACCTTCCTAATCCCTAACAGAGTATCATATATAGTACATACGCGTACAACTCAAGCAAGTAGTAAGACGCACTGCTTAAATAAAGAAATTCTAATAAAATAAAATATGGATACTCATTTGTTAATAATCAGGAGATTTTTAATATAACTTTATTAAATGGACAAGTTAAGCTATTGTGTGTAAATGTCACTTTTATACATATTTAAAGGGGAAAAAAAAAAGTTGAATATGTCAATACATTTTTCTGATTGTTTGTTGCCAAAAATTATTAGCATACTTATTCTAATAGAGATTTGTCATTCACAGCTCATATCAAAACATTATTAAGAATATGTTAACTTTAACTTAGATTCAACCTTCCTCATCCCTGCCTTATTAGCTAAATTAGTACATATGGATATAACCTGGACAGGCAAAGTAGTAAGACACGATGCTAAAAGAAAGGGGGAGAAGAAGATAACTATTTTTGTCTAGCACTTATTCTCACAAGGTGATAGTGATGTCTGAGCTCTAGTCTACTAAATAATCTTTTTCTTTCTTCAAGAGGTCTTCAAACAGTGCTATTTCTGGGATTTTGCGGTGATTTGATCTATGCTCAGTTTGATTTATGAACAGCTAGTTTCATTGTATAACTGGTAGTATGCATTTTTTGGTCTACACACAGTTAATGTGCTCAAAGCTCAACCTATGCACCAAATGGTCTACACACCGTTAGCCTTTTTTTGACTTAGAACAAACAAAAAAGTTTGAAATTTTTTTATTTAAAGCTGCCACTTTAATGTTAGTAGATTACACTTAGTTGTAACTTATTTCAAGCTGTTCTATTCTCAAGGTTCTCTCAAAGTCACTTTGTGCATTGATCTAGTCAATGGATTATGAATGCAACTCATTATCATTTATTCTATGTCGATAAAGTTTAGTACTGAAAGTGTAGCTAAAAATAAACATGCTTATAGAGATGCATCTTCCCCATTACTTTTTAATCTAGCCTTAGAGTATGCTATTGGGGTAATGCCAGATAGTAGGGAAGAGTTGACATTAAACATTACAATACAACTATTAGGATACACAGATGATCTAGTTTTGTTAGGTAAACAGTAGCGAAACTGTTGAAAGAAATGGAGCCATTTTATTAGAAGCTAGTAAGCCATTGAGTTAAGAAGTGAAAACGCTGGGTATATGATCCTTGATCACACAGAGAGCATGGATTGAGGACAATAATTTAGAGATTACTGTGAACAACATAAAAGTTGACATGGTTAATCAGTTAAAATATTTAGGAACAATCTTGATTTAAGGGGAAGAAACTATTTGGGAGACCTAGAGGCAGATGGAGGGATGAGATTAGAATGGAGCTTAAAGAAACAGGGTGTAATGAAGTAGACTGGATAGAATTAATTCAGGATATGGAAAGGCAATGTAATTTTGTATATATGGCAGTTAACTTTTGATTTCCTAATGCCATAGATCATAAATTAAATAAATTTAATTACTAAGAGCTGTTATTAGTAAAAGTGTCAAATATAAAATTCCATCATTTTTTTAAAATCAAAAATACACTAAATTTTGAATATGTATGTTCAAGTTTTGTATAACTGTATAAAACACATCTCAAATTATAATTAAACTATTTCTGGTAATAGAATGGTTGTATTACCCAGATGGGTAGGTAAAATAAAATAAAATAAAATAAATAAAAATAAAAATTGGAATATATTTCTATACTTGTATAGTATTGCTATCTATTACTCTTTAGTAGTGTTTTTATCATAAAATATCACAACAAATGAATGAAATTAAATAAAACTAATATACACAAATAGAACTAGGTTAGTATGTAAGAAAAACAAAAATGGTCAACATTCATGTAGTGTTTAGTTGATCACAAATTGTACATTTACGAATGAGCAAAATTTTTCTTAATCCTCTTTCTCTCCTGCTTCACCTGTCTCACTGCGACACTTTGCCGGGATCTTAATCCTACCTCCCATCGTGGCTCACGTTGTCAGGAAATCCTCCTATAACACCGCAACACAGACCTTCACGCAACATTTTTTCCTACCCCTACCCACACGACCTGAGAGACCAGACACTGACCTCAAACGTCGCTCGGCGACTGGAATAATATACCTCAACTCAGTAACCCTCCAAAACCGAACTACAGGGATTACAAGGCATCTCTTCAATATATTTGACTCAAAAGTTTTAACGATGAATTATTTACCAATATATAAATATAATATACATATATGAAAATTGTAGCGTATCAATTATCCAACATTCTCTTTTATCTGATATATCCATATCACATACTCTTTACATTGCTGTGCATATTTTGACACCCCCGCTCCCATTCTTTCTTTGTCTCTGTGCATCAGAGACCGCTCTGGATGTAGTAGCTCCTGTTTGTTTGCCTGCCCTAGTGATTGTTTACACTGTACTTGTTCATACAATGATAGTGTTTAATCTCTTCCATTGCTATTTTCTCTTAATATAATTTTACTTTGTGAGAAACATGGCAAGTGTAGAAATAAATAAAGTGGTTCCTTCAATCTAACAGAAACTTCAAGCCCTAAAAATGTCAGTGGCGAATTTATACAGAAAATTACATCCAAATTGGGTATGGGTAGAGTTACAGTTGGTGACTGAAAGGGGAAAATAATAATTGTTATAAAGTCTAAGAAACAGAAAATTAATGATGAAATTTAATCAAAGCTTCATTCTTAAGAACGTTACTTACTATCTTATTTATTCAAAAAATCTTTTTTGAAGGGGAACTGGATCATATGGCTAGTATAGGCTGGTTTGAACACATTAAAAAATGTTAAAAGATAAGGCAGCTTAGGTGAAAAATTATTGGAAAATTTGGAAGAATTCATTAAATTCATAGCAGAATTTCATTGTCTCATTGACAATAATGAATGATTATAGTTACGATGGCCTATAACTGCAATGAGACTTAAAAATGTAATTGGTGCCCTGAAAGGTTCTTGCCTTCATTAACAATGCTGGTAACCACAAACTAAGTCTTGCATTTATTGGAAAAGCCAAAAATCCATGAGTTTTCAAAAATCTAGCTCCTACTGATTTTTAAGTTTTGTATTAGAATAAAAATAACCCCTCTTCAGTCGCCGCATGATCTAAGGTGTCACTCTAATAATAGACTAGACTGCCTATGACTGGGAGATTGGAGCTCAAATCTTGATCAGGCACTTCGAGGGTGGTTTTTTCGTAATGATCTTTCACTCTCCCTTTATGATAATGTGGGTACACTTCCTCTATAGTCAACCTTTCTCATTTCTAGCACATTAACATATTAGTACATAGTGTATAACTCTAATAGATAGTAAAAATAATGAATTGGTGGATGCAAAAATTTTCCACAGCTGGTTCTTCAATTAATTTATATCTTCAGTAGAACATTTTATGAAATTGCTAAACTTAGTAAAAAGCTAATCCTTATCCTTGATAGTAAGTCATCTAATCCTGATGAGGATGAACTGATTAGTGGGGACATAACAATAATTTTTCTTCCTCCTAATGTCACCTCGTGTAATCCTATGGACTGGGGTGTACTCAATGGTTTAAAGTAAATTTATGGTCATAAGCTTTTGACTACACTCATTGAGGCGATATATGGTGGGAATGGTGTACTAGATAAGCTTAGAAAAATGATTCTAAAATACATTATTTATGGGGTCGCACAGTCAAATTTGGCAAGGTCATGGAGAAAGTTAGTTCCAAAAGACTAAAAATACATAAGAAATGGTACAAAAAATGGTAATAACCAGCTATCATGGCTACAGCAAATTCTTGGCTTTGAAAAAGAGAATGTTTATGATATACATTAATTAATGTATGGAGAAAGATGAGCAACAAAAACTGATAGATCATAAAATTGCTAATCTCCGTAATGTATTGTATTATTTATATTTTAGAATATCTACAAATAAACCTTACTTCATAATTATTATATACTTCCATTTAATTTAGGGTTGTTTCGACTTACACACCACTCCTGTTTCCCCATATTTCTGTTATTCGGCCACCTATCGGTCCTGTCTCAAACAACAATTTTTGAGTTAATTTTAAATAAAATATAAAACGAATATAAAGTAACATTATGTCTTATCCATAATGATAAAGTAGATAGGGCAAGTTTGGTATATGGGTATAAAGGTCAAATATTATATCTATTCTTTTACCAATCTTTTCTTATGCATGGCTTTAATGACTAACCCTCACTATAGCATAAATATATTTTAGGGTGTGTCAGACTAAAAATAATAATAATAATTTTGGTATTTTTCTCCATAACAGTGATTCACCTTAATGTTTAATAATACTTTGGCCACTTTCTATAACCAATAATACACTTTATTTATTCAATTCTAAAATAAATATTGGAATCAAACATTCACTAATTTAGAAAACATTATTATTGTTAATTTTTATTCTTGTATATTAAACTACTTAGTTAATTATTGACTTTAAAAGAATTCATGCGTCAAGGTGTATCCACACAACCTTAATGCCAATAATGTATGGTAAAATAAAACTGCATAAGATATTTAGTTGTAAAAGTGTATATTTAGAAACAGAGCTGATACTGTATTAGCTTTTCTAGCTTGACTTTATAATCTACCAATACTTTTGTAATAGGACCTAATATTTTATTAAAATACATTAATATACAAATTATAATACCTTTATAAATATCATTACAATTTTCTTTTTAACACAAGCTTATACAGAACATATCAAAAAGTTAAACGAAACTCAACATTAGTTAAAAGACAAGTAGTTACCACAGATATTAAAATGTTTTGGTAATAATGGGTATAATTGGCAAATGCATATTATTTGTCTTAATACTACTCAGGAGAGGAATTTTCTACAAAATCATATTTTTATTACCTTACATGCCTCAAATTCATATAGATTTATACCACTAAATCTATAAGTCTATAGCGTATAACCTAAACGGGTAGTAAGACTAATAATAAAAATAATAAAATATATGTAAGTCTATCTATATCTAAATCATGCATTTTTTCAAAGGTTTTATTTATCTTGTAAAATTGTAAAGTGAAGTTACTTAAACTATAGGTATTTGCTCTGTATGTATGTGTGTACTAAGCCCAAGCCATAGATTATGCCTACTTATTTTTGTATTTTTGTAGGTATATAAGTGAGTGTGAAGGCTTTGAGAGACGAAATTTATTGAGCATAAGTATTTTTAATATGTAATAAAAGGAGAAATTTCAACTGGTATGCTTGCTACTGTATTGTTATAATTTATCAGTGTATATATGTGCAATTTTCTAAAGTACTGAATTTTATCATTAATTTAATCTTTTAATATCATGTAGGATACTTGATTAACTATCGTTTTCTTTTTTCTTAGACCTAAGCCGGAACCCAGTGATGCCCTAGCCCTGGTGTTGTTGTGTATCCAAAAGGGGTCTCCAGATCAAGCTATAACTGTACTTAACTCTTTCTCTCCTAAACAATTAAAAAATATATTGGCAGAGAATTATTTTCTCATGTTTGAAGGAAATGATGCAAAAACAAGAACATGGTTAGACAACTTATTTTACACATTCTATAAATTCTTATACTATGCATTAAACTCTTATGTTTGACTAAAATATCACTAAATTTAACTTTTCCATTCATCTATTTTTTTAAATGTATTTAGTTGTCTGAAAAAAATAATAATTTAATAATCTTTCATACATATATTGGGAAAAAAATGGTATTTTTAGGTCGTATTTGATACATGTTTGGCTCTCTCTTCAATAATCCTAACATTAGCTTATACTTTTTTTCACTAGGGGAAAAGAAGAAACTCTTAACTTCACAGAATTATCAACTTTGCTTATGGATACCAATATGGAAGTACTAGCTAGGGTGCTTGTGCACCTAACTACAACTACTGATTCAGCCATGACTTTAAAGCAAGTTTTGCAGGTATAAGATAATATTATTAATAATGTTATTCGGTAATTAAAATAGTTATATCATAAATATTAAATCAAATATGTCCTCTTATTTTAATGTAAAAGGTTTTATCCCTGAAATTATTGTGTATTCTATCCTACTCAAGGCAAAGAAGGAACTACACTAATTAACAGTAAATATATATTTCAGTAGTAACAAACGGTAAAAACTAGGGATGGGTCGAATCCCATATTTCTCGATTCCGAATCCAAAATTATCTTTTGAATCTCGAATCTAAATTTGAATCCTTGGATCTTCATAAACAAATTTTTTAATAAAAGTCAAAAAAATCGAAAAAATCCTTTTTCTTAAACAAACAAGTGGACATAAATAAAATGGTAAAGTTAAAACATGTATTGTTTGACTTTAAGAAGTGACCTTCACACATATATTCCTCAACTTTGTCTTTTATTGAGAGATCCTTAATGAGGTCTTGTCTTTGTCATTAATTTATTATAAAATGACCACATTCCCTGAGATACTACAGTATATATATATATATATATATATATATTAAAGTCTACTTACTGGTTCATCAATAGTCTCTGCATTGCTCTCAGAAAGCCCACCAGCTCCAAGAATTAGCTTGTTCACAGATTTGTTTAAAGCACTCTCATCTTGGAATACAGTGCCTTTGAGCCTAGGGTCTAATAGTGTGGTTATAGAATACACAGGATGCTCTTTTTCCATTTTAGTAGCGAATGCCAAGGGCTGCTACAAGGTCATTTTTCATACCTTGAAGTCCAGAAAATAAAAGTGCATGTATCTTTAGCTCCTTCATTGTACTGTTCACAATTGGAATCACTTCTGACACTGTTATGTTAGATGTGCTGACATTATAGGTTGATTGATCAAAAATGTTCAAAATTTCAATTATGTTTGAAATGAGATTCCACTGACCAGATGTAAATTCTAATGGAAGTTGAAGATCTGTTGCTGCTAACATAATAGCTTGTTTTTGCTCAAGTAAGTGCTTTAGCATGTGCAACACAGAATTCCACCTAGTAGGTTCATCCTGCACTAGTCTATGTAGCTTAATTCCCACTGTGGTTTGGGCTGCTTTAATCATTTTGATAGCCATGGAAGAGTGCTTAAAATGACCTACTATTCGACGACATGAGGCCATCAGGTTATTAACTAACCGATTGTTTAAGAATCCATCTTTTACCACCAACTGAAAGGTGTGCACTAGACATGGAATGTGATCAAAGTTAGAAGAATTTAAAGCACTACAGATGTTTCTTCCATTATCACAAACAATAATAAATACTTTCTGATCAATTCCCCATGACTAGTGTTTCATTGATGAAGGTACAGATGTTCTCACCTGAATGGGAAACTTGAGGAAATGGAATTACTTCTATGCAAAGGTGTCTAAGTTTATAGTCTTTTGTCTATGAAGTGTACTGTTAAACTTAGTATCATTAGCAGTAGATGTCCAGAGATTTGTTATAACTGATACATACTCTGCGTCTTCAAGCAAGACCTTAATTTTTGATTTTGTTATGAGGTACATGGCAGGAACTAATTGTAGGACTTGTTGCAGTTTGTACCAAATACTACTTGGGTGTACAAAGGAATTATTTAAACCAGATTGATAAAATGATTAGAATAACAAAAATATATTTATTATAACAGAAAATAAAATATATGGTTGATTACAATAGATATACAAAAACATAAGTTAGAAGTTCCATATTAATACTGTCTTGTCGCAACACGGGCAAGATCAAATGCAGTAGGCTTGAAGAGCAATGTTAATTACAAAACAATTGGACTGACGCCAGGCTACGGTCAGGTGATTCTAAAAGAAAAACAGTGTGATAATTACAAACAAACGTTAACTGGAAATCATATATATATATATATATATATAGTATTGTTATAACATTTATAATTTAAACTAGCTTTCTTGATTGGGACAAAAGAAAATTCTTTAAGAGACATAGTATAATGAATTTTAATAGAAAGGTTATTTGATTATATTGGAAGATGGCTAACATACAGGTGACTACACCCAATAGTACTATGGCCGGTCCTTTCCCTATTGGTACTGCCAGAGCATTCAATAGTACATGTATTTACTGACCCACTCCGTAGGGTACAACACTAATACTCAGCCAATAGATGCCAAAAACGGGCAAAGAGAAAAAGGTATCCGCGCGGACCCCATATAGAAACAAGTGGAGTTCCGTGCTTTACGCACCCAAGCTAATAGCACACGCGAAGCATGGCAACAGGAATAATTCAATACATTGAACACACTAACCCAAAACTGGGTCCTAAAATAAGATAGACAACTTGGTTGTAGCCATAAAAACAAGTGAGTAATTCAAAAGAGAAATATCGTGCTTGTTGAGAATAGCAACCATTTGGACTAAGTCCTCATTACATCTGGAGCTCAAGGCTCCTACATCGAAGCTATATCATAGGAAAAACACTGCCGCTTGGACCAATATAACAAGTCTGAAGGACTTGAGCAACACTAGAGTTGCTGTGACAACATCAACAGAGTTGTAATAATACAAAACTAAAATCTAGTCATTCTGACTGAAACAATAAGTCAAAATAATCGTAATAGTCACCTCGACTATACTAAGTCTGAAATAAACAATAAGTCAGATGGACTTATTAAATAAACAATTTCTAATCTTTTAACTAAACAATAAGTTAGATGGACGTCACCTCTATACTTAAGAAATCGGAGAGGATATTCCTAGTGGGCGCGGCAGTGATAACCACGTCAAACACATCATGGCCACTGGTTCCTTCGTGAAGAGAGATTTTCCTCGGAGGCGCAGCGGTGAGTACCACGCCCAATACTGCATGGCCAGCGGTCCTTTCGTGAAGAGAGGTTTTCCTCAGAGGCGCTGTGGTGAGTACCACACCCAATACTGCAAGGCCACCGGTCCCTTCATAAAGAGAGGTTTTTCTCGGTGGTGCGGTGGAGAGTATCACGCCCAAAACTGCAAGGCCACCGGTCCCTTCATCAAGAGAGTTTTTTCCTCGGAGGCGCGGCGGTGAGCAACACACCCAATACTCCTGGGCCACCGGTTCCTTCATGAAGAGATGTTTTCCTCGGTGGCGTGGCAGTGAGAACCACGCCCTACTCCATGGCCACTGGTCCCTTCGTGGAGAGAAGTTCCTTCTTCAACGATGTGATGTGATAGAATAATATTTTGTAAATCTGAGGGTACCTATTTTATACCCTTTTTCTGACTAGAACGGAACAAAAAGAAAATAAAGAAAAGATGTGATAACACAACTGATGATAGGAGCTTGCGGGGTGTGGAAAAGGGTAGGTTCGAAGACACGCCGCCACGACAGTGGCACTCGAGGGTCGTGGGAGCAAACCTAACATAGGTTTAGTTCTTTTCTACGACTGAAGAAGTAGTAAGTGAATGTGTTAGGACGCACACTGTCACCATTCGTGTTCATTATTTTGCTAGAAGGCATGTTGGCGTTATCCGATCCCATCCAGCCACGGTGAGTAAGTTTTGAAGCATATTATTCCTGAATGTATTAGCTTTAATTATCTTTTTTGGATCCCACTATTGTAAGTTTAGTATTTTTAAGCAAATTTGTATTTTTAAAATGATTTGTAGTATTTTCTATTGAGAGCACGTGGATCATATCCGAGTCCATCGAGTTGTTAACAGTAGGTTATGAAGGCTATTATTATTAAATATTTCAAATCTAATCCTCTTCTTTGGATTCTGCCAATATAATTATTATAACTTCTGGTACTGTGGGATTTACCCCCTCTAGATATCAAAGTCCCACAAAACTTGCATTTGGCATAGTTTGGATTTGTTTGGAAAATGTTAATTCTGCCCCACACTTCACTAGACATCTTGAATATTAGGAACTATGCGGATTATATATTTAATGGCAAAATAATGCACTAGGAGTTAAAATGACATGTTAGTTTCTAAAAAGTATAATAATTCCACACCAAAACATAGATTAAACTTCTAAGGGTTAAAACAACAACCGGTTCAAATCAAAGATAAATATGAACGATAGTAGTCTTTTCACTTTTTAGTTTTCACTGACGAGTTAATGTCAAGGCCCGTCTATACATAAAACAGATAGATACTATTTATGTTTTTTAAATTTAAATCTGTGGTCAGTAAAGGTGCGTCTAAACTGTCTTAAATGAGCCTGTTAATTTTCCTAGATAGCTTGGTGGTGGGTGCAAATACTAATCAAGAGAATGTGAAAATGTTTTTAAAGTAAATTGGCATAGTAAACAAAACTTTTTTTAGAAAGCTTGGTAGTTGGCACAACTTAGAATTCCCATTATGTTTATTTATTTGTCTTTTTCATAACGTTTCAAAACAACGAAGACACCTAAGAGAAAATTAGTATACCATAGACAAATGTTTTATATTCTATTTGGTGATGTTGTTTTATTATTTATCTAACCCTAAGCCAAACTGTTGTGTTTTCCCAATTTCACTAGTTTATTTACTTATTCCTTCTACCAATTGCATGGAGTTTTAGTCAATGCTTTCATATTTGGATTTGAGATTTTTTTGGATAGAATCTCAAATCTCTCAAATACCATAGGATTCGAGGAATCAAGGATTCGAGGAATCAAGGATTCGAACGTCCCATCTCTAGTAAAAACGAATTCATAAAACCATAGCAGAAATTTTATCAGATAAAAAAGTTATGAACATTATCTAGCACTATTGTACATTAAATTTCAAGCTAGATATATAAGTACTAAACAGGAGCTGTAAGGAACAGAATTCTGATTTGGATTATGAACACATGCAATAAAAAAATAAATAATATATGCTATATGCTATGTATGTTCACAAACGCAAAATTTGAGAATCCAGAAAAGTACAATATACATATTTTTTGGCTACAGTTATTTTAAAATCCACAAACATATCTAAAATCAAAATGGAAAAACACATCAGATTTAGTTGTGTTTTTTTATACACCCAGTAGGTTATCCATTCCATATGTTTATGGTATGTAGCAAGTGATAGGGTAGCCAGAAGAGGCCTATCAATAATTTAATAATCAAATCGACCACTTTAAAATACAGAAAAATACCTAGAAATAATTCAACCAAAGATTGAAGACCCCTGCAAATTTTCAAAAATATAATTGATAATCCGTAATTATGTCCACAATTGTATTGAACTTATTGTGGATTTAGCTTGATTTAGCCATTATTAAATAATCCAGAATAGAGATCATTCCAGGTTTAGCTACGAATTATTTTTATTCAAATAGAATCATACATAGTTTTGGAAAGCTTAAAATGGTGTATAGCTAAAAATGTTCCTTGCATGAAATTGAATTAGTAAAATAAAAACTAAATACAAGTATAATAGTATAATAATTTTAAAATTAAAATTACCATTTAAATTTTTTTAAATTTACTGACTTTATATCATTATTCAAGTAAAGTGTATTTATAAAATTATCTTATTTTCTTGCTTACTCTATGAGATTAGGAATGTGAAAGTTAATTTCCCTGCCTACAAAACGATGCCAACTATCCATATCTTAAACTAATTATATCCAGTCCCCCTCATTAAACCCTATCTTTTTCTGGTTAATTCTTATGATATCATACCATCCACATCTAGGTCTTCCAAATGATCTCTTCCTATTGGGTTCGACAGTCATTAGCCTGAACAAGGTTCTAGAATCTCCCATTCATGCTGCATGTCCTTTCCATCTTAATCTACGAAACTTAATTATCCTAACAATGTCTTGGGATGGATACAGGTTATTTAACTCATCAGTATGTAATCTATTCCACTCCCCAGTAGCCTCATCCTTTTTTGTAACAAGTATCTTCTGAAGCACCTGGATTTGGAACACCCTTAATTGGTTTTTGTCATGTAAGGTAAGAGACCATGTTTCACACTTATAGAAAACGGCTGGTAAAATTATTCCTATGCATGCTCAGAGTTTTACATTCCTTGAAAGCATGTAAGATGTCAAAAACTTGCTGAGTAACTGTAATTTTTTCCTAATTTCCAATCTACCATCACTAGTTAAAATTGTTCCTAAATATTTAAACTCATATACCCTGTCAAATGATATGTTGTTCTCAGTAATCTACAAATTATCGTCCCCAATCTATGTTATATGTATGACCATATACTAAGTCTTTTAAGTGTTCACTTTTTAACCTATTCCCATATCAACCTTTAGTAAATTTCTGCATTTCTTGCTATTCTTACTATTTCCCAACAAAGCTAAATAATCTGTGTATCCTAAGAGCTGCAGTGTACTGTTTAATGTTAATCCTTCCCTATTATCGTGCATTTCCCTGATAGCATACTCTAAAGTTATACTAATAAATGGTACAACACAATCGCACAAACTGTATCTTATATACATAAAAATACATTATTATTGATATTCAAAATGGTCTCCCGATACTAATTTTGAAGCAAATCGCTAAAACCATTTTATTTTTAAATATTCATATTAAAAAGAGAGTCACTAGTAAACTGCCAATAGCCAAATCCCCCCAATCCTAAAACACATATACAGCTTTATTTGTCATGTTCATGTCAAACACTTCCCAGATATACTATTAAGCAAATTCGTTTACACAGGGTGTTTACCAATACTGAAAATACTGGAAATATATTTTATTTTAGAGACTAAAAATATACTTGAATTTTGAATAAAATACTTAAAAAATACTAAGCATTTTCTCATTGAATGATATGTTTGCTACGGCAGTTTGCATCAAGATTTTGAGATCCCTAATATTTATAATTTAAACACTACTGATAGTTCTAGTTATAGCACCCTTGAATATTCCCCCTCTGGTTGGTTTTGTTTGCAACATAGGTGGTTGACCTTGTATATGACCTTCCAGTGGAGATGTTTGTCTCCCTTCTATATTCTTGTTCTCTACCCTAACCCCCCTACTACTCTACATGCTAGAGGAAGAAATAAACAACTTTGTTTTGACTACACTAACATTCTAATGGCACAGTACCTCCTTTGTTGTGTTCTTCTCTTCCACCCTCCCCCTCACTCACCCCAAAAGAGCTGTACAGTTTGCAAGCTTGGTTGATATGAGTACTCTGCAGTGCCCTATTGTTTATCTTGTTACCTTTGTGTATAGTAAGAAATGAGTTAATTCAGAGGAAAAACTTATTTTAAAGATGTTGGTTGGACAATACAGTGTTACAGAATGGCTTTGGCTCCAAAGAGTGCCTTGTGATAAAACTAAAGGACATTGTTCTTTGTATAAAACAAACTTTTTCCCATGCTAATGGAAAGAAGCATATTGACAGAGTGAAAGCTGCTAGTGGGAGAAAAAAAACATTTGACTTGTTCCTGCAGCCGAAAATGCAGTGTCGTCTGTAAGTCTACATGCTGAAGGTGTACATTATAGTGCTAATGACAATGAAAATTTGTAAACTTAAAACTAAACTTGGTTGTTCTCTTCAGAGTTTCCTTGTCAAAGATAAAGATTCTCATACAGAAATATTCTGGGCTCATAATCAAATACTGACACATTCATCTGCTAGAAGCTTTTCTGCTTATAATGATATTTTCAAAGTAATGTTTTCCAATATTGCTTAGAAATTCCAAATGCATAAAGATAAACTTGGATGTCATTGTGTATGGACTAGGTCCTTTTTTTTAAAAGCGAGCTTGCAAATATGGTTAAGCAATGCTCCTTTTACTTCATTTCATTTCATGAGAGCTCATAAATACTGTGGCTAAAAATACCCAGATGGATACTGTAGATTGCTTTGGAATTAAAATTAAATTCGTACAAGACATTTAACATCTTGCTTTTTAGGTCATGCAACAACTCAAGATATATTAAAATAGCTTAATAAAATCTTAAAAAAAGACCAAGTTTCCATGGATGGGCCACATGTAAACCTCAGATTTTTTAATGATCTCATGAGCTACTTAAAGGAGGATTCTCCATATAATCTTGAGTTGCTGGAATTTGGAAAGTGTTTTTTACACATTGTCTATGGTGCTTACAAAATTGCACATCCTAACTCTAGTTGGGCTACTAACCAATTTTTGTGCCTACCATATTACTTATTTAAAAAATTTCCAACAAGACATGCACACTACCAAAGAATAACAGAATCATCTCTTTTCTCATTTGTTCTATTAGAGAACTCAAACTTGTTAGAGCAATATCATTGCTGCCTTATTAAAAAAAATATCTTTATTCCTTTAACAATAATTCCTCCAAAATATGATAATTTTCAAACATTACCTAGCTTTGTGAAAGATGAACTTTTGACAGCAAAATTTATGCTGTCAATTTCTCTTGAGTTGGAGAAATTTCTCTCTGGGTATCAGAGCAATCAACCTCTTTTTCCATTTATGTTCGCAGATCTAATAAACTACTTGAGCATTTGATGAACATAATTATAAAACGTTATGTAAATAATTCAGCAAATACTTCAAAATAATTGTTTTCCATTGATTTGAAGAAACAGTCCAACATGAAATCACTCTCTACTGTAGATATTAGGTTCACAGCACCAGGAACTTTGAAAGGCATTGAAGACATGAGGCTACTTCATTTAAGATTGTCAAAAATTCCTAGCTGATCTCTGCTACAAACTTTTACATAAGTGTCCTTTCTTCTACAAAATTGTCAAATATGCCATTTGGATCTCTCCTGCAACCATGATCAATCCGTCTCTTAGGACCCATAGGATAACTTCTGCATTAGATTTCCCACTAGACAAGAAACAACTATATATAGCTTGCAAGCTAATGCTGTAAAAAGAGACTACTTGGATTTGATATCAAAGTAAGAAGTTTTTGACTATTTCTAGAACCTAAGCCATTCCAACTAACTACCATCGTAAATACTGTTTCCCAAACAACACTCGACAATACATGAATAAATACATACATACATACATACATACATACCTGCCTGCCTCATCACTCACTCTCACCAGCTACTCGAACCTGTAGCGTTTGTAAGCTCGAGTAACGAACTGATGTAAAAATCATTTAAACATGAAAAGCAATAGTAATCCCCAGGTCAGTATAAATCTACAAACTCACTTATATCAGCCCCAAGTTGCAAGTCCCAACAACCTAATAAAATTTGATATCATATATTTGAGACATGCTAAATTCAGAGAAAGATAGTTTAAGAAAATCATTTAAAGTGACAACATACAAACGTTTGATAAAGACCAAAAGGCCTGTTTATTTTCAGAACAAAATTATTAAGATTAGTAAACTGTAACGTTTATTGACATAAACATTACAAGAAAATGAGATTAAACGAGCTAATGAATACTATTCTAACAATACCAAGGATAAACAGTGGAATATACTCACCAAAAGCCCCATTCACCGTATTATGTCTCACCACCGACCTCTCCCCCTGCGAGCACTACATCCACGTCGAAGTGTTGATTTAAAACTGAAACGAGTGAAAGGCGTGCTGGACTGGGCGTGAGCCCGCCCAATGCATCATGGGAAGAGAGTGACGTGGAAGTGACCTTGTGATGAACATGTGATATTCTGGTCGCATCTCCAAAGGTGTAGAATGTTCTTTCATGAATTGCTATCCCTTCCCTCTGGTCCGTTTGTATGTTTTCTACTATGTTCTAGTTCCCCCTCTTTTCCCCCTCCTCTCAGAAAATAATCATTTATATACTGGTGTTATTCGCATAATACTTTACTTCTTGATTCAACCGTGTCGTTAGACACATACTAGGATAGGATGATGCTAAGGTACACATTCTATTTTCGGCCTTTATTTTTCAAAATTATCTTTTTGGACTCGCAATATTGATTTAATTAAAATTTAAATAGTCATTATAAATAGGACATATCATTATGAATTGGATTTATAGATTTTTTGGTAAAGGCAAACAAATGTCCCCTCTGGACACACGTGGGATTTTTATAATTTATTTAATGGTACATGAAATAATTTGCTGTTATATCATTTTCGAATAATGATATATCACGTAGGAAAGGTATACCAGGCACGGCATAAGATGCATTTTGAGACATACTATTAATATTTTTAGGAATCCTTTTATAGCCCATCTGGCTTTATAAGTGATTGTCACTTTTGGTGAACATTAGTTTTGTATGTCATCGTAAGGCTACGTATGGCGTGTTGCCTATCTGAGGTGGGATATGTTATAGCCCGTCCGGCTGTGTAATTTTTTGCGTTTAATATATTGTTATTTAATGGTGGACTATCTCCCTTGTGCTATGGTAAATTTTGATTTCGGGGAGACGTTTGGCAATAATGATATTTTCTTGTTAAGTTTTAAAAGAACTTTTTTCTATTGTTATGCGGACTGTTGGCCTGTTGTGGCTTGGTTTGTTATTTGTTGTATTGCGGGTTGCCGCGGAGACCCTGAGGGGCCATAGAATAATCATTGTGATATTCTTTTGGTCGTATTGGAACACGTGTTGTAATGACAACATTGATATTATGGGTATAACCCAATATTCATTTTATATATATAAATATCTATTTATTCGTTATTGTTATTTATATTTACCAATATTAATTGTTATCTTTCAAAATAAACATACGTTTACTTCATGCTATCTTTTCATTAACAAATTATAGGTTAATAAGTTGTAACTTTTAAAGAGTTTCTCAACCTCTACCCCCTTTTGCCCTAAGTATCTATTCAACAAATAATAATTATGGAGAGTTCATGGAAACAAAATGTCGTATAAGCCAGAGAGAAAGGCCTATACACCATATGTTGTCCTATCAGCTCCTCTGCAATTTATCATTTGTTGTATTTTTTTTTATTCTTTTTTATTTATCAGAGGATAAGGGTGGCGGTACATATCAATGTACATTATTATAACTGCGAACAATATGCGATAAGTGCTAGAAAAATGTTAAACTTCTTCCAAGTAATTAGGCCTCAGCTTCAAAAAGCTTCATATCAATAAATATTTAATATGTGCCATACAGCATAAAATGTGTCTAGCTGCCCTACAAATAAAATGACTAGTTTGTTTCATGGTCACTAGGAAAAATTCTCACCTAGTCAAAACAGTTGTAGTGCTACAATAGACTGTCACGCCATCCTAATATATGGGCAATTCACCATGTCTACATCAATTATTAAAAAATTATAATCTTGAAGCCGATAAGACAAACAAAAAACGCTTGCTTATATATACTCCAAGTAATCGATGCCTGGTTTTCCCTTGAATGGGAGAATATTTTGTTTTAAAAATATACTAAATATAAAAATCTTCGCAACAATATATAAAACAACAAGATGTATTCTTTGATGTATAGACGTGCTGATTAGACCAGATGTAAAACTTTACTGCACAGAGAAGGAGAGGGTGCTGGGGGGTAGGGAGGGAGGTTGTGGTATTGTAGTATGGGTAGATATAAGGAAGTAAAAGAGTACACATTCTTTCTCTCTTTTTGGTCTGGAGAACAAACCAAACTTGAAGGAAATATATTTTGGAATGACAAGCATGATCACAGAATTAGTATTATTCCTCAATATAACAGTTGTTACACTCAAATTGTAGAGGCATGCAGTTCTCAAATACACACTGGATACACATTAAGTATTTTCTTAGAACTATTAATTTGGTATAACAAGTTTTTTTTTCTTATTTTCAGGCATTCATGGAATACTTGCCCACAAGGATTAGTACTACTGGACCTAATCCTAATAAAGTTTTTCAAATGTTCTTAGAAGGTTATTTTAATTGGTTACATTTAAACCAATCTGAGGCAAACTATGATGTGGCACATATTGAAGCGTTGAAAATATTAGTTCGATCATACCTTAGTGATTTGCAGACAAACCCTTTTGAGAAGACCAGCTCATCTTCTTTTGAAACTCCAAAATCATCAATTTCGACCTTAAATTTTATGACATCAAAGCCTTTTGTTTGTTTAACAAAGAGAATGAGACTGCAACAAACATATAACCACAAGAAAGAAAAGTTATCAGGATTATTTTCAGATCTACGTCCCAGATTTCTCAATAAGTTGCCTCCATTTGTACCAGACTCATCTAAAAGAATAGTTCCATCATTTAAAATGGATGATGAAGAGTTGACTAATGATTATATAAAATATAAAATAACTCTTACTAAATTGCAGGTTAGTATTTTTAATAAAATACTGTATTTTGTTGTGCATTTTTTATGTGGCAATTAACTCATTACGAAGTTATTAATTTGTCTTTGATAACCCAGTTTTTTAATAAAATTTGTTTTATTTATTGTGTGTGTATGTATGTCCCCTTGAAAACTATAAATCTAATCTCAGGATTCAGGCCCTCTATAAAATCATATTTGTTTCCCTTGAAGGAGAACTTTTATTGGATTAATTTTAATCCTTTAAACCTTTTGAATAATCCTCAATCGACCTTATGAAATTCAACTACCCAAACTTTTTATTAAAAAAATGTAAAATCTTAATAAGTCCTCAATTAACTCAATATATAACATTTATTTTTATTTCTATCTTACACTATTTAAATTGTCATCATTTTAAAGTCAAATTAGAACATAGTGATTTTTCGACTTAAAAAAAAATTTAACTGACAATACATACATAAAATACATAGAATATAGATAAAGTTAAGAAAATATTAATGGCTCACATACAATACAGTAAATAAAATGCAAATTAATTTAAAAGTATTCATTGTTTGTGTGTAAAAATATCTTAAGTAAAAATGATTACAAAAACCAGGAAAATGCTTTAAAATATTGATTTGAACAAAGAAATCTTAGTTAAAGAAACCTGGAAAAGTAATTTTCATCAAACAAAAAGCTATCAATATCTCTCGCTAATATATATATTTATTTATGTATATAAATATTGTATTTCTTATCTATATAACTTTGATATATAGTCATTGCTGTGCTGGAAAAGGCTTCCTGGTGTATGTGCTGTGGAGGTTTATCACTTCCTTAAGAGGCACCCACAGCTATATGGTAACCTCAGCCTCCTAGTGTTGTGCATGCCTGTTAATGAAGTTACCAATATCCTCATGGAATTTGGTCCACAGGCGCTTCTGCAGTGTGCTGAGGTAGGTATCAAAATGACAATTTAGTTTATGTTACCTAACCTTTACATATAGTTAACCTATATAATGAGCACCAGAAGACTACAAAATTATCTTGCTATAATCATCACTTGCTATACCATTGATGAGTTAAAATCTGCCTCCAATATTTTTTAAAAATTCTCAATAACTTGATAAAAATATAGATGAAAAGAAGAATTATTAGAAAAATAAAAATAATATAATTACATACCTACATATCATTTGTTATAATATGTTTGTATGAACTACAATACACTTAATATTAAACACAGCTTCTATGTCTGTAATTTTAAAAGCATACTGTTACATCCGTAACATGGTAAGAACGGCTGGAATAAAAACGTTTACTTGGTTTAATGTTGCTGCTTGAGTGAGAATGGTTTGGTCGGGAACACTGGCTATCGATAAGATACTCGATAGTAATTTAGGATGGGGTTATGATGGGAAGCAGACAATTTATTAAGTCACCACACATGATAGCCAACCAACATGGAAATACATTATACATACGTTTATGAACACAATTTCAATTAGTCTTTTTATTTATCAATTTTAAAATGTATGTTTCTCACTTATTTTTACAGTTGTAGGGGTGTTAGGGTTAATAGGGGAATCAAGGCCAGAAAATAAACATTGAAGATGTAGGTGAGGGGAGATTGTCCCCAAGAAATTCTTGGCATTGACAAAAGTTAAAGGGCTGACTTATTTTCTATGGCAACCTGCAGTGAACCTGCCCTAATCCATTGCAGGTATTTATAAAAGCTAATTCAACCCTTTTATTTCTGTTTATTTCAAGAATTAGTTTTCCAACAACATGAACAAATAACGTCTTCAAGTTTGCATACTTACCAAAATGTGTATGGTTTAACCTTGTATGCTTTTTATAAAAATGAGAGGGATAGACTGGATGGAAATATGTGTCAATTAAAATCATTATGGCCTTGAACTCATTACAGCCATGATCTTGTTATAACCAAGTTTAGCTTTGTGTGTGTGTTTGTGTGTGCGCGCGCGTGCATGCGTGTGCGGATAACCCGAACAGGTAGTGAAACACTGTGTGGGGGGAAAAAAATTATTTTAGTGAGTAGTATACATATCATTGATGCTTTCAATAAGGAACCTCTTTTTAAGAAAGTTAATGTTCTGCTTACTGTTTTATTGTACATGGACCTACTTTTCATATTTAGGGAATGTTGAGTAGAGCCAAATTCATGTAAAAGTTTGAATCTCTGCTGTGTGGACTTGGTGTAGTTTTTCACATTTAATTCATCATTGTAGTTTTCCCATCCATTCTACTATTATAAATGTAGTTTCTCTTAAGCTAGCCCCACAACCCATAAACCTTTGAATTATAAATTAATAGCCTATTCTTTTATATTAAAAAAAGTCACACATTTTCAAAGTTATCTAGGAGTGTGATCATTAACCTTCAAATAATTCTGAATATCATTTGTATCAATAATGCACCATCCACTGTATTGATATATACACTCGGCTTTCATTGCCAAGATTTTTTTCACTCTTCCACCTTTTCAATGATCATATATATGTGTATGTTTCGATAGATATACAGGAATTTAAATCGAGGTATAGTTTTTGTTTTATTTCGAAGAACCACTAGTTGATGACATATTCCCATTTTGCTGATTCAAAAGAACCCTTTGCCCAGTTGCACAAAACAAATACACAGAAGCTACATATTTCCAACTAATTCTTTGTTCACTTAATCATAACATAATAACACCAAAAACAAATTTTTTTAGCACCACGTCTTACGACCTTTTCAGGTTATACTGTAATACCAAAAAATAGAAAATAAATCAATACAGTCACACCACTCCGATGATAACAAAAACATTCACCGAAATTGTCCTCTGCTATATTCCACAGTACCAACCATGGACTGTGGAACTGAATATTGGCTGGTTGAGAGCTAGCACTGCCAAGTGGTAGTAGCTGTAAAACTTTGAAAACCTGATCTGAACATACTACCCGCCTTAATTAACCTCTCTAACCAAACAAGTACTAACACACAATGTAGTCTTCTGCAAACAAGTGAACTAAAACATTATAACACTAACAATAAATAAAATTAATTTTCTGAAACAGGAAACACATATTTTTCTCAGTTGTCGAGGCAACTCTACTTTGATTGTTTTGAGAGTAACTACTAGGATAAGTCCGTCAGATCTCGGATGCACTTGCTCTATCTATGATTGCTGACTTCCACATGAGAGGAGGCATATCATCTTTAATCAACACCAGTATTTTGACCGCCGTCTCCAGAGATGTGGTTGCATCTGCTATCTGGACAACCTAGTGACCTTAAGGTTAGTTAGGTCTGACTCAGGAGTGGCTGTTATACTTTCGCCAATTAGCAAATGTGCAGGAGTTAGAACGACTGGATCACTTGAATTATTAGACATAGAGAGGATTGGTTGTTGAATTTAGAAGTGCTTCAATTTGATGCAAGAGAGTACACATCTCTTAAAAATTGATGAGGAGGTGCTTACTACATTCTTTAAGTGGATTTGATGTCCAACCCACCAAAATGTGGCAAGCTGGGGGTTTTGAAATGCCAATTGATTTCTGCTGTACCTGTAAGTTATGGATGACATAAACATGCTGCTGTGACTGAAACATAAGATACAGTTCTTTTAATTCAATTTTTGCTCCACTAGAGTTGGTGCCAATATTGCTTTATACATTAGCACATATTCCCCTTCTTGCAACAAACCAAATCATTAACACTGGAACCTAAAATAATGGTAACACTGTGTGATGCTTCTGAAATTGCACAGTTATACCACTGAAAGGAACACGAGTGTGAGAAAACTTTAATCCTAACCACTAAGCACGTGGCTATGAGACAAAGTGTTATTGACAAGCTGAGTCTAGCAAAGCTCCACTCTGCACATGGTTATGAGACAAAGTGTGATTGACAAGCTGAGTCTAGTAAAGCTCTGCAAAGCTGCCATTGGCCATTAATGTCACATACACAGATAATGGCAGTAGAAGAGTACCTGACCAAATGTGCATTCCTTATAAGCGCAATAACTTTTAACTAACTCCCCATAGTTACTACAAGGCCTGGCTTTGGTGTTGTCCCAACTTGAGTTGCCCGACATACTACTTGATACAGAGTCATCCTGATTGTTTGACTCATCTTTTGGGTCACTATGGAGGAATATATTGTGCTTCGGATTGCATTGCCTACACATACTACTTTCACACTGATAATACACATTACAAGGATGTAAGCAGTTGTAGCAAAGACTGTGTTTGCTAGACAACATTTGCCATTTGTTTACACTATCACTCTTGAATAATTTGCATTGATATAAAGTATGAGCTTGATCACAACATACACATGCCCTTGTGGTTGTTAGGTATGCATTAGATGAGTTATCTGACTTTTTTTTAGTCAAGTTTTTTAAATTGTTGATTACTTATACTGTCATTTGTCATCCATTGCATCTAATGCTTGACAATGTTTGCCTAAGAATGGGAATAGGTCATCAGATGTGGGAAACTGCTTAGGATATATGTATAGCTCTCATTCCCTTCTAGACAGAGGATCCAGTCTATCAACAACTAGCTGCACAATCATGGCTTCCCTGAAATTCTTATCAACTATCTCCTGAGCTTCCAAGCTATTTAAATTACCCTAAACATATCAACAATGTTTCTTAACTCCCTTACTGATTCTCTGCTGAATCTTCTTGCCTCTAAAGGGCCCTTTTATGTGTTTATTTACTTTCAGTCAATTGTTACAAAAATTAGTGCTGCCCAAACAGCACCATAATTTTCTGAGAAAATGGAAAACTTTTGAACTACCTGTAATGCTTCTCCCTTATGAAAAGAATTTAGATAATGAAACATCTGTATTTCTGCAAGTTCATTGTTGCTATGTATCTTGGCAAAAAAGTATCATGATACTTTACTCAATCTGTGTAATCACAATCGAAAATAGGTATTCGGTAGCTTTATAGATGGCTTTGCTTTGAAAGTTTGTAAGGGAATAGTAGCCGTGAATTGCACTGACTGTACATCTTTCTATAGCTGTAACCGTGTTTTGATTACTGCTATTACATCCCAGCATGTAGTTTCAAAACTTTCATGATATTCTAAATGAGCATCAATCTCACCGTCATTTAATTCTAACTCTGATTGGATGCATTTAAATTAATTGAAAATCTCTTTTGTGGCCTTACATCTCCCACTTAATTATTCCAAGTTCTGTGAGTCATTAATTAAACTTATGTCTGTATGGATATAAACCTACCTTTCAAAACACCTCATTGTTTTATCATCAATTCTACATCAGTTGATTCCATGAGGAATGGAAAGGATCAATGTTATCTAAGGAATTAGAGCAGTAGCCAAACTAACAATACCTGTGGTCACTTTGGCTATAAATAATTGGCATATAAGTCATCAAAACTGACTAGAAGACGAATGGTGTTGTGTAATTTAATTCGTTTGGATAAATTTTACGTTATTATGCGCTCACAACACCGCACATGTTAGCTTTACTTGTATCTTCCAAAGTCTTGCGCAACTTGACACAAAGCGTTTATTATTTTATTCTGGCTGATAGGACCAAAATGTTTTCTTATTTTGGTGTATCAATGAAAACAATGTATTTCCATTTTGCTGATTGAAAAGAACACTTTACTCACTTGTCCAAAACAAATTCACAGAAGCTACAAATTACCACCAAATTCTTTGCTCATTTTATACAATAATACAAAAAAAAATCAATACAGTCACAACAACCAAATAACAACAAAAACACCAGCATTTATTGTCCTCTGCTACAACTCAGGCTACCTGGCGTGGACAGTGGAATCAAATATTGGCTGGTCGGGAGCTAGCGCTGCCAAGCAGTAGTAGTTGTTGTTGAGGTTTAGGATGATAAACCGTACGTACTAATTTAAATGTGTTAATATTTAATAATGCAAAGTATAACATTATTAAATGGTACAGAATAAAGTAGATTACGTTGTAACCTCACTGACGCCATGTACAAGAGTAAAGAAAAAGGAAATGACGTACTTCTAGATGAACAAAGCAACTGGACTACTTGAGTCATAAATTCAACACTCCCACTCTTTGTTCATTGATATCCCTAATCGACACAGATTCACGATTCATACAAAATTTCTTTTGTGGCAAAGCCTTAGTTAAAAAGTCTGCTAATTGGTTCTCAGAACGCACATATTGGACAACTATAACATTATTTTCTACACACTCGCGGATGTAATGGTACTTAACATCTATGTGTTTAGTCATTTTATGATGCTCACAGTTCTTAGCCAACCTAATTGCACTTTGGTTGTCCACAAAGAGTGTGGTAGGCTCACTGGAAATTAGCTCAAGTTCCGCAAGCATCATTCTAAGTCACACGCTTTCTTGAGCTGCTGAAGATGCTGCTATATATTCAGCTTCTGTAGTTGACCTACTGACACACCCTTGTCGATGAGATGACCAGGTGACTGGTGCTCCTGCTAAAAGAATGATATATCCTGTCGTAGATTTTCTTGTGGTTTCATCCCCAGCATAGTCAGCATCTGAATATACAGTTAACTCAGGTTGATTTCCTTGGTAGCAAATACCATAGCTCCTAGTCCCAGCTAGATATCGCATTATCTTTTTAACTGATGTCCAATGGATGTCTTGTGGCTCATTCAAAAATCGGCTTGCTTGATTAATTGCAAATGCAATGTCTGGACGTGTCACTATAGCGAGAAACATCAAGCTTCCAACTGCCTCTCGATAGGGTACATCGAGGATCTTATTAGATTTACCATCATTACTATGTAAGACCAGATTTGGATCAGCTGGTACTGCTTGGGGTTTATTTCTATTTAATTGTTTGGGGAACCAAATCGTTGTTCATTAGTGAACCTTGTTTCTATTCTCGCCACCAGGCAGCTAACTTTGAGTAGCGCTCTTACTGCCTTTCTCTTTAATCATATGCATTATTAGTAAATGGGTATATTTCAGGGATGTTGGCTTTGACAGCTTTTTCTATCTTTTATTGTTATGTGAGGATCACTCACTTGTTGTATGTAACTATGGTTACCTTGGCTGCCTTAAGCGGTGCAATAGGAAAATGGCCGTCTCATATTTGTGCGGTTTTGGTATGAGTCTATTTTTATGGGATACATTGCTAGACGAGGTACTTAATTTGATTTTGACTCTATTTAATGTATGATGCGTGTTAACTAGTTAGTGGTAATAAGACATATTCTTGGTGTTGTGTTTTGTTTCACGTTGCTCTATTACATCGTTAGACAGCGCATTAGACCAGGATGCAGGCAAACTTTACTATGAATTTATTACGCCATTATTGGCGGGCTGGATTGATATTATTGTCTTTGCCTTGGAGTGATCTGTCAAATATATATTTATTTTAGTATTGTAATGTCTTTGTGCAATATTAATATTCTTATATATGGGTCATCTAGTGAAATTCGTATGTTTACAGCGTCTTCTCATTTATTTTGACCTTAGGCGGTTGTCGAACTAGTGTATATTTATAGGGATACCTTATTGATTATTAATGTTTCTCACATTAAACTCTATTCTATTTTCATATTAATGGAATAATATGTTTATATTAAAGTCTTCCACTTTAAATTCTAGTCTATTTTCATATTAATGGAATTATATGTTTATATTAAAGTCTTCCACTTTAAATTCTAGTCTATTTTAATATTTATGGAATAATATGTTAATATTAAAGTCTCTCACTTTAAACTCTGGTCTACTTTCATATTAATGGAATAATATGTTTATATTAAAGTGTCTCACTATAAACCCGAGTCTATTTTCATATTAATGGAACATTATGTTTAAATTAAAGTATCTTGTAACATTCTAGTCATTTTGGTATCTTACGAAATATTATGTTTAACTACAGTCTTCAATAGGTGACCTGGCAGTCTAGGGGTAAGGTGTCAGACTTCTGTGCTGGCGGCCGGGGTTCAATCCTCGGTCCCGGCACAGATTTATCTGATTACCAAACCCTTCCTTCACCTCTGACAAGACATCTTGTGAATGTGGGGAATGCCAGGTCTCCACCATGGTTCGGATTCCACGTTAAACTGTAAGTCCTTCATTTCATCTCACAATCACCCTACCATTACACATTAGCGTAAGTGCGTATAACCCGAACGGGTAGTAAGACGCGGTGCTAATAATAATAATAATAATAATATACAGTCTTCAACTTGGCTCGCTTTAAGCGATATAACTGCATTTTTAATTTTTATTGTGTATCACCCATTTATCTTATAACAAATAAAATATATACTGTTATTCTCTGGTAACTCCTTGAGTTACTTCTCACACTTCCATGTAAGTAAAGGTAGTTACAAAATAATAAAATTGTATGGTTATGAGAGAGAAAATCTAATTACTATCCCCAGATAAAAGAGAATTCCTAGACTTTACTCCCTCATACCGCTAACGTCTCATTTCCATAAAACCCCTTTTATAAGGAGCAGGCCTTACCCACGCTCACTTCTAAGAGCGGTCCCGCTCAAACTACTAATTGTTGTTTTAAGTTGAACCTTTCATATAAGGCAGGGCATGGAAGTCGTGGTCGCCCCCCCCCCCCCCCCCCCCCCCCCCCCCCCCCCCCCCCCCCCCCGGCGTGGGTGAAGTGCTATGCGGGCTCTTCTGATCTCGCCCGCACATCTGTCACTGTGCATAGGAGTTAACAGGCATGCATTGTAATACATGTCTTCACAGAATTGAAAAATACAATGCCACGCTAATCGGTCCTTGGCCACCCAACTCTTTCAGTTGCCTATTGATTTTCTCAGGGTATGTCTTTTTAAATTAATTTTGCTTTCACAAAGTTCCGCATTGAAATATGGACGCAGATATTGATACCGAACTGTTGCTATCTTTAGTCCAAGATAGACCCGTTCTTTGTGACAAGTCTTGGGAAGATTATAATACCCCACTTACAACAGAAGCTTGGAGAGAAATATGCACTAGATTAAACCCAGATTTCGAGAGTGTCAGACGCCAATAAAATAAGTATGGTAAGTGGAAATATGTTATTCTTATTAAATTTATCTGACTCATTGACACCAACATATTTTTTCTCTGAATGATACTTACATGTGTACAAAATAATTTTTGATAAAGGATGGCTTTGTAAAATAAACTTACTCTATTGATTCGAATTTTAAAATGTTTTATCTGCTAAAAATTTTGAATGAAACTGAATTTTATATCTGTAAACTATAATAAAATTGACGCAAACTGAACAACCTTGTAAAATTTATTATTATTTATTACTACCCGTTAAATGCTAAAGTACTAATTATGATAATGGGTTAGGTATTGGGAAGGTTTAATTTAGAGGAAGTAAACCCACATTTGCGTGGAGGGAAAGTGGAAAACCATTTAGGAAAAACTTATCCCAGTTCACTTGACCGAGATTTGAACTTCGATCTCCCCATCCTCAGCAGTCTAGCTCAACACGAAACTAGCATGTTTGCTAACTACGCCACTGAGGCGGGCTTAAAATTCAATGCTACTCTTTTTCTAAAATGTTTTTGTACATACGGTATAGTTCTATTGTCAGCTACAAAAATAATATTTAAGTAATACATCTTTAAGCATTTATTTATAATTTATAGTCTAATTGCAACTTCCTTTAAACTTTTAGCAAAATAATATGACTTCCATCCTTTTTTTAGGAGACTATATTTTACTCATTTGCTATGATAGTGAGCCCTGTTCACTTAGAAAGTATATGGTAAATTTCTAAAAAACCGATTTTGCCTGTAAGCTTCCTTGTTGTATTTGATGCACTACAGTGCAATCTTTAAAACCTATCACAGAGGAAGTATCCTCAAATGTGTAGCCATCTCGCTCTCTCTTATAAAATTGTGGAGAATGCAGCATGATTGGATGATTTTAGTTACCATGTCCAAAGAGACATTCAGTGGCCGATGGAAAATCCTCAATTTGTTTGAAAAAGTACCGACTGAACACTCCACAAACCTTCTTGCTCTAGTCAAACCCTAGTTCTACACACGTTTTTGGACACTTAAAATTTTTCCTCTGGAGGGGTGCATGAGGTTAGGATGCAAACCAAAAACCTCATCACCAACTAGAATATAAGGCATATCAACTCCTTGATCATTTGGTAAAGGTTTTGGTTTAGGAGGCGCCAGTTTTCCACTGGTAATTGCCTTCCATAATGATGCATTAAGGAAAACTGTAGGGTCACTATCTTTGCCATAATTCTTCAAGACAGTCCAAATATTGGTTAACATACTTTTGACGATTTCTGATATAGTAGTGATACCAATTTTGTAGTTGTAAAACAAATCTGTAAAAGTGTTTCCACTAGCAAGGTATCTGTATAAAGCCTCCTGTTATTGGTTTGTTTCAGGAAAACTAATAATAAAGAAATAGAAAAAGTCAAGGATCATTACCTGAAGTCAACTAAGAAAATGAAAGGTAATAGTAGTTCAGCAGCAAAAATAGCTAAGAAGTGTGTCTTCCATAAGCAGCTGTTTTTCTTAAAGGTAACAGTGGACATAAGGGGAAACTGAATAAAGCTTTGATGTTGACCATAAAATTTCTCCTAAGGAATGTATTAAGAAAATAAAGACGATGATGACAGCTTGCAACGAGAAGCTAATAATATATCCTTTGTTACTGCTACTCAGGAGAAACACATTACTGAAGTTAGTGGCGCCAAAATATCTGCTTCTAAGCCAACTCCAAAGAGAAAGAAAATACACACTGACAAAGAAATCCTTCATCATTTGTACTAAAGAGGACTGCCATGCCTCATTCTTTAAAAGGCTTCTCCCTTCACCAAGATATTTTACCGATGAAGAGACCCTGCAGTTCCACTCTACTGTTATAAACGTGATCCAGAACATTACAAAAGTCCGTGTAGACCAAGCTCCGGTTCTATCGGTGCAACCATCCAGTAGTTACTATCCACCGCATCCGGCACCCTACACTGCACACGGCCAGAACCTACCATCTAATTGGTGCCCTCAGGTGGATTTCAAGCATATGTAGAATCAGCATCAAATATGCTATGTCACAGCTTCATTCGCCGACATCACACTCACCAGCACCAACTGATTCATCAAAATCTAGTTCTCTCGATGTTATAAACTTTGCTGAACCATCCACTTTCCATATTTTGAAATGAATCGTTAATCATGTATTTTTGGAAATAAAACCACTATTACTTTATTACTCCTGTTTTATATTTAGTACTAGTCTGCAGTCTAAGATACCTAAAATTAAATATAAAATAAATCAAATAGAACATAACCATAGATAAAACTAAATTTAATTACATATTAACTTATGACTTAGCTTATAGTAACAGTCAAGTGCTCAACTGGCTTAGTTGAATCCCTCCTTTCACTGTCTTGCTGAAGAAGATGATCATGCAACTTGTGATGTAGTTCATCAAAAGTAGTTATTGATATACGAAAGTAGTTGAAAAACTTGACATTATCCTTTCTTGGGTAGTTAACAAGGGTGTGAAATGCTCCAACCTTGGTCCTTTCCTCACTCAATGGATGCATGGATAATGTATGTACATACCTCCTTTTTTTCCGAATCTACGAGAGGTAAAGAAGAAGCCAATCACGATCCATAATGTATGACTGCATAATTAACCCTGCAAAAAGACTGGATGAACACGGTTCTAGTGGTGGTTTTAACCTGTGCCATCTGAAAATGTCCGCGGGCACACCTGGGGACGGGTGTGGGCTTTGTCTGCTCAGTCTGAAAGGGGCCTAACCTTAACACATTATTTATCTAAGAGAAGCATTCCTAATATATCATAATTAAATTTTTTTTAGCTTCATCATAGAGAACCAATTAAATATAAGTGGTGGGGATGGAGACCAAACAAGGTATGTCAAGACAACAAGCAAAGGTTGACTCTCACTTGCTTATGGCATGAAGTAATATTAGTAAAATAATTACTTTTACCACACTTTTTAAATTAAGTAACATAATATATGTCTCTAAATTAAAAATTACCAGTTTTGTAATCAAAATAGAGTTTCATTTTTTTAGTGGAAAGAATCATGTGTATCACAATATACAAATTTGATTGTTTTACTTGTGTTAGCCCTTATATGAGTGAAGAATGTCCCTTATCATGGGACATTTCCTGGATAGCTAAGTGGTAAAGCATTGACATGCTAAGCCAAAGAACCCGAGCTCGTTTCCCTTGTCTAGGTGTAATTTTTCAATTTATTTGATTAAAATCGAGATACGGCTCATGTCTGTAACTAATTATTCATCTCCCAAGCATCGCCTTTCATATATACTTAATTGTATAGTGTTGCTTTCTTTCGTATTGAAACATTCTGAATGTACAATATATTCAAACCCTCGGCAGCATAACGGTAATAGTGGAACGATCTCTTCATCTCAGGAACCATTAACTGCATGAGTCCCACAAGGCACACACATGGCTAGTACAAACTGAAGTTTCTACTCGAAACAAGAGAAGAAAAATGCTAGCAAAGGAAGAGAAAGTAGCTACCGTGTTCAAGACTTCTCAGCTCTCTAACACAAGTGTATCACCTGGTATAAGATATAAAAAAAAATTCCCCAATATTCACTCGAAAGATACAAATTATATTTGGAGAAGGAAAAATAATCACTTTTAACCACAGGACTAACAAAACATCAATTGATTGTCTTGTGCATTCAGGAAAAAGAGGGGTCGCTGCCCACCTAAATGGGAGAAGAAATACTCGACGGAGGAGGAATGATACCCTTGTGGTGCAATTGCTACTTGCTTAGGTCATATCTTAAGCCAAAAGATGTGAGACTGATGCACTGGAAGTAAATTCACCGGATCTACCAGCTGGACCGTGAAATCACTTTGGAATGTGTGGATAGTCACAGAGGTTGATGGCCTAAATCCCCTAGCTTTATTTCTAATTTGGTGACTTTGATTCACCACGCGGTTACCCACCTTAAAGATTATTTCCTACCTACCCGCATTTTATTTCCTATCTATTTTCTTGTGAGAGAGTTTAAGCTGTCTTAAAGCAAAACTTAAAATCTGTAACATTTGCTGTGAAGATGGCAGTGTCCGTTTGGGTGGAAGCTGCCGGACTACATTGATCGGATATAGCAATTTGTGTCCTCCCAGCATGATCTCAGCGGGCGTACTCTGGTGTCCAATTTTGTGTTTCACTGGCTGTGAAATGTATTGTGGAACGCTTTGAGAGACTATTTGAGATTTTTGTGGCTTTGTTATGACAGATTAGGGCCAAATAGTAGAGAACCGTAGTTATGTATTTTATCTCTCAATTGAAGCACAGGCTTTTGAAGCTTACCAAAACAAATTTATATATCTTTTCCGAGAAGATACTACACAGTATACCAAAGTTTTTGAAGACCTCGCGTCTCAAACTTTGTATAGTAGATTCCGAGGTGACTCTGCAGGAATGAACCAGGTAAACTTTGAGAAACAACTACCATGGTTAACACATACTGATATCCATTAACTGGCCTTGGGAGCGGTAAAAAAAAATCAATAAATAGCTTCTCTATAGGAAATTTGGCTACCTTCGATCACAACTTGCCCACGTTATACTTTTGACCAGGCTTAGCCCTTAAGCAGCTTTTCAAGCTTTCACTTGGTCCTTCAAATACCTGTCCATGCCCTGCCAAAAATAAACCTTTTTCATAACAATACCCATGCATGGGGCTGTGTGATACTAGTGAAATAAGACCTGATAAAATGAACTTAGAACACAAATTTTCCACTGTGAGTAGTGGGAGGGCTTCACGTCCATTTTTTTTTCATCTTATGATCTAGTACTTTCACTTTGTTCATCAAACTTACCCACATCTCTTCCAATTCTGGACCTAAATGTTGTAAAGAATTTGGGTATATCAGCACTGCATTTTTGTTCTGTACAGGGGGAAGAAGAGTTTCCTTCTCCAAAATGGACTTTACTCTAACATTCTGGACAGGACGTCTGCTACCGAACGGACCTTACTATAACTATATTAAATCTAAACACCTGCAGCTGCGTGATCCATCGGCCAATTTAACTTATTTGTCGCGAGTGATTCAGTACTGAGCAACTGTCGTGTTGTTAGTGTGTAATTCTAACATATTTGACTCCAGGTACTGCATGAATCTGTCCATCGTGAGAATCCTTCCAACTTATGCATTGGATAACTCATCTCATGTTGATGAAGCATTCGACTGCCATACGCTACTGGGAGGGTTCCCCCCTCTTTTCTTGGCTAGCATTTCTCCCAA
The DNA here is from genome assembly GCA_039000515.1 of Timema cristinae. NCBI lineage: Eukaryota > Metazoa > Arthropoda > Insecta > Phasmatodea > Timematidae > Timema > Timema cristinae. Next base: position 21,058,608 of record JBCFYV010009882.1, read on the forward strand.
GCTTGTCGATGAAAGCCGTTTTCGTCTGCTTGAACCTATGCAAAGGTGCTACCATGGGTCGCTTCTCTATCTGGCTATCTAACAACAGACTCCTTAACCAAATGGTTGACCTTGCAATACTGCCCTTCCCCCTTAATTTTCACATGCCATGAAATATGGTAGAGTAGCTATTTCTATCCTTCTCTAAATGTTTCGTTGCAAGCACTCTCACTTGTAGACCGAGCAAGAATCACATGTCTGAAGCTCCCAACTGTTTGTCTCTCCACCAGTGGTATAATACCCCCTACCCCTTCTTCCAACTCTTAGGCAGGCCATGACCTCTATCTCTAACATCAGTACTCCCCTACCCTCAATATTGAACAAAGGACAAGAGTATTAACTCTTGAGTCACCAGATTATCTGGCTACCCACTTGTCTCAGGTCAACTACTGTTGTGCTGCTGTAAACATACTGGTCTGGACAGGCCTTTTAAGAGATTCATGATCCTACTATTCGATCTTGCTATATTCGAAGTTTTGAATCGAATATTCGGTTGTTAATTATTTGGAATTATTTGAAATTTCAAATAGTCACACACCCCTACCATTTAACCTGCTTTTGTGGCCGCATGATCTAAGGTGTTACTCTTGGAGTAGACTAAACTGCCGATGACGGGGAGATCGAGGCTCGAATCTCGGTAGAGTGTACTGAGGATGGATTTCCACACTACCTCCATGCAAATGCGGCTACACTTCCTCTTAATATAACCTTCCTAATCTCTAAAACCATTAGCGTAATTAGTACATAAGCATATAACCCGAACCGGTAACAAGACGTGGTGCTAAAAAAAAGTTTGTATATATATATATATATATATATATATATATATACACACACTCAGGGTGTCTATATCAATACTGGAAATATACTTGAGTTTACTTTTGATACTGGAAATACTGACATATACTGGAATTTTGAATCGGATACTGGGAAAATATTCAGTCTTTTTACATTGAGTGAAATGTTGGATTAAGCATTTTGAGACTATTGGACTATTTGGACTAATGTTAGTTCTATTTTGACCACCCCTCATTTACTCCCTCTCTGGTCTATCTTGTTTGCCTCACTTGCTGACCTTTCTATTCTCAGTCTCTCTACTAAACCCTCCCTCCCCTTTCCCCTTACATACTAGAGAAAGAAACAATTAACTGTTTTGACTACACTAGCAGCCACCTCCCCTTACCCCCCCCTCCCCCACCTTCTACAAACTTTTTTTATAGCAATAACCATTATGAGGGATGAGTTACTAACTAGTAACTGCTCAAGTTCAACCACCACTTCAAAGTATTGGTGTACCTGCCTGACCTTGACATTCTAATGGCACAGTACAGTATTTGTTATGTTCTTCACTTCATCCTCCTCTCTCTCTCTCACGCCTCCCCCCTCTATCCATCTAAAAGAAAAACTACAGTTCCTAAGCTGAGCCTGATGTGAGTATTCTGCAGATCCCATTGGTTTATTTTGTGACCTTTGTGTTTAATAAGAAATGAGTAAACTCAGAGGAAAAACCTCTTTTAAAGATGATTGGTTGGACAATACAGTGTTTAAAGATTGGCTGTGGTTACAAAAAGTGGATTGTGATAAAAGTAAAGGCCATTGTTCTTTGTGTGAAACTAATGTTGATATAAGTAACATGGGAATATCTTCAATCCCATCTCATGCCAAGGTAAATAAGCATGTTGACAGAGTGAAAGATGCTAGTGGGAGCAAAAAAATATTGGACTTGGTTTCCCCCCCCCCTCCCCCCCTGGCCAAAAATGCAGTGTGAGCTTCCTTGTCAAAGATGAAGTTTCTTGTGCTGAAATATTGTGGGCTATTAATCAAGTAATGGCACATTCTTCTGCTAGAAGTTTCTCTCCTTTTAGTGATCTTTTTAAAGTTATGTTTTCCGATAGTGATATTGCCCAGAAATTACAAATGCATAAAAATAAACTTGGATATGTCATCGTGTATGGACTAGGTCCTTTTTTTTAAAAGCGAGCTAGTGAATATGGTTAAGCAATGCTCATTTTATTGTATTTCATTTAATGAGAGCATAAATACTGTGGCTCAGAAGACCCAGATGGATGTTGTTGTTCACTTCTGGAGTGAAAATTAAATTCATACAAGATATTTAACATCTTGCTTTTTAGGTCATGCAAAAGCTCAAGATATATTATTGAACTTTATATCTGCACTAAAAGACGAGGGCTAGGATCTTTAAATAATAATATTTATTATTATTATTATTATTATTAGCACCGCGTCTTAATACCCATTCGGGTTATACACACTTACGCTAATGTATAATGGTAGGGTGATTGTGAGATGAAATGAAGGACCTAAAGTTTAGCATGGAATCCGAACCACGGTGGCGGCCTGGCATTCCACACATTCACAAGATGTCTTGTCAGAGGTGTAGGAAGGGTTTGGAAATCAGATAAATCTGTGCCGGGACCGAGGATTGAACCCCGGCCGCCAGCACAGAAGTCTGACACCTTACCCCTAGACCAACAGGTCACCAGGATCTTTAAAAAAAAAAATTCTTCAAATTTCCATGGATGGACCAAACCTCAAATTTTTTAAGTGATCTCAAAAGTTACTTGAAGGAAGATTCTCCACAAGATCCTGTGTTACTGGAATTTGGAACCTGTTCTTTACACATTGTCCATGGTGCTTACAAAATATTGCATGCTAACTCTAGTTAAGACTGTTAATCAGTTTTTGTGCCCACTATATTATTTATTTAAAGATTTTCCAACAAGACGTGCAGACTATCAAAGAATAACAGGATCATCTAAAACAGTATTTTTATTCTAACAAGCATCCTCCAAAATCTAATAATTTTAAAACGTTAAGCAATTTTGTAAAGGAAGAACTTCTGATCTAACACCGCCCTTATTCCCCAACGAATGAAGGCTGGTGCACAACAAAACTAGGAATAAAAAAAAGTAAATAATAATTGCAGAGGAGCCGATAGGATAATCACAAAAGTAAATAGGCCGTACTGAGGTCTATTTATTTTCTGTTTCCTTAAACTCACTCTTCAACTATTTAGTAATGTGGATATTTATATATACTATGGTTACCTGTGAAGGATATAACATATAAATATTTGATATAAAGAAATTTGTCAGAAAATAACATTTTATTTATTGATATTGAATAAAGAGAGATTAAATATTGAAAAGTAATAAAAATTGGTATATATACATATATATATAATATGAATCTTACAACAAAAACAATAGTTGCAGGCAATTTCAATAACCCTGAATTGGTTAACAACCTATATAATGGAATATTATAAAAGATTACCCCTAACATGTAGTAAAGAATATTACCAAAATCAGTAAGTTACTAATATTTCTTTCTCATGACAACACAAGACTTTTATCCCGGACAGGCTATAAGTTACTAATCTATCTTTCTCATGACAATACCAAACTTTTATCCCGGACAGGCTATAAGTTACTAATATTTCTTTCCCATGACAATACAAGACTTATGCCGTATGGGCTATAAGTCACTAACATTTTTTTCTCATCACAATACAAGACTTTTATCCCGGACAGACTATAAAGTTACTAATATTTCTTTCTCATGACAATACAAAACTTTCATGCCGTACAGGCTATAAGTTTCTAACATTTCTTTCTCATGACAATACAAAACTTTCATGCCGTACGGGCTATAAGTTTCTAACATTTCTTTCTCATCACAATACAAGACTTTAATCCCGGACAGGCTATAAGTTACTAAACTATCTTTCACATGACAATACAAGATTTTCATGCCACGCAGGCTATAAGTTACTAAACTATCTTTCTCGTGACAATACAAGATTTTCATGCCACACAAGCTAAAAGTTACTAATATCAAAAACTGCATCTTGTAAAATGACAAATTTGATATCACGCGAACCCTGATGGGGCTTCAGTCAAAAAAACATAACCTGAAGATAAACATTCTTGACCATGACGTATCCAAAAGATTAAGGTAATACGTGATATCCCTACGTAAATATATTTTTAAAGTTGTAAAGTTTTTAAATTTAAATATTAATTTGCCATACAGAATTTCAAAATACAACAGCCGAAAAAGAATTTTGTACCTTCTAAAAACATCCCGGACACCTATGTGCGTCCAAGGACAAGATCCTGACAAGAGTAGTTCGTCCATCTGGACTACACCATTATATACAAAATATTTTAGCTCAGAGAGGGGGAAGAGGGGTAAACAAAACAAAGGCAAACATAAAACAACGAAGAGAGTGAGGGGATAAATAGACGACGGTAGAACAATTGAGCAGAAGGTAGATAGTTCTAGATCAAATGTCTTACACATCACGCCCCTCTTGCACGTGCGCGCCACAATTTTCCCAACATGCTCTGCGATAATGCACAGTTCAGTCTTGCATAATTTTCACTCGCTTAGTTGGTCAATTAAATTCATTGTGGCGTTATTTTTGTGCGGGGAGTACATTAGTGAGGTGAAGCTGCTGAATGGGGCAGTGGTGAGTTTACTCGTTTTAATTCCAATAGTGTCTAGTCTTGCTTTTTATTCATAAACTGTTGTAGCTTTTTGCTAATAAACGCTACACTGACATCAAAGTTGAGATTCATGCTGTCACTTTCACTTGAGTTGGAGCAATTTCTCACCGAATATCAGCGCAATCAACCTCTATTGCCATTTATGTTTGCAGATCTAAATAAGCTACTTGAGCACTTGATGAACAGAATTGTAAAATGTGATGTAATGGATTCAACAAATACTTCCCAAAAATTATTATCCGTTGATTTAAAGAAACAATCCAACATGAAATCACTCCCTACTGTAGATATTGGGTTCACAGCATCAGCAGCTTTGAAAGCCATTAAAGACATCAAGATACTTCAGTTCAGAAGAAATTGTCAAAAATTCCTAGTTGATCTCTGCAACAAACCTTACATAAGCGTCCTTTCTCCTACAAAATTGTCAAGGGTGCTAATTGTCTCTCTCCTACAGTCATGCTCAATCCATCTGTTAGAACCTATAGGATAACGTGTGCATTAGAAGTCCTACTAGACAAGAAACATCTATCTAGCGTGTAAGCTGATGTTGTAAAGAGACTACTTGGACTTTGTATCAAAGCAAGAAGTTATTGACTACCTCAAACAATTCACTTCAAGTAGTGACCAGCTTGATAAGTTATTCATGAATATTTTTTATAGAGTAAATGCATCCCAGGAACTAATATATTTCACTAAAAATTTATTGTTCTCTTCCATAGCAATTCAGCTGTTGAGCGAAGTTCTACTGTGAATAAAAAATGTCTGGTTGAAAACCTACATAAGGACAGCCTTATTTCTCACCATGTAACTTATGATGCAGTCACTACAGCCAGAGGACTTCTAAATATGACAATTTCAAAAAATATGAAGCACTTGAAAATAAGAGAAAGATTTAAGTAGATTTAAGTAAAAAAATAAAAACAGCATCTGAAGAAATAAGAAGATTAGTAGTGAAAAGAACAGTTTTGTAGAAATCAAAGGAAGAGGCAGAAGTGTTAGAACATGGAATGCAAATTGAAAAAGTTTTGTGGTTGAATGAATTTTAACTTTTGTCTACATTCTAAAAAAAATTGTTTTTGGGTTTTATCACTTTAATTTTCAATAATGTTAGGTAACTGCAATTATCTTTATTTCCAAGTGATTTTTATTAACATTATATTTGTTGGTTATTTTTCATTGAAGATTCTGTATCTTTATTACTATATATTTATTAAACAAATACATTATCAAAAATATAACTTGTGGAAAGTATCGACTGCCAAGGGGTGGTGGGGAGAATAATTAGTTTTTGTGGTAGAGTAAACTCCCTGGCTGTAATCATTCTTTGAAGTTGCAACAACAAGGCTGATTGCTTGTACCTCTAAAGTTCTACGAGTGAGGTGAAATGACCTACCAATTTTGCCAGGAGGTATTTTAACATACTTTCCAGAAGTTCTTTTACATGCCACATGGAACCGACGGCTCTACTCCCCTCCGAAGGATGTTGAGCTATGATTTTCTTTCTCTCAAGAAAAAGCCTTCAGCCTCTGTTGGGTTCGAACCCACAAATATCGGGTCCTGAGGCGAGCACTTTACCCCAAGACCACCGAGGTCGACGGTGGTATAGGTCATTCAAAAAAGGTAATATGTGTGTGTGTGTGTATGCATGCATGTGTGTGTGCATATATGTGTGTGTGTGTGTGTGCGCATATGTATTAAAGATGGGTCAGATCCACCTTTTTTCAAATCTGAAACTTCATTTTGCCATCAAACCCCTAATTAAAATTTTAATTTTATAAAATATTGTAAGCATAAGTGTTTAACTTTCCCAATAACTAGCATTTTCTCCTTCACTTCTGAATTTGTTTACATTAAAAGGTAAAGTAATGATCTGGGTTTTGGTTTGTACCGCCCTCCTTATCCTCTAATAGATAAGGGCAGGCGCACATTACACAAAAGCAAAATAAACATATAAAAAAAATCAACGATAAATTGCAGAGGAGCTGACAGGACTGCATAAAAGTGAATAGGCCTTTCTCTCTGGTCTATACAACGATTGTGCTTCCGTGAACTCTCCTTAACTATCATCCGCCATGTTGGTACTATGAGCTAAAAGGAGGAGGTCGAGAATCTTATGTTTAAAGTAAGAACTTATTTACCTAGAATTAGTAAATTAAAGTTTTGAATGATTATAAGAATGTTTATTTAGAAAAGATAACAATAGAAATATGCAAATGCAAGTAACAACAATGAATAGATATATATTTATATATAAATCTGTAGAAGATTGGGTTATGCCCATGATAATACAGTTGTCACAACGACATAGGTTATGCCCATGATAATACAGTTGTCATAAAGACATAGGTTATGCTCATGAAAATATAGTTGTCATAACAACATAGTAATAATATTTAGGTGTTATTGAACCTAAGTTAAATCTATGGCCCCTTAGGGCCTCTGCGGCAATCCGCAATACAATGAATACAATATCTAGCCACCGCAGGCCAACCACATAACAATAAGTTCTATTAAAACTAACTTGAAAATATTATTGGCAATCTAAGTTTACCACAATATAAAGGGAGATCCTCCATGATTAAATAAATATACAATAAATATCAAAATTTACATAGCCGTACGGGCTATAACAATTCCCACATTAGGTAGGCAACACGCCTTACGTAGATTTATGGTGACCTACAAAAGTTAAAGTTCACCATAAATGACAATTATTTGCAAAGCCAGAAGGGCAAAAAAGGGATTCTGAAAATTATTACCCACATTAATATTTAGAATATTTTATGCCATGCCTTTCCTCGTGATCTAACATATTTACAAAAGACAATATATAATGGTAATCCAAAAATAAATAATACTAGTCCCAAAGTTAATTTTGAATGTACCGGCCGAAATAGAATTTGTACCCAGCATAGATTTCTTTTAAATGAATAATATAAGTTCCAAAGATAATTTTGATGTGTACAGGCCGAAATAGAATTTATACCTTAGAATCATCCTGTCCTAATGTGATTGTCGTATGACACAGTCGAATCAAGAAGTGATTTTACAAAGCAAACGGCCACAGTATATAAACGATATTTTTCTGAGAGGAGGGGGAACAAAGGGGAAACCTAGAACAAAGTAGAAACAAATACACAGAGTAGAGGGAAGGGAGAGTAATTCATAAGAACATTCCCGGTTATCTGAGATTTTACTAGAACACCACGTGTTCAACACGAGGTCACATGCGCGTCACTAACTTCCCATGATTCAATGGGCGGCTCCACGCCCATTCCGACACGCCAATTTTTCGTTCAGTTTAACAATAACACTTGGTGTTGATGTAGTGTTCGTGGGGGAAACGAAAGTTCGATTGATGTGACTTGAGACACTTATATGGCGAACGGGGCTTTTGGTGAGTAGATTCCTTGTTTACATTTTGGTGTTGTGGAATAGTGTTTATTAGCCCATTTACTCTTCTTCGCTTGTAACGTTGATGTCAATAAACGTTACAGGTTGTTAGGTTTTCCCCCATCATTATTTTGGTTTTAACCACAATAAACTATTTAATTATGTTAATACCTTTAAAAAATAACTCAAACCTAGTACCTATTTTTTTTTTAAATATTGTGCTAATTTAGAGAACCCTTAGTGCACCTGATCTTCCTGTCTTCGTCAGTCTAGTTTAACACAAGAGTAGTGTGTTAGACCACGCAACCACTGAAGCGTGTCATTTAGATATTAAAAGTAGTGTTATGTAACAAAACAAAATACTTATTTTTGACTTCCAGCTTTGACTTTACTTCACATTGCTTATAACTGCATTTAAAAGTGACCTTCACACACCCCTATTTGTTCACTTTGCTTAAATTTTATAGTATTTTCTATGCTTCTTTAAAATGATTTGCTCCAAATCAGCTTTAGTATTTTTATTTAATATTTATTATAATTTTAAGGGTGGGTAAAGTCACAGTAGCAGCAGTAGTGAAATGGCACAGTGTCTATAGAACCAGTCTTAATAGTTAAACTGGAACCTTTATTGTACTTCACAAGGTTTGTGTTCAAGTCTTTAGGGACTTCCAATGAAGATTTATTAGGTAAAATACAGTTGTTTAAAATATATTATAATAAGAAATGTAGATGCCACTAACCTGTTGCTATAAAGTTCCTAAACAAAGAAAACATTTATTTGGTTTATCATCACTGTTCATCATATTTATATACACTAAAAATTAGGATTATATTTTACTCTGTGTTATACAGGATCAATATTACACTGAAGTGGAATGGAAATATCTACTAAATGCTCTTGATATAAAGATACAATCAATATCAGGGCAGAGTGTTCTGAAGTCATACTTATTGAAAGTGAAAAGAGGCAAGTATAGACAAACTTAATATTTAAATTAAATTTACATACTATATTTTGCTATTAAACTGTTTACTTTTATGTCTATTTGGAGTCATTGAAAATATTCAACATTATATTTTAAGAAAGTATATTACTATTTGAAATTAACTATTTCATGTAATTAAATGAATGAAGTCTTTTCCTTATTTAATTTTAAAGTGTGTATTTTTATAACACGTTTTTGAAAGCAAGGATTGAATTTTAATAATACTCTTTTCCATTATTACGTCTTGTGTATTTTAAACTAAACCAATTTTTTTATCTTATTGAAAAATCCTTTTCAGAGCTATAAAAATCCCCAAAATATGATTCAACAAATGTATATAGTGGGATACTTAACATATAGTTATTGCTACCAAATTGTAAATTATAGCACAATACCATAAAATTATTTTAAATTTTTAAACCAGAAGAGAATCATAATTTTTTGGAATTTGGTTAATGTAAAGCATTGAAATCATAGCTTTTGCCAATATAATAACTATGTGGCAAGTATATTAAAAGGAAAAAATGTGTTTGTATCAAGTTTGGTCAAAACAGATTTGTTTGTATGTAATCTCTGGCCTCTGTTCTTTCCTCTTAGTGTTCTATTATCCATTTACTTGCTCTATCAAAACTTGTTTCACACCATTAATGTTCAACCCACATTCTATCAAGGGAAGACTACAAAAAAGAAAGAAATTAATTGAGAGCTACTCTCTCTTCATGCACCACACCATCACACCCCTTATTCCTCTCCTGACATCTGGTTCTCTACATCCCTCCCTACTTATTCTTTACTCACTCTCTCACTCATAATAGTTTGTGTTTATTTATGCTTCCATATGCAGTTCTTTTTTATGAGTTTTATTTTCCTATAGTCTTAGTTTGCATGCATATATCATATGTAACTTCATAATATGCATTGTTAATGTGTTGTTTCTCAGTCATACACAGATGCTCTAAATCATTTAATTGTGTGCATTGTTAATGTATTGTTTCTCAGTCATACACAGATGCTCTAAATCATTTAATTGTGTGCATTGTTAATGTATTGTTTCTCAGTCATACACAGATGCTCTAAATCATTTAATTGTATGCATTATTAATGTATTGTTTCTCATTCATACACAGATATTCTAAATCATTTGGCACAATCTCTTACCCTGGCTAAGTTTTTGTGGATTTTTCCTCCTGCTAGTAAAGATGAATACCAACACTACCGTCTTATCTGTCAACAAGTTGGGCATGCAAATCAGATTCGCTCACTTGTCATGACAACAGGGCAGCAGCTACTCTCTGCCTTGGACAAGATCTTAACTCATCGCAAGAATCTCTCTATGCATAGATGAACAAAAATATTTGGTATATAAATAGTTTGCAACTCTGTTCCTCTTCTTTTGAATAAAACTGTTAGTTGTATAAAATGATTAAAATTTTTGAATTTCACAAATTTATAAATTATTTTACAACAATTTTGTCTAATTTTTTGTACTTAAAAAAAATCATGTTGGAAAATGTTTGTTTCTTTTTATCTTCATTGGGTGTAAAGTTCCTTTTGATTATGTAACCATTTAAGTATATTTATTCTTACAAGACACTATTAAGGTGCCAGTATTTTTTGTGGTTTTTTAACAAAATATTTTTACATACCAAATAAAATGTTGCTTCAATAGATTTTTTAATTTTGATTTTTTTAAATAACAAGGTCATGGGAACCCTTAAATTTGATGAGAATGTTTTCTTTTCATTTAAAAAGATTATCATCAAATGCCAATATGTCCATGACAGATATTCATAACTGTTGATATAGCTATGTTTAGAAAATTAAACTAAACATATATACTACTATTATTATTATTATTATTATTATTATTATTATTATTATTATTATTATTATTATTATTATTATTATTAGCACCGCGTCTTACTACCCGTTCGGGTTATACGCACTTACGCTAATGTGTAATGGTAAGGTGATAGTGAGATGAAATGAAGGACCTACAGTTTAACGTGGAATCCGAACCACGGTGGTGACCTGGCATTCCACACATTCACAAGATCTCTTGTCAGAGGTGAAGGAAGGGTTTGGTAATCAGATAAATCTGTGCCGGGACCGAGGATTGAACCCCGGCCGCCAGCACAGAAGTCTGACACCTTACCCCTAGACCACCAGGCCACCTAACGTATATACTAAACCACTATTTTTAATATTATTGTTTTCTACTAAATTAAATATATCCACTGAAGCACTGTTTTATTTATTATTATTTTCCTATTAAACCTAGAATGCTTACCAGGGTGACGTGTCACCCCACTAATAATTAAATTTTGCTGTCATGTTGTTGAGTGAACGTTGACATTTACACCACTACATGTATTCCTCCAACACTCAGTGGTGTATCCAGCCCTCACTAGGCCAAGTGTTTCTGAGCTCTATATTATAAAGTGGTCAGGGACTTAGGCTTTTAGCTCTTGACCATTTCATCCAAATATTTATTTGACATTGTTTATTTTGCTAATTTAATACTAGTCTTCAAACACCTAGATTCATTATTCATGTAATAGGCTTGCAAGTGTCCATGAGTTATAATATCAAAGAACATTTTACCAATTTATATATTACTCTACCCAATTTTTACCCCCTAAAGCTTATCTTACTGGTTAGGCCTGTTGTAATCTAAATAGCTTTCAGAATTTATTATGTATTTGTCTATTTTAGGCTTAGTTTAATTTCAATCCATCCTTACAAAATTGTTCAGCTAAAATGTGTAGTTATAAGAAAATGTGAGGTTCTATGCTAGGTATAAATAGCCCAAACCATGATAAAAGTTGTAAGAAACATGTATTCCAAATTTTGATTCACTAAATTCATTTTTGGGCCTTTAATATTTAAATCTAGTAGTTCTATTTCTTATAAAACCATTATCAGAATTTAGAATCATATAAATTTATTACTTTAATTTTTCACTTGAAAGCATCGAACTTGTTTAATTTGGTCCCTGACAAGCGCGTTAGCCAACTACGCCACCGAGGCGGGTAACAAATACTAAAGAAGAAAGAAAAAAAAGGTGTTGAAGAGTGACTAGGTATAATACATCGTGTCTTGAGAGCCTTGGGGTGGCACGTCACAGTACGTAAGCAACTATGTTTATAATATTTTTGAGTAGTTGTATTTTTTTACTTTGGGAAATATGGCTATACAAGTGGATAGTCTGAGGTTTGCTGATATAGTCTGTGAGATACTTAATGAAGATGCTGATATTGAAGATTTTATGATATGACCAAGATACTAATGTTGAGGTAATGGAAGATAACATTGTAGTAGACTCAGATCATCCAGATGAACAGAGTGCTTCTGATGACTCAAACGATGATCAAATTGGAATGGACATAAATGGTCAAGTAAACCTTCTTTACGTTCGAGAACTCATCTAGCAAAAGGTGAAGCTAGAAAGTAAAGATGTTACGATAACTGTTTTTCTCGATTCCGATTCTCTATTCCGTTTCTTAAGATCAACCTCGATTTTTCGATTCTTGAATATTTCCTATTTCATTGTATTTCCAAGCATACAACAACGTATAAAAACATGTTTATTCAACTTTATAACATAGTGAAAAATAACTAAAATATGTAAACCGTAATTAAAAATATAATTTTTAATTTTAACAAAGAAACACATTAATTTTAGCAAGTATTAAAGCATGTTACACATAATTAATAAAATAGCTGGGAACAATAGTAAGCATGTATGTTTACCTACAAATAAATCAACTCTGAGTTGAACATTTATAAATAATTTAAAAAAGGTATAATAAACAATTAGTTGAAAACAGAAGTCTTTTAAATTCACCAAATATGGTTGTTAACAGAACCAAAAAATATTGCAAATAGTGGCAAATAAACTAGTATAGAGATAATTGAGCATTACTTATTCTGAATTTTGGGGTTTTGCTTAATTGCCAGTACTTTCATTGGGTGCTAAGAATCCAAGTATCAAGAATCGTAATATTAAGATTGATTCTCGGTTCTTTCGATACAAGTAAGAATCGAGGATATAGAAATATCGAGGAATCAAGTTTGTCATCCTTACAAGAAAGTTAACAGGTAAGTCAGAGGCATGGAAAATTATTTTCCCAGAAGAAATGGTTGATCTAATAGTAACTCATACAAATGAAGCAATCTCTAGCCAAACTGTAAGTTATTCTGAGGCTGTAAAATTTGTTGAGCCATCTGATGCATTGAAAATACAGGGACTCGTTGGAGTAGTGTACATAGCTGGAGAGTAGAAGGACAATCAATTTCATACCAGGGAAATGTGGTCACCATTTGGAGCACCTGTATAGCGTGCAATAATAAGTGAGACATAGTTCATATTTCTGATACACTGTTTGAGGTTCGACATCAAGGGAACTTGAAATCAAAATGACAAGTTTTCACCAATATGTCAACTCTGGGAGGCTCTCATAAGCAACTATACAGCATCATACATACCACATGAGTACTGCCCCATTTATGAGCATTTGTTGGATTTCAGAGGGAATTGCCGTTTTCTTGTTTACATTGCTAGCAAACCAGACAAATATGGACTAAAACTTGTATCTAGGAATGATATGCGTAACCTCTACATGTTTTCTGCTATTCCATACATTGGGTAGGAAAACAATACAAATATTGACCCACTTGCAGTTCAGTACATGAAGAAACCCACAGAATCTATTCATGGAATTGGGCAGAATATAACATTTGATAATTGGATCATATCATACCCTCTGGCAGACCGCATGCTGAAAGATTATAGCCTTACTACAGTTGGTACTCTTCAGAAGAATAAGCTTGAGATTTCTTCTTTTTTCCGACTCAGCCATACCCCAGAGGTATTATCATCACAGTTTTTTTATGGAAAAATACACGTTTCCTTCTGCCCAAAGAAAGTAAAGTCTGTTATGCTTTTATCAACCATGCATTCTAGTAAAGATATTGACACTGATACCAAAAAGCCTAGCATAATGCTATTTTACAACAGTACAAAAGAATGAGTTTATACATTTGATAAGATTATACATGGCTTCAGCTCCTCGAGAAAAAACCAGATGTTGGCAACTCCGATATTTTTATGGTATGTTGGACCAGGGTGGTATAGACGCTTGGGTACTCTTCAAGTCAGTGGTAAACCCAGCAAAGCAAGTAAGACGGCAATTTCTCAAAACTCTAGGCACAGAACATGCAAAGCCACACATGATGCGCCGGTTGAATTAGCCCATCTCAAGGAAACGGCAGACCATCAACCTCAAAGCTCAGAAGCTTGGAGAAACTCGAGATCTACTTCCACCACCAAAACAGAACAAACAAGCTTTTTGTGTTTGTGTCCATGTTCAGTAGACAAAAAATAAAATAACAGGCCTAGTGTGCAACAAACTGCACAGTATCATCATGTTTTGAAGGTTGGCAGTATGGGACGGGGTCAGTAAGAAATGGCCAACATTTTGGTGTTCACATTTGTGATTGGATTATTTACTGGTTATTCCCAGAACCCTTTTGATGTAAAACAATGCATAAATTGGCGATGAGGATGTTTATTAATATATATAATTAAAGTAAATAACAAGAATTGTGGGGCCAAAAAAAGGAAACAATATATTTGTTCTTTTCATGTGAAATCGTAATGGCTGTGTACTACGTTTCAACCAGCGGTAGCATTAGTGTCAGTCATATAAGTGTCCGTGGAAAAAGTCAGTGACAAAGACCAGCTGTGTGCAATTTTATCAGTGCTACGGTATCGTGACAATTTTCATAGTGGGGCTAAAAGTACATTAAAGCATCCGAAATTGCTTTAATCGGTAAAATAAATTAATATAACCCTGAAATAGAATAGTTTGAAGCATATCTGGAGTGCCTTAAGCAGTTTTTCATTGTGAATGTTGTTGAAAACAATATGAAATTGCATTAGACCAACCACATGTAATATTTAGGTTTCTTATTATTTTGAAAGGGGAGAGTGCACAGTATAATAATGTTTTGGAGGTTGGCAGTATGGGACGGAGTCAGTAAGAAATGGCTAACGTTTTGGTGTTCATGCTTGTGATCGGATTATTTACTGGATACTCCCAGAACTTTGTTCCAGTGTAAAACAGTGTGCACAAACTGAATTGCTTAGCTCACAGAAAAGACGATTGTGTTGACTGCGCTAAATATACTTTATTTAGCAATCCAAGCCTTCATACACAACACAAATTTTCTGCATTGTTCTTCCTACTAAAAGACCTGTGTTTAAAAGATTTTAAAATGTGTGTAGAGGTAAAAAAAATAGGCAAAAATTGGTGTCTTAGAATAAAGAATAGTTATTATTTTTTTTAGTTGACAAACTAAATACAATGTTTGATTGACTAAAGATTCAAACACCAATATTATTTTACTTTGTTTAAATGTATCCATTTTAGATTTTCACTAATGTTTTAAAATGACCAAGAATTCCTAAAATTAAATTGCTTTTGATTAAGATATTACAAAAGTATGAAACATTAATATAGCCTAAGAGCTTTTTTAGTTTGTAGTTAAATTACAGCACATAATGTGTTTGTAAAACTATCAATCCATTTTTAATAATTTTATGTACACATTACTTCCTAAACACCTTTTAGCAAAACATGACAAAAATTCCAAGTTTAAATTAAAAACAGCTTGAAAAACTAGTCACCCCAGGTAAACAACCATGTTTGTCAAAAAAGGATAAGCATTCAAAGATTAAAAAATTTTAAAAAAATGTCATTTATATTATAAAAATACCTCTGCCATTCCACTTTAAAGCATATCCTCAATTATATACAAAATATAATTTTGTATTTACATATGATGCTTTGCTTGGTTATTTCAATGAAGTTATTGAATATAAAATAGGCCTAAATATAATTAATTGTAATTAGAAACAATAAAAAACACATACAAAAATATTACAAACATAGTAAATAAAACTAAATAACAGAGCAAAAAATTTTCTTGTACTTCACAGACATATAAGAATCCTAGCTTTTGCTTTATGTTGAAATAGGTTCCATGTTAAATGATTAACTAATCTCTATTTATTGTTGTATATAGGGTTATTTATCATATCAAAATGTCAAAATATGCTTATTAAAATAAATACTAAACATGATAATTAATATTGGGATAGTGAACACATTAGAGTCCTACCTACCACATTAATATTTTTTAAATTTGGATAGGTAAGTAAAAAATAGGACTAGGCCTATATTAAAATTAAACTTGAATTGACAAGTGTTTTTACTGAGACAAAATCAAAACAGTTGAACTAACCATGTATCAATTGCAGCACCTTTCAATCTCTAGTTTAGTACTTCTATGCTTACACAACTTTTGATACATATATCTTGGTAGCAAACAAATTAAAAATGTATAACTAAACCCAACAAATTGTTCACAGTGCTCTCAATACAATAATAGTGTTTCCTTTTGTGAATATATTTTATTCAATGGTGTGTTTATATTCCATTGGCTCATTTCTTGGAAACCTCATTGGATTTTTATTTTCTTATTGAAATCTCAGCCACTATCAGGTATCTGCCACTACGTAACACACCAACTCACATAAACATAAAAACATATCAAAATTAGCAACTAGCATACTGCACCCTTCAAAATATGGGGTTTATTATTATTATTATGTTCTAGTACTAAATCAGACATTTCATTAGCTTCCTCCGCCTCCTTCCCACGATTGTCATTGTCTTTCCTAACCCTGCATTAGTGGCTGCATGGTCCAAAGTTTCACACTCATGTTGGATTGGTTTGCCAGTGATGGGAATATCAAGGTTTGAAACCTGGCTGGGTGTACTTTAACAAAAGTTAGGACTTAGGTTAAACAATATATATATTGACTTAGGTTAAGCTATATATATATTAATGGGAGCAAAAAAATATAAACCAAACAAAAAAATATATATCCATACAGGTTTAGGGAAACTTCTGCTGGGTGGTATGTGGGGGAATATTTGGCTACACTATAGTTAGCCTGTATTGACCGAATGAACAACCTTACCTGTGAAAAGAAAGCTGTTCCAGTTCACACACATATACATACCTCGGTTAAGGCTGAGCGGAAGAGCACAAGAAAAACATACAACACCCTCCCAAAATGGAACATAACTTTAACTATTATAAAAAATTATAATAATAATAATAATAATAATTAGTCCTACTTTGAGGGTACTGGTATTGTACAGGCACTTAAAAAAACCGAGAAACATGGTGTTTTGTAAATATGTAAATAAAGACAAAAAACAAGAATATGCATTTGAAATAAAAGAAAGGGAAAAAAGTTATTTATTTAATGTGTTTACTTCTCCAGTGTTTAAAACAAAACAACAAGTTCCCTACCCATCGAGTCAACCAGTATTAACCACAATCAGAATATACAGTATTATTCACACCTGTGCAGATTGATAAGAGACTTGGCGGTATAGTTATGGTACAATTTAAGTGACAAAAATAAAAGTATATAAATAAAATAAAGATAGATAAAACACACAATGTTCCAATATGGGAAATGATGAGATGAGAGGTACCCAAGTGTTTGGTACTCATATAAGGCCGTAAATAGTTCAAATAGTTTAATCTTTTTATATATAGGGTTCTTGAAATTCACCCACAAAATATAGATGGAATTGAATAAATTGAATTTTGAGTGTTCTTAAAAAAGGTTGCGCATTGGCTATCCCTGAGAAAGGAATGAGCTCACCATACAAAATGTGTTGCTGAGGTGTCCCAGGTTTCAAAGAAGGGACTAGCCCCACCGGACTATGCCGAATGGAATTTCTCCTCGGGTAGAGCTGAGGAAACGCGCATACCAAGTTAGTTTTATATTATTATGGGTAGATTCACTACTAGAAAGTTCTATCCAAAAAAAAATCACCCGGAGCTCCACCACGGAACCTCCGTCACTTTCATCCCAATATCGCTATTTTTGCAGGAATCCTCCTGCCTAGGCCACCTTGCCGCGCATCTTCCCGGAATTACCCCGAAATTGGCGGCAAGATTCCCACAAAAATTCTAATTTTCAATATAGTTTTATTATAACTAATACAAAATTGTGAAAAACTTTTAAAATTAATAAAATTAGAAAGACTCTGACTGCCAAAACAAATACAAAAAAGTATCTAGGCTTCCTCCTCATCAAAAACTATTCACCAGAAGAAAAAAAAATAGTAAAAAACCAAGATCAATCTTCTTTTTCACTTTACCATCGTGTGGCAGAAATGCTCTCCTAGCAACATGCTCGTGTGGTGGGTTCGTGAACTACTTAACTAATCAAGATGGATCCTTTAAAATAAATTTATAATAAGTGAAAATAAGCCTAAAATATAAACAATAGAAAATTACTACAAAATAAGGTACATAATAAAATAATGCAAAGATTAATATAATATTAAATTTCAGATATTTTTTGTTTTTTTCCAAAGATGGAAGCTACCAGGGAACTACCTTAAATATTTAATATCCCCGGGTAACAGCAACCAAAACGAATGTGCTGCCAAGGCGGCCATTACTAACATCCTACAAATATATACCTATTAAAAAAATTCACAAAATCACAACTAATACAATTAAATTACGAGACAGTAAAAATAATTATAATAAACAACTAGGAGATTATTGAAAATCCTCACATTGCTGAAGATAGTTTTTCTTAAATAGTTCATCACTCTTCCTCTGAGCAAATGCATATACATGTCATTAAAATTATACTACCCTCATTCCTATTCCAATTCCATCAGTATTATTAATGTTTATATATATATAAAACCCTGTCGGGCACTAAAGAACATTGAGAAAAAAAGTCAACTTGAAGATCGTAAACAAACTTGGGAAAACTGGATTAATGGGGTTTGTGGCAGTGTAGGTTTACACTGTGTTATTATTTTAACTATTGTTTCTTACTATATAAAACATATTAAAGATATACCCCTTTGATAACACAACACACTAGTCTTCATATTTAAACAAACTATCCAAAATGTTACTTGGCATGATTCAAACATGATGTCACTTTCATTTAAAAAAATTTTGATCATTTAGATGAATGATTTAATAATTGGAAATGGACCAAATTTAGTTTAAGATAGTATATTTGTAATGCCAATAACTTGTCTGAGCTATACAAAGTCACTTGAGCCAATTCTTAGACACCCTCATTGATAGCTATTAGATTACATTTTGACGATAAGTATGTTGTCTATAATATAATATGGCTAACTTAGGAATTAAGTGAGCTAAAAAAAAACACATAAACTATGCAAATGGAATAGAGATTAGGAAGCTAAGGTCAGGTTTGATACCCATGTCCAGGTTTAATTTTATAATTTAAAGAATATATGATATTTAGATGCAGCTATAACCATACTTAACAACTATAATAGCTTGGCTGTCAAGCCATCTTGATGAGTGCATTTTCATTGTACTATTGGAAGCATAAATCACTCCTTACTCAAAGATGGCTGCATTATCTGATAGCTCACAATCTTAAGGCCATTCGACAGGCATGTGTCTTAGGTAATTAGTAATAACTTTAAGGATATAATGTTTTGGTAAGGATTTTAACAAGGGTTAAAAGACGGGGTGTGGTGAGGGAGGGGACGGGACAAGAAAGAGTTGGCCCGGCAACACACAGACTGCAAGAGCTCACTCATTTTATCGTGTTCATCCTTCCAAAGGAATTGCAGCTACTTTTCATTTAACAAGACCTACAATGTTCTATTTGTACACGTCAATATGCCAATGTGACCTGTGTGTTTGACACAGGCCCAACTACCTAATTTCATATTTTAAATTAATCTACTTATGAAGATTTTCAAAAGTATTTATTATATAGAAAACTATATCTATAACCTAAGTTTTAAAACAAAAATATATTTGAATAACTTAGCACTTTAATTAGAATATTTTAAGTTGCAAATGTTAAAAGTTCTTTATTTGTAGTTGAAACATTTATTATGCCTACTTTTAATTTTTACTGCATTATTTAACACCCACATCAGCGAACCGGTAGATAAAGGTGTCTCTCTCTTAATTGCTCTACAGTCTAAGAAAATTGTATCTCGGCTTCATATATAGAGTTGACTTTCTTTGAGGGTTTTTACTTTTCCCTCTACAAATACTGATACACCTTCTCTCAATTCAACCTTCCTCATGCCTTCATTATTAGTGCAAATAAGTATATAATCCAGACGGGAAGAAAGATGTGGAGTATGATAAAAACATCATTATGTCATGCTATAGTGACATATGGATGGGGTGTTTATTTATGTTTTGTTCAGCATAATATTCAGAAATATTAAATGATAGATACACCAAATAGTCAGTGCAGGTAGCATAAGTGTAGTTAGTCTTATATTAAAATAGTATGTACTCTCTTAGAATCATTTCATCACTATTAACTGTAAAAATCAATATAATAATTAGTAGCTGTACAAAAAAATCTCCAAATTTAAAATTATTTATTAATACAAGGAGCCTATCTAGTGAGTCCCGCTTAGCCTCTCCTACTCAATATTGATCTCACCGCCAAGTGGTGTACCTCGGGATATGAGCTACGCGGTGGAGGTTGGATCGAACCAAATCAGAAACCAGGCCAGGTGCAGACGAGATATAGTAAAATGTTCAGAATACACCCGTCCTTCGTCCTTAAGGGACAAAAGGAAGAATATGCAATATTTCAATAGCAAAACAAAATAAGGAAAATACATAGTGACCCCTTTAGAATAATACACAAATATATATGTCCATATAAATATAATATATATATATATATATATATATATATATATATATATGATAACTGTTTCCAGCCAGATCTCCTCACATAACACTTAAGTTGCCAAAAAGGAATAAATATATATAATATTAGTCAACAATAAAAAAGAATAACAATAGCTGTTCTCAGTGGGAAGGTAGCATAAAATAGAAGTCCAATTAGAATATTTTCTTTGGTCAGTAGAACAATATTATATTTTAAAAAGTTATATATATAAGTATATGTTAGATTTAAACAATGAATCGAATTTAAGACTGATCTATACAGTTAAACTACTAAAACAATATATATTTTCAATGTATCTATGTATATATATATATATATATAGTATGATATTAAACAATTACTGTCTTCCTAAAATGTACTGCTCGATCTATAAATGTATTATAGGTCCTTACATCAAAACAGTCAAGTCTTTATAGCAGAATAAATATAAAAATTACTTCAGAGCCACATCCAAACCTGCAACTATTTCTCATATGTATAAAAGATTAAAGTTCTTGTTAAGCATATACAAAAGAAAAATTTCATTTAAAAGGGTTATTACTCAAGACATTATTCATGTTCTCTCAATAAATGACAAATTTACGTTTTACTTACAAAGTATTACCATATTTCCACACCTAATGTTCTACGCCATAAAGACTAAATCGTGTTAATGACATGACAATATTTATAATTTGCGCATCAAACTTGACTTCATGAAAACAAAACATAAGTGTAAAAAATTTTACAAGCTACATCATTACATATATTTAAAACAGACCCAATCAAAACTATTAGATTTAGAAAAACATCATTACTAAAATTAACCATAATTTATTTTACTGGTTAATTCCTTTATTATTTTAGTTATGAAAATGTCCATATTTTAAACATGTTAATACTGCTAATAATATTCACCATCACGAAACCCAAACTGGATCTTTCTAACCTTGAGTTTCCTTTTATGCCACTGTACCAAAACTCATATTTAAAAGTTTATTAGAATAATAGAAAATATTATAAGTTTTCCTAGCTTTATAGATTCTAATTTAGTTAGCAAGCCAATTATTTTACAAATTTAGAATATTTGTAGCCAACAAGAATTTTGAGACAAAAGATTTACGTTCAATTTCAACATGCTGAAAAGATAATTTTGAATGAGAGGCCGAAAAAGAATTTAATTGTTTACATTGTACTGGACAAGAAGCGTCCTCAACGAAAATCCAACCAAGAGTAATTTTCCAAGGTAAAACCGGTGGTATATATTCCCTCTACAGCTGAAGTTTGCTGGTTAGGAGAAGTGAGGGGAGGAAGAAAAACCTATTGGACAGACACGTGATGGTAGCTTGGTCTGCCTTCTATTATGTGCCAGAACCTTGGAGAAGGTCGATCTAGATAGGCTCACATTCTTCTGGAAGATTGTAGTAGATTCTCATCTATGGTGGATGAGACCGGAACCATCCCAGAGTTCATGTGACTCGGTCAGTTGACTAGGCCAGTAGTTAACTTCGACAGATGCTACAAAAATAAGCGGCAGTCCTGCTGCTCAGGTGTAGACCACAAAAGGCTTAGTAAGCTGGGATCAAAACAAACCAAAATACTCGAGAAAATTGTAAAAATTGTTGACAGACATAAACTACGAATAGGGACTCAGAACATTGGCACACTGACTGTAAGAGTGGGGCAAATTTTGGACATGATGGGTGAAAAGAGAGTTGATGTCCTGAGTATGAGTGAGACCAAGTGGAGTGAGATGAGGTTATTAAAGGAAGACTTCATTTATCATTGGATTGAAAACAATGAAGGGAGGAAAAATGGAGTAGGCTTTATAGTAAAAGAAGGGCTGCAGGCAGAAATGGTAGGGACAAATGACAGGATAATAAAGATGGCAATAACAAGTATATGCCCCACAAGTGGGGTGCCCTGCAGAAGAAATGGACGAATTTGAAAAAGATCTAGAATGATATATGGGAAACGAGTAGCAGGTAGTAATGGGGGATCTTAACGCAAAAGTGTGTCCATATATAGAGACCAGAGGTTGTTGGCATACATAAATGGATGGGAATATAGACGAAATGTAGTAAGACAAGAAAGAAGAATAAGGGTGTGGAGGATAAAAAGTGAAAAGCAAAGAGAGTTGTACCTAAGAAAGGCAAGAAGCTTAGTGCCCAAGGATGAGAGTCAAAGTGTAGAGGTGGAATGAGAAAAGTTTAAGAACAGTCTGGTGGAAAGAGCAGATGAGGTATGTGAGAGGAAGTGGAAGGAGACACCTTGGTGGAACGACAGGGTGAATGAAGGAGTGTAGGATAAGACCAAAGCATTCAGAGGGCATTTTAAGAATAGGAATGATGAAACAGAGCAAGAATATAAGGCGAATAAGAAAAGAGCAAAGCGAGTGGTACAGGAAGTCGGGTGGTATTGGAAAATGCTTGAACAGAACGTGGAAGGAAGTAATGTTCTATATAGCCAGGTAAGAACAGAAGGAGACATCCGACATTAACAAATTATGCATCACCGGTAGCTTAGCTCTTGGAACAATCAACATTATTAAATTCTGAACCATGGGTATATTGTCCTTAGGTTATCAAATAATATTTCTGATTAATTTCCTTACCAACACTAACAACTGTGGAGTTACTGTGTCTTTAATAAATAATAATAATAAACACTATTTACATAAATTACCAATAAATGTTTGTAATGCATTTATTATACAAGACTACTAGTATATAAGGCTGTTAGCAGCAGCCAAACTAATTTGAATACTTAGGATGCTACTCATCTTTTTACTATAAACCAAAAAACATAAATCCCTCACTTTTATTTTAATTCATAAAATACTTTAAAAAAATCAAAAATCCACTTTTGCTAGTTTTTTTTAGTGATCTCTACTATAATTATGCAAAGTTTCAACGTTCTAGATTGTCTAGAGGCTTCTTAGTGGTGTGGAAAAACACATACATGATATAGTAGAATATTCCTCAAGTTCCAGATAACTATCGGAAGAAAGAAAAAAAGAGAGCAGAAAACCCAACTTTGTTTCTTGTAAAAGATAGAAGGGATCACTGTCACTCACTCGGCTCTCTTCAACTTGCAATTTACTTGGTCGGGTAATCTGACAGTGTCGTTGCCAGTGCTCTTCTAGTTAGTGTTTCTACAATTGTTACAGTAAAATCAAATTTAATAAAAAAGACATTTCATTTATAATTTTATAATGATCAATAACAGTCCCATTAATAAAATTAATGAAAAGAGGTAGACTAAAAAAAAAAATATACTTAATAATGACACATTATGTACTGCAAAATGAAATAAAAACAAATTGGCAGGGTATAGAAAGAACAGTACAGTATTTTTATATGATTAAAATTATGTAGCTTACCACTTTTAAAACTGCTTGTATATAAAAAAATATTCGTCCTTAACATTTTATAAATGTTTATTCTCTACAACTCATGTGCATGTCAAACTATACCAAATTTCAACCCCATGCATAAATCACTTTGCCTTATAAATTGTAACGCAAAAAGTATAAACTAGCAAATTTGACTTCTTATTGCTATACACTTGTTAAAATTGTGCAATAAAATTATAATGGTTGAATAAAAATTAACTGATCGCTAATATATTGCCAAAGATTTCTGTACATCCATCATAGACTCACTGCCTTAAAATATGAGTGAAGACTGACCCTGGGCATGGGACAACTCCTGTATAGCTCAGTGGTAAAAGCATTGGTGTACTAAGCCAAAGGTTCCGAGTTTGATTCCCATGTCCAGATGCTATTTTTCAATCCAAAGAATTTGATATTTAGATGTGACTCTAACTGTACTTAAAACTATAATAGCTTGGCTATTTATCCATCATGATAAGCACATTCATACAGTTGTCATTGTACTATTGGCAGCATAAAGCCCTCCTGAGTTGAAGATAACTGTGTTATTTGTTATTGTGTAGCACAGCTATCTGTGTAGTCCTGGCACCCATTTTTCTACTCATATACTCTTATCCAACAAATATTATCACTCCTCACTTAATTTCTCATTTATCGCTTTAGTCATGGTCATATTATTGAACTTCAATATGAAGTATTCATACTGGCTTTAAGTTCAGTAGTCCGTTGATAGATGACACTACAATAACTTATTGCAATGAAATGTTGATTCGCGTCCACACCAGGAAACGTTCAGGCAAACAAAGATGTTCAATGCCCGTGCCACGGAATGGACTAATTGATGGCCGATATGTATCTGATGATTTCTCTATGCTTATTACAGACTCTTCCTTAAAATATGAGTAAAGACTGACTTTGGGCATAGGACGACTTCTGGAAGGCTCAGTTGTAAGAGTAGTGGCATACTAAGCCAAATGTACCGGGTTCGATTCCCATGTCCAGGTATCATTTTTCAAGTTAAAGAAATTGAAAATATAAGCTAACAATGGACCGAGAATGTTCTCACAGCCTTTAACAATAAAGCATGGAATCCCGTCTGTCTAGATTAACTCTTAATTTTTTAATTGCATTAGCAACATCTACAGGTGTATTGTGGCATGGATACAAAGACATATTAATTTCAGTAACAAGGTAGGTGGCCGTGACAGGTAAGGCAGAGTTATACACTGGATGAAAGTAGGTTCCAAACTCATTCACATTTAATAAATAATGTTATAATATTGCCATTAATTTCTAGGTTTGATGGGGATTCTCTATTCACATAATTATTTTTAACAAATTTCCAAAAATCCATGGGTTTACTTTTGAGACTATTTTCTATTAAGTACATCCAAATGGCTTTATCTATAGTTAAAGATGTCCAAACTAATTTAAGAAAGTCGGTAAAACGCAAATAAAAGGAACATTTTATTTTTTCTAACTTTTTGAAGGTTTCTTTTTCTCCAAATATAGTTTTAAGCTTTAAAAAAAAATTAATGGAAATTTTGAAAAGGAATTTAAAGAGTATGAATTTTGATTATCCTTAAAAAAAAATTGGTAAAGTTATCTGTTGCCACATTAACATCAGTAGTATAATAAACACAAGACCAATCAGCAGTGGCCAGGTCATTGTAAAGATTGATGTAATCAACATGTACATAATCAATATATGTGGTGGGGATAGCATTATTTTTAGTAGCAATCGGTACATCTAGTGTAATAAGTAAGGGCAGATGAGGAATACAAATATTTACTAGTGGCTGATTGGTGGAAACTAGCAAAAACATAGTATACAAGGTTAGTACTATTACTATCACTTGCTTTAAATTGTTCTAATTCGATTGTATTAGTTGATGCAAGAAGTTGAGTAACTTTTAATTTTATGTATAAATCAGAAATATTTTGGGCTTGATGAAATTTTCAATATTTCAGGGCAGTTTAGATCACCTAAAAGTGTTTTTCTAAAAGGATTGGCCAAAGCACCTTCGATAAATGTAAAGTAATAACAAAATATTTCAACTGTTGTTTGGGGAGCAAGATATAAGTTCTATATTGATAGAATGGTCTAAGGCAGGGTGGTCCAACTTTTTCATCCCAAGGGCCAAATCTACTTAGTTTACACTGTGGGATAAAGATATAATGTATCATGTTATCCCACCAACTTAATATAAGCCTACAAAAAACACTTAATAAACAGTTGTTACTTTCAATGCTTATATATTATGAATTGTATTTCTGGTTGGAAGATTTTTTTTTCAAATTTTACTGCCAAAAAATTTTTTCTTAATCTCCTAAAAATGTATTATGAAATATGCACCCATAATATATACATTCACACAACAACTTAGCATTATAAATAGGCTATGTTTATACATATTTTAATGATCAAATAAATGCATAATAAAATGCATTAATGATAATTTTGAAAAAAAAATTATTTGAATAACTAGCTATTTCACATCTCCCACCTATGGTTTACCTTTAAATCTCCTCCAGGATACTGTTAGGGCAACATTTGGAGCACACTGGTCTAAGGCATTATTTTTATGTTAGACTGGCCTGCTGATGACGGGGAGATCAGTGTTCAAATCCTGGTTGGGTCTACTTCGGGTGGGTTTTCCTAAATGGTTTCCCACTCTCCTTCCACTCAAATGTGGGTTGCTTACCTCTAAAATGCTTCCTTGCTCATCCCTACCTTAGTAAAGTAATTATCATATGTGTCTGTATAACCTGAACAGGTAGTAAGACGCAGTCATAAAAAGAACAAAAAGTTCCCAATTAACAGTTTTAGTTATCAAGGGTTGGCATTTCAATCTAGACACTTTCCATATTATTTTCTAGATAAGTTCTTCTGACCACACCAGAAATAGTCAACACGTAATATTAGTGTACCACCACCTCTTGAAACAGTAGCTCTGCCATATAGCCTATCAGATCTATAAACATTAGAGTTAAGGGGAAAGTAATTTTCACTAACATGATTACTAGAAAGCCAAATTTCAACACACCCATAATAAATAATTCATTCAAACAAACACTATTAAATAATTAATTGACTTTAGTTCAAAGATCACAAACATTTTGATAAAATAATATAATGTCACTAGTATTCACTAAGAGTTGGATTAGATGGGATTCTCTAGGTCTCAGTCACTGGTTACTGGTCACTGGTCACTGTTGGGGCAAGTCAAGGTCAGATGTGAAGGTAACTTTTGCAGGGGCATACACACTGGGAGGCTTCTTGGTGATGGTCTGCTCTGGAAGCAACCACCCTTGGAAGGGAGCAATAAAGCTGTCAGAAGCCTAAACTTTTGTATTATTTACCAAGCGAAAAGCATTCTTTTCAACAGAAATGTGGAAGGAGGGATATGAGCTAAACTTTTGTATTATTTACCAAGCGAAAAGCATTCTTTTCAACAGAAATGTAGAAGGAGGGATATGAGCTAAATTTTGTTTTCAATTTTGGACAAGGTATTTAAGATTAATTTCTTCAGCCAAATGAGACTTGATGTCAAGGGAATAAACTACCGGAGAAAAACTAGCTACATAGAGATTTAAAACAAAAAATTGTTGATCGTTTGTATCCCAGTGGTTGTCTTGCTACAAGTCGGCAAATTACACACACAAGAACGCCGAACTGTGAATCCTCACATGTGTTGGAATTCACCAACTTGGTGGCCCAGCTGATTGTTGTGTACCAAATTTGGAGTCCACAAAAGTGTTTGTATTATTGGAATTTAGAGCATGGTTAAAGTAAATTTAGGTTAATTTTGTGATTTAGATAGGTGAGAAGTAGATGATGGAGAGTTTTGAGTAAAGGAAGCTAGAGTATAATGAGAAACTAAAGAATATTGTGTTTCAAGTAAAAATAGACGTACTGGAGACTTACACACTAAAAGTTCTGAAATTTGGGATTTCAAAACAGTGTTAACATTGATCAAATCCCCTTTACCTTAGAATAAATATCAGCAACCATGCTTATCAGGGAGTTTAACAGTTGTTTGATAATTGCTTTCCAATTTGCTGATTAAATATTGAGTATATCTTCATAAGACTGCTTTCATAGAGTAATTTATTTTCAGACTTAAGGGACTCCCTAGAAAAGAGTATGTGGATGTAGATTTGGAGAAGGTATTATTCCCAAATTAAGATTTCGCCTTTTTTATATAGAGGACACTTTAAATAGAAAAAAAAACTCATTTCTACTTGGGTAGTCTAGAGCAGTGATCTTCAACCTTTTTTGAATCAAGGGCCACTTTTTCCCCAGCTAAAATGTTGCGGGCCACACCTTACATAAAACATGTCACACACAATCTAATATTCCAATTTCATGTTTGTACAGTTGTACCCAATGTAATTTGGCCATACTGTTAAAATAACCTAAAATCTAAAACAAATCATAATAAAAATGTTAAAATTAAAGTTTAAAACTAAGTTTATTTAATAGAAAATAAATTTTTACCCATATAAAAAGGTTTTGTTAAAAATGTTTTAAGGTCTAATTTTAATGAGACACTTGGCAACGCTTTTTACTAACTAATTTTTCAATATTGGCTTTAATGCCAGATGTACTTATTTGAAGGGAGCTTTCTAAGTGGGCAGTCAGTCGGTTCCTCAATTTCGACTTCACAATGTTCATCCTTGAGAAAAGTTGCTCACAGCTGTAGGTACTACCAAAGAGTGATGCTGTTAGCAGAGCATGAGTTCGGAGATTTGGAAATTGTTTTTCTTCAACATATTTTGAGTAAAATGTCAAAAGATCTACATTCATATATTTCTCTTTTAAATCTGTATTACACTGCAACTCAATAATCTCTATTTGCACATTGCTCGGCACGTCCTCAACATCAACATTAAATGGATAGGAAAATATGTTGAACAATTTTTCATTGAATTTGAAATCTTGGAAACTCGTGTCAAAATCAGACCTTAGATTGGTGAATGCAGTAATGTATTTTTTGTTGTTACTAACTCCATATTAGGATAATCTTGGGAAGTGTGTTAATTCACCTTTTTGTAGTTGAACTTCCCACAGACACAGTTTGTTTTAAAATGCCTTCACTTGGTCAAACAGTTTATGTATCAAACTGTTCTTACCTTGTAGTCGTATGTTCAGGTCGTTTAGGTGCATAGAGATATCAGTAAGATATGCAAAATCAGCCATCCATTCATGATCGTTGAACTGATGGACAGGCTTTCCCTTATCATGAATTCACAAATTTCTTCTTCCAGGTCAAAAACTTTCTTCAGTAACCTACCTCTACTGAGCCAGAAAACCTCTGTGTAATAGAGTACATCACCATAATCTTGAGTCCATATCCTTAAGGAATGTATTAAGTGTCTTGTGGTTCATACCTTGGGATCTGATGAAGTTTACAAACTGTTTTTCTATTTTCTCATGCACATCAGGTATGTCCCTTCGTGTTCTCCCCTTCCCCCTCATCTTTCCCTGTAAGAAAATAGGACATCTCTAGTTTAAAAAAACTCCTCCTCAATGCAGCCTGGTGACAGTTTTGTACTTTATGATCGCTCAATATTTATTGATTTAGCAATTATAGATTAAAAGCTCAGTACTATTTTTATTGTTATTGAAATTAGTTTTTACTGGCATATTGTGTGTCATTAATAACGTAAAATAATTTATCTAAGAAATTACATTAAGAGGGTGAATTTTTAGGAAATGCATTCACTGGAACAAAGGTGGGGAAATTAAAAAGGGAAAATAGTACCATTAGTATAATCGGTCAGGAGTGAACTCCTTGCCTTGCGATTTATGAATGTAACAACCTAGAAAAACTTGGTCGGAGTTGCTTCTACGCAACTGAGCTTGACTGGTGTTCTAGTCTCAGACCTGAAAGATAAAAACTCTGCTATAATCTCAATTAAGTGCACTGATTTAAAAAAAAAATTCACATTGTGATTTTTAATTTGATTTTCTCATTTTCACTCGAAACAAAATTTCCCAGCAGAATTTAATACTAGTGCACTTCTAATTTTATATCCTCATATTCCCAACTCCATTAAATTTCTTTTGTTAGTTCTCATTGTGTTAAACATGCTAATCCTTACTAAATAAAAAATCATGGATAGATAGGGCTTAAACAATTTAATAAAATTAGGTACACCTCATTTTCAATGAAAGGTAGTAGAGTAGTCTTACATCGACAATGGCATAGCTTATAAGAAAGAAGCATAGTGTAATTCACCAAGGTCAGATTACTACCTTTCATGGTATGAGGTAATAAAGGCACCATCCACTACATAGATTATAAAATAAGAATGCGTTAACATAAACTCAATATGTATATTTAGAGACATGGAAATGAACACTGATGCCAAATATTAATAAAAATAATTTTTTTATATTATAAAATATGGTACCTAGAGAACCTATTTGCAGTGGTGCACTCAGGGGAGGAGATTAATTTTTATAAGTTTGCCAGCAAAGAACCACTCCAAATAGCTTCTAGAAGCATATAAAATTTTCAAAAATTTGCTGAGAGAGTACCATTCCACATATCTTGGGGATGCATCTAGTTTTCAAAAAATTGCCAGATTAGGGGTACAAAGTGGCTTCTAGGGGCATGTAATTTTCATTCCAAATAGCTTCTAGAGCATTTCTTTTAAAAAAAATCTCCTGAGTAAGACTACTTTAAAACGCTTCCAGAGGAAACTAATTTTTTTTTAAATTCCCGACAAGGACTTTTTCAAATTTTCAAAAGAAAATTACAAATAGGTTCTAAGAGGATAAACTTTCCTTTCAATATTCTCCTGAAAAGGATCCTTGGTCTCCCCTATGGGTTGGAGGATTTTTTTTTTTTCTAACTGCCCCTCCCCCTTCATTAATAGGGTTCTGCCACCACTGATACTTTTCTTCGAGTAAAACACTAACAGTGTTCTGGTTTGATAGGGAAATATTATGGTAAGTCTACTATTACACATGTTAAATGTGCCCCAAATATTACTAATTGAAAAAAGTACTAGAAAAATATCTTTGATACATTTTATCTAAACTAAGGTCACTTATAATGATTGAAATAACTCCCTTAATAACATCTGGACGCATTAAGAACTGTTTTAACCTCAATTAGTTATGGATCCGTGCCCCTTAAATCTCTCCTTCCCCTCTTCCGAAATTATATTCTGGACACAACCTTGATTGCCCACCCCCAAAGAAAAATTTTGATATTTGTGGTAAATAAAAAATTGTATTTTGTTTAGAAAATAGTTAGATTTTGATTTTTTAAAAAAGGTCAGTAAATGGTAAAAAAAAATCAGCTATTACGTAAGTTGTATTGTGTAACAAATATAAAAATTACTTTTAATATATTTATATACCATATAAACCAAAGAGAGGAGTTTCAAATTTAGTTTTCTTAAACATAGATTATTTTTCTTCTTCTTTTGTTTATTAATAATTCTTCGCACATGGAAGCTGCATACAAACTATATCAAATTAGGATGTTCAACATCTGGCTACCAACCTTTTGGAAGTTCCTTCATGTACAATCCTAAGCTAACCATTGCAATCTCCAATCAACTATGGCAATCGATAAATTAAAATAAGTTCTATTTTTGAAACAAAATCTTTTCTTGCCGTCAAACTGAATGGAAAAACTAACACTTATCCTTCAACAATATTTGACAAAGCACGCTCATAAGATAAGTGAAAGGAAGTAGTATGATTTTTAAAGACAGATGTTGGAATAAAGAACATAGCAGTTTACCAACGAGTGTAGATGAAATAATTGACTATTAGAGAAACATTTTGAATAAATGAATATGATGGTTTCCCAAAGAGCATCATAATTAGCCGAGCAATGTCCCCAGAAGTTGTTTATTTTACATGTTTATGTTGCTTTTAAATTTGCACTAGATTATTGTTTGATTTTTACCTATGTAATCACAACCCTGATGGATTCCCTTTAAAATAAAGTATATACATGTACATATACATATATATACACACATATATGTGTATATATGTATATGTACATGTATATACTTTATTTTAAAGGGAATCCATCAGGGTTGTGATTACATAGGTAAAAATCAAACAATAATCTAGTGCAAATTTAAAAGCAACATAAACATGTAAAATAAACAACTTCTGGGGACATTGCTCGGCTAACTATGATGCTCTTGTTAATGGTCTTGTTGTTGCTTGTTGGGGTCTTCTTTTGTGTTTCTGGCAATGACTTTGTAGCTCTACTTGAAACAAGAAAGAAGTTGGAGTGTCTTTGATTCCTTATGGCTATTGGGTTTCTTTCTTGTATTTAGTATTTAGGAAGGTCTTATCTGTGTTTGAGCACCTTTGAAGAGACAAAACTTAAGCATAAAAATGCCTCCAGGGTGATATATAGTCTTAGGATGAGTTTTGCATGATTCTCAATAAGTTCTATAAAGTCCTCGTGTTTTCGTAGCAGCCAAGTTGATTATTTAAAATGTAATTTCATTATTAATATGATTTTAATAATGATAAGTTGGTCAGCCTTTACCTTGAGTAGGCGTGTGTTTATACTGAGCTCCACAAGTGACCCCATTCTATGTCAGTTTGCCTATACCTAAGCCTGGCATGTAGATTTGTTAAATATGCTGGACAGTGAGGACATTTGTGCAAAATGCCACCAAAAAAACTTTGGCTGACGGAGATTTGTTTTTCTGGGACTTGTAATGCAAGGTTTCATCTAGACCACTGGTCTTCAACCCACGGACCGCAGGCAACTTGAGGCGCGCCGAGAAATTTTATGCGGCCCACGGACCAATTTTACATACAACAATTTTTATGTTTGAAGATTCTGTAAGATACATTTTTTTTTAGGATTAAAACTCTAATCTGATAATTTTCGCGATGCTTATGCAGCATGTGGCAACACTGAGACCCAAATCCTCTAACTGGGAATTCTCGCGATACTTATGCAACACGTGACAACACTGACACTCAAGGTCAAATATATGGCTGACTTCCAGCTATCCTCACTCCCTCCTCTCTCAGTACGCATCAGTCTGTTGTGGTGTGGTGTTGTTTGTACTTTGTTTGGTACATTACTTTTTGTATTTAGTTTTTTAACAATGGCTGCAAGCACAAGCAAAAAGCGAAAAATTAAGGAAGAGGGAAAGTTGTTCAATGAGAAGTGGACGGACTTGTATTTTTTTGTAAATATTAAAGCGAAACCAGTTTGTTTGCTATGTATTGACACAGTAGTGGTGTTGAAAGGAAGACGATTTAGAGCGGCACTACAACTCGAAGCACTCGTCTAAAATGGATTCAGTTAAAGGGCAACTGAAATCAGATAAAGTGGCCGATTTGAAGAAAAAACTGCAATGTCAACAAACGTCATCTGAGCAAAATATCTGAGAAAATAGCTTTGGAATCAAAGCCATTTACAGATGGCGAATTTGTAAAGGAGTGTATGGATTCGGCAGCTTAAGTTCTGTGTCCATCACAAAAACATTTGTTTGCTTTTCAGGAGTAACTGTGACCAGAAGGAATGAAGAATTAGTGAGCGATATTAAGAATATACTCAAAGAACTTGCTTCTCAGTTGTTTTTTTTCACTGGCCCTCGATGATAGTACTGACATTATAGACACTGCCCAGTTAGCTATTTTTACCAGGGCAATTTATTCACAATGACTTTACCATAATAGAAGAAATGGCCGCTTTTTTTTCCAATGAGTGGCACTACTAAAGGCAGTGATATTTTTAATTCTGTGTCTTCAACTTTGGAGCGATACGATTTACAGTTGAGCAATCTCTCCGGAGTAGTTACTGACGGAGCTCCTGCTATGGTAGGGGAAAATGAAGATGTTGTGGCACCAACACGAAAAAAAACTAGTACTGCTACATGTCAAAATGTCAAATTCATACAATATCATTGCATTATACACCAAGAAAACTTGTGCGCTAAAAGTGTGTGCTTCAAAGATGTTATGGACGATATAACAAAAATAGTAAACTTCATCAGATCCCAAGGTATGAACCACAAGATATTTAATACGAGGGTCATCCAGAAAGTAAGGTTAGAAGGGCTCCTGAGGCCGGGGGAAATTTTTTGTTTCAAATTTGGCGCACCTGGCATGTAGGGGGGGATCTTAATGGTCAGTTTGTTTGATCCCGCAAGTTTGTCGGCAATTTTTTTCAGTCACAGTAAATTCTTCCGATGGAGAGGTCGTCGCGCGCTCGCGCCACCTCTTGTCCGTGCGAGATCCGCGCGGTCATTAGTTTTTTGACTTTGCAGAACAATACCGCCGCGAATATCCATCGGAAGCTCGTGGAAGTTTATGGTAGTGATGGGACGAGTCGACAACATGTCACGAAGTGGGTTAGGTTGTTCAGAGAAAGCCATACTAATACTCACGACGAGGCAAGGAGTGGGAGACCATCAGTGATTTCTGACGAACTTGTGCTAAAAATTGAAGAACAAGTGCGAATTGACCGCCGTGTGACGCTTGACAACCTTCAAGAAAAATTTCCTAACACTTCTCGAAGTCTCCTTGGTGATATTGTGTCAGAAAAAACTTGGTTACAAGAAGTTGTGTGTCAGATGGGTGCCCAGAATGCTCAAACTGGAGCACTGTCAAAATCGCGTGACCGCCGCGCGTGAATTTTTGGATCGTTTTGCACAGGAGGGAGAAGCTTTTCTAGACTCTATCGTGACGGGGGATGAGACGTGGGTGTGTTACTACACCCCAGAATCCAAAAGACAATCACTTCAGTGGCGTCATTCATCTTCCCCAGACATAAAAAAGTTCAAGACAACCCATTCAGCCGGAAAAGTCATTGCATTTGTTTTTTGGGGCCGTAAGGCGGTCCTTTTGGTGGATTTTATGCCTAAAGGGACTACCATTAATGCAGAGGCTTACTGCAATACCTTAAAAAAAACTCAGAAGAGCTATTCAGAACCGCAGAAAGGGAATGCTGACCCGGGGAGTCAGCCTCCTGCATGACAACTCCAGACCCCACACCGCGTGAGTTTCACAGGAGCTGCTGACATCGTTTGGATGGAATATTGTCACCCACCCCCCTATTCACCCGACTTCGCGCCTTCGGACTATCACCTTTTCACTAAACTAAAGGCGTTTTTGGGGTGGGAAACGTTTTTCCAACAATCAGGAGGTCGAGGAAGCTGTGGAAGAAGTAGCTGAAAGAGTTGGCGGCAGAGGTCTATGACACTGGCATACAAAAGCTGGTGCCCCGACTATAGAAATGTCTCGATCTCGAGGGCGATTACGTTGAAAAATAGTTTAATATATTTGTGAAGTATCCTATGAATTTCAATTAAATACAAGCATTTTTCGATCCTAAATAAATGTTGTAACCTTACTTTCTGGATGACCCTCGTACATTCCTTAAGAATATGGACTCAAGATTATGGTGATGTACTCTAGTACATGGAGGTTCGCTGGCTCAGTAAAGGAAGAATACCGAAGAAAGTTTTCGACCTGAAAGAAGAAATTTGTGAATTCATGGCAAGTAGGGGCAAACCTGTCCATCAGTTCAACAACCATGAATGGATGGCTGATTTTGCATATCTTACTGATATCTCTATGCACCTAAACGACCTGAACATACGACTTCAAGGTAAGAACAGTTTGGTAAATAAGCTCTTTGACCAAGTGAAGGCATTTTAAAACAAACTTCGTCTGTGGGAAGTTCAACTACAAAAAGGTGAATTAACACACTTCCCAACATTATCCTAAAATGAAGTTCGTAACAACAAAAAATACATTACTGCATTCACTGATCTAAGGTCTGATTTTGACACCAGTTTCCAAGATTTCAAATTCAATGAAAAATTGTTCAACATATTTTCCTATCCATTTAATGTTGATGTTGAGGACTTGCCGAACAATGTGCAAATAGAGATTATTGAGTTGCAGTGTAATACAGATTTAAAAGAGAAATATATGAATGTAGATCTTTTGACATTTTACTCAAAATATGTTGAAGAAAAACAATTTCCAAATCTCCGAACTCATGCTCTGCTAACAGCATCACTCTTTGGTAGTACCTACAGCTGTGAGCAACTTTTCTCAAGGATGAACATTGTGAAGTCGAAATTGAGGAACCGACTGACTGCCCACTTAGAAAGCTCCCTTCAAATTAGTACATCTGGCATTAAAGCCAATATTGAAAAATTAGTTAGTAAAAAGCGTTGCCAAGTGTCTCATTAAAATTAGACCTTAAAACATTTTTAACAAAACCTTTTTATATGGGTAAAAATTTATTTTCTATTAAATAAACTTAGTTTTAAACTTTAATTTTAACATTTTTATTATTTGTTTTAGATTTTAGGTTATTTTAACAGTATGGCCAAATTACATCGGGTACAACTCTACTAACATGAAATTGGAATATTTGATTATGTGTGACATGTTTTATATAAGGTGTGGCCCGCACCATTTTAGCTGGGGAAAAAAAAGGTTTAAGATCACATGTCTAATATATGTGTTGGGTCGCGTTTGTTAGTCAGACCCGGGTTCGTCTAATTAATGGCCTGCTTTATACCATTCTTCCTCCTATAATTCCTTCCAATTTCTTTTTTTTACCACATCTTACTGCCCATTCGTGTTATATGCTCATGTACTAATTACACTAATGGTTTTAAGGATCAGGAAGTTTATATGTATATGAACTCTACCCGCATTTGCATGGGAGTATGGGAAACCATTTTGGAAAAACCACCCACAGTTCACCTGACCGAGAGTCAAACCTCGATCTTCTGTCATCGGTAGGTTAGTCTACTTCAAGAATCGCACATTAGACCATGCGACCACCAAACAGGGTGCTTCCATTCTTCTCCTCTCACATGTACACTTTCTGTTATGTGCTCCTTCCATCTCTTTCTTGGCCTTCTTTGCGGCCTCTTTTCTACATACTTCATCTCCATCATTCTCTTTGTCATCCTTATTAGATGTCCATACCCTTTCACTCTTGCTTCCTCTACTATCTCCTGTATTCCTACTCTTTCATGGATAACTTCATTCCCATGATCTTCTTCCCCATACCAATAGCAATGGTGAGAGTGCACTTCCCTGCTTCATCAGTTTTTTTTATTTGGAATCACTCTGTCCGTCTCTTCTCTGTCTTAACAAAACCCATGTTATTCTCATACATGCTCTTCAACCTGATTCCAACTCTTCTTTCCACTCCAACCTCCTCCATCACTTTACAGTCTTAATTTATACCCACACTATCATATGCCTTCTCCATAGCCATAAATATAACTATCAAATTCTTCCAAATTTTTTTATTTATTTCCATCAGCTTCCTTATAGTGAAAATCAGGTATATTGTAAACATCTGTTAATAAATTCATTGTTCCTTTCTCCACCTTCCTTTTCATTCTCTTTTCCAGTATATTGTCACATATGTTTGTATATTAGCACATGAGAATTATTCCCTTTTAATTCACACACCTCTTTCTTTCTCCTTTTTAAAGAATTGAAACTATAACTCCCTTATTCCAATCTCCAGGTACCCTGTGTTCTCCCTCTATAACTCTCTCAGCGTCCTGTGTAACCATTGCATTCTCGTTCTTCTTGTAGCACATATTTCCAAAGTAAGTTAGTCCACACCTTGTACTTTTCCCTGTTTACTGCTCTTTTAAAGCATTTTCCACCTCTTTCTATGTTGTGCCTACTCTTTCCTCTTGTAATTGTTCATGGTCCTCTGATTCACTCTCACTCTCCTACTCTTTCTGGTTGAACACCTCAAAATATGGTCCTATAGTTCCGTTTCTTCTTCCGTCTTTAAGATTCTTCCCTCATCAACCATTATTCTAACTTCTTGTATTTTCTCTCTCCTTCTGTTTCTTAGTGCAATATAACACCGTCTTACTTCCCTTTGCATTCCTTTCCAGCATCTCGGTCCATTTTTGGATCCAAGCCTTTCTGGCTTCTTCTACCACACACTTTGCTTTTTTCCTCTTCCTCCTATACCTTTTCTCTGTTACCTCATTCCTATTTTTAAAATTCCTTCTGAATGCTTTATTACTCTCCTCCACTGCTCTTTCACCCTGTCGTTTCACCATGGTGTCTCCTTCCACTTAACTTCTCTGCAGCTACCACCAAACTGTTCTTAAACTTGTCCCATTCCACCTCAACACTTTGCACCTTATCCTTGGCCATTAAGCTTCTTGCCTTTCATAGGTACAACTCTCCTTCCTCATTATTTTTTAGCCTCCAAACTCTTAATCTTTCTTGTTTTACTACTTTTCTCAAACATTCTCATCCCTTTATGTCCCCCACCAGCAACATTTGGTCACTATCTAAGGACACACGTGTTATTACTTTGATGTTTAGAGTTTGCATTTTCATTTCTTCACAACCTTTGCTCACTCTCCCAGCTTTATTTAGTGATTTTATGGCTTTCTCTTTTCTCCTTATAGCAGCTGTTTGCCACTTTAATTTTATTTCTTGCATATATCTCTAACAGTCTTCTACATATTTGTTTCTTTTTCCCCATCCTTTGCTCGTAGCACATCTTCAAACCTTTCTCTATTTTCTAATACTTTTGTGTTAGCTAAGATCCCACATTCCTGACACACATTTCCCATATACCTTTCTAAATATTCCGCTAATATGTCCTTTTCTCCTGCTGGGCATCCCACTTGTGGTGAACACACATGTTTCACACCCCAACCTTTTTTTCTCTATTTGATATTGCTATCTTTATTATTCAGTCATTCAAACCTACTACCTCCGCCTTCTGCCCTTCTCTCACTACAAAGCGTACTTCATACCTTTTCCCATCCAATTCAAAATGAAGCCATTCCTTACTTCTCACATGCTGCTCCCTCTCCGCTTAGTCTTGCTCAGACCCAGGACAGCCAATCTCCTCTCCTCCATCATATTGACAATTTCCTCCACTCTTCCTGTCATTGTACTTAAGTTCAGAGTCCCTATTTGTAGATTAAGGTTGCCAAAAAAAATTCATTCTAGCAGTTTACTTTATTTTATTGAGTGGTTTGTTTCGGCGACTCTCTTACTAAGCCTGTCATGGCTTTCACCTGAGTAGTGGGGTTGCCACCTATAGGTCCTCAGGTAAACCTTCTTTTGGTGGTAGCCTTCCTTAACCGAGGCTACGGGTGCTGTCGATGACTTAACTCATCATCACCAACCCTTACAGCTCACCAAGCTAGGAACCAACTGACCAAACCTGGTTCCAATGATGGTTTTGGCCCTGGCCAGGCTTCTGTTGGGGTTCAACCCAATCTCCACCAGGTTACTCAGACTCCAGGGTACACCACTTGAGTGGTTAGCTGGTATGGTACAAGTTTCTAAGATGTTAATAAATTAATAAAATCAAACATTTATGCATTAAATTGTTTATTGAAACAAATACAACTTGATTATTTTATGTGAGGTGTACCCAATGTTTAGCAAGTATTTTAGAATTGGTTTTCTTTATAATGCGAATTTTTATTTAAAAAAAAATAAACATATTAACATGAAACTACATTAAATTGTAGCACTGTAATAGGTTCTATTTTTTAAATTAAAGTTATTTTTTAAATTTAAAGGAACTTACAATGTGGATTAAATATGAATACTTATCAATTCTATAACTAAATTCACATAAGCCTTAACTTACGTTATTACTGAGATTCAATTTTTTATTTATTACAAGAGTAATTTAATGATAATTTAATACCATTAAAAACACATTAATCGATTTTGCTTTGAATGAAGAGTTGAATCTAATCGATTCTTACAAAAATCCTTAAGTTAAGGACCAAGTGTTCTAAAATTATATGTAAGGAACATTTGTTTTGTGTGAATACTAAATAACAAAATAATATAAGATATCTAATACTAATGGAATAAAATCAAACATGAAAACATAATTAGAGTATTTAAATATACTACAGTCTAAATATCAAGATGTACCCTTTGTCTACCCCTTAGGGAAGCAAGCTTACCTTGCATTCTTCCACCATGAAATAACTTAGGTTCATAGTGTAATTAATCAAGCTAAGACTTTTACCTTTCAGAGTAAACAGAATGTACAGCTTTTAAATGCAACATTTTATAGCTTTGAAAATGACTTATGAAAACCCAGTCAGTGGGAAAATATAACCAATTGATTATAAAGGTCAATTGTGACGTTTACCAATAATAGAAATACATAAATAATACATATAAACCTAAATACTAAGTTGTTTTCTTTAGTCTAAAATTATTTATCAAATATAATGCAAAGTTATAAAGAAAATGTGTATAAAATGCCAAATAGTGGAGTGTAGAAACTTAATATTTTTTATAGAAATTGGATTGTATTGGTTGTTCAACATGAATGTTTTCACCATTTCACAAAAGTTTCAAGTGATTTTACAATTCAAATGAGGTAATCATGAGAATCTGTTTAACTGTGAGGCCCACACAATATATGAATTAAGTTCTGTCTTAATTTCTTTAATGAAATGTAGCTATATTATCAAATTTTGTTGACAATATTATTGTAATCTCTGATCATGCCACAAAGAATGAAAGCTAAAGAACACTGTAAATCCATCTAATTTGGCAAAAAGAGTTTGTTTAAGTGTGTTTACATCTGTATTGATATATAATTGTATATTACTATTTAAACTATCATTCATTAATTTAATAAAGATCATATCTATATAACTCTAAATATAAAATAACATTTTATTTTTATAATTATGTAGGCAAACCAACAATTACATAAATAATTTTTTAAAAGTATTAAAAATAAAATTCAGCATTGCAAAAAGTAACATATACCTCTGCATATACATGACCATACACATACATTTTTAAAGATTATACAAATGTTTTTTTTTAAACATTTATCAATTTGAGCCGTGTATGACAAAATTTTTGCATATTTTAATTTTTATTCCATATGTACACATACTATAATTATGCATATTGAATTTTTTAAATAAATTATAGCTATTGTTTGGGAGGACACATCACAGATTTAGTTTGACGGGAAAGTTATATAATTTGAAAAAGCATGAATGTTTTCTATGCAATGGCTTTACTCATTCATGCATTTATTAGTAATATGGTGATTAGGTAAACTTTTTCCCATTTTTTACTTATAAGTAAATGTTTTTCAAGCTGCCTAGGTTGTATTGAAACACAGCTTATACTCAAGTGTGACATATTGGCAAATATAGCTTGCAAAATGCTTTCTGTTAATTATTACATGAAAGACTGTCACAATTATGACCCAATGTTATAAAAAGTTAAACATTGAAAACTTTTAGAATATTATGCAAGAAGTTTAAGAAATTTCCAAGCAGGCTATTTCAAATTTTAGTTTTTTAAATTTAATTTCAAATAAGTTCTTAACTATATAACTAACAAAAATACAAATAAATATATATATATATATATATATATATATATATATATATATATATATATATATATATATATATATATATATATATATAGTTTCTCACTTTCAAACACACTATAGAGCTACTAAGCTTAATTGACCTGTTTCTAGTTTTGCAGTGCATGCAAAGTGAATCATTGGGTGATCATGAAGTTAACCTGTAATTTATGCCATTGTATGCCCCACAAAACTTAGGATAATTTCAGTTACCGTGAAAAGAATTCGAATGAAGTGTAGCATCATGTAATACACCATTATAAACTAATGTAAAGCACTCAATGCTATCACACTCTAA
This sequence comes from Timema cristinae, assembly GCA_039000515.1. Taxonomy (NCBI): domain Eukaryota; kingdom Metazoa; phylum Arthropoda; class Insecta; order Phasmatodea; family Timematidae; genus Timema; species Timema cristinae. The sequence goes on from JBCFYV010009882.1 coordinate 21,100,464, forward strand.
AATTTAGTATGTATGAATAGATATTATATTAACTATAATCCAAGAAAAGTACTGTAACAAGACTAAAGGTAAAGCTTGATTCCTTTAAGGTTTGCTGGATAGCGATGTGCTTATAGATTATGTTTTGCACTTTCATAAATATAGCCATGAGTTTATACTAGTCCCCCTTTACTCCATACATAATTAGCCAGGCTAACTTTTATAGTGCATCTTTAAGTGAAATAAGTTAAGAGGTGAGTTTCAAGAAATGGTGTGATTTGGGAGGTTTTAATTATTAAATATAGAGAATGTTTGAGGTGATAATAATTGCAGCATATTACATACATATGTGGGGTACAGCTGGTAGACCTTGAAGTTTTATGAAATGCTCTACTACTGGCAGGGGCTGATACAATATTGTAGTGGGAGGTATGAGGGACAGCATCTGGTAGTCATAAGTTGAGGAAAAGGCTTGGGACAGTGTTGTTTGTATAGGTATCGACAATTAGTGTATGTGTTTTTTTTAATGCTGTGATCTATTTTGTTGAGTGTATAATTAATTTATTCAGGTATTCTAATCATTGATGTGTTAAGTATTTTAGTTGAGTAATTTAATTAAGTATATTGTGTTTATTGCATAAGTGCAATCTTGAATAGTTAGCATTTTATTTGGTAGTAAATTAACCATTTACTTCTATATTCAAATAAGAATTATTTATGTTAATGTGTGAAGTAAACAAGCCCACAGCCCCTGGTTGTTTTATGGTATTAATTTGAGATGTTTAGGCCTACACACAATATTTAAAAAAATTTATATAACATTTTCAAAATTGATTAACTCTATTATATAGTGAAATAAATAACTGAATTGTGTTGATTTTAAAGCTTCCTTCCCTTCTTGTTACTCAATTCAAAATTGTTCAATTTTCAGCAGTGCATTAACTTCTATCCTTCATAAGGACAAATGATCAAATAAATTTTTTTAAGTGGGATGGGTCATGTAAATTATTTTATATTTAGTTGTAAAGTCTTTAGTCTTAACTAGTTTCCTGGTTGTGTTTTAATGTGGTTATTATTGTGTTCCACAAATCTTTAAAATCAAATCATCTCAGGTAGGTAGGTAGATAGGTAACTCATGAAGGTATAACAATGTAGTAATCTATGTATTTGATTCAAATGTAATATTACTTCATTAGATGTAAATTTATAAATTATATACCAAATGTAATTAGTACCTTAAGTTTAGATTTTAAGAGTCACAGATGAATAATTAATTCTTTGTTTATAGTAATAAATATCATAATACATTTTAATCGACTCACATAGGATTTTGGAAGGGAGAAACCTTAAGAAAATATAAATATATATATTTTTGGTTGACAATAATATTTTATTATATAATTAGAATAATTTCCTTTAATTTGATCCATCAAAATAATGTGAAAGCTGAGGATTATATGATTGTAAGTATTAATATATTAAAATTGTTATGGTAACTTTTTTAAGTATAAAAAAAAGTTTATTTTTATCTTAATCCGTCAGTAGATATTAGTGAGCACATAAAATTTAATTCAATCATCTATTAATTAGAATGTGTTTATCTGTATACATGAGCAAGCTATTATTAGAAGCATTACAAAAATAACAAATTGTAATAAAAATTATAACACCAATCATTTGTTAATACAATATTGTTGAATAAAATTGGTTATATTAATCTTAAAAGAGCTATAAATGAAATTGTATGGATTATAAAAATTAGGAATTCACTAAAAATTGTATTTGATATATTATATTTTTAGTTTAGAGTTTACTCGATTTTTTGGGTTTAATTAAAAATTAAAGGTGGTCCACTCTCCCTACCCCTTTCCAAATAAACGCAGGTTTGCAGACTAACAAATCATGTCAAATAAAATATATATTTTAGGCACATTGGACCATTTCTTCAGTACAGAACACTGAATAAAGTGTGACAATCATTTTAGCTTAAATCATGAAGTTTCCTGTATACATGTAAGTGCAGTAAGAATATTGATCACTTAGAAGAATAAAATGGTTGTTAAAGTTTAGTGGCATGTGTAAAATGGGTTAACATTAGTGGTGTAACAAGATTCAAGCAACAAAGCTAACTATTTTGTGTAGGTGGTGGTCCAGGTTTAATTCCAGACATGGCAGAAAAACTGTTTATCAGCAGGGCCCATATTTTGATGACTTAAGAATTGCCAAAAAATAAATAATATAATGACATTAAAACTGACTAAATTTATAGAAAATATCACCCAAAAATATTAACAAAAACTCTGTGAATGCAAGCCCTTCACAAATTAAAACCAAGATAAATTTGTACACAAATATTCTTGCATCTCACTAAACATGAATGATTTATAAAACACCTGTTTCATAAGCGACAGCTATTCCCTACCACAGAAATCTTTCCAGGTTAGTTGCAGTGCTTCAATATGCATCTGGATGTTCAAACCATAAAAGGAACGAGCATACAAAGTTCATTTTTAATCTTACATTATCTTGTTAGTTTGACAACTAACTGTGTGCTTAAAAATAATGAATTCCACAAAATATCAATATTATCCAACAATCCTAAAACAATTATTCACAGCAGGAAAAAATGACCTAGAAAATATACATTTCTACAGCAAAGGGATCATATACAGAATTTATGTGCACACGAGCAATGTCTGTGACAAAAAAAAAGTCATAAAAATCTGGGCTCTGGTTATCACAACAATGAATTAACAGCCTTTGTCGTCTCTGTTCTAGAATAGAATAATTTATAAGGAGTGTGCTGATCTAATCAATCATTTCAACAAGTGAACATTAAATACCTCCAATTAATAAAACTAATAATACATAGTCCCAAGAACCGCAGGTTTCTTATTATATGAGGTGGTAACACAATTTGTGTTTCGAGAAAATTGTCTAGGAAAAGATCTGGATTAAACTGGGTCAACTGTCTTAGTATGAGTAGTGGTGTGAATCAGAGGGTGACTGTATCCACATACTGTTGTGCAGTAAATATTACTGTTCGCTCTTAGCCTTTGTCGAGTCAGTTGCCGGCCACTAAGCATTACTACTGCAGCTTAATAATTTGTTGTGATGTTTTTTAAAGTTGTTATTTTTAAGTGCATTCAAATTTAGTGTAGTGTATTTTATATAGTGTTCTGTATTATCCGAGATTTGGCTATCCAAGGCCACCTTGGTTCTGTTAATCTCAGATAAACAGGACTCGTAATAACATTATCTCGAGTGTTCCTGTATGAGAATAAGGTTCCATTATAACTGAAAAAAAAAAATGTTAGTAGTAGTCAATATAGCATTTGAAAGATTTTTCCCAGAATTTTTTAGAAGTCTGTTTGGTGTTGCAAAATGTGCTTTGTGCAATCCACTATAAATGGAGAAAAATTTATGTGTAATAACTTCACAGATGACTAAGCACATACATTTTTTAAAAGACCTGAGCATTTTGCATGTTTAAGAAAAGAGTGAGACTTGTTTTAGAATAAAGTGATATAGGCCTTAATGTTATTAAGTTTTAAATTCTGTAATTTTATCACAATATAAATCTTTGTATTGTGATTATAACAATTGTTATGTTCATTAAAACCCATTTGTCAATTTAATGCTCGTTTTATTATACTCAAACGTTTTAAAATCTAATAAACAAAAGTGATTGAAAGTGAAATGTGTGAGTTATGCATAAAATCTCCAGTTGCTAGCCTTGTATTTAACTACAAGAATTACATCCATAACAACTTATTGTAATATTAGTATTTTAATATTGTCTTTCAGAATATAATAATTTGTAAGCTTATACACATATATTGTATTAACTGTAGTTATAGTTTGTGTATCTCCCAAATTATGAATTAAACTTAGTTTTGCGGCTTTCCCCAAAATCACACATATTACAAATGTAGAAAATGCTCTGAGAATTAGAGTATAAAATACAGTCTTTCATATAAAAATATATACATTCGATCACAATGAAACAACCATTAATCAAATAAAAGTGAAATAATGTATAGTGAAATCACTAAAACTAGTAATTTTTTCAAGTCTCATAAGAAGCTCTGGATGGAAAAATATAGTTTTCTTTTGTTAAATATACATTTCATTTTGCCCTATAAAATACACATAATGGAACAATATTAACTCTAAGCAAGACAAATTCTTCAATTCGAGACTGTCCTTTTAGTTTTGAGTCACAATACATATATTATGAAGATATGTCTTACAATATATATTAAATCCTTTGGTCAGCTTATTTTATGAGTAAGCTTGAAATTTAATACATTGTAAAAAGCTGTGTGTACCCTTGCAAGATTAACTATACTCATATGAGCCACTTAAGGTGATCCATGTAATTGCATTAAAAAAAATATATTTTACAATCATGAGAAAGGCTTTGAAATTTGAGTAAAATCAGTCTTACCTCCCAGACATAACACAAGGTTAAATCAATTGGCAACAATACAAATGTTATTCACTAAGTTAAGAATAGCACCAACATTGCAATGTTACATAAGAAATGCAAGTTGCATAAAACTTCCTCAAGGTCCCTTAAATACCACTATCAAGGGGTGAAAACTATACTTTAGGATGACACTTTAAATTGTAGTACAAGGCTAAGCAAGTTATTATGGCACTAAAAAACTCAGACCAAAGATTTATTACCATCCTCCTCAGTCCCCTTGCAACATAAATGGCTAAATATTTGTATAGTATATTCAAACACAGTTCCTTCAAATAGTACTTGTACTTGATGTAAGAAATAACTGGATAAACGTTTCACTGAGGTTCTTAGAGCACATCAAACTTCCACAATAAAATATGACTTCTTAAAAGAAAACTGTTTTGGAGACTCAAAAAGTAAGTTAAGAGTATATAAAAACACAAGTGTTTAAATATAGCTTTATTTACTAAGAGCGCACTCACAATTAAAACTTATGAGTTGATTCACTTTTAAAACAAACTATAGTGTTTTGTATTTTAACATAAAAGATGTATTAAATAATGGCAATAGATTTTTTTTTCCTATTGAGTTAAGTGAAAACTAAAAATATTTTATTTGATGAACGTACATAGTTGTTAAACTATACAAGTTGCTAAAACAAATACATTCAAGAAGGTAATTTTGTTTTTTAATATAATTTAATAATCTTTAGCTAAGATTAGATTCTAGAGATGTTTTGGAAAGCCAATAAAAATCCCTGATTATTGCTTTATTTGTCAAAACTAATATAAACCTACATGTATAGACTTGGGTCAGTGAACTAACCCAGATACTATATTTAGTTTCCATGTAATTTTAATAGTATCATATTCAAAATTTACATAGTTTCAAATAAAATAAAGGGGATTTAGTGAATAAGTTATGCTCAGTTGTTTTAACTACTTTAGTCTTATAATATCATATAAAATAAATTTATTTTAACATATTGTGAAATCAAAAAATATTCCTTTCTATTTGAATAGAACAATTAATACAATATTTCAGATATAAGCGCTCATCAATACGTTCAGTCTAATTGTAATTATAAATTTTTATTATTATGCCAAATTTATTGTGATTTAAGGCCTAGCAAGAAGGGCTCTAATAGTAAGTGCTATATTTGAATTCCTCCTTAGTATGCCAACTTCCTTCAATTACAAGTACTATCTATCTCAATGCATTTAGTAATTAACATTTCTTGAGATTGTTCTAGTTAGTTCTTCCAAATACTATAATCTTGTGGTTAATGGTGTTTACTGGCTTAGATCAGGGGTTGTGTAACTAGACCATTTACAAATTTATTAAAAGACAACTGACGAAAAAACTTAGGAAAATATATTTTTATGATAAAATGTTACTAAAAAATATTGTTTACAAAAGTAACAGAAAAACAGACTTATGTAATGAATAATGTGCATCTAAAAATAAAAAAATTGCAAGATTTTATTTCTACTTTATATTATCTTAAGATATATATGGTTAAGTGTAATAATCTAGATTAGATCAGTGGTTCCTAAAAGGTGGTCCGCGGACCCTGAGAGGCTCACGAACTGTTCCTAGTGGGGTCGTGACAGCCGCCAAAATTTAACAAAGTAAAAAGTTAAAATAATAATTAAACATTTGTAGCCCTAATTTTAATCAATAAAAGCTTCCCTTCCTTCTCACCCGCCTACAGTGATTAATGTGCATCCCAATGTTATTGTTTTTGTTCTCGGACTGACGAGTCGAGTTGTCACGTCACTCATCATATTGCACTGCTAGTTATCAGACATTGCAAAGTTATTCAAATTGATTTGTTACATTTTATTGTTTTCGTGTGATTGTTTTCAATCATAAACCGTTGCCTTACAAGTGGTTTGTTTAATAGAACAATAAGTGAATTTGAAGAGGAATAATTGATTGAAGAAACTCAAAGTGATTTAAGTGATGAACCTAAATGCTCCAAAACTAACCTTAAAAATGAGCAATCGAAGAGTAGTGGAAGTGCGAAAGTAAGAAAACATAATGGTGAATATTTACAACTAGACTTTACACTTGTAGGCTGTGAAGTTAATCCAAGGCCACAGCGTGTTATTTGTTTGGAACTTTTTCCAAATGAATGCATGAAACCAGCTAAATTGTGCCGTCATCTTGAAACTAAACATCAAGAATATAAAGGTAAGTCTTTGGAATCCTCTAAAATTAAGCTAGTAGAATTAAAAAGCTGACAAAAATGCTATTAAATCTCAAACTTGCAATGTGAATGAGAATGCTACCTTAGCTTCATATGAAGTTACTCAGCTTACTAAAAGAAATTACTTAAACTGCTATGATCCAAAAGAAACCTTAATGTATTACCACAAGAATAGAAGGAAATTAAAATAAGTACCCACTTTTAAAAAGGGAGATAAAACAGTGTAGTAAACATAGAAGTTTCTCATTACAACCAACATGCTACAAAATTTTATCTAAGATAATTTTAATGAGATTGACATCATATATAGAGGAAATAATTGGGGATCAACAGTATGGATTTTGACGAAATAGATCAACAATAGATCATATTTTTATTATTCAGTGTATATTAAAAAAAATTGAAATAAAACATGACATTACATCAATTGTACAAAGCTTCAAAAAGAACTATGATTAAGTGAAAAGAAACAAATTAAGTGAAATTTTAGTGAAGTTTGGGACACCCATGAAATTGTCAAGCTAAATGAGGTTATTTGAAAAATACAAGTGGCAGGGTACAGGCTGGACATTACTTATCAGATACTTTAGAAATACATAATGGATTGAAACACGGAGATGCACTTTCCCCATTACTTTTTAATCTAGCCTAGAGTATGCTGCTTAACTAGGGTAATACAAGAGTTTAGGGAAGACTTAAAATTAAACGGTACTAAATCCGCTATCAAGCAGATGATTTAGCTTTGTTAGGTAATAGTAGTGAAGCTGTTACAAGAAATGCTGTAATTTTATTAGAGGCTATTAATAAAATAAGTGAACGATGAAAAGACTAAGTGTATGATCCCATAGAGAGCACATATTGAGGACAATAATTTAGAGATTATTGCATACAACATATAATTTGGCATGGTTAATGAGGTTAAATATTTAGGAACAATTTTAATTAACAATAAAAATGTTAGAGTAGAAATTAGGAAAATATTACTGTCAAGAAATGCCTGCTATTACTCGGTCAGTAAGTTGTTGATCTCTCACTCCCAATATACAAAACAATAGTTTTACCGGTTATTCCTTATGGCTGTAAAAAATCATCTCTTACCTTACATGACGAAAATGAATTTCAGGTGTTCGAAAACAAGGTGCTTAGGAAGATATTTGGTCCAAACAAGAATGAAGATACTGGAGAATGGAGGTGGTTACATAATGATGAGTCAATACCATTTAAGTGATAATTACCTTATTGTGTTGACGCTCTGTTACACTATAACAATAATAATACATATCATGTACTCATCACAAGACAATGTAAGGCTAATCAAATCTCGCAGATTAAGGTGAGCAGGACATGCAGCTCAAATGGAAGAATCTAGAACCGTGTTCAGGGTATTGACTGGTAAATCCAATAGGTAGAGACCATTTGGAAGACCTAGACACAAATGGGAGGATGACATGGACCTGAAAGAGATATGGGATATTGAGGTGGACTAAATAAAACTAGCTCAAGCTAAGGAAAGGTGGCGTACTTTTGTAAGTTAGGCAATTAACTTTCAAGTTCTTAGTGCCATAGCTTAAGTATGTTTGTTGGTGCATGTTGAGTATGCTTATTACAGGTTTAATAAATTTTGTGCTTTTTGTAAATTCATATTTTATATAAAGTTTTAAATGATGTATTTAAACAAGAGGAATTATAGAAACTGCTATGTGTTATAAAATAAGTAAACTAGTGATTATTTAATTGTGGTAATGAAATACAACCCTATATGCTTCAATTAGTTTGGATTACTTATGAAAGGGTACATTTTGAAAATAAATCCCATCTCTTAACATTATCAATATTAAAATTAAAGAGGGCTCCTAAGGACATTAAGTATATATTGGATACAGCCAAGTGTTTAATGAATGCATAGATGTAAAGCAGTTTCTATCAGCAGAATAAATTATGGGTATTCAACCCATCAATACTAACATCCTAGGCGATAGCCTACATTTTATCAAGAACTAAAAATATATATATATATCAATCAAAGGAATCTTATCCTTTAAAGACATAATGATGTGGCTCCATTTAGTGAGCATAAGAAATTGAAAGTAGTAATTTATAGAATCTAATTAATCCATGTTTTATGAATAATTTATTTTGTTTCTATTAATTATATAACAAATATTAACATACAATGGAATAAAAATTGTTATTTAATGTTAAATTATAATAAATCACCAAAACAAATAATGAAAAATATATTTCACTGTGACCAAAAATGAATTTTTAAATTACTTCTATGAGAAATACAAATTTCTTATAAGAACAATACTTTTGTTCAAGAACTTTTTATTAAATTTTAAAATGTAGTGACAATATAATTATTTTTTTAGTGACAAACCCAACCTTTGTAGCATATGTTTGTTCAATTGTTCAAGTGGAGGGGCCATGGTTGTGTGCATACTTTCCTATACCCCTTACCCCCCTGTCTCCTCCCCCATCACCACCTCCTCCCCAACTCCTTGGCTTTACTGGCGTGGTTGCACTGAAGAATGGCACTTGAGGTAACATTCCTGTGCAGAATCCACCAATACTTGTTCTGGGGGATGATGAACAGGGTAACGACACGCTTAACAACATGTAAATTAAATGTATGGCATTTTTATATATTGTAGATATACTGGAAACAAGGCATGATAGTTAAAATTAGTGGTTGGTGTGAATAAAATGCCCTAGTCATTGTTCAAGGCCACAGGGTTACACCATTTCTAACAGTAGAGATTTAATTGTCTTTAATAAAAGGATAATGAAGTTCTAAATTTGATGAGAAAATTTAACAGTATGTAGCATAACATAGGTATTTATCAGAGGAGATGTTAAGGATACCAAAAGAGTGATTTCATATTGCATTACTATGATGACACTAAAAAAAATTTAGTATGGAATAAGAATAAAGTGAGCCCATGTGTCAAAACATCTTGGTGCACCCCTTGCTAGGATTAAGACAAATGAATGAAATGTTTTAATCCAAGGAGACAGTTTATCTTATAGGGAATTAGACCAACTATTGGTAAATATGATTATTTCATATTAGTCGATACAGGGTTGGTCCACAGCTTGATTTCAGAAAGTTAACTCAAAAAACTAGCCACAGCTAAACTAATAAAAATATAGAAACTATGTGGAGTGAAGTATACAAGTGGACCAACATAATATGATTATAATATCAATAAAAGTTCAATTCCTATGGTTTAAATGATGTTAGGTTGTAACATGCCTGATCATGGAGGTTACATCAGCACATTTTTAAGGACTGCACCAAGGTGTGCATTTATGTATGGGAAGATATAAGTGAGTTTATATTTAGCTGTAGTTAAAAAATTTCCCCTCAATGTTTGGCAACAAACAATAAGGGTATTTTCTCAAAATAATGAGGAGTTCTGAGATATGTTGGCCAAAAGGCTGGGATTCCCTAGCATCAACACTTATGACATTCCATTGAGTGAAGCCTATGATATTTTCTTTTCACTATTAAGGCAATGTAAGGGTATATTTTCTTCTTGAACCAAAATCAGATATGTAAATAATGATGATGAACTATAAAAACATGATTATATGAGTAAAGGTATACTAAGCATGGGATTTCGTGATTACTAAATTCCTCATTTTTAGACATTCAATTTAAATTCACTGTTAATTACTTGGTTGGCCTAATTTTTTACTCCAATAATCATGTGGAACATCTCTTAAATTTATAGGAAGTGATTACCAGGCTTTGATGGGTTAATATAACCATCAACCCATACAAGATGCAGATATCCATCGGCCAAGAAGAGTATCTTGGCCACACAATTTCATAAAATGGAGTGTCGATCTAAGATTTCCTAAATTCTAATACTGTGAGGAAACTCTTTAGGATTATAGAAATGGTAGCGTAATTTAGCCAGATTCATCCCAAATCCAGTTAATGTCACAACTTATTTAGATAAGCTTTGCCTTAAGTTGGTCAGAAGAAGCCATCTCGGCATTTATTGAATTAAAAACAAAACTTAGCAGAGATCTTAATTTTAAGAATACTAGACTTTTAAAAAGTAATACTACAAATGAATCATAATTGGTAATGGGAGTAATGTTAGCACAGACAAACGAGGGAATGATTGTAGTACATACTTAAGCCAATAAGATTATTCAACCGCACAAAGTTAAAGCACCCATGGTAAAATTTGCAACATATAAGCTCCACCATGTATTGTTTACTAAATCACCCCTGCCAAATTGCCAAAATAGTGAGATGGATTTCACAGCTCAGGGGTAACCAATTCAATGTAGTTCAATTAAAGAGTAAATATAATTACATGGCAAACATACTTTCATTTTTGTTTAACAATAGAAAGAGGAAATACAGTCTTCTGCCTCCTCCCTGAGCCGCTACCCTAAGAGTTTATAAATTAGATTTTTTTTATATAAAATTCAAAAGGTATTTCCACTTATTTGCTTTACCTGATCACAGGAGCCAAAGTTATTTAAATTAGAGCACATTGGATAACAATGTGCTATTATATTGGATTATCGTAATGCTCCAGTCCATTTCAATGGCTCAGTTCAATAGTTTCACAACTCCAAAAATTACCATTTAATAGCTGGAAAGATATTTCATGGTCTTTTATAGACTAAAAATAAAATCTAAAAAGTGAATTCTGGCTTTGAAAGCACTAAAACCTTAAGTAAATCAGTGATATTTTCAACCAATTCAGCTCAATAAAGCTACATCTATAGTTATCAAAATATTCCATTAAAATGGTAGGATACTATTATCATAGAATAACTATTTTTTTTACAATATTTCTTTAAAAAAATTTTTTTTTTAAATTAGAGCTTTTAAGTCTAATTTCTCGAAAAAGGAGTGTTTTGACTTGTAGCACTAGTGAAGTGAGATATTATTGGTGGTTAAAACAGTTTAAAATGTTTGAAAGTTTTAATGGACTAGATGGACAAAAATTTTGGTAACTTGACTAAGTCATGTGAAAATCGTTAAGACAAACTAGTTGGAAGTATTATTTCAGCATGTACGCAGTAGCAGTTTCTAGTTGGATTTGTTTAGTGATTATTTTAGCCAACTTCCTAAATCCTTCAATAGATTTAAAAAGATTCTGACAATAGTAATAGCTTCCCCAAATGTGTGTGTAGTTTTTACCCGTAAAAGCTGCAATCAACATAGATGCACTAGAAGCATTTAAAAACTTTGGGTTACAATGTATAGTAATCATTGACAATGGGAGAAAATCTACATTTATTACTTTTAAAGAATGTTTTTGTAGGGTTGATCATTGCTTCAAAATGAATGACGAAGTATATGATCAAATCTCCTTTGCTTTGACTCTGACAAACACAAAAAAACTTTAGCATCTTCGAAACATTTTGAAGGAAAAAAAAATTGATATGTTATGAACGGATTTTAAATAGCTCACTAAATATGACATGTTTCAACATATCATTTATAGAAGAGCCATTAAACTATTTTAGCCACAGCTAACAATGTATTATCTAAGCATGGGTGGATTGATATGTCAGCATATAATAATGTAATAGCTTTGGATTTTTCTTCACAGTCTTATATATATCTACATGAGTTAAGTGAATAACTTAAAAAGTAAAAGTAGTGTTATGTGAAAACCACAAAAAACTTATCTTAGACATCAATTTTGACTTTGATTTGCAAGTTTCAGTGAACTTGAACTAGAATTATCTTACATAGATAGCTTAAACTTCCAAGTTAATCATTTTAAGTTCTGGGTAAGAAGTTAATTCTACTGTGCCAAGTTTATCAAACAATTTTAAATTATCCTAACAATTTATAAGAGAAATAAATTAATTAAAGAACGGGGGTTTTTCTTTTGAAAATCCGTAATTTAATTTTCAAACTGTAAATGTATGCCTTATAAAATTGTCATTTAATAAGTATTTAAACATATTAATTTTGTGACATCATCAATTAAATAACATTAAAAAAAAAGGATAAATAAATTATTTTGATATAACTCAATGAAAATTGTTTGATGTTAGTCAAGTGATAATGTAGTTAATACATACTCTTGATATAAAGTGATCCTAAATAATTGTATATGTTAAATGTTTGCAGACTTTTATGAAGAAATAAGTTTTTTTATATTAACTATGGTCATCAAAAAATCAACTGGAGGTAGTAGTTAATTAATAAATTAAGTCAATTAGTGGTGTATCACAAAATAGTTTGAACGTTTTTAATCAATTTTGTGAATTTATTTCAATTATGTTTTCTTTGACCTGTGATTTTTCAATGTAATTTTAATTAAATTTCATACATATTTAAAAAATGCAGGAATAAAAAAATGAACCTTGTTAAAAGAGAGAGTGTGTGTGTGTGTGTGTGTGTGTGTGTGTGTATATATATTAATGTTGAGCTTTTGGGGCTATCTATAACCCACTTTATTGAAAATATGACAAAAATTAACAATTTAGGGAAGTGAGGAGGATACAATTAGGTAAATGGCCTTTTCAGTAAATGTTGCAAGAAAACAGTCATCCTGAGATCTAAATGACCAAATACTACATTTTGCCAGAGTTGCTGGCTGGCTGAGCAGCGTTGCTGGCTGGCTGAGCAGCGTTGCTGACTGGCTGAGCAGCGTTGCTGGCTGGCTGAGCGACATTGCTGGCTGCCTGGCCTGCCAGTAGAATAGAACTATTCAACTGGTCTAGTATTTCTTGGTTCACTCCAGTTCTCAAAATGTTGTTCTCATACTCCAATTGGCTAGTCCTCTCCATAAGCTCAGCTATCTTTTCCTTTAGGACGACCACTTCTTCTCGCACAGCATACATCAAATGAGTCTTAACCAGATCCTGAAAAGCATTTTAAAATGTAACCATACCATTCAACTTATCCATAAAAGTGTATAACACTTTTGTCTAAAGCTTGATTTTTTTTTCCATTTGTGTGTTTAAGAAGTGGCTATAAAAACCTTAAAAAGTTACTTTAAAATAAAAAATTATAAGCAGTATTTTTTTTAAATATGTTTAAGAACATTTCTAAAAAAATGTGTTTAAAAACATATTTAGAAAATTATATTCATGTTTAACAATATAAAGCTTACCAAATAAGATTGACCAAATTGTATTTTGTTAATGTAAATATAATAAGAATAATTTAAAAAAAAAAGCTTTTTTCTAAGAAAAATATTCTAGCCCTATTAAAATTAAGGGGATTGATCACCATGAGAGATGAGCGTGGTCTGTTTTAGGCAATTTCTCTGCACCCAATTACTAAGAAAACTACTATACATATTTTAATCAGATTTGTACTACTGTAAAGATCAATTCACTTACATGTGGTTTATGTTTTATTAATATCTACCCAGCTAATTCAAATTTAAGTTTAAAAAATAATTTAAAGTACACTGCATAAAACAAACTGGGCTTGTCATTGAAATGTGGGAAGACTTAAGCTAACACTGTTTTCATTGTATTACAATAAACACATTTTTCTATCATTTAGTATAATTTAAAGCCAGTTAAAAGTTAGATATTTGTAAGCAGCTTTGTTTAAATGATTTTTACATGATCGTATTTTCTTGGTTTAATGTTGTTTTTTAAACTGCAGACAAAGCATAAGCCTAGTAAATATGATTGAGAATAAATATCCTTTCACTTTTAAACATACATATTGTTCTAAACCAAAATAAAGTGGTACAGTTTTATTTTAATTAAAAAAGTGTTGTGGTGCTGTATGCTGCGACCTATCAGTGTAAGGTTGAACAAGATAAACCTCTTGTGAAAACTCAAGGCAGTGATGCCAAGCGTTACATTGTGACTAACATGTTCTCAGGAAAAATATCAATTCGACTACATTCATTTATGAATTTGTGAATACGATGTGTTTTGCAATGGACGCCGTTTCTGTAAAAAAAAGATCAAATAAAATAAAAAAACTACTTTATCTCTCAACCAGGCGAAAGAAAAATAAGTGTTCTGCTTTTGTGAATTGGATTTAAAAAAAATAGTTGTTATGAATTTATTATCGTTTCTGCATGAAAAATAACATTTTAATACTGTAATTTAGAATTCATCCATTAATTTCAAATCATGTGCGTAGAATACCTAATAAATATAATCATGGGACCCGCTTTGGGAACCGCATGATCTAAGGCACTACTCTTGCAATAAACAGGACTGCCGAGGATGGGGATCGGTGTTTGATCCCAGTTGGGTGATATGAGGTTATTATTCCTAAAAGGTTTTCCATTCACCCTCCATGCAAATGTGAGAGTATGTCATCAAAGAGCAACCTTTCTCTTCTCTTCCACATTAGCTTAGTTAGTACATCGGCGTAAAACCAACACGGGCTCAGTTCACTCAGGTGTACCAATCAAACACTTTGGCCCTACCTTTGGTAATCTGATCTTTAAACATAGTGAATAATTTAGTATTGATAATACAGGACTATCTAAATCACTATGGACTATTGGCAATTTAACAATAAATACACTTGTCACAATAGATAAATGTCTTGAAACTATATTGTAATCAATTGTAAAAGTGAATAATGAGAGGGGGGTGGGGGCACTATTGAACATGCCTTGACCACCTCTATTTTAAAATTAATAAAATTAACACAGGTCCATATTTCAATTTGACAATTATTATTTAACAAAATAATTTAATCACAAATATCATTTTTACTTTCTTGCACCCCTCAGCTGACAAAGTCAAAGATATGGAAATAACGTAATCTTTAGAGAGGAAGGGGAGGGGAAAACACAAATGCTAAAATGAGGATTTTACTCAACACATATAAGAGAGTGCATTGTAAAGATTATTTCCAAGGCCTTTTTTTTTTGTTCTTGTGATAATAGAAATGCTTCACTTCTTAATATCCTTCGATGTTATCTGTAGCTTTACAATAATAAAGTAGGGTAGATAATAAATATGGTAACTAAGAGAAAGTGTTCCCACATTTGCGTAGAGGGAATGAGCAATTATGAGGAAAATTACCTCAGTTCACACGGACAGGATTCAACTGAAATTTGTAGCACAGGTCCCTAATAAAATAAAAATTGAAAATATAATATTAAGTGTGTTCATTACAGAAGTTTTGATGAAGGACTTTGAATGTATAAAGTTGTAGAATGGATTTAATATTATATAATGTGTGTAGCTAGAATTATAAAATAGCTAGTAATATGTATATATTATGAACATCCCTGACACAAAAGTGATTGATAAGGGAGACATAGACTATAAAATTATCTTGCTTCAATGTGACTTGTGTGTAAGCCTATCAAATTTGGTCAAAATTGATAAATAGATATTTTCCATACTATTGGGCGAAAAACTTTTTCTTGCAGTCTATTTCTATAAGTTTTATTGTAAATTTAAATACTTATTTTTAGAGTAAGTGTTTATAATTTTTGTAGTAGCGGTAATAAGTGTAATATTTATTCTATAAAAATTATACATTTTTGAAAATAAAATGTTTCTTTTTGCAGAAAATTGTTCTATGTGCTTGCTATCTTCAAATTTGAATATATATTATAATATATTATACCTTTATTTACATTATATTATATATATAAATATATATAATATTATTTAGTCTTTCAGTAGTTCATAAAGTTCCTAAGGAAAATGGCCAGATTCAAGTTTTTGTCAAATAAACGGAGAATTTATTAATAGATTTTTTTAAATTGCGCTAATGGTTTTAGGGATCAGGAAGGTTATATTCATAGGAAGTGTACCAGCATTTGCGCGGATGGAGTGTGGAAAACCAGTTTGGAAAAACCTACTTCAATACACCCGGCCGAGATTCGAACCTTGATCTCATCATTTGCAGTCTAGTTTACTGCAATAGTAGCGCGTTAGACCATGCGGCCACCAAAGTGGGTGTTAGACACAATAAAATATGTATAAACCTATAAAGTTTGATTATCGAATATAATTAATAAAAAATAGGTTAATAGAGTTTGAAATTCTTGATAGTTACAAGTTCAGTGGTGTAACTAACTATAGGGTAGTGGCAAAGTGCCGCAGGCCCACCGCGCAGGTCTACCCACCTAAAATTAATTTGGTAATAGATGAAAGCGTTGTCTTTTCGGCCTATTTTTGTTTCATAAAGATCTCATTATTTAATCAAAAATTACTCAAGTCACTTTATTGTGTATAATTCATGCTGTACGAAATTGTCTGTACATATTTTCCTGTAAAATCAATAGAAACAGCTGAAAGTTCATTTTCAAAACTTTACCAAAAATTATTTAATAAGCACATGAATCAAGAAAGGCTGCAGGGCTTAGCTATGTTATGTGTTGAGCTACTGCCTGTAGCTTGTCCTTGGAGGAAATTGTAGACAATTTCACAGAAAACAATGTTTGTTTAGTCTCTAAAAGTGTTAATATTGTTTTATTCAATTCAGATTAAGTTTTTTACATTATATTGAAACTTTTCAGCAACAATTTTATCAAATGTTATGGCTGTATAGTAATGCAGTTAGAGTGGTTTTCCTTAATGGGTTTACACTCTTATCTCTCCAGGCAAATGTGAGTACACTTCATCTAAATTCAACCTACCTAATCTATATATATTATAAAATAATCCCAATAATAAATGTCAAATAATATTTTATAATTTACAATTATACATAAGATTTGGGGAAGGTGGCGTCTTTTTTTTTCTTGGGGGCACCCACCAATTACTGCATAGTTATGTCTTTGTACATGTTACAAGCTAATGTTGGTAAAGCTAGTTTTACAATAGGATATTTTAGTAAATCTCTAAGTTTATATTAAAATAATAATAATTATTAGTATCTGGGTGATGTAATATAATAAACTTGAAATGATCCCATTTTATTGAATTGATTTCTAGTGCATTTAAAATTGGGTTGTGTCAATTTTATTTAGTCTGACTGTACTGTCGCTGTTTTATTTCCGTACACGTGCAAGCAGGCTACGGTGAATAACATTCAGTTTGATTGTTTACAGCCTTCGCAATAATTAAAGAAAAAACCTTGCACTGTAGGTGCAAGAAAGAGCAATATGCTTCATTTGTAAATTATATTGTTTTTATGTTCTTTTTCTAGAAGTAGTTTTGCTCAGCAGCTCCTGGGCACAATCTGAGTTTGAAGTCTGATAATTAGTGTTTGTTTTTGCTTTTACTAGAATGAGTTGTTAACTGTCGATTCGGGCTAAGACGTGTCTGTGCTGATATGTAAAATTCATTATGATCTATATATATATAAAGCAAATCAACTATCAAGCATTTAGTTTTTATGACAATTAAACAAAAATGATTTCTGTAATTTCTAAATAAAAGTTATATTAAATAACATAATAAAATTTGTTTAAATTATAAGATATTTAAATCGCAGATCGCAGGTACGTGTTGAAGATACCATAGCGTGACAAACTGAAATAAAAATTAAATTAAAAAACACAGTTTCTTATGTATGTTTTATACGTCCTTCCTTATTAGGGTTCTAACAATTTTCAAAGGGGGTACAGATCTGACCCCCAATTTTCTGCATGCATGAAAAAAGGTTTAAAAGATAAAAAACATTTTTAAGTTAAGTTACCATTATTATTATTATTATTATTATTATTATTATTATTATTATTATTATTATTATTATCATTATTATTATTATTTGGATTTTGATATTTTCCATCAATGGTGATTACATGACTTAACGTATGAATCTTTTAAAGAAAATTAAGTAACCATTGTGACGCTCAGACACTGTCCGCACCCCTCATAACTTGGGATAATTCAGATGCTAAGGAAATGATCTGCATTCTATGGCGTGTCTTTCAATAATTTTATATCCATTGTTACTCAATGAGAGTGGACTGGGAAGGGGGTGGAGGGTTGATAGGGCAGGGTATTACCACCAATTTCTTCCCCACCCCTACCCCCATCGAATTGTGACTTCCTCCAGTTTATTTAACTCCCCTCTGATATACTAGAGTTTGAAGCTGAAAGATGGTTAGCATCAAACTTCAAATAGGTTCTATAACAATCTATTATTATTTTTAAATACTTAAGGGCCACACAGAATAGCTTTTAGTGGCATTCCATTTTCTAACATTTACCATTGGTCCTGAATCAATCCCTTAAAAACTCTTCAAAAATATATTTCTTTACAACTACCTCGCCTGACACTAATAAAGTTTTGCCAATACTATGGTAGTCCTCACAATAATACTTTTTTTTTACAAACTACCTCGCCCGACATTAATAAAGTTTCACCGACACTATTGGTAATCATCACAATAGTATTTTCTTTCATTGTGGCTTACTGCCTGTTTGAGTTATACAAATGCATTAATTACCCTAATGAACTAGGAATGAGGAAGTGATAGTTTAGATTTAATGTACCCACATTTGTCTAGAGTGAGAGTGGGAATCATTTTAGGAAAAATACCCCTATTGCACACAACTGGGTTTTAAATTCAATCTCCCCACCACCAGCAATCCAGTTTAATAGTGTGTGCTACCCACAGTGTTCAACTGACATGCTGAAGACGGGGAGATCATGGTTCTATTCTGGTCGGGTGCACTCAGGTGGTTTTTCCTAAATAGTTTTCTGCTCTCACTCCACAAGGCACCATACAAACTGCTAGACAACAAAATGCTCGACAAGCTATAAAAAATATTTGGAAGGCTGGGTGGGTCAAGCGGCCGACACGACTTGGACCAACTGCTAGACAAGCTCAAGTATAGGAGTACAAAGTGATAGACAACCAACCGGTCAACACGAGAGAACAAATCTGTAAACAGACTAACTGCAAGACACCCAGAAACGACATGGACCAAGTGATCGACACGAGCTGGACCATGTGATAGACAAGCTCCCATATAAGAAGACAAAGTGATAGACAACCAAGCGGCGGTCGACACGAGAGGACCAACTGCTCAACAAACATCGAGATGAATCCTGTTAAGAGTGGCTCAAGTGACAGTCAAGTTATTTCAAAACTAACAAAGTGATAAACATGGGCTTAGAAAGTTGGGTATAAGGATGGTCTGAATCCTCCTAGAAATTGCTGCTCTCCCGACACCCTAGATTTAACTAGCCCAAAAAGGGTGAGGTCCCCTTATATGTGTATAAACTTAAACCATTGTGTTTTTAATTTTAATAATTTACTTACACATTGCACTCTTTAAAATATATTTTCTAACACTAGTTTAGTTATTATTTCGAATAAATAATAGGTTTTGATACACACAATATGGTATCTGAAAATAAAGAATGTTTCTCTGAATGAAACGAGTTATCAGATCTGAGGAAAGGAGACAAACGTTTTGTTATAAATGGTAAAATCATACTTTAAGAACTAACAAGATGAAATAAAAAATTATACAAAAGAGCAACTGTCAGAAACTAAGTTGGTAGCTTATGATCAGGGTTCGATTCCGGTCAGGTACAGTGAGGGTGATTTTTCTTAAAAGGTTTTCCACTCTGCCACCACACAAATTCAGGTGCACTATATATAAATCTAATCTTCCTCATTCTCAACACATTAACATAATTAGTAAATAAGTGTATAACCTGAACAGGTGGTAAGACACAGTGCTACCAAAAAAAATCTAATTGCACTAATGGATTAAATAAGAAAAGTTATTATAAGATGTGTACTCTCATTTCCATGTAGGGAGAATATAAACCATTAATGAAATATCACCCTCCGTACACCCGCCGGATTTGAAGCCTGATATCCCTGTCATTGACAGTCCAGTCTATTTTGAGAATGACACCTTAGACCATCAACCATCGAAGCTAAGAACATTTTGTTGATGATGTGTTAGCACCAGGTTTATTAATGGGTTAGAATATAGAAGCTAAGTTAAGATGAAATAATCCCGCATTAGTGTAAAAGTTAGATGTGTACTGGGGGTAGTTAGGGTGTACCGAGGGTAGTTTTTCATAAATGGTCTTCACTCTCCTTCCATGCAAATGAGGGTAGCCTACACCTAGCAAACAGTGTTATTTAGGAGGTCAAACAATACCTACACCTAGCAAACAGTGTTATTTAGGCAAACAATACTTACACCTAGCATAGTGTTATTTAGGAGGTCAGACAATACTTAGACTTAGCATACAGTGTAGGAGGTAAAACAATACTTACACCTAGCATAGTGTTATTTAGGAGGTCAGACAATACTTAGACCTAGCATAGTGTTATTTAGGAGGTCAAACAATACTTACACCTAGCATAGTGTTATTTAGGAGGTCAGACAATACTTAGACCTAGCATACAGTGTTATTTAGGAGGTCAAACAATACTTACACCTAGCATAGTGTTATTTAGGAGTTCAAACAATACTTACACCTAGCATAGTGTTATTTAGGAGGTCAAACAATACTTATACCTAGCATAGTGTTATTTAGGAGTTCAAACAATACTTACACCTAGCATAGTGTTATTTAGGAGGTCAAACAATACTTACACCTAGCATAGTGTTATTTAGGAGTTCAAACAATACTTACACCTAGCATAGTGTTATTTAGGAGTTCAAACAATACTTACACCTAGCATACAGTGTTATTTAGGCAAACAATACCTATATATATATATTTTAAGCAAAAGCTTTAGAGCCGTTCAAAAACTTAGGAATTAAAAACAATCACTCATTGATAGACTATCCTTAATTTGAGAGGTAGGGTCAAAATAAAAATAAAAATCTTGAAGAATATCCTTATAAATATAAATATCAAGTTTGGACAAAATCCATTCAACCGTTTTGAATCTGTGGCCAGAGAGACAAACAGACCGACAGACATAATTGTAAAATCTTGGCACAAAAAGCTCAAGAAATCACACTACGGGGCAATAAAACTTATAGCTTACACTTGGTAATGCGCTCTACTTTCTATTTCACAAATTATTTCAAAAATAATCCAAAATTCCAGTGACTTATATTATTTATCTGTCTCTTTGACTTTTCCATGTAACACCCAATTACTTTACACTTTTTCATGAGCGTAGGAAGAGTTTGGTTATGACTCTTTGGCGTGGTGAGGGGGGGTCCAAATTGTATGCTTTTGGCATATTAGGACTACTGAGAGTAAGAAAATTATTTTAAAAACTGGCGGCGGAACCTTATTTGTGTGAAGGGTATCAAAAAGGGTTTTTAGGAACTTTTCTATCTCCCCTCTTTCCCGCAGTTAATATTTTAAAAGTAGATGCTTAGAAGCTAGTGCTCAAGTGGAGAATTTTTTTAGAACTATACGCTTTTTTTTTCAAGATATTTAGTGTAGACTTCTTAGAGATTTTTTTTCTTTTAATTTGGATAATCCAAAAGGCTATTTGGGGTAGTGCTCCTTCTGCAAATTTTTGAAAATGGATGCCTCTAAAATCTATTCTAATAGTGCTCAACCATCATTTTCCATAAATTAGATTACCTAGAATCTATTTAAACCTCCCCCAGAATTCTTTTGAAACTTGGATGCCCTTAAAATAGTTTTAGGGGGATCTTTGCCAGATATTTTTTATGGAATTTTTTGAATATCAGATGCAGCTAGAAGCTATTTGAAGTATGTGAAGAATTTTAGAAAATTCAATGCTTTTAGATGATATACTACCTATGAAGATTTGAAAACAGAATAAAATCAAGATAATTAGTTTCTCAAACTGACTTATTTAAAAACGCTTTAGCTATCAACATTAAACACTTTGGTGGGAAGTGGGGTTTTGGAACACCGTAACCCTCTCTCCCCCCCCCCCCCTCTCCCCCACACACACACTTCCCTCTCATCGTGACATTACGTTGTAATATGTTACAATTGGACCCCGCCCCATGCTGACATAGACGCACGAATCGTAGTAAACCATACTACCTGCTCCGATATGTATAACTCATTTAGAATCCCTACAATAGTAATCTTCTCTGTTGTAGTTCATGTAGGTTGATAAGACATAATTAACAATGCTGGACAATATATTTCACTACCAAATCCAATTCTATGTCAATAGTGTGTACGTGTACTCACCAAATAATTCTGCCTGTACTAGTAAGCTGCATGGCTGGCCTGTACCAGACGGACTAAACACGACGAGTGGGGCAAGCATGATTCAATGTATCTACAAGACGTCCCGACGCCTTACTTGCAACTGGCGAATACAAGAGCTCTACAACTTTGAAGACAACTAGGAATAACTATGTACCTGACCTCTGGTGGTGAGAAGAAGAACCACCTATACAACATTGGAAGATTGAAGCAACTGGCAGATTTTCTGATGGCACCGTGTAAATATTTGTGTACGTGACTAAATCAAGATATCGTTGACTTCACCTAGCGTGTTAATGCGTATCCCACCTCCCCTTTTGTGCAATGAAACCCCTATATAATGGCTTCGAATGTGTGGCAATATTGACTATCTTACCGTCGATGATGGAGGAAGGACTATTGTCTCCGACCTGGACAATGGCAGGATGAACTTGTAATCTGTATCAAATAGTAACTATGGTGATTCGCGTTTTGAACTCTTGACTTATTTTCGACTAATATATTTTGAATATAAAACTTTAAACTTCTGTTTCAAAATTACTATCTTTTTTGGTCTTTCTATTTAAATTAATTTTGTTTGTCGCCTGAGTCTTTTTGTAGTTTTCATTCTCGTAGATATTCACTCTGATAATTGGATTTTATGTTTGTATGAGTTAAAAGTTAATATGTTTGAATTTGCGGATAGTTGTAATGAATTTTTCTAATCTTCGAATTTACGTTTCTTATTTGATTGGCTTGTTGAATAATCGTAAAGTAAAGTAATTGATAATTTTTGGTTTTGAGTTAACGATGACATTCATTAATGATTTCTCATGTAAATATCTTTTTCTAATGTATGTCCCATTAGGACATTTGAAGTATTGTTTATTGTTTAGGTTCGTATTCTGATTCAGGTTCAGATAGTCCCACGTGAGTTTGACTAATGTCTGTAGCCAAACTCTCGTGTTATGTAAATTTCCAAATATAATGTTTTTGAGTTAAAGTAACGTAATTTATATCTTCATTTTCTGTGTATAACGAAACTTTCGTAACCATTTCAAGGTGCCCATTAGGCCCTTCTTTTCTATTATATATATATATATATATTGTTGTCTCATATAGACTGAACCGTCTGGATAATGATTGGATTTCAAGTTTCTTGTCAGTAAATATACCTTCGACGTATTGTTGTGTCACCAAGTTTAATTTCCAACATAACTCATTATGATATAATGAGACCATGAACTGTTAGCTGCGCTCTTGTTATTGATGTGAATAAACTTCTCATATTGTTCCTTTTACATATTTCTAATAATTTCCCTGTATCTTGTACCTTAGATTCACTCTCTCCCTTTTATTATTTTCATGGCCGGGTAGTATTAGGACTCACGAGAGGGTGTAACATCACTACGTTCTTGCTATGTTCCTATCTTGTTAGCCTGCTTCTCTTTAGGGTAAACAAAAGTTCGTATCAACCCTGTAAAGGTTCATATTGTGTAAGGCATATTAATAAACCTTTAAACTAGGGTTTATTAAAATATACTGAGTATTTTTTTGACAAACCATGCATAAGTTACAATATTAAATATAATATAACAACACTGTTTAACATAGGTTTAAAAAAACCAAACCATCACAAACAAAGCTTGTTAATAAATGTCCAGCTTTTAAAAGACATTAGGATTGATAAAGATATGTCAAAGAGAAATTTGAAACTGTGGTTGGAAAATCGCCTCGTGTCCTAATTAAACTTACAATTCAACTGTGAAGTGTTATCAATTTGTTCTTATCTGTGTCAAAAGTGTGAATAAGTACTACCCATTTGGCTTCACTATTCTTGTATTTTTTTATTTGAGGCAATCACAAATAGACCTAATGTAAGCTACTCTATTTTTGTGAACGAGTTTTATTCTTAATGTGATAAAAATTTAATTAGGGCACTGCTTCTTACTACCCGTTTGGCTTATGTAATAATTATTCTAATGTTTTAAGAATGAGTAAGGTTGAATTTAGAGGAAGTTCACCCGCATTCATGTGGAATGAGAGTGAACAACTTTTTGAGGAAAAACATCCTCTGTGCACCCGACCGGGATCGAATCCTGATATCTCAGTCTTCAGTTATCTAGTCTATTGCTAGAGTGACACCTTAGACCATGTGGCCACTGAATTGGATCAGTTTTCTATTAAATTAGCTATAAATGTATGTCTTCATTACTTAAAATTATCAAAGTGATAGTAACAGTTGTAAGTTTTGATACATGGATTTTGAATTTATTTGGGAAGTATTAGGCGGAAATAAGATAGTCTCAGCCTCCCCACCCAAGATAAAAGCATGGGGGATTGAAACCTCCAACCCAAGACCATCCTTTCAGGAGCACTACCAATTTTTATTCTTGAGAAACAAATCTCTTCTGTCAAGCTGCCATTGCTAACTAAAGTTTTCATTTTCAAAAACATAAATTTATTTGTTTTTTAAGTCCGCCATATTCACTGTACACACCTTGTCGAGGATGACATGAGCAGATATTGCAACAGTATTACATTTCTTCGGCACATTTACGCCTTACACGTCATCTCTAAAGGGTTTAACCGAAAGAAAAATATTTTATCGGGTTTCTATTCGTGTGCTTATTTCGAGTCTTTGATATATTTCCGACTAAGGACACCTGGCATTAAAGTTATAACTTTTTAGAATGCAAAGCATAATTGTTGATCATTCTATTCCCGGAGTTCAGTTACGTTGGGCATCTTAGTGCGGAAACATCCATCTGAAAGTAGTAAATTGTAGCCTATTATGGAAATACCTGGCCAAAGAGTAGGAACACGAAATATTTTGTGTGATAGCTTTCGTTACACAACAAATAAAGAAAGAAATAGAATAATGTATTTAAGATGCAGCATTAAGAAATGTGATAGAAAAGGTGTCGGACGTCGTGCTGATAATAATATAACTGTTACTCTTACGTGCCCACACAATCACGAGAGAAGCCAACATTTTGGAAATAAATAAGTTTGTCACTCTCCTTCTGAGAAGAGTTCGTGAGGAACCGTTTACGACGAAGAATGTACACGGTAACGTTATATTTATAAAGTATGCATGTAAACCTTTAAAATAACATTAACGTAGCTTTTGGCCTATGTACTGTACTTCACTAAACACCAAGAAGGTTTTGTCTAGTTTCATAAGATTGAGGACCAAAGTGGTTCGAAATTAATGTTAGTTAGCAAGTATTTTATTTAAAAATACAATTGTTTTAAATGTATAAATTGTTTGCCTTATTCAGCTTGTTAAAATTAATTATTTTAAATTATAATTATTTTAAGAACCTAGTTGGAAGGGCAGTTAGATTAGATAAAAACCTTAACTATGCGGTCAGCATCAATAGCAATTCTTCTGTGAGAGTCCTCTTGTTTGTTGTGGTTTCATTTGAAACTTTAAGTTTTAGAGGCGGCCAGGTATTCTCAAAGGGGTTCGAGTCAGGAGAATTTCTTGGTCAAGGTAAAATATTAATTTTGTTCTTTGTTATGAATGCTGTTACAGATTTTGCCTTGTGGTAAGGAGTGGAATTATTCATAAAAATGCATTTGGACAAATCAGGAAACCATTCATTGATCTGCGGATGTAGGCCACGTCGGTTTCAAAATGTATCAGTCAGTGTCCAATTCAGAATATAAATACATCTACTAGCCCTACTTTTATTGTGTGTGTGTGTGTGTGTGTGTGTGTATAAATATATACATGCCTGCTTAGTCAACCAGAAGAATATTAGTTTTAAACAGATATCCTGCAAAAACAATGCAATGTATTTGTTAAAAATCGACCCACACTTCTTTGTCAAATGTTCTTCACAAGGCTTAAATATACAGCATTTTATAGTAACGCTTCTAAATAGCCTACATGCAACAAAATTTAACCCATCAAATACATCCCTAATTAGTGAGTTATGACTTGTGATACAGAAGTACCAATATAATATTTTTAAGTACGATTCCAACATAGAATTGTACAAGGTAAATAATAATGTGAAAATATAATACATTTGTTAACTGCTGGGTTCAAAGCAATGTTATAGTTTATTCCTTGTGACATTTGTTTGGGGTAAGAATTTCCTGACACTGACACGTGCACACACTCAGATAAAAACGGACTTGCTGATAGGTTTCAAAGAGATGCCACTCTTATCAGTATGTGCAGGTGCTGTACTCGTGACCTTGTTATATTGGGGACGCGGCAGTTGGCCTAAAGGCATTTGGCCTAAAAATGAAACCAAAAGTCGTTTGGCCCAAAAGGCGTTTGGCCTAAAAGGCGTTTGGCCTAAAGGCGTTTGGCCTAAAGGCGGTTGGCCTAAAGGCAGTTGGCCTAAAGGCGGTTGGCCTAAAGGCAGTTGGCCTAAAGTCATTTGGCCTAAAATGTAAATTTAAAACCTTCGGTTATCTTCTGAAAGTAAAAAGTACTGTTAGTTGTTTCATCTAAATATAGATAGTACAACTGATGCAAGGTAGTTACAATATTTCTAAAAAAATTGATAATATCCTACATACAACTAGATCAGTAGTTCACAAAACACTATATCACCTTTTTTATATATAGATTTCTGATATTATTTCCTTGTTAATATATCTCACGGTCATAAAGTTAACGAAAAACAATAAGAAAGCCTCATTCTCAACACCGTTTACGCGCGATAAAATTATATGCGTACAGTCAAATTATGGGGACTTTTGACAACTTATTCCGAAAGGCAAAATGAAAGTGGAAACCAATATTGAACCCACCCACTTTAAATTTGTCTGAAGTGACGCCCGATTTTCGTTTAGAGTTACTGAGATATATATGAACATGTATTTTTTTTTATCTATTGTATTAATAATTAATAAATATAATAGTGACGCATTAAATAAATTTCGCCAGTAAATATTACAATGGTCATATATATATATATAAACTTAAATTATGGTTTGGACTAGATCCTTAACTCTATTATTATTGTTAGAATTATTATAACTATTATTATATAAAATTAGTACAGTTATTTTTTTCAAACAGTGTAACTATTTTTATTCCCTCCTAGTAATTAGCAAAGCATTCTCAGGATTTATTTCAACTAATACTCTATTTTTTATATATATATATATATATATATATATATATATATATATATATATATATATATATAACTAATACTCTTATATATATATATATATATGAGCAATAAAACCCGTTGTGCAAAAAATACAAAAGATTTTATGGAATTGTCGTGGGTCTTTTTTAAGTCTTCATAAAACGTAAAAAATACAAAATGTGGAAGCGTTTACATGATAACTTCCCAGGGCAAGAAAAACGTACGATGTAAGCAAGTGGACCTCCGCAAAAAACCAATGGCTGCAGCAGAGGCCAGAGGAATAAATCTGACGAGCTTTGGTTGGTAAAAAATATCTCGCCGCTAGGATCGCTTGTGTTCTCCAACACCAAAAAGTGACACTCTTATAGCCTAGAGGCAAACAGACGTGACTCAAGTTGGCCCGCCACATTTCTGAAAAAAAAAAACTTTTTTGCCTAATCGTTTGTGCTCTATTTGTGCTCATATGTGCCCGAACATGAACGTTAGGGCTGTGAATCTTGGCCCTTTAGATAACATTTAATGAAGGCGATCCCACTAGAGCTCAAGCTAGCACGCCATATATTGAAAACAAACATAGCAAAATTCTGTTTTCACCATTCGTTTAAGCTTCGTTTGTGCTCAACTCTGCTTGAACTCAATTTTTCTACAGGTTATGGTATAGGAAAGACTCAAGTTAGCCCGCCACATTAATTTTTCTCTAGATTTTCTAATTTTAAACCACAAATGTTCATTTTCGGGCACATATGAGCACAAACGGAGCACAAGGGATTGACTAAAATAAATTTTGTTATGTTGTGTTTTTCAATATGTGGAGGGCTAGCTTGAGCTCAAGTTGGCCCGCCACATTAAATATTTTTTAAATTGGCCAATTTCACAGCACAAATGTTCATGTTCGGGCACATATGAGCACAAATAGAGCAAAAACGATTCGACAAAAAAAGATTTTTTTTTCAGCAATGTGGCGGGCCAACTTGAGTTACGTGGCAAACAGGCTAAATCTTCTCTTTCTCTCTCCTCTGTCGCACTCTACAAGAGACTTTGAAGGGTAGGATTAGGCAGCAGTCCTTTCCTCCCTCCATTCCTAATAATAGCAAACGACCTTGAAGTAAACCATGACAGAAATTCATTGTTCCCCGGCAACTTTCCTTTGGTTCTTTTTCAAACCCACTAACATTATTTGTTTTGAGTTTCACGAGTTGTAGGTGGGCACTTCTGTCTTGCTTCATCCTTTGCTTTATATAGATTAAATAATGTATTGATTTGTATATTTTTGTATAAAGTTTAGTGATATCTAATTTTTTTATATGTATTTCATCTTCATTTTTGAAAGAAAGATTTTTACTATAAAATAATGAATCAAGGACAAAAATGTACACACCGCGGCTGCTCAATTTCACAGTGTACTGATGGTAATTTTCCCTAAATGGTGTCCCGCTATTTCCTCGCAAACGAGGGTACTTCTAATAATTCTATCTTCATCATACCTACCTTCTGTTTGCTATTAAATGCAGAAAGCATTGACTAGCGTGAAGATACAATGAAAAAACAACACTACTAGAGCTTACTCTATTTACATAAAAAAAATATTTTCGACAGTGAAAATACATCATATTCAAATATAACAAATGTACATTTTTGTATAATTATAATTAATTTTAAACTTGAATTAACATTTTTAAGATAAATACTATACTTACTATATTGACTTAATATTTTAAAATGAGATTCCTTTAACACACTGGCTCAAAAAGTATTCATTATTAACATTATATATATAGGCTAAACCTTTTTAAAAGGGTGTTGAACTAAAAGTTTAGTACCCTTTAATTAAATAAGAGATAATAGATAGAATTTTGATTTTTTCTCTTTACGAGAAAAAGGGGTATTATAAGTTCATAAAAACCATTGAAATAACTATCATATTTTATAAATTAATTATATCTATGATAAAATGACCTCTCACTGAGCGTTTACTTAGAACCAGTGGCACACCCAATGGGGTGGGGTAAACGGGGTACCTTCCCACATGACCCCTAATAATTTCAGTACAAACAAACTATTTACTTTATAACTAAAACATAAGACACAGAAGATGAGTCGGATACATAGGCTTCTTTTTAAGATTTGGTTTAAAACTTTATATTCAAAACACACACATATTAAAAGTGCCACTTATATTCTCATTTGAAAAAAGCACAACCATAATAGCTTCCATACATTGTATACAAGAAAATGTATATAGCTAGTAGCCACAATTCTGGTAATTAAGTTCGTTTTAGTTTTTAAGTATCTTAACACAAGATATGGGTTATTACACCAAAGACCTCGCTTATAGACACTTCAGAATCACTCGCACCCCACCCAATTTCGGTTAAAATTAATACTAAAGTACTTCGAATTGACAAAGCTACCAGTGCGTGTTATTCAACACATTAACATATATTGACTTAGACCAGGGGCTCTCACATTTTAGACTGAAGGAGCCTTTGTACCAGAAAAAATGAATGGCCGAACTCTCATAAAATTATTTACACTAGTATTATGATCATTCAATAAATACATTTAAATATCACAAGTCTTTTATAATTTAATACTTGAATGAATATAAAAGAAGAACTACACAACACCCCGACCTCCGCATCACTCAAAAACAAGTTATATTTTGAGTGCGATGACTTATGAGACCAGGTAGCTTACAGCGTTAATACCAACGTACCAGTTTTTTATTTGTGTACAGAGGTGTAATTTTTTTTATCACGTAATATAGAATTATTTTGCTAACAACACATAAACCGTACTAAATGTTGATTTCAATACACAGTCCGACACTTTATCTCAGTTGGTAGCATGTTTGCATACTGAGCTATAAAGGTCCCGGGTTAGATTCCCGGAATGTCCGAAAATCCTATCATTGGTTGACTGTGCTTTTCCCCTTTCACAATGATGAATTAACTGTCTGGGGGCTGGATGTTGTATTTGTTCTAGATTTAAGTTAGTTTGTCAGATTCTGAGGAAATAATCTACATTCTGTCGCTAGTTTTATATCAAGTGTCACTCATTGAGGGTGAACTGGGAAAGAGGGAAGGGTTGATAGGGTTGATAGGGTGGGGTATTTCCACATATTTCTCCCCCCCTCCCCCCATCGAAATGTGCCTTCCTCCAGTTTGTTAAACTTCCCTATGATATACTTGAGTTTGAAGCTGAAAGATGGTTTGCATCAAACTTCAAAAAGATTCTATAACAATCTATTATTATTTCTAAATGCTTAGGGGTCACCCCAAAAAGCTTTTAGTGGCATTCCATTTTCAAATATTTTCCACTGGCTTGGAGTCAATCCCCTAAAAACTCCTTAAAAATAGTTATTTTACAAACTACCTCGCCCGACACTAGTAAAGCTTCGCCGATACTCTTGATAGTCATCACAATAGTATTTTTTTCCATTGTGACTTACTACCCGTTTGAGTTGTACACATACATCAATTTACCCTAATGAACCAGGAACGAGGAAGGTGACATTTTAGATTGAATGTACCCACATTTGCATATATTGAGAATGGGGAACCATTTTAGGGAAAAATACCCTTGTTACACCCGGCTGGGATTTGAACTTCAATCTTAGAGTACAACTTTATTTCCAACTGAAGGGGTGGGGGGCGGGGGGTGCTATAGGTGGAGGACACACATATTATCTCCAACTTTGAGGGGGGCATATATTATTACCAACTTATATAACATAAATGTAGCTGAATCTAATATTACGCTTTAAATATATAGTTTGACACACTCAGTTTAACATTAATATAAATTCAAGATTTTCACTATACTACAAATTGGTTTATGAATAGGCCTACTTACAAGAGGGTTATTAAATTTATATTGAAAAGTTAACACATAATTTAAGTGAACATTTACGTCACCAAATACCTTAATGCTTTCATAAACTTGCGTACTATATACATTTGTTCATGTACTACAATAAACTATGTTCTTGTACAAAACATATTTATGTGTGTCAAACAGCCACGTGATTTATTAAATTAAGAAATAATGTTTCTAAAGTATGTTTTAAGATGGCACGGATAACATAAAACTATATCCACCTTGCATGGGGAGATTTCTCTTCCAGACTACTGTCCACATTAATGAAGCAAGATCAATTTGTTTAATAAGGTTATAAAATGCATATGTGAAATCTTGCAGTTAAGTAAACTATTCAAACAAATAATTAAATTCACTATAGAAGGGGACTTTTCCATAAAGTAAAACTATTGGGGGTGACATGTTTACCCGCCATGAACTCACTCACTATTTGTTTCGTAAATCTAATATAATGCCTAGATTCACGGGTGATATTTTACCCTTGGATAACATTTTCGGAGAAACCACAAATAAGGGCGATTTTAATTTGCTTTTTTAAGGAAAGTACAGCAGTTAGGGCTGAAGGTTCATATTAATCAGGTGAAAAAATGTTCTGAGCAAATAAAATACGAATCATGACTCCATTTTCCATCTCGTTCAGAAGGGAATACATCTTTGTCTGGCATCAGAATCTTTAGGGAAGTCATGGTGTATAACACCATATCTCTTAGATTACTTTTATTGCATACGGCAACAGTACAACGCTTTATCGGCATTTTTTTGGTATCGGTATGACACTTTTCGTAACCCTTCACGCCTAAATAATAAGAAAGCTTACAATAAACATACAAACATTTACTATTCACATTGACTTTGGAAGCATACTTGACATAAATAAGAAGTTAGTAACGAGCGCACCCGCCTCGTTGGCATGGATAGCTAACGCGCTAGTCGTGTTGAGCTCAACTGCTGAGGACGGGGAGATCGAGGTTTAAATCTCGGTCGGGTGAACTGGGGGTGGTTTTTCCTAAATGGTTTTCCACTCTCCCTCCACGCAAAAGTGGGTTCACTTCCTCTAATTCAACCTTCCCAATTCCTAATCCATTAGCATAATTAGTACTTAGGCGTATAACTCGAACGGGTAGTAAGACGTGGTGCTAAATAATAATAAAAAAAAGTGCGGCACTGCAAAGTCTGAACACATGATCTGAACAGAAGCAAGCTTGGCTAGGTCACGAGCAGACGTTACAGCAGCGCTGCGTGTTAGGGTAGAGCTGAATGCTGGCCGGTAAAGTGAACGAGCCTTCCCTACAACTCAAGTAGTCTTAGTAAGGACCCATCAAGATGACCAAATAAACCTTAAAATTTGAAATTTCTCAGTGAGTTGAGTAATGGCAGGAGGAAGGGGAGTTGGGAAGTCAACATTTCCAAAACTAATATATTTAATTACTTCTCTGTATTGTAAAGAATTTAAATTTATTAATTAGGTACGGGAGACAATACAAATAGACATTTACATAATAATAATAATAATAATAATAATAATAATAATAATAATAATAATAATGGTGATGTGGTGATGGAGTATAATAGAGAAAAAAACTTTTTGAGATGAGGAAAAAAATAAAATTTTTACAGATAAATCAAATCCCAGATAGCCAAAATAACATTAGACTCTAAATTTCTCAAAGTGGGTTGGGGAATGAGGGGTTCAAAATCTACAAAATTAATAGAAACTACTAATTCTCAGTGCAGTGTAGTTAAAAATTGAATTTTGGCATGCCCGTAAATGTACCACTCCAAATAACTAATAAGTATGAACATTTTAAAATGTAACTCCATGAAACCAAGGGAGGGGCGGGGGAGTTATAAAAAAAACCTTTTATCTATAGTTGAAAATCGAAATTTGGCTGGCAGGTAGAAGTACAACTATAAATAAAGAAATAATTATTAAAACTATAAGTGTTTAAATGGGAGTTAGAGAAATTAAGATTGGGGAGAAGGGAAAATTTTCAAAAACCAATAGAAAAAATTACTAACAGAACAATTTATTTGATAAGCTGAGGTGCTTATTATTATTATTATTATTAGCACCGCGTTTTACTACCCGTTCGGGTTATACGCACTTACGCTAATGTGTAATGGTAGGGTGATTGTGAGATGAAATGAAGGACCTACAGTTTAACGTGGAATCCGAACCACGGTGGCGGCCTGGCATTCCACACATTCACAAGATGGCTTGTCAAAAATTAGTACAAAACCTTGGCAATGTAAAAAGTTCAACATACAAAAGTGGTACTACAGGTTAATGGACGTGCTGCTATACCTTGGGAGGTAGTAAATTGAGAAAAGACATATATTTTGAAACGGTATATACTATTTAACTAAACACTACACACCTCGCCATCTATTAGCATCACTACAAATCTTAACGAATGTTTCCGGAGACAGCAAAACATATTTTGATAAATGGTCTAAAAATTAACTTTACAAAAAGGCGTTTGGCCTAAAGGCGTTTGGCCTAAAAGGCGTTTGGCCTAAAAGGCATTTGGCCTAAAAGGCATTTAGCCTGAAGGCATATGGCCTAAAGGCGTTTAGCCTACACTTTAGGCCAAATGCCTTTTAGGCCAAATGACGGGTAACCGTTATATTTAGGGGAAAGATGATACTACAGTAAGACTTTTTGCCTTTATTGAGACCTTTGACCTAGCACACCAAAGCCCTACAACAGGCATGCCAAACTTGCGGACCACGGACCTTTTTAAGAACCATATACAAATGTGACCAGATCCATATTATTATATACATGGTAGAAATACACCATTTTATATTATGACATATAGCTATTAGGCATTATTTGGAGAAATATTGCACTTGAGGACCTAATTTCTACTTTTTACTCACCAGAGATCAATTAACAAAAATTGTAAAATTCACACACCCGTGTCCCAAGTTTTGACACCGTATAATTGTGTGTAGTTGTTTTATCTTATGATAAAGAACAAACACCCGAAAGGTCACGGATTACGGAACACACATTTGACAACATTAAAAAGTGGCTCAAACACAAGATTTTGGAATAATCACACTGCTGGGGGGAGGGGGAGAAAGAAAAAAGAATCGAGTCTTAAATTAATTTTGTAATAATTAGTAAAGACTTTGAATTAATTTTTTTCTTAATATGGTAATAATAAAGAATTTTCCGAAATGCGGCACCCTTAGCATTATCAATATTAAATGTGGCCTCTTTGATCAAACGAGTTTGACACGTCTGTTCTACAACTAGCTATCATCTGGTGCGGTAAGCGAGAAATTGGCCACGCAGACGTTTAGCTCTAACGCAATATTTAGTTATTACTTACTTATTCTATGGCATTAGGAAAGCTAAAGTTCATTGCCGCACTTACAAAAGTACGCCACCTATCCCTATCTTTAGTTAGTTGTATCCAGTCCACCTCATTACACCCTATTTCTTTCAGGATGCATTCTAATGCTATCCTCTACTATGTGTTATTTCAAAATATGGTTCACGCCATAATAAAGTCAAAATATTCAGACATGGCTCTTTTTTCTTAACAATCCTATATCTCAAGTTTCATTAATAGAAAAAATGTGTGAAAATGTAACATTATTCTATTTCCAACGACATTTTAATCATATTCACGGAGTTATGAGACCAGGCTTGATGGAAAAGGGTTTTAGATTTAGTCTTCCTCTAACAAATACAGTAATTATTTTATAGGCTCAAAACACAACATTCTAAGATATTTGAGAACTAACAGCGAGCTTTCCTTTTTGCCTTGAAATAAGAAGTTTCGTAGTTTTTTTTCCTCTCTTTCTTATTTAAATGATTTAGGGTGGCTATAAGTGAAGGCTGAAAGAGAGTATAAGCTTATACATAATAGAGAAGTAGTTCCAGAAAACGTTGAATTGTGAATATTATTTTAAAAGTAGGCCTATTTATCATATCTATCAAAAGTGATATATATAAAGATCACATTACTTGATGTATGAATTCCTTAAAATGGTTTTAGTAACTTTTAACTGTTAAATACTGCTATTGCTACCAGAATTTATGGCTAGAATGTACCTAAAACTTCTTTTACTTTTGAGTTAATCAGCATGACTGTATTATATATCTTTTCTGGCCCCAAACCTAACAATATAAAATCACTACCTATACTTTGATATTGTCTTAAAAAACATATAGATGCTGTCCAAAATATTCACGCTGGTCCTCTAAAAGTCTCTTACTCTGGAATTTGTATGGAACTAACATAAACTTATGGAGTATATCTAATACATGACTAACTTGGCCTGACTAACACTAACCTCACATCTAAGTTGTATGCGCGCATTTGGACACCAGAACAATCTCCCTCTGTTTAGTTTTTTTTTCACTCCAATATTACTTAGAATATTTTTTTAATATGAATAGTTATTTTAATGTATATAGTTCCTAGGTGTTATTTGTTTGATTGTTAAAAAATATATAAGCTCCTAAACCAACATTTTGAAATGACAAACTAGTGAATACTTTATTATTATTTATTTATTTTCAAATTATATAGCAAATACATTTATCATATTAATTTTCTTGGAATTCCAGAATTCAATACTTTGTAGATCAGCAGCTTAAATTATTAACAAGTCAAATATGAAGCCAAAATTCAAAATCTTAAAGTTTTTGATAAAAAATGTGCATTAACACGCAGTGTTTTTCTCTATCTTCAAACAAGTTGGTTTAAACATTAGGCTAAGTACCTACAGTAAGACACTTTGCTGTGCTCATTTTAAAAATTGGTCAAAATAGATAGAAACAACATTAAAAAATGGAAACACAGAAATGATAAATCCAAAATGGGATTCTCCCTCAACACAATTGCATGATCCCACAACAACTAAATTCTACTTTACCTTACTTTAACCAACATAAAATTGGAAAAATGAGTTTAGCTCAGACAGTTTATAAGTAATCAATGTATTTTAATTTACTTTCCTTTTGTGAATAAATGTTATCAAGCCGTATTAACCATACAATTGATAATAGCCTTCTCACTACAAAATTAACGATTAAGTTGAGGCACACCAAGTGACTTCCCTGTTCCCACCTCCACAAGATCACTAGTTACAAATAGTATAAATATAATAGGATAATATATTAACAAAGAATATACGAATAATAATTTTTATAACTACCAATTACTGAAGATTGGTCGAATGCATCGGCCAAATTTTGCTGTCAGTCTTACGACTTCATTCATATTATAAAGGTTTACCACGAGGTATATTAAAAATGCCGCTGAAATTCTTAAATTTAAAAAGTAAAGGCCCATCTCCCCCACCCAATGTGGGTGTGTCAAAGCTCTTGTGTGTTTTGAAGACAATATTTAGATATAATTAAATGTAAATATGTTTACAGATGGATGCAAACCTTTGGCACTGTAGCGTGTTGGGAAGGAATTGCAAAGGAAGACTTTTATAGGGGAACGCTTTTCAATGAAGATAACACTATTGTGGTTTTTGCGTCACCCACTATGTGCAAAGAAGTGCTTGAACCCTGCACTGAAGCACTGGCAGACTGCACATTTAAGGTGAGCTACATACATTCATATATAATACTTTTTCAAATAAAACATTATTACATTCAACCCAATATGAGGGAAAGGCTACTTAATAAAAATCCACCCACATCTGTGAGAGAGAATGAGTAAACCAGAATCATAACTACCATGTGGAAAACCACCCTCAGTACATTCGGCCTAGATTCCAACCTCGACCTCCCCATAACCGAAAATATGGTTGAAGTAATCAATTATTAAGAATAAACAACACTAAAATTGAGTATTTTTTTTATCGGAGCTTATGCCTCTAGATTCCCCATGGAGTTTACATTAACAAAAAGAAAAGTTGAATATTATTAAAATATGAATTCTTTATATTGTATCAAGTAAATTATTGGTGCTTGGTGGTGATGAGCATTATTTATTAAATGCAGGCCTACCTTCAAATTGCCCGTGCATCACTCACTGACTTTCGTACCAAGATAATATTAAATCAATGCTTCCTTCAGGATTAAAAGCAAACTTTAAATGTTCTAGAAACTCGCCTAAGACACAATTTAGTTATTATGTATACATTAATTTTGCTTTTCTACATTGTCAAACAATAAATTACTTGTAAATATTATTTATTTCATCTCTTCATGTAAATTTATGTTCGATAACGTTTCAATCGTAGTAGCATTTTATTCAATTTTATTTTGAAAATAAAACTTAAAATTTACCAACATTATGTTGATTATTCCAATGTATGTCCAATTGTATATCAAATTTAAAATCCCTTTAGAAGAACAATACAAAAAGATCCAATGTTTTGATAATGAGTGAGTTAGTTATTTAGAAATAGCTTTATATTTTATTTTATAGATTGAGACCTCGTGAGACCCCGAAATTAAATATATAATTAATTTTATCAACATAACTTTAAATTCATCTAAATGAATATTTACTTTTTTTTGCAAGTCATCCAGAAGCATATCCACTGTTCACTTTACATGCTGTTAAAATGGATCATGTATATATTATACATACATAGGCTTAGATTAAAATAGCTAATAGGCTCGTATATCCATAGGGAAAGCTTTTTAGTTTGAAGTAAGCAAAACTTGAAATAAAATTCAATTAATTATCTTAAAGTTTTAATAATTAGCATTATATGTACTAATTAACAACTGCAAAACACATGGCTTGGCATATGAACAAATGAAAGTGCATTTATTGATTTGTTTACATATTAGCTAAGGTTCTTTCTATACTTATCTGAATTTAATGTTAACACCTTTAATGATACAATATGGATTTTGGTCGATTGTTTGGAGTGAGAATAGATAAATGAGTATTTTGAGATAGTTGCATAATGTTGGCTAAATAATATAAAGTAATATAAAACATGTAATAAATGTTATAAAGTTTGTGTAAACTTCCAACATATATTTACTTAGGACACCCCTGACTTTTGTGTAGTGAATAATGAAATTGGTAAAGATGATACATATAAAATGGAGGTGTACCGATGTGGGTCTAAGTTTTTATCAAATTTAATTGGAATTAATTTTTTCTTCTTAAGTTAACAACCAAAAGGTTTGTTTGATGTGATTTAAATCCATCCGGGGATAGGTATGCACTTAACCTTTCAGATGGTTAGGGCTACCCGGGCCATCTGATAAAATCCACATGCAGAAAGGGAGTTCAGGAAGTGTGGTGGTTTCTGGTTGTCTTCCACACTGATTTTCTATGGGTGAGCGTGAAAGGGCCTACCAATTTTGACGGAAAGGTATTTTCACATACCTTCCCGGGTTATTTTACATGCCACGATGGATACGGGACCGATAGCTTTACTCCACCCCATCCCATCCCCCAAGGAAGTTGTGCTATGGATTTAATCACACATGCCTCATATTTGCTATATTATTATTGTATTATTGTATGTGTTTCCTGGAAAAGAAATCAACCACTGGCTATGTATTGTTTTTAAGTTACATTAAAGTGCTTGCACCACAATTCTCTCCAGAGAATATAATAACAGATTTTGAAATGGCCTTAAAAGAAGGGTTCCAAAGAGTCTGGCCAGAAACAAATGTTCAAGGCTGTTTTTTTCACTGGGAACAGGTAGGCTTGCATGCATTAGTTTTATAAAATATTTTATTTCAAATTAAAAAAAAAGTTGCTACAATATTAAATAACGAAGTAATTTGACCATATAATAAACTAGAAGGTCGAGCCTGCTACAAGATGCATGCATCCGCCGCGCCAATGAAAAGCTTCTTTCAGGAAGGCATTCCAGGTGGGAATTTTTGAGTGAGATGGGTCACGTGACAGAAACCAGATTTCGTGAAAACATCAGCTTCATTCAAGGAGCACAAAGGGCGGACTGGGTGATTGATGGTGGTTATTTGAATCCAACTCCAGAAAACCAGTGGCTCTATTTAAACATCGCAGGCGAGGAGACGCCTCCAGTGGGGAACCTGGAGCAGCCTATTAACGTTCATGAGGAAGGTGGAGCCAATCAAACTGAAAATTGGAGGAATGTTAAAGTATATACACAATCGTGTGAAAGTATTGAAATACAGGATCGTGAACTGGAAAATACAGTGGTCACTGAGGAAACTAAGGAAGCTCACAGTGATAGGGAGCTTTGTAGGCTGTGTTTATTATATAGATTTAGCAGAGTAATAACACCAGGTGGTCATGTTATTTGTGGATACTGCACGAAAGTCTTGATAAATGAAAATAGTCGTCAAATTGATTTTTCAGAAATTCGACAGCCCAGGATCTGCCCTCTGCGTAGGGCAGTGATTGGTTCATTTTTTAGAATGTACATTTGTTAAAATCATTATAATTTATTCTATACCCTCCCTAAGTGAACTATAGCTAATTAAAATTTGAAAAATGATTACAAATTTTCAAATTTATCTTGCGACTCAAACATTAAATTAGTTTTGTTAGTAATTAGAAACAAAATCAACAAAATTGAGCATGATTGGCTGAATCGGCTTACCTCTACACCAATAAGTTATTTGACAACGAAGTAAAAATATATTACTCATGTGCTCCCCAATACTTAAAATGAGTATTATATTTTACCGACCAAGTGTAGCAAGGTCCTGTTTAAACTTGACATGGTATTTCATCTGTATGTCTGTAAGGACAAATTTTAGCAGGGACATTCTTTGAGCCTAGGCCAAACTATGTATATACTGTAGGTAATTCTTGTTATCTCTTTAAATATATGAGCCGGTCAATGGTGTATCATTTAAAAAAGATCATCCCAAGCGAGTTGAATTTAAAATATTAAGCACTCTATCTTGTACCTAGGTATTAATTTGTTTCCGTCTAACTTTATAGCCGAAGAAAAATATTAATTTTCAATCTAATCAGAAATTAAAGGAGATGTTTCAACTTGGAATCCAAATATTAAATGTTAAGACTGTAGTAGCGTTAATAACATGAACTATTCTTAGCATCATGTAAAGTACTTAGCAATTTTAAATGGAGGTAGCTAGATCTTCTGTTAATAGAACTTCAAGCAACAGACTGTAGGTCCACCTATCAGCTTAACACTCATTCATATATATTTTTAATCTATATATTAATCATAATAATCTGTGACAAACACTCCAAAACAAATGTCGCTCGCCGATTGTTTTATCCTAGTCTAGGATTGGTCAAACCTGAAACCGTATAATTTGACAGCTCACTCACACCAAAATTAAATTTAAAGCAAAAGGCTTTTATAGAAAAGAGAAAAAGTATTTGGGAACATGAAGCTTTACCCTGATTCTTAGATTTTTAGAGCTACTGTAATAAAAAAAAGGCCATGTTTAAAGATAGATTACAATATACTTCGGGTAGGTAGACTAAAAGGTTTATACTAGTAATGTTGAGAAGGGTGAGTCAACTAAGAGGCCAAAATTTGCTCTAACTTAGGTAAGTACACTATTCAAATGTATTTAATGAATAATAAATTTATATTAAATTAGAGAATATTATCATTAATAGCCTAGATACAAGTCGGGCAGAATCATTTATTGCTACAACCAGAGCCTGGATAAGCTATATTATGTAAAACATAATTTAGATATTTTAGGTTCATGTTTAGACGATTACTTAACTATGCGATTAATACATTAATTCTGCACGTATTGACACATATATATTTGAATGTTTTAACAATAACTTGACACAGTGGCGCAAACATATATTAACGTCGGCGAGGGTGGAGGGGTTGGGAGCAAACCCTACGCAGCCAGAACTAAATATCAGTCTGTAGGGGGACATAAGGAAAATGTTAAATTCCCCTAAAAGCGTAGAATTATTTTTACATGGTAGCTTATGGAAACTATTTACA
Organism: Timema cristinae; assembly: GCA_039000515.1. Classification (NCBI taxonomy): domain Eukaryota; kingdom Metazoa; phylum Arthropoda; class Insecta; order Phasmatodea; family Timematidae; genus Timema; species Timema cristinae. Next base: position 21,142,010 of record JBCFYV010009882.1, read on the forward strand.
AACATAAGTTCCAAAGTTGTTTTTTTATTTAGCACCGCGTCTTACTACCCGTTCGGGTTATACGCTTGAGTATTAATTACGCTAATGGATTAGGAATTGGGAAGGTTGAATTAAAGGAAGTGAACCCAAATTTGCGTGGAGGGAGAGTGGAAAACCATTTAGGAAAAACCACCCCCAGTTCACCCGACCGAGATTCGAACCTCGATCTTCCTGTCCTCAGCAGTCGGGCTCAACACGACTAGCGCATTAGCCAACTACGCCACTGAGGCGGGTCAAGTTCCAAAGTTAATCTTTCTTAATTTTATACAATTATATTTATAAAATGTAAAATCTTCAAAAAATTAATTAGTTTATAGCATTGGTAGCTATGATAAAAATCACTCAACAGTAATAAAATTATACACTATTTAGTTAGGAATGAAGGGGGAATTAAATGAATATCATGTTTAAAAAAATAATTCCCCCCCCTCTCCCCCCAAATTGAAGGCTTTATTGTTAATAAACTTTTTCTCAGTTTCACATAAAATGTAAGTTTGTAGGATTTGTTAAGTTCTATTAGTAGACATTTCGAATTTTTTATAGGTGAACGAGCACAAGAGGATTTTGAATGATCTGTATCATTTTATTATTTTGTTTGTGAGCCATTTGTACCATTTGTACTCTTCTGAGTAATAAACATTTGCTCTAAAATGAACATTTATTATTTTTTTAAGTAAATGCATTTATGTGTTATTTAAATATTCTTTCCCAGTCTTAAGCAAGCTGTATTTATCCATATTATTGGTATTAACTAATCTCATACAAAAAATAGAACGTGCGAACAAATATAATATAATTTTAGCAGGAACTTACGTTTAGAAAATACTAACTTTTTTTTTGTACGTCAATATTATTTTACTGTATTACCAGTGTTATTTTTAGGTATTGATATTATTTTTTAAAAGTGGTAGCTGATAATAACATGACTATTTGTTTGAATAAGTAAAAGCTCATTTAGTAACTTGTATAATTGTCAAAAAATTTCCTTCCTATAATATGTCATGCTGTACACCCACAAATCCTGTAGCTCAGAGCTAAGGAATATTATAGTTGATTTGCATGTGACTTTTGTTTGTGGTCAAACTTGCCTGACAATGAAATGGATACTTTCATACACACAGACGAAAAACAAACAGATTAAAATGCTAGTGTGGTAATGTTTCAAAGAGAGCTGCTCTTATCTGCTTGTGCCAATGATGTAATTATGGTGGTCTTTAGTTTAAAAGCCTCGTTTATCTTTATACACAACTTGTTGGCCAGCAAGCTTACATGGAACCTGGAGGGCCATAAGGCCATCGCCCCCCCCCTCCCCCGGAAAGAATTTGCCCCCGCCTAGGTATATTACAAATCCTTTGATGTTATTGAATGTTAAGCTGAAAGATCGCCTCAAATCAAACTCTGACTTCTAGATACATTCAATTTTAAAAATTTGCTGAAGAATGTAAGCTTGAAGAAGTTTCATGCGAGGAGCACTAAAAATAGTTTTCGAAAGCCTGTAATTTTCAAAAATTATCGTTAGAAGATCACTTCAAATATCTGCTATAGGTATTATTACCAAAAATTTGCAAACATTTTATCCTATTGAATATACAAATAGAAACAACACTCAACAAACCGGCCTGGAACAGTGTGACACTAGCGTGTCCAAGCCGGGTACAATCAGGGTGTCGGGCGATGCCCGGCCCAGAAATGTGTGACAGTACATTAACGGTCTGTCGTCAGGGGAACGTTTTAAAGTTTATTTAAGTATGCTCATGAATCAAATCTAGATTTTTTTTTTTTTCCAAATAGCTGTGATAAGTTTAAAATTAAAGCAAAAAATTCTTAAATAAAACAAAGAACATATGTTTGATTAGAAAAACAATATGTTTTAGGGTATGGCCAGACTGGGTGTGCAAGTGAGCGACTAAAATATAAAATAGAACACATTGGTTGTAATGAGAGGGGGCCAGACTGGAGCGAGCGAATAGAGCTACGCGCTCGAGACGGAACAATCTATCTTACAGGCGCTGGGCAATTGAATATTGGTCCAGTGCGTGCTAGATAAATTTCTCCATCTGGTATTTTATCTGACTGTTAGATTCATGACAACCTAGTTTTAAAATATATTTTAGCTTTGTGGGGTGCAGCGAGAGTAAATCTGGTGCGTGTGATGTGGACCAGTGGACGCTTGACTTTTTTTAGGGTGTAACTTTCGCAATAGACTGGATTGTCGATGACGATGAGATCGAGGTTCAAGTTCTGGCTAGGTGTACTGATATTTTTTTTCCTAAATGGTTTTCCACTATCCCTCCATGCATATGTGGGTTCACTTTGTCTAAATAAATTATCATCATTAATCCATAAGCGTAATTAGTTCATTTGCTTATAATCTGAGTGGGTAGAAAAACACGATGGAAAAACAACTAAATAAATAAAGCACGTAGTTAAAATAAATAAACCTACTCCCTTGTTAGTAAAAAAAACCTGTAGATACACTGAATTAATATCAAAATGTACCCATATTTTCGTATCACTAACACAATGGTGTAGTGAATTTGTTAATGTGTCAGTATACCTAACCGGGATTTGAACCCGGTCTCTTTGCTACCGGCAATTCAATGTAATACGCGAGCGAAACCTTATGATCATACGACCACAGACGCGGGTGGCACTGCAGTGAATGAGGGAAGAAAGCCATGATCATGGTTACATGCTTGCATTTTATAAGTTTATTTTTATAGTATATGGTATTAGCTGGAGCTAATTACTTAATCATTATATATTATGGTAACTATATTTATAAGCTTAACCTAGGCGATATGATATAATCTTTAAGAAAATATATAATTTAATTAGATGATATAATTTAACAAGTCAAGGAACCTTATCAAGAAAAGGATTTGAACATTCTGTTAAACTAACTTTTTAAATGTTTTAGTTTGTTCATTACATCAGGTGAGATGCGAGTTTGCGGCATATTTGAGGTTATTTTATCAATTATCAAAACTGAGTGAGCGTGTGCCAATGGTATACCACCACATGTGGAAATATTTAAATGAGTAACACCCTTAAGTTTCACTTTAGTTGATGATATCCCCTGAACGTTACTGGGTTTGAAGCAGTTACGTTTTACGCCCAGCATCTGTGCACAGTGTTCAGTGATCAGCGTGGATTGACTCGCTGAGTCCAATATCGCACGCACAATTTGTGTATTGCCAGAGGGTGTAGTAATGTGGACTAGAGCCGTGGCTAGGAGTACAATATTATGAGTTGTTGAAGACAGACCAACGAAAGGTTTAGTTGGACCAGAATCGGTCAACTGTGAATAAGTAGGGGTGTCTGTGTGAAAAGTAACACGATGGTTTCTCAGCGGCTCAGTGTGAGATCTCTGTAATTGTAAACTGTTGTTTGTGACAGTTGTTTGTGTTGCATCTGGTGATTGAGGAGAAAGATGCAACAATGTGTGATGAGGTTTATTGCATTGTTGACACACATGTTTTGACTGACAGTTTGAGATACGATGTGAAGTACCTAGGCAATTAACACAGAACCAATTTGATTTAATAAATGTAAATCTTCTCTGTGGAGTTAAAGATTGAAAATCCGTACATTTATAAATATTATGCTCTGGCTGTTTGCAAAACGAACAGTGATTATTTGAACCTATATTTTCGGATAGAAGAACCGTCCTAGTTTGTCTGGGTGCTGATGGGCGTGAAAATGAGTGTGTTGGCATTACCGTTGGTTTTGGTGACAGTTTGTGCGATAGATTGGCCGCCTCTAGATGTGTACACTCAGTTTCCAAAAAAAGTATCACTTCACTGACAGTTGGTAGGACCTGTATATCAGCGCGATTACTCTCGAATTTCTTTCTGAGCTCTTGAGGAATTTTACGCATCAAGATGTTTGAAAAAATTATGTTTTCCTCGTAAACCTTTTGGTTAAGTGCGGATAATGCTTGTGAGTGCTCATTATAAGTTAATAAGAAGGAGCGAAGAGTTTTTACAGTCGCTTGTTCAATATTGGGTAGATCAATTAAATTGTAAGTGTGTAGATTAATTAAATATCGGATGTTGTGGTATCTCTTCTTGAGCAAATTCCAAGCAACTGGGTAGTTTTCTGCAGTGAGTGGAAGTGACTTTATTATGTTTAGTGGTTCGGATGTTAGTGAGCTTAAGAGATATTGAAATTTCTCGACCTCTGTCAGAGATGTGTTATTGTGAATTGTGGCCTCAAAGAGACTCAAATATGTTAACCAATGTGTGGGATCACCAGAGAATTGTTTTAAATTAATTTTGGGCAATCTAATATTGGACGCAGCAGAGTGGTTTGATCTTGTTGATTCATTTAGAGGATCACTTGTGGAAACCAATAAAGGAGGGACTAGCAAGCTGACAGTACATTGGATATCAACATCTAAATCTGCAATTATATTCTGAAATTAGTCAATTTTTTCTGGATCATATTCTCGAGTGTGGGTTGTGACATTATTTAATTTAGACAAGGATGCATCAAATTCTGCCTTTTTAGCACTTGATTCCTTACCAAGAATTGTACTCTTTTGTAATTGAATTGGGTTTAACGTTTCACATAGAGAAATAATGTTTAATTGATCCCGTATTTTAGTAAGTCTTGATTTAATTTGTTCTGCTTGATGCACAAAGCTTGAGTACTTCATCTTGAATTATGTTAATAATATTAATAATAATCAATCTGCTTGTGCATATATTTATTTGAAAACAATATTTACTTTGGAACAAACACACTATAAAGCAAACAAAAGAGAGCAAATGTCATTCGAAACTGTCTATACACAATTCTAGGAACTCAATGTTCTGAGAAGAGGGTGTTGTTGAAAGCAACCTTGAGCTTAGTGTGCCTAACGAAAGAGAAAGGGGGGAGTAACTACAAAGTACTGTAACTAGAAACATTCCAAAACAGCTCACAATGATGCTTGGCGGAGTGATATTATTTTAAACAACAAAAACAAAACATCTTAAAAACATAAATTGGGTGGTACATTGCATTTAACCTCGCACATAATATTACAATTAATATTGAATGTTTATTTCACAGATCACTAACTCAATCTAGTTATTATTTAAGCGGCACATTAACAATAGAATATCAGTTTCGCCGATAACAAGTTATTAAATGGCGGTCTTTCTTGTCGGCAATTCACAAACGAGGGTTTTCTGATATTCTACACAATCTTTTCCAAAGCAATTATTTTAACACTAGTTTTTATATTTGTCTTGAGAGGAAAATGTTCAGTATTATTTTATTTTTATTATTGTTTATTTGAATGGACTTTAACACAATAGCGTGGTACGAATGTTAGCTAAATAAAAGAATTTAATTTATTATCTTATGTATTTAGAAACATTCATGGCCGGAGGACCAATGTTTTGAGTTGATTGAGTGAGAGAGTTAATTATTTGATGTGGGCGTAAGAAACATGGTGAGATCCTACCTGATGCTGAAGATCCGGTGGTGCAGTAACCCAAGTAGGCCTACCTGGGGTTGTGATGAGATGAACTTGAGGGATTTTGATCAGTCGCACAGTTAGAAGTTATGATGAGAATGAGGTTATTTCATTTAAGTGTGCAAACCATGAAAAGAAACCGAGAGGTTGAGCCGCGGTGGTAACGCACTTCCACCTTTGAGGAAAACACTTAGCGGACTAACAGGGAAACGCGCGTAAAAACACGAGAAAGCAATTGTACCACCCTTACAAAACATATTTAATTAAAGAAAGGGCGATAGACCAAAAAATGAGTTATATAATTAATAATGAATATAAGAAATATTTAATTATGTAAACAATAATGAAATGTATAATAAATAACAAAATATAAAGAAATAAATACTAAACAATACCAGTCTAATACAAGAAAGTTGAATGAAAAATGTTTTCTTCCACTAGTTAAGAAATATTAAGAGAACCATACTACTGATTATTTGAGTTCAACCTAAAAATAAAGCAGCAGATCTCTGTAAAGTGTGGTCTTTGATAAAAAGCTACACTTTAGCCTTTATCTTCCAAGAAACTTTATCCATGAAAATAACAGATTAGCTCGCTCCCCCTTCACTCTTTCAGAACAAACTTGACAGTAAAGACAACACTGCAACTCTAGCTCTGTGTTAGCTAAACAGTCCAAATAGTTCAATCAATGGACGTTGCTTAGGAGTTGCACTGATAGCACTTCTCAAGTTTTACAAAGTAGTCCTTCTACTTAAATGTAGGCTACATTTATTTATTGATAGAAAATACATTTTGTCAGTCCAAAGTGAGTATTCACATATGTGTGGGGATAAAGTTCAGTAAACAACATCCTATAATAATTGTATGTATTGGTCTGTTTTGGAATTTTCTAGAGATATCAGAAGAAAATGCAGTTGGCATCTATAACTAAGGTGGGAAACTCTATCGCCAATCACAAGTGGTGGATTGGTCATAAACGTGTGATGAATTTGATTACGGCAGCTCTCTCAGTAAAATAACTTTTTCCTGATGGCATGTGCTAGTTGTAACTTGCTATTTCTTGCATATCGACGAAATAACTCCATTTCCTGAATTAGTCATTGATGCAACATTGCCATCCAACATTCTCCCTCACTCCAATTCCCAACACTTTGTTTAGTATCTCATCTCTGCCTTCGAATAAAAGGATTGTCAAATTTGGCATTAAATTGCGCTACATTTTCAAATTGAATGGTTTTCAACATTTGCCTCTGAGCTAGGTGTAGCTAGTAGTTAAAGTTTACATATTTGAATAAACATCATGTTGTTTTAAATGTTTGAGAGAACAACTCTTAAGGTTATTTGTTTGCCAGAAAGAACACAAAAATAAACACCCTGCCATTACATATTAACCAAAGTGCATATAACCTGAACGGGTAGTAAGACACGGTGCTAATAATAATAATATTTGCCAAAAGTTTTTATGTCAGTTTCTATGCTTTTTCAGGAGATTAATATCAGAGTTTGACCTAGCCTGCAAGTTCATACAATCAGAACATATCTTGTTTACTGTTGAAAAATTAAGTTTGGGGTGTTCTTTTTAATTTTTAAATATATTTATCTTAAAACATATCAATAGTCTCTGAAATATTAGGTCAAAATGGACATGTTTTGGCATTGATCGATAATGGACATGTCAATTTTATCAATGACTTGTCTGCTTTTGGCTGAGAAAATGTTATTGGCATTTACATACCATGTTTCATCAGTGTATAGTCATTATTATTTATACAGTATAAAGTTCAATTTAAAACAATGATTTATGGTTCTTGTACTGCTTACAATAGAAAGGTTGCAGAAAAATTATACAACCTTTACCCATACATTCTTGAATGAAAAAAAAAATGCCTTGGAATGAGACTTCATATCTATAAGTTTGTATTGTTTTGATAACATGCCACTTTATCTCAGAGTTCACTTATCAACACCCCTTCCAAATATCAAATATTTTCCTTAAGAATATAAAAGATACTGAAAATGAAAAATTTTTATTTCGCACTAAAATGTATACAGTAACTTAAGAATGAGTGCACAATAGAGAATGAAATAGAGAAAATGGTAGATTTTTAAAAGAAATGTATTATCATGTATTAAAACATAATCGGTCTTTCTCATCATTAGAAGGCTCAGACCAGTCACCAGCTGTGTCAGGTGTATCACTTGTTAAGAATGAGACTTCTTTGCTGGGGCTATCGGAAATGGACGAGAGTAGGGTTTCTGAATGGTTATAATTCCATGCTTCCCTCTTCTTATTTTGCACAAGTCTAGACTCTTGAAAGCTTCTTCAGGATTGAGGCTGTTCTTGTACTCCACAACACCAAAGTCTTTTCCATATTTAATCCACCTGATGTTGTGTCAATTTACAGCTTCCCCATCTGTGTTTCAGTTTCGTTTTACAAGCATGGTTCCGAATAACCCAGAATAATGAAGGAAACTTTCTTGTGACATCTTTTTTTTACAATGAACTGTGTTTTTTTTTCCTGACAGTTCTTACCAACTGGTACCACCCTTGAGGTACTATGACCTGGAACCTAGCAGCAGACTTACTTAGCCTTCCTTATATGAGCGAGAAGTAGAATGCCCTAAAAACACAGAGTTCAAATATTGGGTCGAAACCACATTTAAACTTGAGTTCCAATAACGGACAATGATGTCCGTTTGTCCTTTTTGGGCAATTCTATTGAGTCTTTCGTCAAGTGAAACTGCAAAAAATGCAATCTTCTTTAACTCTGCCAAGAGTTTTTCTTGGAAGAAGGGGCCAAGACCAAAGGTTGTCAAATAGCCAAGTTTGTCTTTTAGCATTTTGAACATGATTGAGAAAAGATCACTGGAAATACATGAACCTCTGTCAGAAGTATGAGTCATAACCTTATTCATGGACCACAGAATTTCTGCTTTCAAGGTATCATCATTTACACAAAATTTACTTAAAGGTCCTCCAAGATGAAACAACTAATGTAGACGAAGCTGCAACCAAATATACATCATTTTCAGAAGTAGGCCTACTTGTGGAAGACAATAATTATTTTGCCGGTTCTGGTTGTTTACATCCAACTTTTTCAGAAGATAAAAAGCTGAGCGTTTTTTGCTTACTTAGGAGTAGGGCAGAGGTTAGTTCCAAATTCTTCTTACCTTTTCCATGAATTTTCATTCCATTCAACCCACTGTGGCTTATATCAAATTTCGATTTACAAAATGTACAATAAGCCTTATACTGGTCATCTTCAACAGGGCGCAACCACTTTGAGTATTTATTTTCTTCAACAGTCAGCCAAAACTCTTTGAACAAACATTTACCAGGCATCTTTTAACAGATTAGCCTAAACTTCACACATAAAATATTTGAATGCCCCCCAAAAAAAATATGGATTTTTTTTCGCAACACACGATTAAAAAATAATTTAGGCCTAATATTTTATGTGTCCATTAAACAAAAATCATTTTAAAAATTGGTAAATTTCAACTGTTTTGAATGAATGGTCTTTAAAATTAAATGAATTACGTCAAGGATCAAATATTAACACTAATAGTATTATTTTATATTTTATAAAAAATACGCCATATTTCACTGCGAAAATTATTGCTATTTGCTGCCAACGTTAATTTGAAATTATAATATACATTTTACACGGCCTTCAAATTGCAGTCGGATCACTGAAAGCGTAAAAAATTGATAATTGCCGCCAACCTCTTGATCCAGATCCACAACACAGATGAACGCACGGTTTGTGTAGAAAATGTCCTGGTATATTCCAGTATCATCTACAAAACCTGAATTCCAATTCATTCACTCGAAAACCATTATTTGTAGAAACACACACAAGATAATACAAGATGGCGAACATTAACCTTGTCGTTGGAATCACAAACAAAACAATCAGGCAACTTCCGACTGGCGCGTGCCATCACGTATAGTGGATAGCGCTATCTTTGAAGCATTCGCGTTGTTACGATGTGCAGGAAGTTCAAACTAAAATCATTTTTGTGACTTTATGACCAAAATATTAAAAATTTGTGACTTTCGTGACCCAGTAGACACCCTGTAATAGTAATGTTTTACTTTGAACACACTATAATATTTATAAATTATAACGGAGCTTTATTCTGTATCTGAGTCCTCAAACTTACGTGGGCTGGCGCAGTAAAGACATGGTGATTAGTCATTGCTTAATATCGAAGTTTAACTTAAACATTCTAGTCAATCTCACCTTTAGTGAAATATTATGTTTAAATATAACAATGTTTCTAACTTAAAATTTCTAGTCAATTTCACCTTCAATAAAATTTATTATGTTGAATTATAATAATGTTTCTAATTTAAACATTCTAGTCAATTTCACCTTAAATTAAATATTATCTTGGGTAATGCTATTGCTTTTGATTTGTACATTCTAGTCAAATTCATCATTTATGAAAAGTGCTTTATAATAAAGTCACCAACTATACATTCTAGTCGATTCACTTATCTTGGAATGTGTTAGGTTACATATTGATGCTATAAACTTTGCATGTCATATCTTATGTGATTATTTTGATAAATTGTCATTGTACGTCTACTATATTTGTGCCAAATAAAATACTGTTATTCTCTTGTAACCTTCCTGACTATTATTTCTGGGACATAATGGTGGTTACAATTGAATCCATCAAGTTGTATGTCACTACACAATCTTTTTTTCAACGTTTTTGGTAATGGTCCTGGTGCTACTCTAATGCTATACTTTGCCAGATAGGTTTAAACAATGTATCAAGTAGAGGATAGTAAAGCAAGTGTATCTTCCTTTCCTTTGGGTGTCAAAACGATTTAGTGGACATGCGTTGATAGGAAACATTATGATCTAATGAATACCATTTCTCCATCCTCACATTCACTTTGATGTTTTGGTCGAGCCGGTCTACTCCTCCTATGTAACAATTATAGTTAGCAGGTTGGTCAAAATGAATTTGTTTCTTTTCTTTGTGGCTCTGCCTCTTTGCTTTACTAATTGGCTTAGACCCTCGAAGAATGGAAGCAACTGTTACAATAAAGTTTTCATGGCATCGTTTCAAAGTTATCCCACTATTTGTCTCTTGTCAGTTGGGAGTAAGAGCCTCTTATTTTCTTCTTCAAACACCAAGGATGTTTTCTCAATTATATTAGAGCAAATAGTCCCAGTGCAGTAGTGGACCTTACTATTTATTTAGTCCCTCTAGAAGACGTACAGAACTAAAGAAATTACATATATATAATTACTACTGCACTGGGACTATCAAGTAGGCTGTAATATTGTCAGTTTTATATTGAGCTTGTTTATTGGTTGGTTTGTTTATAGTTTAGTTATCTTTGGATTCAATCTAAACAAACATTGACTATAATCGCGGGAAAAGTGTTTTGCTAACAATATGAATTGAAGATTTATTAGATTTGTTAGTAATTATGATAACCAGAAATAGAAATAAGTGAGGAAAGTGTGATAGATAGTGTTCTAGCCAATGTCACATATAATGATTCAAGCAGTGAAGCAGATGGAATAGGGTTAGGGCAAGGTGATTGTATTACAGGCTATCATACACTAATGAAAAATTAAAGTGGTCTTAGGTCAGTATGTGAAATTTTAAAAGGTATTTAATTAAATTTAAAAACAAATAATGGATTAGATTAAAAGTAAAAGCCAGACAACATTTATTTTGAAATGCTGCAACGATAGATTTTTTTTTACATGCATTTAATTCCTGTCACTACTTACAATTATGTGAAAAAATATTACAACCTTAATAGGCAAAATTAATTCTATTTACTTTTAGCACCGCGTCTTACAACCTGTTTGGGTTATACACTTGTGTACTAGTTTTGTTAATGGTTTTTGGGATTAGGACGGTTATATTCAGAGGAAGTGTACCCATATTTGCATGGAAGGATGATGGAAAACCATTTTGGTAAAGCCACCCTCAGTACACCTGACCAGGATTGCTTAACTAAATCTATCATCACTTTTTTTTTAATCTATCCACATTTTAATAGTTTTTCAGATTTTTAAAAAATAACAGTTTATATATATATATATATATATATATATATATGAGAGCAGTATTCTTAAAACCTGACAAAATCTCCAAACTTTACATGGATTAGAATATCAGAACTTTTATTAAGAGAGTGAATTACCCTTTTAAAAATACAGGCTAATTTTAAACCAAAATATTTAATAACCTTAAGTCTAAATCCCTTGAGATTTATTTATTTATTTTTAACCGTGTTTATTTAAACTACTATAATAAAGACAATTTGACAATTTATAGCCTACTTGATGTCAGACCATGGTATAAAATAAGATGGTATGAAATAATACATTTTAGAGCTTGCAGAAATAAAGAAACCTGTAGTCTTTGAAGTGAACGGAACCATTCCGTAAGCTGGCCATTGAACCATTTTCTTATCATACGAAACAGTTTTGTATGTCTACTCCAATGGGTTAAAATCACAAGTGCAATTTAAAAGCAAGCATAACTAAACGAAATTAAAAATGAGCAGCTGACCAAATACAGATTATTTTTCTTAGTATGTTTTGACATTTTGTTTTAAACACCACATCTCACTACCTATTCGGATTGTATGCATGTGTACTATTTATACTAATGTGATGTGTTAGGGATAATAAATGTTGAATTTTGTAGATTTTGTGATTTGTGAGGAGGGGGGAAGAGAGTGGAGAATCAATAAGGGAAAATTCCCTCAGTATGCTCTGATGGTCCTAATATCGGCAGTCCAGTCTATTGCAACAGTGACACCCTACACCATTTTGACAACCGAAGCAGGTCAACATGTTGTTAATAATTAAGTATTTTGGTAGGTGATTTTCAATAAGTGACCATTATAGAACAAGTTTGAAAATAAAATAATGTAACTGGACTAATTGTATCATTTTAGTTTTTTATAGATAAAGTGAAGACAGTACACAAGAACTTAAGTGACAAATTAGAGGGTTTAAAGTAATTCAATTGCAATTGTTTAAACCTCGAGCAGGCATGCTGGGGTATAAAGTACCCTAATCTTGTGTTTGTTAGTGTAGTAAAACTGGCAGGTGCCAGAGGACCATGGAAATTTTTCTTTTTCTTAAAAGTGACCTTGGCTACCTGATGGTGTAGATGGAATTAAAATTATTTGATTAATTGTCTGTAAATTAAACCAACTATTTCATCATTAGTCTATCACAGTAACTATTAGTGGCATCATCTCTTTTTTTGTCCACCCATTGAAGCAAGGGTCATTGGTTTGGTTCCTGGTGGAGCTATAATGTTATCATTGGTAAATTTATAGTTAGAATTCTGAATGTGTTTTATTTCTTAGTACAGTAATAAGTTAGTTCATAAGTTATTTGCTTATATAGCCTAACAAATTGATTTTAGAAAGGGCTTATGTACAATAGTAATAATAGTAATAATAATAATAATAATACCGTAAAACCTCAGTTATCCTTAAAAAGGAGTTGAACCCAAAATTGGATAGCCAACATTTCAAATAATCTGTAAATTCGAGTTGTGGTGGAAAATAAGCATCTATATTCAGAAACACGTTTTATGAAAAACAAAAATATTGAAAATGTATACAATATGTAAACACACATGTAAATCGAGGTGAAGTAAGTATTCAACCTTGTTTTCCCAAATTACTATATAAATAAAAATTGTTTGAATTTACTGCCATGAGCATTTCTATAGTAATCAAGCTCTCCATTTATTTCATGTAGATACATAAACAGAATTGCTACTAAAAATAAAGCACTTCAACTAACCAGAATTCTACTGTACAGAAAAAAAAAACCACTTTGGATGCTGCTTCCCAGAAACGTTTGTTAGAATATTATGGAATTTTCAAATGATAACTTAGATTGATTCTAGTTCCTAATTAAAACCAATTTATTTTAATCCATTTTCTCTATAAATTATTATTGTATTCTATGTGTATTTCCGTTGTATTTGTCTAAGTATAAATTAACAAAATAAAAGTCTAAAAGATACTCATTTTTTAATGTCATTAAATCATATTCCTATTAGTAAAAGTTTCATGTAGTAAATTATAGCATTTTATTTTTACTAACAAAATAATAAAGATTGTCTGTCAATTATTTTGATTATTTAGTGAGATATGTTTAAATTGACTGTGTAAAACGAAACATACAAAACCAATTATTTAATTCATACACATATCAATAGTCCAGTGGAAAGTGACTGGGACATAAGGTAACCCATGCGCCTGATATCGAGGTGACACAAAATAAATTCAAGCGCAATGGAATCTATTAATACAAATTGAGAAAAATTTCCTTCAATTTCATACTAAAATGTTTTGGTTATTTTAGTATTTTCTTCTCTTAAACCTATTTTATAAGTGTTTATTTAGACAAATTTTTACATCTTATTAGGCTTAGGTACACTATTTATTAATTATGTTAATGATGTACCTTATTTTTTTAGCACTGCGTCTTACTACCTGTTCAGGCTATACGCTTATGTACTAACTACGCTAATGGTTTTAGGGAATAAGAAGGTTATATTTAAATGAAATGTACCACATTTGCATGAAGTAAGAGTGGAAAACCATTTTGGGAAAACCAAACTCAGTACAACCAAGCGAGATTTGAACCTTGATCTCCCCATCATTGGCAGTCTAGTCTACTGTGAGAGTAGCACCTTAGACCATGTGACCACCAAAGCTGGTAGTTCTAATCTTGTTATGTTACGAATATATAACAAAAGTTTAGGATAAACAATAGAAGGGATCATAATATTTATTAATAAAGCCTTTGTTTGTGACCCTTGAGTATAGCTCAAATAACTTACCATGGCTTGTTCAATCTTGTTGTCAATTGCTACAGCATTAGTTGTATTTGCCCTGAAATCAAGAAGAATAACATAAAAATAAATCCCTAATGTCACACAACTAAAGCATTGGCTGTTGGATACTTTTATTTTTAATAGGAAAATTTATTTTTATTCTAATAGTTTTATTACATTCTTTTATAAACACTAACACAAATACGAGGGCAGTTCAGAAAGTAACCTTCGTTTGGCTGTAAATAAAAAGCTTACATATAAAATATATGTTATTATATACATCTTAAAACTACGGCATTTTACTATTTTTCAACATAGTCACCATTTAAATTTAAGCATTTGTCATAGCATTTCACTAATTTACAAATTCCTTCTTCATAAAATTCAGCCGCCTGGGCACGTAGCCAATCTTCCACAGCATTTTGAAGTCCATCGTTGTTATCGAAGTGCTGCAACGCAAGCTTATTCTTCACTCGGCGCCAAGTCGGGGCTGTAAGAAGGATGATCAAAAACGTCCCATTTGAATTGCTTTAAGAGCTTTTGGGTTTTTTGAGCACTGTGAGGACGAGTGTTGTCATGAAAAAACACAACACCGAGTATCAGCATACCGTGACGTTTGTTTTGAATGGCTCACTTAAGTTTCTTCAAAGTTTTATAGTAGACATCTGAAGTGATCGTCATACCTCGTTCCAACTCCCTCCGCATCCCAAAAATCCATAGCCATAACCTTCCTCAATGACAAAGTTCGGTGGGCTTTCTTTGGCTTGCATGGAGAATTAGTATGGCCCCAAGCTATCGACTGTTGTTTTGTTTCGGCGTTTACATAGGTCACCCAAGTTTCGTCACCAGTCACAAATCTATTCAAAAAACCTTCTCCTTCCGCGTTGTAGAGTGAAAGGAAGTCTAAGTCATAGCCCATTCGTTTGGTTTTGTGGACCTCTGTAAGCAATTTTGGTACCCATCGAGCACAGAACTTTCGGTAACCCAATTTATCAGTGACAGCATCGTATAAAACCGTAGGAGAAATTTGCGGAAATTGTTCGGAAAGTTCAGAGATGGTGAATCTTCGATTTTCACAAACTTTTTTTGTCAATTTTCTTGACAAGATCATTACTCACAACAAAAGTCCTACCACTCCTCTCTTCATCATGAATGTTTGTTCTACCACTTTTAAAAAATCAGACCCATTGCGCACAACACCTTTACTCATAATGTTTGGATCGTATACAGTACACAATTTACGATGAATGTCTGCTGCTGAAACTTTTGTGCCGAAATAAATCTTATTACAGCACGCACTTAGCATTTCGCAGGATTTTTTATTGCAGCGCTCATGTTTTGAGGTTATACCAAGCGAATGCACAAATGAACAAAGTTCATACTGTCACAGCTGGACGCTTACTGAATCATAGAACATGCAGATGTGACAATGACGGCGCTCCACACACAACTACTAGCACCACGCTAGAACGGCAGTTACTTTCCGAACTGCCCTCGTACTTAGGCTATCTTAAATTTTGTATTTAGATTATTTAATTCAATAAGCTACTAAAAATAACCATTAACATACTAATGATTTTGATAAAGAAAATATAGCCTAGCCTAAATTAGATATTTATCTAAATGTTAAGTCTCTGCAGAGATAATATTTCACTCAGGGTTGTACAGGTGAGAAATGACAATTTTATGTAGGAACAAGTATATATTAAATACAATATGAAAATTAGAAGAATTATTCCTATTCAGGATGAGATTTGCCTAGCAAAACAAGCCGAAAATGTAAAACAATGAATGGCATTTGATGCTCAGTTTTTGGAATTGGTGACACTATCAAATGAGGTAAGGATATACCACATTGTTTCCAGACATGGTAATTAATGGTACATCATGCACAATTAAAATATTTATTCTCTTTCTCATTACAACAGTGTGTCATCCATTATTATATGTGTTTAAAATGGACAGTGTGCATTTTGAGACCTGTAGCATGGGTAGTGTGTTGCATTAAGCTATCTTGTATATGTTGCTAAATGCTGGCAACAACGGTTGTACAAGCAGCAAGTAATTTTGCTATAAGATTGTCAATATTCATGTGAGGGGCTCTACATACACATGTTCTTTCAAGTGTCCTGTAGAAAGAAATCTAATTAAATGAGATCATACAAATGAGGTCACACAATGGGTTCACGCCCAATCCACCTCTCCGATTAAGTCATGTGCAACCACTCTTTAAGTATGAACTTCAAAATGAGGTGTCATCTTTCTGAAAGATTAACATCAGAAGACACTATATGTTGTGTTATATTTTCCGCTTGATGGGGTGGCCTATAAGGAATTTAGCTATTTAGAGAAATTGTACAAATTTGTACACTGTGTACCAAACTAATATATACAGTTACACAGTGGTTCCCAAACCATGTGTCGTGTGCAAAATATTATAATATTTTCAATGAAATGACAGCCCACGTGGTTTCAATATCGAACCATCAATGTGTTGATGCAATACTAGGCAGGACAGCCAACAAACACTGTACAAACCACTAACTGTTTCACTTCTCAAGAGTAATACTAGATGGCATTTGATGTCAGAATTTTAATAGAGTTGTTTAATAACTCTGGATAAAGCAGTCTAAAAGGCAGTTGTTTCTCATCCCACTGAGCAGACAGATGTAGATCACTCAGTGCATCAATTTGATTATAATGAATGAATTGTTTTAGTTATTTATCACACCTTCTCCGTACTTATTATTATTATCATCACCGCGTCTTACTACCCGTTCGGGTTATAAGCACTTACGCTAATGTGTAATGGTATGGTGATTATGAGATGAAATGGAGGACCTACAGTTTAAAGTGGAATCCTAATTACGGTGGAGGCCTGGCATTCCCCACATTCACAAGTTGTGATTAATACACCTCTTGTCAGAGGTGAAGGAAGGGTTTGGCATTCTCTGTACTTGATGTTTGTATATAAATAGCTGTCTTAGCCTTGATTTATTGAAGATTGAACCACATGAATGGTGTTGTGAGCAAGTAAACTTTTAAAAGTTGTTGTTCTTATCTTTCTATAATTGGATACATTTTTAGTGAACATTAATAAGCATTGTAGGAGTGAAAATAAAGAAGACACACAGCAAACAAGTGCTGGGTGTGTGAAAAAGCGGAAATTTTAATCAATACGATGACAGTTATTTGGAATTTGGCTTTACATCGACAGATGTCAATGATGAAGAGAGACTGCAGTGTGTACTGTGTATAGAAGTATTGCCACCAGAGTGCATGCATCCATTTAAGCTAAAACACCATTTAGAAACCAATCATCGAAACATGGTTGATAAAACTCGCGACTATTTCACCAGAAAATTAATAGAGTTAAAACATCAAAAAAGTACCTTTTCTCAGCAGGTGTCAATACCAAGTAATGCTTTGCTAGCTAGATTCCTACAAGGTTGCATAAAGAATCGCAAAGGGTAAAAAAAAACATACTGATGTAGAACAACTAATTCAACCGGCTGCTGTAGATTTAGTTAACATTATGTTTAGGGAGTCTGCGGGGAAACTGCTTTAAAGGTGCATTTGTCTAACAATACCGTCAGTCGCAGAATCCAGCACATGGCGGAGGAATTCAATAATCCATTAATTGAAAGAATTAAAGGGAAGGAATTTGGTTTTCAGCTGGATGAGGCCACAGACAGTAATAAGGATGTATATTTGATTTGCTCTGTACAGTTTATAGATGGAAATGACACTGTGGAAAACCTTTTTTGTAAAAGTATCATTGCAAGTACAAAGGCTCAAGACTTGTTTAAGATCCTGGACACATTTATAGTTGAAAATAATTTGTAGTGGACAAAGTGCATTGGTGTCTGTACTTATGGTGGTCATTCGATGTCCGGCCATTATGGAGTATTGCGGGTGCTTATTCGAAGCAAAGCTTCGGATTCACTGTGGTTCCATTGCATCATTCACAGAGAAGCACTCGCATCAAAGCATCTGATTCTTCTACTGAATCTGGTCTTAGAATGTGTGGTGAGTGTGGTAAACTTTATAAAAACTTGGTTAACGAAAGAAAGGTTTTTCAAAAAATTGTGTGAAGACATGGGAGCCGAATACATTTCTTTGTTGTACTAATGCCCCTCGCGATGGCTCTCTCATGGCAATGTACTTTCCCGTACGTTTGAATTATTGCAGGAAATATAAACTTATTTTGAAGAGGAAAAACATGAGTATGCCAAACACTTCATGGAAACAGATTTGTTGGTAAAACTAGCTTTCTTATCTTATATTTTTGAAAAGTTAAATGTATTGAATCTCTCCCTGCAGGGAAGCAACGTTCACATTTTAAAATTGGTTGAGAAGAGTTCAGATTTCAGAAAAAAAAAATCACAGCTTTTGAGAAGAAAGATGAATGAAGACAGTGGAAAAGATTGTTTCCCCTTGGTACATCAGTTTGTGATCTCCAATGAAGATGATTTCTATAGCAACATAAAATCTGTTTCTAAGAGCAGCATATCAACTGGTTTGAAAAATACTTTCAAGAAGATGATATTGATAAGTTTGAGTGGATTCAAGACCCATTCAGGACCAAATCTCCATGTGAATTTACCTCTGTAGGAGAAGAAAATCTTATTTATCTGTCTTCTGACAATACACTGAAGACATAATTCAGCAGTATGAAACTAACTGACTTTGGGATATCAGTAAAAAAAAAAGGGTGTGTGTACTTATATACGCGCGTAAGAAGTTATACTTCTTTGGCATCATTAAAAAATAAAAAATAATTTAATAATATTTAGTATTAATTATGTTAAATAATAATATTTTAATTTATATCAATAAATAATACATACGGATAGTTAACCTCAATTATATTGGAGCACTTGAAAAAGTCTATAAGCACAATTTTTTTCACTAATATTTACGAATAGTAAATAATATTAATCAAAATATTCAATTTAAATCACTACTGAATATAATTTATTAGCACATATATAATTCGCACTTGTATGAAACTAAAACTCGTGTTGTGAATGTAGAAACTAGAAACATGTGGATAAATATTATATATATGAAAACAGTGATCAGAGGCGACGAGCGTACCAACATGCGCAACTAACAGAGGTTCTATTTCTATTTTGTTGGTAGCTTTTTTTTTTTCGAGACTTAATGAGCAGTTTAACTTCAACCTGTTACTTTTGTGTTACTGTGATGCGCGTGCATCTTAAAATTTCACTCTCATCATTTTTTCATAACGCGCCTAAAGAAGTATAACTTCAAAAAAAAAGAATAAGCATTGCTAAGTGGTAAAGCTCACTGAAACTTAATTCCATTTGCGACATCATATTTGTGCGACGCTAGGTATTCGGTGGTCGCTGTGATAAAAAAACAAGTATCATTCAAAAATCAACGTGGAACAGGAAATAGTAGTGGCTGTGTCCAGTTTTATTCCAAGATTTGAGAGGATGTGCGGTGAACAACAGGCTCCCACGTCCCACTAATTAAGATTTATTTATTCAATGATTTGATTGTGCAAAATATGTACCTATTTAATACCTTTTACATAAATGGTTTGTGAATTTGAAATATGTGCAAATGTTAGGTAGTTATATGTTCTGACTTTGGGCGCAGTGAAAAAAATCCTGATACACTAAGGGAACTGTAAATCAAAGAAGTTTTGGAACCACTGCAGTAACGAATAGTGAGATGCAGTAACAAAAGATTATTCAGGTTAAAATACATATATTTATATCACACATATAAGAACAATATAAAGACATAAACACACATAAATATTATGAAGTAATACATTTAGCCATATCTGGACAAAGAATACAATGTGTTAAGGCAGGTAGGTGGGTGGAAATGGAACAATTTGATATTCGGAAAACATATCTGGAGGGGATCCCTTATAGGTGGAAATGGCAACAAAAATGCAGAGGGGCAGGGTATCTAACAGCCAACTGTTGAAATTGGAGTGTGGCACTATACTCACATGTACGGGTTGTCCCATTTAACTCGTTGCTGCTGCAGCAGGGTAGCTAGCATCACTTGGGTATTCTTTAATTTGTGCTTTTAATTACTACATACTGTGGCACTGTATAGTTTCATGAAGCAGATGTACATGGTGTTCATGTATGGGAGGTGTGTAGAAATGCTAGAGAAGTGGACAGGTTGTACCACTATGATACAGCATACAATTGACAGTATCAATGCCACACTGGCAATCTTTGAAGGTGTTCATTGCAACGTGCTGTGGCACTGCACAGCATTTGTGTCCAATGGTGGGGGGCATTTTGAACAGTTACTGTAAACTTGCTATCGTCTGGCAACATGTGTAATGCTTAGCAATAAATGCCCATATACCGGTATTATATATTACATCATTATTCCAGTAGCCTACCTGTCCCTCTGCATTTCTGTCTCCATTTTTAGCTAGAAGCAGTCCCGACACAATATGGGCTACTTATATCAAAATGTTCCATTTCCACCCACCTGCCTCTCCTAAAGTGTACCATTTGTTCATGAACACTGTGTGTGTGTGTGTGTGTTATATATGAAGGGCGCTCCAAAATTAATGCCTCTTATGTTATGATGTGGGCCCATGATGCCAGAGGCTGATGTAAGTGGTATGGAAGTAGAGGTTGTATCTTCCCACCAATATTACTTAAATTTTGTTGCCTTGCAACACATAGTAGCAGGGGGGCATTTCGTCAAAATGGTGTCTGACATGGAAGTGTGTCCTTGAATTCCTACATGTGGAAGAAATAGTACCCATTGTCATTCATCGATGCTTCCTGAATGTTTACGGAGATCAAACGGTGGATGTGAGCACAGTGAGATGGTGGGTGGCACGTTTCAGCGGTGGCGGCAGCGATGTTAGAAACAAGCCACGTTCTGGGTGACCCTGTACAGCTGTCCGCCCAAGAAATGAAGAATGCCGCAATCAGTTAATCTGCGCGAATCAGAATCACAACCAGGGAGCTGAATGTTGGTTGAAATGCATTGGAAACAACGTTGAGATCTTGCAAAGTTTGTGCCAGGTAGGTCCCGCAGATGCTCACACAAGGACAGTAAGACAACCAAATGCAAGTCTGTCAAGACCTGATGAACCACTACAAAGCTGAAGGTGACAGTTCCCTGGACCACACCATCACTGATGACGAGACATGGTGTCACCACTACGAGCCGGAATCAGAACGACAGTCTATGGAGTGGCGACATGTAAATTCCCCAACAAAGAAAAAGTTCAAAACACAGCCATCAGCAGGTAAAGTGGTGTGCACTGTCTTTTGGGATAGGAAAGGCGTGATCATCCTGGATTTTCTGGAACCCAGACAAGTCATCAACTTTGACCCCTTCCTCTCAACGCTGATTAGGCTAAAGGTCCAAATTTCCAGTCAGTTACTTAAAACATGATAATGCAAGGCGCCATACCAGTTTGAAAATCATGGACCACAATGCAACTTTTAGTTAAACTGTACTAGCACACCCACCGTTTAGTCCGGATATGGCGCCTTCTGACTTTCTTCTGTTAAGATGTGGCAGAAGGAAGCGTGAGTAATTTTACAGTTTTTATAGCATTACATTTTTTTGGCCAAAATAAATAAAATATTTCTCCAGTAGCAACATAGAGTTTAGTTTTCTGCACATGCTAAAATCAACAGATCTTGACTATCTGTCTAGAGTGTCCTGGAAATTTGTCAAAACTATTTAAATAAAGAGAAAAAGTTTTGACAACATTCTAGGACACCCTTGACAGATATTTAAGATCTATTGATATTAGTATGTGCAGAAAACTAAACTCTATGTTGCTACTGGAGAAATATTGGATTTATTTTGGCCAAAAAATTTCAATTCTATAAAAACTGTAAGGCTGATAAAAGATGGACTACTTGGGCAACATTTTTGTGATAACAATGCCGTCATTACAGCTGTGAAAAGTGGGTCACCTCCACTAGTGCTGTATTTATTGGCGCGGCATGAAGACTCTTGTTCATCGCTGGCAAGAATGCATAGACAATTATGGGGACCATGTGGAAAAATAATGTTTTGTAGCAGACAGCTTACTCTATCCAAGGGTGTTATTGTGCTCCTTATATCTGTAGAAGTTTCTGTGGAAATAAATAGGCATTAGTTTCAGAGCACTGTGAAATATATATATATATACAGTATGTGTATATGTATATATATAGTATGTGTATATATATATACAGTATGTGTATATATATATACAGTATGTGTATATATAGGCTTTTAGAAGTGTATTAGCTTATCAAATATTTATTTTTCCAAAAATTAAAATACAAAATTATTAAATTTAGTTTACTAAAATCAGATATTTTTTCTAGCCAAATATTAAAAATGTTGCTTTTCTTTGTAAAGCAAAAGCAACAACTAGACACATGGACATGGGTTGACTTCCAAAGAGCAGAAGTGTTACTTTGCTATGACCAGTTTTAAAGGATTACCGTGAAATGTGGAAACATAATAAAGGTATTCAGGTCAAAAGTGATTTTCGTAGTGGATTTGTCAAAATTCCCAAAGTATGAATTTAATCCATTTGATTTGAATAATTATCTGAAAACAACAGATATAAACATTAATTTTGATCCATCTGCTAATTTTAATCTATCATTTAATTTTACAGCTCTTTATTCATTCACCTTTTCAAATAAACATGCCTATGTCTTCTTCTTTGAATGTGTCTTCTTATTCTTCAGCACTAGTTACACAAATATATCTTTAGCCTTTAAAGCCCTTCCTTTAGATGTTAAACCAGCAACACCTACTTTTAAACCTACTCCAGCGTCTAAGATATATGAATCTGGCTACTCTTTAGTTCCAGTGATCAGACATTGAAGCCAAATGACATTAGTGTTGTTGTGGAATAGCACGCACACAATTTAAATTTTGAAGAAAAGTTTGAACCTCCAAGTTTACAATTTACTGTTAGACAGTAATTATTTTATCTCGAATGTGATAGCTAGTGAATAGAAAGAATAGCTCACAACAAATGATAACATAAAAATTACAATTAATCATTTGCTCATCGATTTAAGATAATTTAAATTTGAAATACTGTATTATAAATCACAAGGTAATTATTTGTTTGGTAAAATGTAATCATATAAACATGGCTATAAATTATTATTTAAAAAATGTATTGATGTATGAAGGGACTAAGGCATCAATCAATCTTGCCATCTAGCTCATCACATCTGAGGGGATTTTTGATTTAATCCTGATGAGTAGCCTTTAAGGTAATTTGTCTGAATACGAAAATTAAAGTCTTTCCTTCATTAAAGGGATAATGCAGAATGCAAGAATGAAATAAGCAAATGTGAACAGTGAATGAGGAGTGTGATTTTTGGTGGATTTAAAAATTATTAATTCACATTCTAAAGTATGAGTGGCGTTAATTAGCTATTTCAGAGGGTACGTTATTGAAGAAGGCTCAATACCGAGGCAAATCAATATCCCTCACCTTCTACTTTTACTCATTTCGTCCTTGCATACAGTCTATAAGGTTTCAATATCGTTTTAGTAATTAAAAAATTAGATATAAACATAGTAGGCCTACTTTAGTACTTCCGTCTTTATAATGGTCCCAGGTTTGTTTCTCGCCTTTAAGTAGACATTTTTCAAATACTATATTTGACTTCAGCGCCAAGAAAATTATTGATAATACCTATCATACCTAAATATTATTTAATTACATTACTGTAGTAATATTACTTGAAGCGACATATTGATTGTTACTACCAAGATGTAGTACAGTCATATTAAAAGAGTTTAACACGTCAGGATGTGAGCAGTTTCAATCCTGTATGACTAATTTAATACTTTTGTGGCAAGTACCATTAAAAACAAACTAAACAAATAGTGTAACTTTTTTAATATGATTTTGTCAAATACTTTTGAATGCAAATAATATAATTTTAGTTTCTATCGATTCTCCATATCTTTGTGAGTGTATTGATACCAAAAACTATCAATTTTTTAATAATTAACAAAAATAAGTAAAATATTTATGGGTAAGGTTTTTGAGAATAGTTCCCTTCTTACTTTACCTTTCTAACCTTTCATGTGCAAATAAATGTGCTTCGTCTGGATTTTGATTCTAGTGATGTCTGAATATTACAAAATCAAATTATATTAAATAGGCCTAGATTTTAGTATAGTATCATTTGATTTGCCGTTTACTTGCAAGTATAAATGGTAATAGAAATTTCTTAATGATTTGCGTTTTGAGAAAGTACAGTATTTTACTTGTATCAGTTCTAGAGCACCATCCCCAATTAAAAAATAAACTTCTTTACTTTGGGATATAAATAATATCTGAAGTTAAGGCAGTAGAAAAATCACTGCTTAGTAATTATAAATAAACATACAAGTAGCCAACGACATATGAGTGGTGGTAACTGATATCTAGCAGAAGTTTTTTATTGCAAACATTGATCAACCAAATTGGAAATAATTAAGAGAAAAACTAATCTTAAATTATAAAAAGCAATTGCACACATTCCGTTTGAAAAATTCTTTCATCACTATCTGCTACAATCCACTCTCGTAGCCAAATGTGTTTTTCACAAAATCTATCATTAGATTTGGGTTTTTTTAAAGTTCTTTTGATCGGAAATTTTTTTTATATATTTTTTCTCACAATCAAGTCTCTCGAAATTTGAGGGCATATAAACATTGACACATCAGTTTTAAAACAATCTGGGAACTTACATTTATTTTTATTTTTGATATGTGAAGCCAATGTGTAGAAATAAAATCTTATAAATCTGAACAGCTGTTATAAAACATCACAACTATCTGCAACGATCACAACGCTGTCTCATATAATGGCAAATCATTCAACTAAAAAGCTTCAAAGTCTGATCAACTTTTATATAGGGTCATGAGTAGTGTCATGGGGGTGATCTACTCTCAACCTCTAGAGCACCTATTTAATGCATTGTACTGGTTGTAGCCAACATATTCGGGAACATGTATTTTCCCATTGCTACAATGTCCTGGCTATATTTGTAAATGATTAAATGGCTACAAATAGTTTTGACCATGCTTTGCTTGGTTTTTGTGTTCTATAATTTGATTTCATAACTTTCATAGCTAAGAAACAAATCTAGGTCACAATGCTTTATAAAAAATAAGCCAAATATTAACTATGTATTGACAAACCTTCACGCTTATAGCTTTATATCTAAAATATAGCAAGATAGCTTACTCAAAATTCGCATTACTCAACTATTCAAACATTTACGTTATTTAATTATAATTCTGAATGAACCTAAACAAAGTAATAAGGGTAGTGAAATATATAATTAATTTGAGCTTTCAGTTAAATTAAATGCGCAAAAATTTACTTTTAAGGTATCTTAAAGTTTAAATAACATTGTAAGCCAATATAAAAAATCACCAAAACGGATTCCTATTTAGCCTATGTGTTTTTTCATAATTTAAATCTTCTGAATAAATAAAATATAAATTCACACTAATAAAGCAGATAAAAAACAGAAATTAACTAGGGCTTGGTCGAGCAACCATTTTGCCAATTTCTCTGACTATTTGTTGCCAATCTCGTCGATCACTGATACTTTCATTTGGTTTAGTATTTTTTAAATATTACAAAGGCAGTATTCAAAACAACACACATAAATGATTGAATATAAACAATTTTTTTTGTCATTAAATCTTTTGTAAAAATATAAATAAACATAAAAAAATTATAAAAAACTTAAATGTGCTGTGGCAGCTTTTTAAAAATGTGAAGAGGGAAGTACAAGGTATTTAAGTGTTTTAGAACTCTTAGCCTATAAAAATCCCAAATGCTCAATTTTAAGCATAAGTTATTGATCATTTCGGTGACCTGGCGGTCTAGGGGTAAGGTGTTGGACTTCTGTGCTGGGGTCCAGGGTTCAATCCTCGGTCCCGGCACTAATTTATCTGATTACCAAACCCTTCCTTCACCTCTGACAAGACATCTTGTGAATGTGTGGAATGCCAGGCCTCCACCGTGGTTCGGATTCCACGTTAAACTGTAGGTCCTTCATTTCATCTCACAATCACCCTACCATTTCACATTAGCGTAAGTGCGTACAACCTGAACGGGTATTAAGACGCGGTGCTAATAATAATAATAATATTATCATTTCAAAATAGCATAAAGTTATTCAAAGGTTGTTTAAGTTATTTGTTTTCATCTTGACCATCAATAGTAGCAAACAGTTATTTATTTTTTAAATAGTATACTTTAACCAAACAATAGTGATAAATGACCCAAAGTCGTTAAATTATTTAGTTATCAGTTAATATTTATGAAATAAGGTGAAAAATTATTTGGGCAGTCTAGTAGTGATTAAATATTGTTGAACGGTTTTTGGTAATGTCAGACATATAATAAAATTATTTGAGCAGTCCAGTAGTGATTAAATATTGGTGAATATTTTTTGGCAATGTCAGCCTTTAACTGTACATTCTCATTCTTTCACACAATCTCTTGTCTGTTGCTCATTATGTGTTGACCTTGAAATCTTCCCTCTAGCACTATTTCTCTCATTCATTCTTTGTCTCACCACTTGTGAGCCATCATGTATGAGTCACCTCAGACTGTACTTTCAAACATTTGTTTCTTCCTAACCAGTAAACAATCCCAACTCCCCCTTCTACTTTCTACTCACATTCTCTTCCATATCACGTGATAGAATAGAACAGTGAAAGTTTGTCTACTACCTAGCATAAAACTGATGAGTCATCACCACCCAAATTCTTGCCTACAAAGATTGTTATCCCTCGCTTGTGGCTTCAGGGGTAATTGGTTGATGTAGTGCCAATGTTGTGTTCAGACACTTGTGGGTAGGGGTAGGACAAAGTATCCTGGCAATGTTAGTCGCGGTGGGACAAGAGGATGTTCCAGCAACGTAAGTCGCAGTGGAACATGAGGAAATCCCAAAGTGGGGCGGTAGGGTGCTGGTCCCGGCAACATGAGTTGCGATGGGGAGGTAGAGTGATCGTCCCGGCAACGTGAGTCATGGTCGGAGGTAAGATGAAGTCTCGGCAATGTTAGTCGCGGTGGGAGGTAGGATCAAGTCTCGGCAATGTTAGTCGCGGTGGGAGGTAAGATGAAGTCTCGGCAATGTTAGTCGCGGTGGGAGGTAAGATGAAGTCTCGGCAATGTTAGTCGCGGTGGGAGGTAGGATCAAGTCTCGGCAATGTTAGTCGCGGTGGGAGGTAGGATCAAGTCTCGGCAATGTTAGTCGTGGGGGGAGGTAGGATCAAGTCTCGGCAATGTTAGTCGTGGGGGGAGGTAGGATCAAGTCTCGGCAATGTTAGTCGCGGTGGGAGGTAGGATGAAGTCCCGGCAATGTTAGTCGCGGTGGGAGGTAGGATGAAGTCTCGGCAATGTTAGTCGCGGTGGGAGGTAGGATTAAGTCCCGGCAATGTTAGTCGCGGTGGGAGGTAGGATTAAGTCTCGGCAATGTTAGTCGCAGTGGGAGGTAGGATGAAGTCCTGGCAATGTTAGTCGTGGTGGGAGGTAGGATGAAGTCTCGGCAATGTTAGTTGCGGTGGGAGGTAGGATGAAGTCCTGGCAATGTTAGTCGTGGTGGGAGGTAGGATGAAGTCCTGGCAATGTTAGTCGTGGTGGGAGGTAGGATGAAGTCCTGGCAATGTTAGTCGCGGTGGGAGGTAGGATGAAGTCTCGGCAATGTTAGTCGTGGTGGGAGGTAGGATGAAGTCCTGGCAATGTTAGTCGCGGTGGGAGGTAAGATGACGGCAGAAGAAGGGGGAGTTAGGACAAATATTGTTCTTTCCGAAAAACGACAATTTATTAGTGCTCTTTCGAATAGGTGGTACACCAGGGTTGGGTCACCACTCTCCGCCCACCTCTGACCAAGGAACCACCGTGTTAAATACCATTGTCACAGATGGCTCAGAAAACATGAACTGTGGAGTGGTCCAGGCAGTAAAGAGGGGTTGTCGTGGTCTGTGCAAGTGCGGAGGAAAGATACAAGGGCTGACTGAACAGTGAGGCACAACAAGTTCAAAAGCTCAGTGAAAATAATGAGGTTCAAATGCCAATCATTATGTCAGATGATCGATGATCAGATGGTCAGATTGGTGATCAGTATCTGCCCAGGCCTAAAATTAACACATAAAAATATATTTATTATTATTATTATTATTATTATTATTAGCACCGCGTCTTACTACCCATTCGGGTTATACGCACTTACGCTAATGTGTAATGGTAGGGTGATTGTTAGATGAAATGAAGGACCTACAGTTTAACGTGGAATCCGAACCACGGTGGAGGCCTGGCATTCCCCACATACACAAGATGTCTTGTCAGAGTTGAAGGAAAGGTTTGGTAATCAGATAAATCTGTGCCGGGACCAAGGATTGAACCCCGGACCCCGACACAGAAGTCCGACACCTTACCCCTAGACCACCAGGTCACCCATAAATATATAAGTTTTAATTTTAAAAAGTGTTTTCACAATACAAATTCAAATTACCAGTAGGGCCTATCCTAAATTTGGTCAGTCCTCGACAGTTAATAGGCACTGGTACTGAACCCAGTCATCCCCTGTGCAATGTATTAATCAATGTTTACTGAAACAAATTGATCTCTCTTGTATTTCACACGAGGGCACTACACTGGGCTAAAACAGAGCCGTCCTCAGCAGACATGGGGCCCTGGGTAAACTTAGTTTGCGGGGCCCCCAGTTATCTGCCTCACTCCCTAAAACCTCAATAGAAGATTAAAAAACTTAGTTGTGTATAATGTTATTGGAGTTGTTTGCACCTATATACTGATTTTCAGCTTTATAAGGTATTAGGAAATTCCCTAAAAGGTATATAGCTGTAATAATTAATAATAGAAGCTGTGTTGATTTATTCTCAACCTTTGGTTCTAATTTCTTCCCCAAAGAGCCTGATCTGTTCAAAGGTATAACAGTTCAAGGTTCAAAAATTATCTTGAGACATATCCAGTACAGACAGAGTTAAAACAAAGAACTCACTCCACTCGTTCAATAAATAAAACCACATGGCTATGTTTTTATTGGTTTTTACACTCTGACAATACTTGCTAGATCGCCTATACAAGGAACCTACTATACGAGCGTGGAATAAAAATTTCCCCGTCCAGTTGTTTTTATTCCCCCTGTGTCACTTAAGCAAGCATAAGGTGTGGCCGTATTGTTTGCACACCCCTAAGGGTGGCCCTGGGCTAAAACTATATTTTGAAGCTACTCCCACTATTGAGGCCTACTACACAAGCTACTTTACATCCTTCAAGTATAGTCGGCTTATATCGGCCTATCATGTACCCCCTAGAAATAATAAAAAAAGGAATATAGGGTATATGTAAATAAAAAAGTTTGAGTGAATATTCCTATTCCTAAGAAAGTTGAAATTGAAGAAGACCAATTGTTAAAGGGTGAGTAATAAATAGGCCCTATTAAATTGTTATTGATGCAGTTGTTAATGTTATAATAATTATATGTAACCTATAGCCTACAGAGGGTAGTTTAATTAAAATATTAACTTTAGGGATTCATGATGAGATAACTTTCCTTCTGAAGTTTTAAATGTATGAAAACCTAACTCAATTTACAAAACTCGGTATTTTATTTTTTATATTGAAACTAATGATAGTAAGTTTGTGGTGAATTAATTCTGTATTAAGGGCCTATAAATACTCGTTTGTGGTGAATTCATTCTGTATTAAGCTTATAAGTAATTATTTTTGGAGAATTCATTCAGTATACATAATTGCTAGTGTCAATGCACAAAATATTTTATACAAAGCCAAAGTATGAATCATTGATCAGCCTCAAATATAATTTAAAGAGGCCTACTTGGAAAAACAATTAACTAACCCCACCCCCTCTTCCCATATTTTCTGTGTTTATAATCACTCTTTATATAAAACTAAGTTACTTTAGACTGTATTGGATATGTAATTTTGCATAATTTTACTGAATTCTACGTATTTTTGAAGATATTACATAATATTACAAATTTTGCATGTTTTTTAATTGTAATGTTCATTTTTATGTCTTTCTTGAGGAAAATACTTTTAAATGATTCGTCATTAATTTTCTGGCAAAATGTATGTCCATAAAGGAATGTATCCAGTAGAGGAATGGCAGTGAGCAAAGTCCAAATCAGGTGTGCTGGTTCATCAGAGAGGATTACAGTGGGGTAAGTCACTATGGGGGGAATGCTTAGTGGAGTGATAGTGTGGTCCCGAGCACACTATCGCTCCACCTTTTAACCTATGATGATGCAAGCAAACCCATGCTAGTGTCAAGAAATCATCCACTTAGTCAAGTTCTTGCATACGGCCCTCTTTGTCCAACGTTTCTCATGCCATGAAGGGGAGATAATGCAGTGTTGCCAGATAGTGGCCTTAGCACCCGTCTCTTATAAGGTGGGTCAGTTTATAAACACAAACAAGTTGTAAAAATAATAATTCTTGATTATGAATAGTTCATTTCTTATTGCTCTTTGGTTGGGAAAATAAAAAAATAACCTACAAAGCAGCATGAAAAGAACAAATGATAAAAAATGTATAATAAAATCAATCAAGGAAATGTAATTTGAAGTCTGTCACAATAATAGAACATCTAGAACAGTTTTTTGGAAAGAAAACAAGACAAGCATATACATATAAGTGTAATATTAATAATGGATGGTATGTCGAAATCAAATAGTTAACCTCAAAACCAAAACAAAAAATTAATCATAGGAAACTGACTTTAAAAAATCTAGAGTAGTCTTCTTGCTGCTACCTTTCAGGGTAAACAAAGTGTAGGCCTACATAAAACAAAAAATAATCTTTTTGATGTTAAGTCACCCAAAGATAGTGGGGAAAAAAATGAAAATAAAACTGTTTTAAAAATTGTTTGAATAACAATCAAACCACTATGATAGGCCACTAGTTATGAATTTCAATAGGGATGTATAATGATCATTGTCAAAACAAATACAAAATGATTGGGGGCAATTTCTTGCTATTTGTGACCTGTAGTGTTTTCACAAATATATACAGACCATTGGACAACTGCAAAGGGCATATTTCTTTTAAGCTTTTTTACATCAAAACAGACGTAAGCTGCAAGATAAATTTGAGCAGTTGAATTCAATTGTTTAAGCATAATGGTAAGTATGTAATGAGTGAGAATAGAGCACACCTAGAGGAACTGCATGGGCATGTCATACTTGCCAAACAACATCCCTTCTTAAGGTGGGGATGTAGAGAATGTGAAAAGACCAGTGATTTTGCAGTTTTTATATTAGAAAAACTTTTTTTTGACCAAAATTAATAAAACATTGCTTCAGTACAGACATAAACTAATTTTTTTTTTGCGTGGTGACCTCAACCATTCTTGAATATCTGTCATGAGCATAGCGGCATTAATGACAAACTTTTTAAATGAATAGAAAAGTTTTCATTAATTTTCAGGACACCCTTGACAGATATGATTGTGATGAATAAGTTCATGTGTTTGTTTTTATGAGGAAAACATACTTAGGGATTGTTTACTAAAAACACATTTTTGAAATAAACTACCCAATTAGCCTGGATTGTTTATCATGTCAAACACTCTGAAGATACTGATTTGGAATTAAATTTTAAGGGTATGTTTTTCTAATTTCCAGTTTTTGAGAAAAACAGTCATCAGTAAATTACCCTTAAATGAGTTTACACCCCAAAATCAATTATGCCCTGTTAATTGTAATAAGATACAATCTCCAAATGACAGTATATATTTTGAACAATATTGTTGAAGTTATTTTTGATATAGTCCAATTAGAATTTTCAGAAATTTCACATCAGTAGGCTGCCCTTTAGCAAATTTCTGCCCAAAAAACAATTTATAAAGTGATATTTGTCATGTCAAAAAATCCTTGATATGCATTTAAACAAAACTATAGGAGCCATTTTGGAAAAAAATTTGGAAATAAAAAAAACATCAGTTAACTAACTTTAATAAAGGTCTGGGGTAGAAAAATGTTTTGTGGTAAAGGACTATTAATAGCCCTATCAAATCTAAATATCAAACTTGAACAATCCATCAAACTGTTTTGGATCCAAGGCCAAGGACAGACTCGCTGACACATGAGGTCAGACAAAATTGTAAAATCCACTTTTTTGAGTTTGTATTCACAAAAAATGTAATTATTCCTCATAACCTCGAGAATGATTTTTTTCAAGATCACAATACTTTCTCTGGATATGAGAAGTAAACCTTGTCTGCCCATAGTTTACTCGGAAACTATTGATTTTATAAAATATATTTCACATTGTACAATCCAAGTTTTTTTAATGGCAGGCCTAGCTAATACAACTTTAGAATGATAAGCTCTTTCAGTGTGTCTACTGAGTTGCAGAAACAAAAAATTGTGACTTTTTGGTGATCTTTTCTGACCACAAAATTCCTTCGGTAAATGGTTGAACATTATATAATGCCTATATAGACATAATGCACTTAGATGCAACATTGAACTTTAGCTAGATGGTGAATGTTAACCTTGTACTTGGTATCACGGTAAAAACAATCAGGAAACTTGCGGCTAGCGCCTGGCATCATGGACAAATAATTTCACGGGAAAATTAGAGTTTCTATATTTTGTTTGTAATATTAATTAGTGTTTTGATACAAAATTTAGTAACAATCTTTAGAGCGACTTTTGAGAAAATCGATTTTTTCAGTAAACTAGGCTACCCTTAATTTTAGGTTAAATCTAGTTCCAAAAACTTCTCAGGAGAACGTTTTAAAACCTTAGAAAACCTTTGATAGCAAGCTTTAGCCTAATCGGTAAAATAGTTTCGGTTCTAGGCTGAGATATACACACACAGAGAGACTGCATCGCAAAAAACACTTTTTAGATTTCAGGAGGTCATGAAACGTTGACATTTATCAAAAGTTTGAGTTCAAATTATTTGCTGATCACAATACTTTTATCTCTGAGGGGTCGAGAGATTGTAAAAAAGGTAGGTCTATTTCTAAGAAATATGTGATTTCAAGAGCAAAATGCTGTTGAAGCAATTCTAAAATTTGAATTCAGAGGCCTTTAACTTTGTATACCTTTGAGGAGTTGGAAAAACAGAGCAGTTCAAGTAGCCTGCCTGGTAAGTCTGCTGACAAAGGATGTCTACTGCATCAAGGAAATTAGGTTTAGGATCGCCAGAGCCAAGGAAACTTTCAACAAGAAAGGGTTACTGCTTACCAGGAGGTTGAGTTCGGAACTAAGAAAGAAACTGATGAAATTCTACATTTGGAGCATTGCACTGTATGGAGCAGAAACTGGGACTTCTATGAAGATGGAAAAGAAATACTTGGAGATCTTAGAAATGTGGTACTGGAGGAGACTTGAGAAGATCAGGTGGACAGACAGGGTGATAAATGAACAAGTCCTGAGAAGAGTGGGTGGATGTTATTCATCGGCGCAAAGCAAACTGGATTGTACACATTGTTAGGAGCAACTGTCTTCTACACAACGTCATGGAAATAAAGGTTGAGGGAAAGAGGAACTAGGAGGATTCAAATATTAGATGACTTTAAGGAAAGAAAAACATTCTGGGAGCTGAAGGAGGAAGCGGTATAAGTTCACTGACAAAAGAAATGAACCTGTCGTAAGACAGAACACCTAATAATAATAATCCTGTAGCTCTTCTTAATTTTAGGGTATTTGGAACAGTTTCATATGGGTGTATCGTGTACCTTAAAATAATTTGTAGATGGACATGCTTTCATATCAATAAAAATAAAAAATCCTAGCTTACTGGTATATGTCTTCATTCAAAATATATAAGAAACTAAGCAATTTTAAAGTGAAGTCTTTAAATTTAACATTTTCTATAGGCCTTTAATCATTGTTTGGGGATGGAATCTAAGAACCATACTAAAAAGTATGGTTCTTAGATTTCATCCCCAAACATTTTTTGTACTGTATCCTTAACCCGAAAATCACAAAGTTTATACTAGTATTACATCCACAAAAATGTGGGGAATCCAATAATACTAAATTCCAGATTATTACCTAAAAAAACTTTGCTATGCTA
Source organism: Timema cristinae (assembly GCA_039000515.1). NCBI lineage: Eukaryota > Metazoa > Arthropoda > Insecta > Phasmatodea > Timematidae > Timema > Timema cristinae. Next base: position 21,176,452 of record JBCFYV010009882.1, read on the forward strand.
TAATGAACAATAAAAAAAGCAACTCATTTAAGTGAATTATTTTTTAACATCCATTACTCTTTCAAGCCTGTGGCCTGGGTCAGTTTTTTATTAAAGCCATATATTTTTTACAATCCAGACTTGCTAGGCCAATCTTAGCTTCATATGTATTATAATCTAACTTAAAACTAGGACTGGCACAACATCCAGTCCCCAGCTGTTAATTCATCACTGTCAAAGGGTAAACCCACATTTCACCAATGATAAATTTTTCGACCATGCCGGGAATCGATCCCGGGACCCTTAGCTCAGTAGACAAACATTCTACCGACTGAGCTAAGGTGTTGGATTCGTTTAAGTGAATGCAGATGCAAATAGTGAGCTGAAAAATCTGTAAAATTGCATGACCGAGGCTTTACATATGCCTATATGATAGAGCCGAATAATGTGAAATAATCGTTTGCAACAACCACACTGTGCTCTCTTTTACAACAGACAAATTACTTGTGATTACCAGTAAATATAGGTTTATTTTCTAATCAAAACAATCTTACATATCCACTAATGATTTTACATCCAGCAAACTAACGTAAGACTCCATTAGAAATAATTGTAAAACTGGTAAAGATCCTATCAGACAGCCCACTTGAAGTAAAATATTAAAATAAAGCAATATGTATTTTAAATAGTAGTAAGAAAACTTACTTTGCAGTATTTTTTACAGTAGTCTGCATTTGTTGAGCTGTCCCAGCCAGGGTTTCCAGGAGCTTGACAGATTGGTCTGTAATGGTTTGATTTTGTCCTTCAGGTAAGTTATTTCCCCCGACTGCTTCTTCTTTGACAGCTAGCATCACAGGCTGAGAAGCTTTGAGAACAGGACCAGTGTTAGCACTAGTCGAAAATGAAGTTGGCTTGGAAATGGCCGATGTAGTGATTTGAGAGGTCACATTTTCAGAAACTGCTTGTAGTCCGAATGTTGATGGAATAGAGTTTGGCAAAGATTTCATTGAAACATCACTTGACAGACCTACACCCGAGGTTGGTGATAAAATAGCCTGAGCAGAAACTGGATGTTGCATAGACTGCTGACTAGCAACGTTCCACTGTTGTGGTTGGTTACTCGTCTGCTGCTGCTGCTGAGATGGTTGTTGCTGGGATAAATACTGCTGTTGAACTAAGTTGCCTTGTTGCATCATTGTTGGTTGCTTTAAAGAAGTTTGAGTGATAAAGGTTTGTTGAGGTACCACTTGAGCATGTTGGTGAACCAAGTTGGTTATATGTGACTGTGACAAAGTTTGTTGTATCAAAGGTTGGGCTTGGTGAGACTGTGCTGGTTGCTGCTGCGTTTGTTGTTGAACTGTCTGTTGAGTTAGCACACCTAGAGTGGTAGAGGTCTGTGGTGGAACTTGCATGCTCTGATTCATTTGGTGTTGAATATATTGTTGCTGACCAGGAGTTTGCTGATAGGATTGTTGCTGGACATGTTGAGTTATATTGTGATTTGAAGTGGATGAGAATGGCTGAGTTTGAGCATTGAGAGAAACTTGGGGTTGGGAGATAATGTGAACACCTGCCAGTGTTTGTGTGGCCGTCACAGGGACTTGAAAACTCCCAGAGGTGGGTAAAGAGTAATAATATTGCTGCTGTATTTGTTGAGATGAGCACTGATGTTGCATTTGTTGTTGTACACCTACCATTTGATTATGAGGAATCTGATGGTAAACTTGCTGCATCTGAGTTTGTTGTAGGGTAGGAAAGTCTTGTGGAAATTGCATTTGCATCTGTGGTAATTGCTGATGTTGCATTTGTTGGTGATGATAGTGTAATTGTTGAAGTTGTTGCTGAGGTATTGGTTGTTGCATTATTTGTTGATGTATTATCATACCTTGTTGTTGGGCCTGTTGGTGAGTGAGATAGCTCTGATGATACTGCTGTATTTGCGGCAAGTTAGGTGATGCCATTACTTGTTGAATCTGCTGAGGCAGTAAACTATGGTGGAGTAGGGTCGGCTGAGATTGCTGGGACCCCTGATTGCTCACAATGGTTTGCTGGTTAGGTATTTGAGACAAGTTTTGAGAATGTTGTTGCATGACTTGCTGCTGGGCTACAGACAAACCTTGATGACTTTGCTGGATGGTTTGCTGTTGCTGTGGAACAGATTGAGCAGGAAGTGACTGTGTAGGAGTGTTTAGCTGATAAAGTGGTGGATGTTGTTGGGATATTAACATTTGAGAGCATGAGGTAGGTGGATAATTGGCAAGGGAATTTTGGCCTGAGCCTATGTTTGGTAAGGATGATTGATGTTTAGGCATCACTGGCTGATTCAGTTCTTGTGTTGTATTCGACTTAATTTTTGATATATCATCCGTTTTTTTAAACATCGATGAACCTTGATCTGGTGGAACAGCAGTAGTCTCTGTAGGATTTCGACCACATCCTGGCGTTGTTGAATCAATTGGGACTGATGGTCGAACCAGAAACCTTGTCTGCATTTGTGAATTAGGTTGATGTGGTGTAGGCTGATCCAAGTAATCCATGCAAGTCCACCGGCCTCGTTTGAAAGGCTCTGTACTTTCAATTTTAACCACTTTAAAACGCTCATTACGTGTTGGATGAACGACTTGAACATCTTTTACCTCTGGCTCAATTATTTTAGCACAAGTCACTATAGGCTTAACCGTCTCAACTGCAGTCAACTGAACCTCGTTAGAACTGGGACTGGTAACATTGTTGGCAGATGAGTTTTTAACACTACTAGCACCAGCTTCAGAAGGCACAATAGCAAGTCCATATTGTGCACTGGTTGGAATCACAGGGGCTGTACAGAGAGATGTGGTTGAAACTGTATTAAAAAACACATCTTCTCTGGAGAAAGTATCTTCAGAAAAACTCGGAGTTTCATTTTCCAGGTCAGTAATTTTGGAATCTATCACATCAGACATATCATCAGTGTGAGATTCATCCAAATCATCAGCCGAATCATCACCTCCATCATTGCTAGATCGTGAACCAATAGTTATACTAGTTATTTGGAAAGCAGGAGTTTTCCTTTTTGAAGTAGACGCGGCCGTTGCAAGAGTTGTCGGCACACTTAAGGCTGTCTCGCTAATCGGTCCACAAGTTGGTTCCGAGGCTTGAACTGAAACGTTGAACGCATTTGAAACGTTTGGTGTTTCTCCCCTAACTAAATGGCTGGAATTATCAGCCATTATATGCAGGAATCACAAATTTTAGGGAGATTTTCCGAAATGGAAGCAAACCTGATTAAACTTTAACCTCTCACCCATTGTTACTGAATGACATGGGGCCTATCCTTTATGGGCATCAAATAATTTAAAATCCATTTAACTACCAATTTCACAAACAAAATTAGAACATTGAATTGAACATACACTTGACGTACAATTTCATAATAAAATTTAACGTTCCGAATAAAAAACTATATCAGTCTACCAACACAAATAGCTTAAAATTATGAAGGACAAAAAAAAACATAATTACAGTTAAACACTTTAGGTTTGTAAACTATAGATTAGAATGTTCGAATGAAGTTTTATTCCCCCACTGGTAGTGCTATCTATAGCAATGTCCTAGACATAACGTAATACTAGTGAGCTTAATATATAACTGGGGAAACACGTACGCATCACTTGCAATTTAAAAATCGTGACGGTCAATCATGACTGGATTTAAAAAGTGGTGACAGAGGCTGACGCCACAGAGCTTCCAAAAGTTTGGACGCCTCCACAAACGTATTTATGAATAAAACAAGAATATTTTGTTTTTAAAGTTTGGACATAATTTTCTATCTTTATAAATAAAACAGACTATGTATAATTTTATTAACTTATTTTTGTTTTAAACAAATTTAATTTATTAAGATGACAATAGTTCTTTATTTAAATAATAGCTTTAACAACTAGCTTTTAACAGTTATTTTTTAAATAAATATTAAGACAATCACACGAAACTCTCATAATAGTGTATTATAGCTTTGAACAAAATGTTCAAAAATAGATTTTCAGGAAACTAACCTTAAAAATGTTTGTCTTAGAATTTTTTTTTTGTTAGCCACAGAAATACTTCTCATTTAAAAAAATTTAAACAATACTGTTAAAATATTTTTAACAAATATAAAATTTTAAAAATCAATTATTTATATACTGCCCCGGAATTATTCTAAAAAAAGGACATTTTATTATTTTTCATGAAATACAATTCACTGATATTCATTTTGAATCAAATCTTGAAGGGCATTTTCGAAATATTTCAAATTAAAAAAAAAATGGGGTGAATTACTCTTAAATTAATTTATTTTAGACATAAAAAATAAATTATTATAAGTCATGTAAAGGATATCCCATACATCAATTTCATTAAAATCATTGTAGGGATTTAAAAATAATATCTTCTTTCATCAGCCATCAATAAACTTCTATAAAATTAATTTTTTCAAAGAAAGCAAATATATATAAAATTATGTAAAATTTGTTAGCGACGAGATATCCATTTTGAGCCAAATCGTGCTAGCCATTTTTAAATATAAAAAAACTTTCATTAATTAGCTAACCTTAAACTATTTTTTCACAAAAAACAAGTATACAATATTATTTATAGTGTCAAACACTCCCCATATAGGCCTACACATTTTAAACAAAATCGTAAGAGCTATTTTCAAAATAATATAAGTTTTCAAAAATCACTCATCACTGTAATGAAATGCAAAATTTTCATTTGCAATAAAGTGAATTTTTATACGAATTCTACTGTTATCACGCGAATAACACACACTTAAGTGTTTTTTTTTCTTCTAAATAAACACGATTTCTTTGTAAATTTGGCAAATACCATGACATCCAATATAATATTCAACGTCCTAACACTGGAGATAGCGCTACGTCAGTACTTCAATTTGTATGAATATCATATGTTTTTGCTGATTTTAACTAGGTATAAAAGGAATCACAGGATATACAAGTATTTCCATGGATTTAGGTTTCTTAAGGTTAACATTAAAAATCATGAGTTCTACTTTTATACATTTCAATACTTAAATTTATATTTCTATAAATCGATTCTTTGTTTGCAGCTTTTAGAAGATTTCACGCTAGGTCCAAGCCATTGTTCTCTATACAGTGATCTCTATATTAAACTGGATGGACATAAACATACGCATTGCCAATAACCAAATGAGACGCTCAAGTTTATCGCCTGCTTCACTGTGGGGGGACAAATTTAACGATTTCTTTCAATGTTCTTATGTAAAAACATGTCTCTGACAAATTAAATTGTTATTGTTCGAACATAATGAAGTATTATAACATACTTGCCTGAATAAACATTTACATTAAAGGATATACAATTCAGTTTTACAAGTAATACAATACAAATACGAATAAAATATTTAGTTATCATCCATGCTTCTTACAGTCTGTCAAATCTACACTTATATTTAATGTTTGCTATTAGCTTGTGTATTGGTTTCAGAAACCATATTATATTGAATGTTCGATAAATATAATTAATAAGGTATCTTAAAACATGTTTACATTAGTTTGAATGACAAACTTTGTTTAGTTGCTATATGTTCAAACGATCACATAGATTATAGGCTTCTAGAAAGTATTATTATAATACTTTTTTTTTTTTAAAGTGGGCTCATATCTTGTATATTGCTTTCAGAAAACATATGATGTTGAAAGTTCGGTAACTGTAATGAAAAAAGTTAGCTAACAACCGTATTAAATTTGTTTGAATGACATACTTTGTGTATAAGTCTTACTTTCGAACGATTAATTAAGTTATAGGCTTGAAGGAAGAACGATACTAACTAAACCCTGATTTTAATAGAAATCCCAATTTGTAAGGCTTTATTTCATACCAGAATTTTATCATAGTATTTTTGTAGGATAAACGTCCATTTAGAACGGAAGTAAAAATTCCCTTCTGGAAGGTCTTTTATCCTACCTAAACACTACTATAGATTACCAGGGTATCTGGTACAAGATTAAGCCTTCCAAACGAGCTTCCTTCAAAAGTCATTGTATATATTAGTCTACAATACCTTATTTAAAGTTTCCAGTTTCGAACTTTTTTATGGTCTTCAAAGCTTTTACTAATACATTTATTTCATTTAACTAATCACGCATTGTTATGTCTCGTTATATTCAATCAAATTAATGAATGATGTCAAAATGCCACATTGCTTTGTATGGGTGTAAGAGAGAAAGATATACTTGAAAGTTTCCTTCTCTCCTACACAAGGGTATGCAGATGACAGCTAGAAAATTTCAGTCACATATGTCCATCTAGTTATATTATAGAGATTAATGTCTCTGGTCCTTGGCAATGCGTATGTTTACGTCCATCCCGGTATACTATAGATCTCACTGGTCTAAGCAAGGTCATTAATATTTACGGACCTTGCTGAGCACGGTCATAATTGGCAAAATTGTATCTTCTTTATTTTTAACCCCCTCTCCTTATTAATATTTGTTTAATCATCTATGTCAACATATTTCGATGTTATTAGTGTTTGGTCTAAACCTAAATTAGTCCCGTGGCTTCTTTGGTGCTGACTGACAGCTCATAGTTGACTTCTGACACTCACTGTTCACATACTGAAGTGTTGACTGTACTACTGCTTGGTAGTAATAATCAAATTACTTTGGATTTGTTGCTGCAAGTAATATTATTACAGTCGTTTAGTTAAATAATATTAAGGGACAGTACTATCCATAACTATCTTGACGCATAAGTCAATGATATTACTTGAAAAATGTCTACTTGAAGGCGGGAAACAAACCTGGGACCATTGTGATTTGAAACTTTATAGACTGTATGCAAGACGAAATAATTCAAAATGAAGGGTGAGTTGCATTCATTTGCCTTAGTATTGAGTTGTCTGCAAGAGCGTACCTTCTAAGTTTCCTTATTAACCCCTCACATTTTCAACTATAAATAATACTCAAAAACCCCACTTCTCATTCACTCTTCACGTTTGCTTATTTCAGTATTGCATTCGGCCTTATGCTTTTATTGAAGGGAATACTCTTAGGCCTCGTAATCAGACATATTGACCTAAATCATTATCATTATTTTTACCAAACAAATAAGTAGCTTGTGATTGATAATACAGTATTACAAATAAATGTAACTTATATTACAGCCATGAGCAAGTGATAAATTGTAATTTGTATGTTATCATTTTGTTCTCTACAATATTTAAATAGCGCGCAGGCTGCCCCGCAACGATACTAACGCCATTTGGCTTCAATGGTTGATCACTGCAACTAAAGAGTAGCCAGACCCGTATAGCTTTGACTCTGGTATATACCTAAATTTTGACTGTCAGAAGTGAGAGCTGCTAAACACATGTTTTTGCATGTAACCTTTTATCCCTACTGGGCTAATTAGATGACGTGATAAAACAGGCTGGAATTTAAATTGAACAAAATAAATTAGTAACAATAAATAGATTTATTAAATAAAACAGAAATAACAAAAATTAAGAATTACAATACTATTAAAGGTTATACGTTTGAAGCTTGATGCAAACAATAAGACTTTGTGAAATGTGATGATTAGACTGTAGTTACAAGGGCTGTGCAGGCGCCAGGCTACAGGTAGAAGTTTTCTAAAGGAGAAAACAATCAAACAGTTACTAACAAAAGGTGTTGAACAAGGTATACAATAAATTTTGATCAGTTTGCTTGATTGTGTTTTAAGATGATATCCTTTAAACATTTTGGATAATGATAACCAACAGAAAGATCTGTTGATAACAGCGGTCGATGGCTAATAAACAGCTGTCAACAAACTAGTACTATGGCTGGTCTCTTTCCCTTTCGGTACTGCCAGAGCATTCAATAGTACGTAAAATTCTAATAGCAATTGCACTAAGAGCAACACAAAAATATAGGAGCCAAACAACAGGAAAATAAAAGGTATTATTTGCGCGGACCCCACTATGACTTTAGCGCAGTTCCACAGTTTGTTCACCTAAGCTAATACTGCATGTGAAGCGTGACTATTTGACTAACTCAAAATATAGATTTCCATTAACCCAACTATGATCTGGAAAACAAGACAGACAGCCTGGTTGTATACATCCAAATATTAAACAGATGCACATAACGTGCACGGCGTCATGAGAAACATTGGCTCAAAACAAATTAATGGAACTTGTGGAAGTTAGCAAGTCTATGATCAAGACATTACTACTTTCTAAGCCAAAGGCTCATAATGTAAAGACTGTATCATAAGGACACAGGGAAAAATAGTAGCTAGAACTGATATACTAAGTCAAAAAGGACTTGGCCTTCAAATTGCAGGACACGATAATTAACCAATTAACTGAAACTTTTCCATCTTGAAGTCTACAAGACTTGAAATGAATTGACTGTCCATTCGACATAATATTAAACAAACAAAAAATCAGCTTAGACAGAACATATCAAAATATCTAAATAAACATTGTCTAGTTTTTTTTAACAAAAACTAGACTCTAAGTCATAAGGGACTTGACGACGTTTTCCAGGATACTTAGTGCTCCAAGTAAGTCGTCCTGGCCAAGGCGGCGGTGGATCTGACAGCCAATACTTCATGATCGTCGTTTTCTTCGTTGCGTGACGGTGCAGAAATTCCTCCTTCGACGCTGGGTTGTAGTAGAACGGGTATAATGTGAACCTGAGAGCAGCCCTATATATAGTCCCAAATCTGATACGAACGGAACAAAGCAAAAAGGGTGATAAACTCAGGAATATAGAAAAGGAGAATGACGGATGAAGGCGGGGGGAAAGAGAAGTGAACCAGGGACCACCGCTTGCAGGGAAAGGGAGAAACATGGTTCCTTGGATTGCCGCTAGTCTTCTCAGACGCGGAGTGGGTCAGTGTGTCGATCTCAAAATACTCTTCTTTCCTTCTTCAGATGTAGTTGTGATAGTACGTGTGACAGCCATTATTGAATAATTTTTCTTTTCCCGCACGTGGCAAATAAATCCAAAAACATCTTGAAATGGTGACTAGATACTTAAGCATCTTTTATTTAAATATATCTGGTATGATTATATTATTCAGGCTAAGTTATTATTTTAATGAGAATTTGTGATATAGATGTACTAAACATATCAGGAAAACAGACCTATTCAAATTTACTACTGTCAGTACAATCTTCTAATGAGTCATCTCTATAATGTGTCATCTAAAGAATCATCACTTCTTACTAGTGGTGGATTCATCTCACTTGAGGTTTCTAATAAAGTTAACATTTCTTTGCTAATTTTTCCTTGTTTTGTTTTAGGAGTTGCACGCAAACTTACAATAAATGGGTCTGAGGTAATGAGTAACCTATTAAGTAAGTCAAAATTTGTATCAATTCTGTAAGATTTTATACTAAATAGTTCCTTGTATTACCTGTTGTGTTTGTTTTTAGCCTCTTGAGCTTCTTCTGAAAATTATCCATTCGACAGAACACAAGAATCACAAATATCCCTCTTATGGAATATTTTATATGGACGTATGAGGATTGGATACCAAGAGTACTCTCAGATGTATAGGTCCTGCATCTTCCTAGTGTACTCATCAAAAATTTTCAAATTTATTTTTAAACCATAATGTAAACATTCTAAAATGACATTGAGTCTTTGTTTTAGGTTTAAATTCACCACTGTTATTTCTGCAGATTACTCCACATTTCTAAAAAAATTCCGAGCAGTATTGCCATCATTCGTGTTCCAAGTTTGCTGTTTAGGCATTTCTATTAGCAAACGCAACTCACTTTTGAAATTTCTTGAACTTATTTATTATTTTCAGTCATATTTTCTTTCCTTACTAATCATCTATCTTCCCATGATTTAATTTCTAATCGATACGTAATGTAAAGAATACATTCAAATAATCTAATCCAGGAATGTAAAAGTGATAATCCAAAAGAAAGGAAATTTTTGTTTAGTTCCTTTTTTGATATTTTATTCACATTGTTAATTTAGCTTGGTTTAGCCCCACACATGTAACACGTTTGTGTTGAAGCACATTATGAGATTCCATTACAGACCTTACCATTTATCATGCAAAGTATCAATGTATACTTTAAAGTACAGTAACTTGCGTGCCATTAATAAATATTTTGGAATACGAAATTGTTGAGATTTGTCTCTCAATTTTCCCAACTTCTATGATTATCTCGTCCAATGATTCCTTGGCAAATAAGAATTTGATGAGGAGACAGTGACTGGTCGAAGATGGAGCCAGATTTTATCAATATATGGATTTAGATTCCTTAATACCTAAGTAAATCTATATAGTTACATAAAAATGTTAAAAAAACTTTCATCTGTGAAACACTCCTCGGAAACTTTTGTCGGTATCAATATTATGATTATGTTGAGAGTAATATTTTCGGGCAAACGCAAACTCTCAAATACTTGTTGAACTTTACATATAACCGTGATACTGTACAGTACCGTGATACAGCGACTGGAGTAATATTTCAGCTGTCATTTCTCTTATGGTAGTTATAGGAGGATAACATAACTGTTTAGCTTCTTTGACCTTTTAATACATTGTATATAATTAATTTAAGTCTTAGCCTTTTTGGCGTATGTCACAACAGTTCCCACAATGTGCTCCACGAAGCATCTCCAAGTGATCCGTGAAGAGATTGGAAATAAATATCAAATAAATTTGACAATATTTCGAATTTGTGCGGCCATGAACTGTGACCTGCCAGTTCCAGATCCCCCAAAACAAGGGATGAAGGAACTAGTTATGACGATTGTACATATGAATATATTACCATCTTTACTGAAACATTCACTTCCAAGGATTTGGCCTTTCAATTGGGAACTGATGACAAGATATAAATTTCATATTCTGAAAATTGAAAAATGACACCTGGACACGGGAATCTAACCCGCCAATGCTCTTACTACTGAGCTAGCTAGGATTCGTCCAGTGTCCAGGGTCATTCTTCACTCATATTTTAAGGCAGAATTTTCAGAATATGATATCTAGATGGAATAATCCTCACTAAAAAGCATAAATAATAGCTTTGGCTATTTGATTCAAGATATAATTTATTTATATAAGTAAGAGGAATTTAATGAGATAGTTCATAACATAAAGTTACTAAAGAGCAATCTGTAAATCTTGGTTCCCGGTTACAGCAATGGGAATTTGAACATGGAAATAATTAACATTGTTTCAACAATGGAGTAAAGTGTTCTCCAAGTATTTCACTATAGATGGCAGTAAGGGGAAGACTTTAATAGTCTTATGAAAGGCTTAGGCATTGAACATAGTCCTAATGGATAACGCATACTTATTTAGGATTCGAAATTAAGTTCTAAAGCAATAATGCTACTGCAAAGTGAAAATAAATATCTATCAGTTTCTCTAATTCAAGCCCGCCCAACCCGTAGCTCGCGAGCAACATGTAACCCGCGAGAACATTTAGAATGCCCACCAAGCCAGGTGATGCCTTCTGTCTATAACCCCACTTGCAATGTGGCAGAAGGACTTGGTGAACCGGCACAGAAGCACCCTCAAGGTTACAGCATGGCCCATGGTAATACGGTAAAAGTGTGTCTAGTTGCGACAAGAGATACATTGGTTAAATAATTTAAAAATAAAACCAAAATATGCAATGCAATTAATTAAGTCCAATTATCTCGAAGCACTGTCACAAGGAGAGTGGAATCTATGTCTGATGACATTGATCAACAAATCTTGAAATATGTGAGCTTTTTTAGCTTTCAACTAGATGATTCAACAGATGTCAGTGATATTTCCCAGTCAGGATGGTCTTTAAAGATGGTGTAATTAAGGAGGAGATGTTGAGAAACTTTACCATTACATGGGAAGACATATTTAATTTCTTTTATAGTACTTGTCTTAAGGAAAAGAATATTCTTATTGGAAAACTCGTGTCAATCATCACAGACGGTGCTCCTGAAATGTCCAGTAAAAATAGTGGCTTAATTGGCCTTTGAAAAAATATTCTGACATCCTGGACTTTTTTACTTACCACTGTGTCATTCATCAACAGACTCTTTGTTAAAGTTATCGATTTTCAACATGTTATGAGTGTTGTGCAAAAAGTTGTGTGCTCAAACCGTGCTAGGGCCCTTTAGCGTAGGCTCTTAAAACAATTATTATATGAAATTTATGCACAGAATGGCGATTTGATATTGCATACAGAAATCTGTTGGCTGAGTAGAGGCAAAATTTTATTCAGGTTCCAAGAGCTGCTTCCAGTAATTGTGGAGTTCCTTGAAAAAAAAAGTGACTTACCACCCCCTCAATTAACAGAGCCTCAGTAGATACTGCAGCTTGCTTTCCTTACTGATATTACAGCTAAACTCAATGAGGTTCTACCAATTTTAGTGTTTTGTCTAAGTGGCAGGGAACCTATTTCATAGGTACAAGAAAAATGATTAAGTAACATAAATACATTTATTATAAAAAAAACCAATAAGATACATCAAATAAATCAGATTTTATGTTAAATATTTGACAGCTATAAAAGTTGAAAATGTTCAATCGGACCACCTGTTGGCGATACAGAGTAAAAGGGAAAACATCAAGTTTAGATAGAACAAGTGGTTGGATTTAGTAATTCCAGAAATACAGGTATTGACTGTCGCTTGGGAGAACAAGTGTCTAAGTCAACACAGCCACAGTAGAATGGACAGTTACGTAGAGAGAATACATTCTAAACAATATTGCCAGGCTGTCACTGGACTAAAACTAGAAAGGCTTTTTCATGAATACTAGTGAACCAATATCTAATAGATTCATACTTATATATCCTATATGTTTAGAGATACTAAGGCGAATATCAGTCAAGCTAGCTAGCTTGTATCAAACCTCAAGGAGAGTCACATATACCCATGGAGAAATGTCCTGAAAGAGGATCTTCTATATTTTATGTATTTACTGCAGATGGCTAACAATCAGGCATCAACAGCAAATTGTACTATGGCCGGTCCTATCCTAATGAATACTGCCAGAGAAATCAATAGTACATATGACTACCCACACCCTGGGGTATACAAAAACACACACTATCTCTAATACATAGATAAATAAAGCATCCAAAGGGCCTAAAGAATCACTATCTACGCGGGCCACTACTTTACACTAGTATTTCTCACAAGTTGCGCACCGCAAGTATTTACACAAATGGTGCCAACTAGACAGCATACAGTTTCTGACCTAACTAGGTCCCAGAAGAAAGTGCTAGATGACCTGCCAGTAGCAATACGGAAATAACAAACGAGAACCTGCCGTTTAGGGCGTCATGAAATATTACTATGTCTTAAAGACATAGTAAAGAAATATGAATTCATAGAATAGAGAAACTTGAACACCTGGTCCTACCCATATATAGAACATAGAGCCCTCGTGTTTAAACTACATCTGATGGACATAGGAAAAAGGGACAGCCAGAGAACCTGACTATGTCTGAAGTACTTAGAAAACATAATTATAACTACTGTCCGAAGACATATCAAAACTGTAACCTTTATTGACATAAACATTACAAGAAAAGAAGATTAAACGAGCTGATGAATACTATTCTAACAATACCAAGAATAAACAGTGGAATCTACTCACCAAAAGCCCCATTCACCGTATTATGTCTCACCACCAACCTCTCCCCCCGCGAGCACTACATCCACGTTGAAGTGTTGATTTAAAACTGAAACGAGTGAAAGGCGTGTTGGACTGGGCGTGAGCCCGCCCAATGCATCATGGGAAGAGAGTGACGTGGAAGTGACCTTGTGATGAACATGTGATATTCTGGTCGCATCTCCAAAAGTGTAGAATGTTCTTTCATGAATTGCTATCCCTTCCCTCTGGTCCGTTTGTATGTTTTCTACTATGTTCTAGTTCCCCTCTTTTCCCCCTCCTCTCAGAAAATAATCATTTATATACTGGTGTTATACACATAATATTTTACTCCTTGATTCAACCGTGTCGTGAGACACATACTAGGATAGGATGATGCTAAGGTACAAATTCTATTTCGGTCTTTATATTTCAAAATTAACTTTTTTGACTTGCAATATTGATTTAATTAAGATTTAAATAGTCATTAGAAATTTTATATATCATTATGAATTGGATTTATAGATTTTTTGTAAAGGCAAACAAATGTCCTCTCTGGACACACGTGGGATTTTTATAATTTATTTAATGGTACATAAAACAATTTGCAGTTACGTCATTTTTTGAATAATGATATATCACGTAGGAAAGTTATACCAGGCATGGCATAAGATGCATTATGAGACATACTATTAATATTTTTAGGAATCCCTTTATAGCCCATCTGGCTTTATAAGTGATTGTCACCTTTTGGTGAACGTTAGTTTTGTATGTCATCGTAAGGCTACGTATGGCGTGTTGCCTATCTGAGGTGGGATATGTTATAGCCCGTCCGGCTGTATAATTTTTGGCATTTATTATATTGTTATTTAATTGTGGACTATCTCCCTTGTGATATGGTAAATTTAGATTTCGGGGAGACGTTTGGCAATAATGATATTTTCTTGTTAAGTTTTAAAAGAACCTTTTTTCTATTGTATGCAGACTGTTGGCCTGTTGTGGCTTGGTTTGTTATTTGTTGTATTGCGGGTTGCCGCAGAGACCCTGAGGGGCCATAGAATAAAAATTGTGATATTCTTTTGGTCGTATTGGAATACGTGTTGTAATGACAACATTGATATTATGGGTATAACCCAATATTCATATTTTATATATAAATATCTATTTATTCTTTATTAACAAATTATAGTTGTAAGTTGTAAGTTGTAACTTTTAAAGAGTTTCTCGACCTCTACCCCCTTTTGCCCTAAGTATCTATTCAACAAATAATAATTATGGAGAGTTCATGGAAACAAAATGTCGTATAAGCCAGAGAGAAAGGCCTATACACCATATGTTGTCCTATCGGCTCCTCTGCAATTTATCATTTTTTTATTATTTTTTTTAAATTTGTGTATATGTGCGCCAGCCCTTATTTATCATAGGATAAGGGTGGCGGTACAAAACAATCTCTCCATCCCTACAAACTATGTCTGAAGGACATACCAATCAGAAGAATAACTACTGACACAATACTTAATGAATTAAAGTAGACTTCTTCTGCGACTCAGTGGAGAAACAGACACTAGACACATCATGGCCATCAGTATTTGGTAGCGCTGGAGTAGAAGTTCTTTCTTTGACAATTAGTTACAATAAAATGCCTTAATGTAGGTCTCGAGCTGTCTTAGGACTATTTTCCGCAACCGGGTGAGTTGCGTGCGTCTGAGGAACAGTAGTTAATTCTCAGACTATTATTAATTAATTCACTCAAACGACTCACTCTGATTGTTTAATTTTCTTTTTTATGGGCCTTCTGAATTTTGTTTAGTAAATGAGGTTACAAAATTCTCCGCCACCCTGCTAGAGTGAGTGCATGTTTTGAGTTTATAATAATCATTATTTAAATTTTGTTTCATGAACGAACTAGCTGCCATGGCCACCGCCCTCGGAAGCATGATCAGCACTTAGACTGAAGTCTGCGGACTTAAAGATCGCAGAACTACACCAAGAGCTCAAGGCTAGGAACATCTTATTCGCCTTGGACATTCCAGCATGGGTGTTGCAGTCCTTGCTGTTGGAGTCCAGCGACTCTATTATTGTAGATACTAGCTGTAAGGTTAGTCAGCCTCCTCATGGAAATGGCGATGAACGCAAATCTGATTCAGTAGCGTTAGGTGGAGTCAGTGAACGGATAACCCCCCCACCCCCGGCGTTCCTACTGGTATTATGCCAACATCTGCCCCTTCTAAAACTCAAAGTAAGGCTGCTAGTGAATGTCTAAAGTTGCTGCCTATTTGGGATGGCCAATCTTGCTCTGCTCGATTTAACTTTCTGTTAGAAGCCAATAGGATTTCAAAACTTAAACTTGTGGAAGATATTGAGTTCCTTACACTATTTATTGGGAAAACGTCCCCCCTCCCGATGTCCCTTCTCAGAGAAAAATTGTGTGTTGTAGTGTAACACGGGTACGAGAAGAGAAGTTCACTGGAAATGTTTTTATCTAAAAATTGTAATATTATTGGATCAAAACTTAATTTTGAGAAATTTTCGGGAATCAGTTGTTTATAGTTTGATGGTGGATAGAATGTACACAAGAGGTGTATCAGTTAGATTTTTGTGTTAGTTTTGTGAATCGTGTTAAAGTAAACTAAATTTTGCTGCAATTAATAGTAGTAGATGATTATAGCGGTAACGAATTGTATGAATTTCTTTAGTCAGAGCTTAACAAATTAGGAATTTAAGTTGAAAATGTTGTAGCGTGTTCATTTGATAGAGTGGGTAGCATGAAGGAAACATCCAATGGCATTCAAGCCTATTAATATATCCAAATCTCCTCCATGACTCCATGATATACACAGTTCTCAAAAATAGATTAAGATATCAATAAGCCGTTCTTATTTTGTCTCCACTTTTGTCAATATATGTTGAAAAATACTATTTTCACGATCTTGAAAAATAGATGAAATATCAGCATCCAATGAAGAGCTTGAGATATTACATTGACAAGAAAAAGTTATTATTTCTCTCAATGCTTGTTGGATGATTTTGTTCACAGACTATACATTTTTATTCGGTACTGTTAGCGTTGGCGATTATGTAAATCAGATAAAAAAATTCCGAATGTATTGTTACAGCGAAAAAGATATAACTTTCCACGTTGTTGTAATATATTCTGATACTACTTTAAAAAAGTTTTTATCTACTCAATTGTATATTCTATATTATTATCCAGAGTTATAAACTTTTTAATGATTAATTAATAAATATATCCTTGCTATAGTTGAAGGATTGTATTATGTTTTCTTTTTACAATTTACTAAGCTGTACGTTTGTATTTATTTTTAACCGTGTGAACTAAAGTTATTTTGATCAGTTGAATATTTGTATTGAGTTTTAATTTTGACAGTTAAATTAGGTATTTTTTAGCTTTGTTCGTGTGAGTGCAGTTAAAAATGTTATTTGATTCAATTAGAATGGACGTTATTACCCTGTCAACAATCCTAATTCTATTTTGGGGGGTGTATTATGGGAATCAATACTAAAAACAAATTGTCTTTGGTGATTTATTTTTAGATTTTATAATAAAATTACATTTGATCGATATGAGTTAGTGGGGGGGAGGGGGGGGGGTAAGAAATATTAGCCGAAGGCCTGAAAATGAGTCAGGCCGGCGCTGATCACTTTGTTTATATAAAATAATAATTATAATAATAACCATCATATTTTCATTTTACTTGATTAAGCTGCTAGTTAATAATCGAGAACTCTAGTAGGATATATCGGAAAAAATAAATAAAAACACAGGTTACGAAATATTAAATGCATTATATTTGTGCACAAGAGAGTAAAATAAAACCAACCTATTAACAAAATAATAGTAATAGAGAATAAACAAGAAGCAATCGTAATATTTATTTGGTGAAAAGTTCACAATAAACAAATATAAAGTATTAAGTGATAAGCTATTTCCTCAAATAACTCTAAAATTGTGATCCTTATTTTATGGCAGGAATTGAAATTTTGGAAATCTAGAATTAGCGTTGCTCTTACAACAGCCAGGAGGGATTAATTTGTTTTGAGCTACTGATATATAATATTTTAGGATTTTGAGAGTCAATAGAGAGCACAACAATTCTCGCATGTTCAAGGGAGTATTTACAATAAATAATTGTTCTACTAAAAATAGAAGCCCAGGCCCGTAGCTGGTGGTGGTGCTGGTGGTGGGAGACACCCCCCAAAATTTAACAAATGATTAAAAAACAATTCTACGAACATGGTGAATAACTTGTTTGGAATAGTTATTAAGGTACCACTTCTAGTTAATAAAAATACTAAAAGGGATAACCCTCCTCACGATTCTCTTGAAGAGTATTATCCATCTTCCTGCCTTGTGTAGATGGATTTATTATCACTATTCATTAACGATTTTGTCAAAATAACGATTTTCTTCCTAAAACACACATGCAAGAGATGTGAACGAACTCTAAAAACTAAACTATGATAAGACAACTTCTCAGGCAGAATACCTCTTGTGGTGTGAGAAGTGGAAAGACAAGAAACAATCTGACATACCAACAGGGATTGTCTACTATGGAATCATGCAATAAGCACTTCTATTCATCTATCCGACATCTATTATGTGTCCTAGCTACTTTACCTGTGCCAACGGCTGAGGTCGAGAGGTCATTTTCCTCATTGAAAAGGATTAAGACCTACTTAAGGAACTCGATGTGGAGTGACTGGCCTGGCACTGATGTCAATTCACTACCCAATGCCTTTCACACCTGCGGATGTTTTGGATGTCATGGCCAAGAAAGCTAACAGAAGACTACTATTGTAAAAGTGATACATAGTGGTGCATTAACACTTTTCAATACACATAGAAATTTCATTATTTGGACTTGGTTGGTTACCTTTAATTATGTTAATTTAATATAATAAATTCATTTAGACATTTTGTTCTGCTTTTCCACAGACCCAAAAACAATATGAATTTATTAACACCGCAAAAACGTTTCATTTAAAATTTCTAATAACTTTAACTAAAGTCAGAAATGGTTTCTTCATAGTTGTTTGAACGGTTTTTAGTATGTGCAAAATGTTCCATCTACCAATATGGTGTATCTATTCTCAGTCAAGGTTTGTACATATTCACCAGCAATCACTAGTACCCTATTCTCAGAAACTGGTGTGTAATCAATCTTGAGAAAACTGCTTTCATTTGACAGAGCTAAGATTACATCCTATAGCACTAGCTCACTGCTGTTTTTCGTATTTTGACGCGTTCCAAAAGCATTTATCCTTGCTTCGCATAAGGCCGTCTTCAAACTGACATAAACTTAGCAACAGAATCGTGCTCATTATTTTTTAATTCATTGAGTTATTCTAAAATATTGTGGACAGGTACTGACAGTTCTTAACGCACCTGTTTCTTGGTCATTTCCATCATTTTCCTTATTTTATCTTCCGCAACATCAGCCCAACATGTGTGTTCTATCCTACGAAGAATCTGCCTATCTGCTGACAATCTTATCTTGACTATGGGAGAGATATATTTTTTTTATTTATACACACACACACACACACACACGTAGTCCCAACATGTGTTTTCCGGTATACGTGATGGCGGTATCCATTCACCGCAAGGCACAGTCCATGTTGATTGAAGTTCCATAACATACAACACAAAGTGAGCGAGAACACCTGGTGTGTTGCAAGTCTCCCCACACAGTGATCCTCGAGCCGTGATAAACCCATCAAGAATGTAAACATCAAAGTATATGCACTCCCCAACGTCTATTTATCGACTGTACACAGGCCCGGATTAAGACACGTGACAAATGTGCCCCACCCCGCCTTGCAAATATATCACTTTGACTTGTCATATTTATTTTGTGATGATATTATATATCAATATTTTTAATGTTTTTCGTTAAATTTATTCCAAACTTAACTTGAAATCCCCTAATCGAATCCCTGTCTGTTTATTTATTGTACCTGATATGAGCCGCTAGGGGCGCTGGTAGCCTGGTAATACGTCGAGCCCGACAGTCCGTGCATATAAATTAACGCAACTTTTGCTTTTGACAAACCAGAAATACTACATATCTTCAGACGGTACCTTTGACTTTTGACAGAAAAATACAAATTGATTTTTTATTGACAAACCCGCCTCTGTGACGTAGTTGGCTAACGCGCTTGTCGTGTTGAGCTAGACTGCTGAGGACGGGGAGATCGAGATTCGAATCTCGGTCGGGTGAACTGGAGGTGGTTTTTCCTAAATGGTTTTCCACTCTCCCTCCACGCAAATGCGGGTTCACTTCCTCTAATTCAACCTTCCCAATTCTTAGTCCCTTAGTGTAATTAGTACTTAAAGTGTATAACCCAAACGGGTAGTAAGACACGGTGCTAAATATTATTATTATTTATTGACAAAAATCTCTGAGGTAAAATGATAAAATAATTAAAATTGAAGAATTAACTAAATGTGACGTGAGAAAAACTCACAAAAAAGGTTTTAAATAGTAAAATACTTTTTACTATACTAATACACTTACTATTTTATCTGAAGATGGCGGACTAGATTAAATGCGATTAGACTAAAATAACCTATAATTATATAATGTCCAGTATTATTATAGCATTAACTATTAATTTACAGTATTATTATCTATTACTAAAAATAGACTGTATAATTTAACAGTCATAGGTGCCAACTCTAGGTGGCCCGAGGGTTTTGGGCTCCCCAATAATTGCCATGAGGACGCTGCCCCCCCCCCCCCCCCTCAAAATTGAATTGTTAAATTGTTACATATTTTTTTATGGCTTTGCATACTTAATTTATATCCATTACGATATGAAGCCATCCTTTACAGAAGAGAACCTAATAAATATATCCCTTACAAATGACATGAACAAAGCCATGTGATGCATGACAGGTTGGTATTCCTGTCTTTCCACAGGCTAGGTTACTACTTTCTAGAACTGTATTTTACTACAATTTTATTCCAATACATGAAGTAAACATTACATTCCTTGTGATTGTAAAGATTTAAACCTAACTGAACACTTAGTTTCTGAGAATTTCTTCAAAGCATTTTTGTTAGAAATCTCTTCTTACCATGAACAGGCTTTGTTTAGCGAGAAGTTACCTTCTTTTATAAAAAAAATATTCATTTTTAATATACTAGAAAATAATAATAACTTTATTTTACTCACTGTCAAACATTTTTATCTTAAAAAAGTAGAGTAACTCAAAACTGTAGTAGTTTTATGGATTATATATATTTAAAAAAAAGTATATTAATGTGCAAACCATATTAATGGATTTTCTCTTATCCCTTATGGGGGATGATATATTTATATCAGTGTCTTAATTTTTTTACTATGACTTTTGATACAAATTAAAATTTTAAAATAGGCCTATAACTTTATAAGATCTTGCAGAATCGTTTCCTAAGATCCCGCAGTTAGAGCAGTTTTATTCTGCAAACATTTTTAAGAAAAGAGGAGTTCAAATTATATAAAATGTATTACTTTTTATATTTATTATGAATATGTTTGTGTAATAAAATGTATGTTACTGTAGGATGTTAGGTGACATTATTATGTTAGCTTATATAAACTTATATTTAAAAAAAACGCAATAAGAACTTTAAAATATAAATGAAGTGTATTTATCCCTCATGACGTTGAAAATTTAATATTTTTGGCATAAAATTGAAACCATTGGGTCCACCCCGCCCTCCCCCCCCCAACCACCAATAATTTACATAAATCAGCGTCTATGTATAGATATTATGGTACTAATAATTAATATGTTAGCAACAAAACCTACACTACTCACCATGATTGCTAAACGTTCGCAAAAAAAGTTTGTCTCTAAATAAAACCATCCATGTATGATGTTGTAATATTACTGATTTGCCCCTAAAGAATATGTGAGAGCATTGACAATAATATCGTCCTAATTTTATAAACGTTTTTAATTTTATTTGAACTTTATAATATATTACGTGGTGCTTAAAGCACTTCTTCTTCTAAGAAGGCACGAGCGACTGATAAATGACGTCAGAGTGCATGACGTAGGACCTGTTGAGTCAATATGACAATCTAAGGTTTTTAATAAATAATAACTTCCTGTTCTGGAAAGATCGAATAGAAATTTTAAAAGGTAATTTGAGGCAGCTTCCGGCTCTTGGTCATTCTACTGCCATCGAGATGTTTTTTTTTTAATTTTAATTTTTAAACACCACCTTCTAGAAAGTACTTTCGAAGCGAGTTATATACTCGGCGTGGTGAAATAAGCTAGCACTGGCTCACTAGGACTGGCTCACTAGCACCCTGAATGTGACTGTCTCACTCCAGCCTTCAATACGTACGGTCGTGTTATCATTATCAGTCGCGTCTCGAAATAGTTAACGATATGATCAGTTTTACGATTAAGACAATAGTGATATTAAAATAAAATCACATCTAACATAATAATTGTGTATTATTTCAAAGGTTATAAATATCTCCCAAACACGGAGCAATTATCATCAACATAATTTAATAATGCTATAAAAGGTGCACAACGTAGAGACACAGTAATAATATAATGTTATAAATGGCGTCCCACTTTTAGGGCACGAAATACCACGAATCACGAATCTCCGAGATAACTATAGGTGCATAACCGAGAGCAATAGAGGTGGCGTAACACCGAGAGCAGCAACGTCGAGGACAGATGGAAGCTGCGCATCACCTACAATAGCAGCAGCATCGAGGACCAATGGTGGCGGTATACCACCAAAGACAGCTGAGGGAGTGACGCTGAAGACCATTGGAGGCAGAGTTAGCAAGGAAGAGGCGCTGAGAACCATTGGAGGCGGTGGGTCACAAGGACGAAGAGTGAGGGTGGCACCGAGGACAAGGAAGAGGTTAACAGATAAGTGATCAACAGAAACTATGTATAATTACTTAAATTTATTTCAGGAAAATTGTCATTTCAATCGTATATTTTGGGGGTGGAACAGTATGTTTTTTTATGATTTAAATTAAGGGAAAACAATAATTAAAACATGGCAGAGGAAGTAATAAGAGAACCTGTAGAATATGACGATGAAGACACAATGCCATTTATTTATGAGGAGGATGAAAGGGCAGGTCGATTCAAAACTAGGGCAAATGTTGAACCAGAAGAAGAGGGGGTTAGCTCTGAGGAGGCAGTAGAAAAGGGAAAGTTAGTCATTCAAATGATGAATCAAAGTGTAGGGGGAACTATAACCTTAGTGGAAGAAAGGGCGGCACCAAAATTAGAACAGGTAGATCTTTTCAACGTTTTATTCCAAAATATAAGAGAACTGGGATTAGAAAATATGAGGGAACTAGGATGTAAATTAGATGCAACTAATCATAAATTAGATGCTAAACTAGAACAAATTAATATAGAACTAAGTGCCAAAATCGAACAGAGTTGGGAGACCTGTGAGCAGAGATTTGGTTATTTAAAGCAAAAACATGACCAATTAGTGACGGTTCATCAAGATTTAGCAGTACAGGTAAATGAGGTAGACAAAAGAGTATTAGAGGGAGAAAAATTAGACAGAGCTTTGGCAGAAAAACAAGAAAATTTAAAGAAGGGACAATTCAATTTAATGGAACAGATTAAGGCTAATAAAAATAAAATAGAAACAGTAGAACTGTCGCAGTTTGTATGGACTTAAAAGAGCTATTTACCTACAGATTACACACATTATAATTTAAAAGAAGTCATTTTAAAACAATATATAGATTTATTTATATAAATACACATAGTTAAGCAAATGATGGTTTACAATAATATAGACGGATATGTTTATGAATTTTTATGCAAAACAGTTAGGCTTGAGAATGAGACTGTGGCTAGCACGGCTGTGCAGTTGCCTGGCCACAGGTAGATGTATTTCTAAAAATCAGAACAATTATGTAATTACTAATAGGAAAAGGTAGAACAAAATATACATGTAACTTACAGCCGTGCTATTTGATAAGGCCTTAAAAAATAGTATCCGTTAAACATTTGGATAACCAGCTGTTGATAACAGCAGTCGATGGCTAAGAAACAGGTGTACACAAATATACTATGGCTGGTCACATTCCCCTTTGGTACTGCCAGGGCATCCGATAGTACATAAAATTCTAATAGCAAGTGCATCAAAAACAAAACAAATAAGTCGAATCGATCGAAAGGCAAAAAGTAAAGAGTATTATTTGCGTGGACCCAACAATGTCTCTAGTTCAGTTCCCTGGGTTGCGCACCGAAACTAATACTGCACGGGAAGCGTGACTATATGACCAACCGCAAAATACTGAGTTGTATTAACCGCATTGTAATAAGGAAAACAAATACTGACAACCTGGGGGTAGCCATCCATAAATAGAACTAATGCTCACGACGTACAAGGTGTCATGACTAATTTTGATTCTTTCTTTCTTTCATAAGGGTTTTTTTTATTTAGTCTTTAACTAAGACATTTATAACTTTCTACGCCAGAGGCTCATAATGTAAAGACTGAAAGATATACATATTTAATCAAATAAATAAAAGCATTGACTTAGCTAGTCAATGAAACTTGATGTAGACTAGCTGTCCACTAGACATACTAGTAATTCAAAAACATTATACCTAAACAAAAGGGGAACCAACAGATCTTGTTAATCTTTATAACAAAAATTAGATTTCTAAGTCATAAGGACTCGTCGATTACTTTATAATACTTGATAAACCGAAGTCTGTGGTTCCAACCGTAGCTGTGTTGAATTCCACGGCCTAGGCTTCATAGGTGGAGTTGAAATGCGTCCATCCTGTCTACGGCGGCGGTGTATCTGACGTCTCAGACTTCATGATCGACGTGACGATGCTGGAGTCCTTCCTTCAACGCAGGAATACAGTAAACTGGCTCTCACTGATCAGGATAACACGAAAGATCTGTAAAGTCTGTGTTAAAATGTTTGCATAGTGTTTTCCGCATTTGTGCTGCTATCTAGAAAAATATGTGAGCACTTTTGTTGTATTAAATAGCGGTCTCGGTGGCTCAGTAGGTATTTTATTTGCATAGCACTATTATTTTTATTTTTACTATTAGTGGTTTTGCTAATCCATTTCACTTGAACAATTTTTATTTTGAAATATTTTTAAGACCAAATGTAATTAAATAAATATTTAACATAACATAAATATTGGTTTTCTTCAAAAATTATTTACATTGGGTTAAAAGTAAGTTTTTAATAAAAATCTGTTCAAGTGATAATGGTTGGCACAATAATAGTTCTTTAACCATTTCTAGAAACTCTAAAATAAACACATAAAGTTTAAATTGATGTTTAAGGAAATATAAATAAAAAGCAAACTAAGTTTAAAATAGTCTATATTTATTTATAAATTTAAACTTACACATTTTTTCACAAAGTACACGATATTTTTCAAATACAAACAAGTGTACAGGTCTTAATATAATAAAAAAATCCCAATTAAAATCACGATCTATGTTTATTTATTTGGCATGAACATTAACATCAAGTAATAAAACAACTGTTAATAATTTTGTTTTGTTTAATTAACGATAGAATAATTGTTTCCAACCAAATGGTACCACTCACTTGTTTCAGGGCTGGGGAGGTGGGGGTTGAAATGTCTGCTGAGTTGAATTCTTTAAAGAGGTTACAATGGCGTTAGAGAAGGTGTAATATTCAAAGAGAAATTCACAATTATAAAACCTAATTTACTGCAGTTAAAACAAGTAGGCTATCGACAGGTGCGCAGTCTTTATTGTATGCGCGTTTGGTTCGCCCCCGACCATTAGTTCATCACTGTGAAAGAAGAAATACATACTTCACCAATGATAAATAGTTCGGCCATGCCAGGAATCGAACCCGAGACTCTTAACTCACTAGGCAGACATGCTACCAACTGAGCTAAAGTGTCAGGCTACCAACACTAATCAAAACCATTCACATAGATGTGAATTATAAAATGTTATCAATTCTATTTTATGAATAATTTTATAAATTATCCTACAAATACCACGAAAATCATTTAAACTAGAGATGGGCCCATCTACACATTGTGATAGTAATTATATTTATTAACTTAAGTCAAAATATGTTAGCCTTTTTGTATGTAATAAGGCATTTTTGAACAATAATTAGGGTCTAAATTTATATAAATATAATCCAAATACTATGATAAGGATAAGCAAGAAATGTGATTTAAGTGACTTTTCATCCAGGTACGATCCATATACAATATACAAAGTAGCTCGCCAAGTTGAAAATAAAAGTTGTGACTATATTTTTGAAGGCCTTATAAATAAATAACACAACTTTTAATGGGAATTGGATAAGTTTTAGACTTTTGGGAATGATTTTATCCATATTTCCAATAGCACACTAATTTTCAGATTTGCCAAGTGAAGATCCCTTCAAATAACTTCTAAGGGCATCTATATTTAAAATAATTTCTAAGGCATGGAACACCCTGACTCCTCCCCCAACAGTTTCTAGGCACATCCAATTTATTAACTCTTTACAGGAGATGACCCTCGGAATCCTTTTTGGAATGAAGGGTAAAACTCTTAGAAAAGCTTTATTTTGTAAAGTATCCCCTTCAACCTTTCTCCACCAAAATTAAATTTAATTCTGGCTACAGCCTTTATTATTAGTGCCCTCCTTACCCCCTTCAAAGTAAATGTTTGGGTGTGCCACTGCATACTTCTCTACTTTTAATCACAAAAATAATCATTACAATAGCAATGGGGATAAAACTATATAGGTATCTAAAGTAAAGTATGTAAATGATAATATACTACTCACAAATTTTAACATAAAATAAATCTTAAAGTAACTATAACTAGTGCATGGTTATACTTCCAATGAGTGGTAATTTATGATTGCATAGAGTAAAAAGAAAAAATACCCTAAAGTTATTATCGACATATGAGGTTACTTCATTTCTGTTTTAGAAATGTCATAACGTTATGGTAAAATCTAGATATTCTTTAATGTACTAAGGATCCTAACACGAGACATCTTTTGTCATCATAGGACATAGCCTAGCAGGTGACTAGGCCTATCAATATAAGCTATAAGTATTAAACCCACTATTTACAACAAATATATACACTGAAAGAAAGAGTTTATTTGGTTAGTTTTGAGAGATTGTTGTCCTAAACACATCAATAATAGCTTTCCAGTGGTGTCATTAGGTTTAGTGTCATCCAGTGTGGTAGATCATGGTGTCATCTTCATTGACCAACTCTCATTCCAAGACATAAATAATTCTTAATAGTGTTTTTGTACTAATGTTACTCATTTATTGTAATTCCTGTATATAACTGAATGTAATTGCAAAGTAGTGACAAAAAACTTTCAAAACAAAAATAACAGTATCATATGCAAAGACATGAGGAGAAACTCGAAATCAGATAAGCAAACAATAGAATATGGAATAAAAACTGTAGATACAGGGAGATTGAAGTTGGATCCCTGTCGAGTGTAGTGAGGCTGGTTTTTACTCACTGGTTTTCCACTCTCACTCCATGTAAATGTGGGTGAATTTCCTCTAAATTCAACCTTCCTCATCCCTAACACATTAGTGTAATTATTTCATATGCACATAACTTTAACAAGTATTAAGATGAAGCACTAAAAAAACACAAACTTAACTGTTACACAAGAATGAGATACATTATTGATTACGTTTGCATAATCAATAAGGTCAAAATAATGTAAAAATTGTAGACAAAATCAACTACTATAAAACATCAGCAGCAACGAAAACCACATTGCATGCATACAAAGTCATGTGATTTGAAGCGTCGTTGTAAATGGGTAATAATGACATCTGTTATCGGCGTGCATGCTCATTAGAATTTTCAAAAAGTAAATAAGTATAGATATGTAGGCATACATGTACATGTAAGCTTGGTTTTAAAAAAATGTTTTGTGGTTATAACTAACTACAGGGATATTTTTGAAAAAATTATACATTTCTGCTGAAACACTGCAAAAAAAATGTCTAGTCATGTTGGTGTCTCCCGGTGCGGTCTGCACGCCAATGTGTCTTTCCAATCTGTTTAATAAAGTACATGTTAATTATTTATTGGTGAGTATTTTAATCTTTCTAAGAGACTTGCTTTTGAGTGATCCAGCTAGCCCCCTATTCTTTTTTTTACACCACCAAGGTATAGATATTTTACAAATACTTTCGACAATCTCTTCTGACTTGGGTGCTTGGTGTTCTGGACAGCTTTCCCCAATCCAGTCAAAACTGACACCTTTTCTGATGGCAGATGCAACACGCTGCTTTACTCCATCCAGGTGAGCTACACTATCCAGCGTATCTTCCAAGATCCTTGCACCATCTGCTACAGCCTTCATAAGGTGCACAGAGGGATAGGTGAGACTCTTACGCTTCTCGGAGTATTCTTTGAAATAAATACCTGCATAGTGAAACTCATCTGGATCAGAGCACACAAGACTAGATTTGCAGCTATTACAAGTGTCACCAGAAAGTAGCCTACGCGCAATGTATCCACTGACATAGGCCACAGAAAAATTCTCAAACCCCACCAGTGGATTGAATTTTTCTGTGTGAGTTTTTATAGGGACTGTCGAATGCTCACCTGATGGTACATGGAGGGTAGTGCCTGCATTATACCCTCCAAGATGCACAAACTCTTGCAGGTTGTTCAGTAAAGAAGCAGGGTCCTTGTCTTCTTCACAGTTGCCTCCCTGAAGATCCCTAAATGCCAACCCATTGACAATACAGGACTTCAGAGAGGCTAAAAATTGCTGCACTGTCGGGTTGTTATTGGAACCACAGTGTGCACGAACAGACCCAAAGAGATGCTCAATAGTGTCTTGGTTCAGACGTCGCGTCTCCAGGAAAGTGAACCCAGCATCTTTGAGGCTTTCCCACAACAGCTTTGCCCCCGAATTGTAATGATCCAACCATCTTGTGACGGTGGGCGAAAAACTGTTGTAAGACACTTTCCTGGATTTATGGTTGGTGCTGGGTTTACTTGTGTCTTTTGGAATTTTAAAGAGTCAACATCTTTGAGGGCGTTGTTCCAAAATTGGAGGTGGAGGTTCTCTCGTTCTTTTCTCAACTGACATTTCAACCCTAAAGCACCACCTAAAAAAGACATTTAGTAAATTGACAAGATGCATAAAAGTACTAAAATAAAAATTTATCAAAATCTTATGAATTAATTTTAAATTTTGTAGTAATGCCTAGCATAGAGCAGGATTAAATCTAGTGGACCTGTCTTTTTTTTTTCACAGTAATTTTTACCCCCTCCCCTCTCTAATTATATACAGGTAGTTTCTTTAAGTTCATGTAATATATTTGGCTGATTATCGAAAATGATTCTTATTAGTTAAGTAAATTAAAGTTAATTTTTTTAAATCTATGAAAAATATTAAGTTATCAAGTACTTTTTTTTAATAGTTATGACCTCCGACATTATTTAATGAGTTAATCCTAGAGGGTGTAATAAAGTTGGTAGCACTGGAAGAAATGTATCTGCATTCACATGAAGGATGTAAAAAACAGTAAAGATTCTGGTTCACGTTAACAGATATTCAAGTTCTAGTGTACAGGTCAAATCAAATATTAAGTTATTCTTTTTCAAATTTAACACAAATATAGTATTACATTTTTGAAAATGTTTATTTCAATCTTAATACAACATTTGTTTATGAAAAAAAATTATAATAAATACCTGGAGTTAAAGATGTACCATTAAAGCTGTCAAAGATCTCATCCATCAGGCCAGCAAACCTTGCTGTTCCGAGGGCGCTGCCTGGCATGGCTCCTGTCAATAAAGTATAGTAATTTAACAATGTAGTTGATATACAACTATTAAACAAATGAAGGAAATATGAAGAGAAGTAGGCCTATGTTTTATATAGGATTTGCACAAGTTAGTAATGCAATGTCTATATAGTATAGATCCTGAATAGAGTAAAGAGGCTGGGGAGTTAATTTAAGGACGTGGTTTCAAAAATAATGAAAATTGTTTTCCTCAAATTTCCACAACTCCTTGAAACACTACAGAATTTTGGAGAATTTAGAGAACATATAACTTATTACCTAAACATTTTCAGAACTAACTAGTAAATAATTTTGTTTGGGGTGTTTTAAAATATCCTTAGTATTCTAACCACTTATTTAATTACTAACTTAAAGTAAATAAGCTCAGAAATGTGTGGTTTTAATTGCATTCATACTCAAACTATAACAGTTAATAACAGGCTAGTTAGTATTCATTTTAGAATGTTTTTTATTTTTTCCTCTTGCTAGGTCACTTTCTAATAACTAATGTAACATGGTTTTCTTGATTATTTTGTAGCAATAAATATAATGTTGGCATATATATCTAAGAATTATACCTACCTGAAGCAACATAGCCACTAATTAATGAAGCCATGGTATGACTTAGCACTTGTGCTGCAGTGCTGACCTTCATTGCAGCTTCATACTTGGGATCCAAATGGTCTGCTTTGAGTTTGTATAGTGAGCAATACAGTGGATTAGCACTATCAATGTTGTAGGCTTTGCGAATGTCTTTCCAGCTATAAAAGAGGTAGAAATAACCATGTAACACTAAAAAGTAATAAAATGTAGGTGGTACATCAACAAGATTACACAGAATTATCAACAAGGTTCGCCAAAGTGGACCGAACATGAAAAGACATGTTTTTTTTTTGGTGGGCCCACTGGAAAAAACTCCCTTGGTGCACTAAACCTTTTTTTTTCAAAATTTCCTATGTTTTTCTGGCTGCAATTATTTTATGTGCATGGCTGGTGTTGCAGTCACAGCGGCCAATGGCAAAAAATTGTGCTGTGTGTAAGGAGCCTAAGGAATAATATCCATGTTGATTTCAATTATTTATAAGCCTAGTTTGTTCAAAATATTATTTTATAATGTGTAAACTAAATATTACCTTGCTATACCTGGCCTTCCTTGAGGACCACCTACCGGAACAGTGAGTTGTACATCATGCTTGTACAGCATGTTTCTGGTGCACTTAAGCAGATGAGGAGGGTCATAGAGCGTAATTATACGTTGGCCTGCCAACTCAAAATAGGGATTGGTCTTTGTTGCTCCCAGAAGCTTGAGGGCTCGCACATTGTTAGCACCCATATCACATATGGTTACGACAATGCGTAGCCCTACATCCAGACAAGCTTTGATTACTTCCCTCAGGATCTGTGCAAGCTTATCCGATCCAGTTCCCCCACTAGGAAAGTAATATAAAATAGGTTGCTTCCATTTCTTTCGTAATCCCTTTACCATGAATACAAGAGCATGGTTAGCAAGTCGATTTGATCGAGCAGACGTCCCCATGTCCTCATATCCAAGGATTATGTCCGATTTCATATCATATTGAAGATGTCGTCTGATAGACATTTCATCGAACATCAAAGCACATATCCTATCTGACTGATCTAGGTCATTCAGATATTGTGAAAGCGAATGAAAAATCCTATGGTTGATGCCAGGTCCAAAAGGGATAGAATTTACCATTCGGATCAGTGTACGCTTATTTGGGAGGGAAAAAATGGAGCAGAGGAGGGTGTAACATTTAGGAGATCGCTTGTACAAGGCTAGAGCCATCAATTTGTCTTCCATAGACCACCTAAACCCTTTTGTTTGCCGATTTGAGCAACGCACTTGTGCAGCCAGAAATGTGGCAGAAGACAAAGACATGTGAGATGCAAGAGATTCCACTAGCCTAGCTGGAGTGTTATTCTCAATCTCGTTCATCTTCAACTTACTTTCCTTGTATTCTTTCTTTATTCTCTTTAGAGTTCGTTCTTTTTTCTTGATTAATTGTACTAACCTTACTTTTCTTGGAGTTAAATGTTTATATCTAGTTGCTTCAATATCTGCCAAAAGGGATTTTCTACTTTTTGGAGGTGGGCGTGAGGTAACACAACTATTACCAGAAGGTGGAGTTGACATCACATCATCACTCACCGAAGTGCTTGGCTCAAAAACAGATACAACAGGTGAAGGTGTGTTTGTGAAGATAAATGTTGGACCTTGAAGTGGAGATAGTGTTTGACATTGTTGAGAGGATTTAGGAGTTGACGTAATAGGTAGGTTAGATGAAGGTGGAGAACGTTGAAGAAATGTTACACCAAGGGATGAATTGTCAGAAAAGGAAGGTTTGCAATAGCTGTGGTCAAACAAAGGATTGGAGGATGTGACACTAGCACTTAAGCATGATGTGCCTCTCTGTTCAGGCAGCCTTCTTTCCTTCGCACTTGCACCGGCCGCTTCACCCTCCCTCCCTACTGCCGGTCCGGCCCACAGTCCATGTTGTCTGAGCCGTCCGTGACGCTCTTACCTCTATAATCAACTCCCTTCTTCCTATTGGCTCGCTTGGCGGCCAATAGCACTTTCGTTTTCCCGAACCAATGGGAAGCTCCCTCTTCTCTGATTGGACCAGGCCAGGCAGCAGCGGAGGGTATATAACCCGGTGAAATCTTGATTCGAGTTCAGTGGTGAGCCAACCTTGGGGAACCACACTCATACGAAAGAGCCAATAAATCGTCGTTTGCAGCAAGTGTCATCGCTATTCTCATTCCACCGCAATCTACCCTACCTCCCACCGCGACTTTACGTTGCCGGGAATCTACCCTACCTCCCACCGCGACTTTACGTTGCCGGGACTCTACCCTACCTCCCACCGCGACTTTACGTTGCCGGGATGCTACCCTACCTCCCACCGCGACTTAACGTTGCCGGGACGCTATCCTACCTCCCACCGCGACTTTACGTTGCCGGGACTCTATCCTACCTCTCCACCCTTCCCCATCCACTTGTCCTCGTCATCACGGGATGGTCTACACTCGCCGCGCCGGCAAAGCCCACCGACGGAAGACCCTGGAGAAAACAGCACCGACCAAACAGTACTCAACTCGTGGACCCATTCTCTACGTTCCCGTCTACAACCACCAGACCCCCGAACACCCACACACTGCGCCCACATCTCCCAGCATCCCTGCCGCCGAGTCATCTCAGGCCTCCCCTCGTCTTCCCCTCTCACCGACCACCCAACTCCCCCCTACTCCAATTTCCCCTTTAACCCCTGAGGGCTATCATTTACATCCCCTAGCCACCCCCCAACCCGCCTACGTTTTCTCCCCCATCTCTCTCCCTTACCCCCACCCACAAGACCCACGAGACCGGTACCTAATCACAAAGGCCAGTCGGAAGCTGCAGTTCCAGTAAAACCAGCTACCTCCCTCGAAACCACAAGACATGGGATAACAAGCAGATACTTTCCCTTAGAGGGGACAATGGTACATAATCTTGGGAGAAACTAGGAAACTTTGGCAGACAAGTTGCTGAAACAGAGGGGAGAGAAGGATCCTGCACACTAGTTGCTTGAAGAGGAGAGGGAATGGGATTTGTTTGTGATCCAGGAAGAGGATGTAATCCCAAGGCTGGGATAGAAGGGACTGCTTTGTGTACTAGCTTGTCCTGCAGAGGTGTCCGAAATTGACTCTCATCAAAATGAGATGCACAAATGTGTGCATAAATAAACTTCTCTCTATAGGCCATCAAGAGTGGATTTTGGGAGAAGTCTACCCATTTCAGATACCTGGAAAAATTAACAAATATTCTAGTGTTTATATTTTATTTCCTCAAACTGTAAACAAACCAATAGTTTCTTCTTTAAGTATTTCCAATTATTAACCAAATAATAGGCCTACTGCTAACTAGAACTATTGTTTCTTTTTTTTTAGCACCATGTCTTACTAGCCGTTGGTGTTGTATGCCATTAAATTATTGACTCATAAAAGAATGTAATGCCTATAGTCATTTGATATAAAATAACACACATTGCAACTAGTCAAATGTTAAAACTTTAAATTTACACAACAGCCAAATCAAATTATCTTTGAAAAATATTTATTTATTAAATCTTGTAGCTTATCATCATCATCATCATTATTATTAGTACCGTGTCTTACTACCCGTTCGGGTTATACGCGCTTACACTAATGTGTAATGGTAGGGTGATTGTGAGATGAAATGAAGGACCTAAAGTTTAACGTATAGTCAGAACCACTGTGGAGGCCCGGCATTCCACACACATTCACAAATTTTGAACGAGCGTTGAAGAGCTCAATAATTTCACAAGTCATCAATAAGAAGCAACACCAAAAATATTCACAGAAGAATATTGACAGCTTCTTCAAACCTACGTCTACTAAGCAAGATATCACCACAGTGGCACACCAATCACCATCATGCTCATGTAATAGGCCTAGGTCTACTGAAATAGGTCAGTAAGTAAGCACATACAGTACAGTATATAGATAATTTGCCAGTAGTGCTATAGGTCTATTGTAATCTCAGCCTTCCCCATTTGAATACTTAACTGTGTTATTTGTGTTTGTCTCTTACCTGATATGTATAGTTTACCTCGTCACATTAAAGTATAATATTACTTTAGATAAATCAGTTTTAATTCTTTAGGCACAACTTTATTCCCCCTCGATAAGACGGACTTTTCATAACTCGGACAGACCCCCACCCCCTTTAGTATGAGTTATCGAGTTGACTGAATTTCAGAATTTAATTAAAAATATGTAATTTATATCCAAGAGATTATGTTTTGTTCCTTTGGGATGGTTAATAATAATAAAAATGTTAACTGTTATAATATATTAAAATTCCTTTTTCCTTAATTTTTGTAACTTAACTGTAGAGATTAATTTTACCATTTTATTTTAATATCATAGTACATACTTTCTTGTGTGTACAGGCTGTTAAAAATATTAAAAAATATAAATAGAAAAAAAATCCCAGCACACTACTGTACTGGTGGACTATTTAGTGAGCCAGGATTCACAAGGTAAACATGCTTAATCAATAACTGTATCATACTCGGCAGTTAAAAAATATAATAAACATAAATAATATTAGGGCCTACCTCAATTTGTCCCTTGTTGGAAATCGGAAAAATGTCAAGCCAGGATTTATCGTGGAAGATCCGTAGCATCCTGTCACAGAGCAAGTGTGGACGACTGGCATTGTTTTTATATTAATGTAAATAAAACCACCAAGTGAGACTAAGATACACTAATTATAAATTCCACTGTCAATCCAAGTCAAAATATAAATATTCAAATACAAAAAACCAAACATATAATAAACAATTGAGAATTAACACTAATTACAAAATATTAATTAAGGAGAAAACATTCTTGAAAATAATACAAATGAATTTTAAAACGCAAAATAAGTCGAGAAGAGGAGACCAATCTATATAACAAAAATATAGTTTAACAAAAGAACACAATGAAAAATATTTTAAGATGGAGTCAAACAATGAGTCAAATATTGGTAATGTGTTTGGTGTGTCTAAAATTATTTCAAAATTCACATGATGAAGAAAAATAAATATGTATTTAATAAAAATTAAAATTTATGTTGAAGATAAATACATTTTCAATACAGGGAAAAATAGAAATAAAGGATTTTTAATTAAAATTAATGAAAAAGAGTCAAATATATTTCGACTGGTGCGAGCTCTAGACAAATATGTGAGCACTAAATGAAGAACTAAGGCAAGGGGGAGAAGGGAAGAAACATCATACAAAATTTTACTATCCAAGTGTCAACCCCATGCTGGCTCTAGTGTGACCCGGGACCTGTGAGCTTATATAGTTCCCAACCCGATACGAATAAAAGAAAGCGGAAAGGACGATAAACATAAAACCATAGAAACGGGAGAGGTAGGCGAAGGTGGGGAGAAAGAGAAATTAACAAGAAAGAATCACTAGTGGGGAGAGGGAAGGAACAAGTTTCCTTGGTTCACCACCAGGGTCGTTGATGAGCCGCAGGTCTTTACATCGATGCACGGACGCATCTCTTCTCTCCAACTGATCTCGTTACGATAGCATGTGTGGCGGCCATCATTGAATAGTTTGGTGCTTCACATGTGCGACAAATGAATCTATAGACATCTTGAAGAGGTGAATAAATACCAAAGCATTATATATACAAATATATCTGTTTTAATCATGTTATTTAAAATCCGTTATTATTTTTATAAGAATTTGTGATGTAGATGTATTTTACTATTTTTCTTGTCAACCGCATGGTAAGCGTATATAAAATTGTCTGACATCATCTAATGTGAAACGCAATGCGTTAAAGTATTTTATTCATAACTATGATAATATCCGTCCTCTTCTTTGATATCTACTCCAGTATTTATCAAAAGATAATATTTTTGACCAACCAGTGTTTGCATCTAGGGAGAAACGTAATTTATTTAGACCGCATCTTCGAAGTGGACTCAAAAAGTGTAAATATAGGTTCTTTCTTGCATAAATCATTAAACTATTGAATATTTTGATTGTAGCTATCCGATTCACATGCTACAGAACAAGAAGCAAATAAGGGGTTAAGGAAAGTAGAAAGTAAAGTTGGGAACCTAGACCTTCAAGTAGAACACACAAAAACAAAATGTAATGTAGTTCAACACAACATTTAACAAGAGATCAATAAAGTAAAATCAGTACTTGAGTCTCAACAGGATACAATTAAAGATTTAATTAAAGAACAAATAGATGGGTTTGTTACCAAGGCGGTAGAAAAACCAGACAAGAAATTTACTGATTTTGTACTAGAAAATCAAACAAATCTAGTGGAATCTGGTAAATTACACGATAATACCAACCTATTCGCTAAGGGACTAAGAGAAACGTGATTAGCACTTATTCCAGAATTTAAGGGAAAGAGAGGAAATATATCAGCAATACAGTACATAAACAGGATGTGGAAAGAAGAGAATTTAGGGGAAAGGAACAAAATTTAAATGTCATTGTCATGCTTAGAAGGGGACACTGTGGGGGTTTGCAAGGTAGGCATGCCTAACAATCAGGGGGTAGTAGGCCACAATGTAATGTTTCTCTGGAAAGTGGTCCAATATGTTTGGAGCCAAGAGTGGCATACGGGGTACACTAACTCATTGAACCGAGGTAGGCCAACAGAAGAATTAGGCCCAAGTCTGTCATTAACAAGACCAAGTGTTATCAGGTTATGGCTTGGTAACAAGAAAGTCAGTTTACTACAACATGGCAGATTATAAAAATAGGAGAACAGATTAGGGGATAGGATGCAGGTGAGTAAGGAAAACACCATATTAAGGTAGGTTACTTTAAGAGATTTCTTTTATGTAAAGGGTGTATGAACATCTAATTCTTTTCGACTAATCTTATTGATAGACAAATTTTATATATCTTTTTATACATATTATGTAATAACTATAATTGAAAATCCCAAATATAAAGTATGAGGGCTTAATGAAAAATGTATTAGCTGACCGACCGTTACAATTAGTTTTTGTCGATATATATGGACCACTACCTTCTAGTATTAGAGGTATACAATATATATTTGCTGTTCTAGATATTTGCACTAAATATGTTAAATTATATACAATGAGGAGAGCGACTGCCAATGCAGTTACAAATAGAATAATAAAAAACTATGCAAAGGACGTAGGTATTCCCCAAACTATTGTTTCTGATCATGGAACACAGTTCACAAGCATAAAATGGAGGTCAACTCTGTCATACAACAATATAACTATAAAATATACTTCCGTATATCATCCCCAAAGCAATAGTGTAGAGAGAGTCAACAGAGAGATAGGTAGGTTTTTAAGATTATTTTGTCATTATGTAGAAAGAATAGAAATTTGTCTAAATTCAATAACTCACGAAAGCACAGGTTACACACTTCAAGAATTAATGATGGGTAATAGACCAGTTAGAAACCTCGAGAAACTCTTCAGTTTTCCACAAAGGTTAGAAATAGATCACCAAACAAATTACATTTAGCAGTAAAAAGATTAAAAGAAACAACAGAGAAACGAACCCGGTACCATGATAAAAAGATTATTAAGCCTATTGAATACGTAAATGGCCAGTTAGTTCTTGTAAAAAACCATCAATTGTCGTCAGCTTTAAATAAAGAAGTAAAAAACTTATTTTTACTATACGAAGGACCATATCAGGTAAAACATCAAATAGGTCAAAATGTATACTTAATCCAAGACCCTGAGACTCTTAAGATTAGAGGTGTTTTTAATATCACAGAATTAAAACCCTATTATAGCAAGACAAATATCCAAAACAGTTTTCAGCTACAGTAATTATAAAGGATAGGAGTAGGATCTTAATTCCCCAATTAAATAGTAAAATTGGCTGTGGAAAAGATCGAACCAGAGCCTTTAGCTCAATAACTAACAAGAAGAGAGAGATGCTAAAAGGGTCACGTCTTTCTTTCGAAGGAGATACGCATTAGTTCAGTACACTTAATAAATATATATATTATACCACAAACAAGAAACAGTAAACTTTACAAGGTGGAAATGATACTTTTGTTAAGAAAGGGTAAAGTTAATCCTTCTTTTGTATAAGAAAGTAGGTATTGTTAAGTAAAGAAGTTGTAAAGATGCCATTAAAGACAGCAACTACCAAAAGTGACACTAATCTTTTTTATTTTCTGAAAAGGGTAGATCTAATCTTTCTTTTGTGAAATTGAGAGGGTTTCCTTATTGACATGCGCTTCAGTTCCATACTTGTGTTTCAATAACATCTATTGTCATTCCTACATCGCAATTAATGCAGGTGGTCATCTTGGTCTACAACAACAACAACAACAACAACAACAACTTGCAGACAAACATCTTTTATTGAAAAGGTAAGACGACATTCAACACCAGCAAATACGTTAGTAAATTTTTTTTTATTTTTATTTTAGTTCAACGGTCATTTCCAGTTAGGCAAACGTAAAGATGACGATGGGCTCATAGTATATTACGTAAATTTTATCTTTTAACCTTTTAAATGGAATAAATTTTATTGTTCGGATAGGTGTGGATAGCAACCCCACCACCTTAATGTTCAGTAAAGTCCAACTCAGGAAAGTAAATACAATTACTTTATTTTGTTTTTACTAGAAAACATATGTTTAGAGACAATCTTGCTAGCAGGAAGCATAGACCCTTAGAAGCATGCGGGTAGAATATCAGGTAGAAGGTTAGGTGAGGGTTGGTTAAGTTTTGTCAGCCGGAGGGTGCGTGAAACCCTGAAAGCATGCGAGGAATTATTAAAGTAA
Source organism: Timema cristinae (assembly GCA_039000515.1). Taxonomy (NCBI): domain Eukaryota; kingdom Metazoa; phylum Arthropoda; class Insecta; order Phasmatodea; family Timematidae; genus Timema; species Timema cristinae. The sequence continues at coordinate 21,215,205 of JBCFYV010009882.1, forward strand.
GTAAATTCTAAGAATAGGTGATATATTTTGTTAATGGTAAACTATTATATAAGTAATAATTAGAGATATTTTTTTTTAAGTTTAACAAGAATTTAAATAGTTTCAGTTTAAAGAAAATTAGGAAATATGATTAATTAGGAAACGATCTTGGAAATCAGAATAAAGATATTTTTCACCAATGACGAATTTTAAGAGTGAAAGTCAAGATAAGTATTTTAATATTGATGTGGGGGTCATTTTAAATTTAATTAATTAAATTTTATAAAGTTTAAGAAGGTATTGATAAAAAAACATAAACGGAATCACAGAGTGAGGCTGATGAGCTGAAGAGTACGATCTAAGATATCTAGAGAAATTAATTTAGATATGCACTTGAGTGCTTATTACAGTAAGTTAAGATGCGTGGAAGGGAGAGGCCAGTTGAGTCTTGTTTAAAAGCATTTTTTTTTCATATGTCCGAGTTAAGGTGTATTGGTTGAGGTTGAGGAGTTAAGGTACATGCAGACATGACTTAGCTATGGGCAAGTCATGATCTCTGTTGTTCAATCGTCGTAATGAAGATTAAGAATGGCCCGAGGGCATCTAGCAGCGTTGAGGAGATAAGGTGGGTGTGCGAAAAATGATCATGTTGTTTTTTCCTTTTTTAGCAAAGCGTATCAAAAAGTATACGACTAGTCTCTACTTTCAGATACACTTTTGGGGGTAATTGTAATGTTACTGACTTGCCCCTAAAGAATATGTGAGAGCATTGACAATAATATCGTCTTAATTTTATAAACGTATTTAATTTTATTTGAACTTTATACTATATTACGTGGTGCTTAAAGCACTTCTTCTTCTAAGAAGGCACGAGCCACTGATAAATGACGTCAGAGTGCATGACGTAGGACCTGTTGAGTCAATATGACAATTTAAGGTTTTTAAATAATAACTTCCTTTTCTGGAAAGATCGAATAGAAATTTTAAAAGGTAATTTGAGGCAGCTTCCGGCTCTTGGTCATTCTACTGCCATCGAGATGTTTTTTTTTTTAATTTTAATTTTTAAACACCACCTTCTAGAAAGTACTTTCGAAGCGAGTTATATACTCGGCGTGGTGAAATAAGCTAGCACTGGCTCACTAGCACCCTGAATGTGACTGTCTGTCACTCCAGCCTTCAATACGTACGGTCGTGTTATCATTATCAGTCGGGTCTCGAAATAGTTAACGATATGATCAGTTTTACGATTAAGACAATAGTGATATTAAAATAAAATCACATCTAACATAATAATTGTGTATTATTTCAAAGGTTATAAATAGCGCCCAATGCGAGGCGAATCATTCCATAACGTTATAATGTGTACGTAAGAGTCATAATCATTCATTGGGGAACTAACTTCTAAGGGCCCCAAGTTCTACTGGGCACAGAGCCCCCAAAAGTGTTAATCTGGGCCTGACAATTAAATTCCAGTTTAAGGTCCAATCCCCACTTTCTCTTCCATCCGCAGCACTGCCCTCTGTTTACACCACCGCAGGGATCGGAATGTGGTGGTCGCAAAACTCACGGCGTTATTTTTGGCGGCCACAAATCCCACGTAGCTAGTAAGACATTGTGTTTAAAAAAAAAAGTTTTGTTTTATGATTCTAAACACTTTTGATTAAGTTTAATAATTTACCAATGGTTGATTAAATTATGAAGGCATTGGCCAACCAAGTGAAAGCAATTTTATTATCTATTTTCTTAAATTAATGTAAAGGGGATGAAGATTGTTATTTTGGTCAACCCCTCCCGGACTTTTTGCACTTCAACAACCTTAATGGTTTAGAGGAGTTGAATTAAAAATATAAATAGGAAATAAGTTAGTACGGTAGAAATAAAATGTACCGCTCCCAAAATTGATGAAACTCCAGCTAAGTGTAAGGAAAAGATTGCAGTATCAACTGATCCTCTCGCCTGTGCAATAGTAGATGATAGGGGCGGGTAAACTGTTCATCCTGTGCCTGCCCCGCTTTCAATTAATCTTCTTGCTAAAAGCATTATTATTGAGGGTTATTGAGGGTTATTGAGGGCGGTAAATGTCAGAATCTCATATTATTTATTCGCGGGAACGCTATATCGGGTGCCCCAAGTATTTAAACTAGTCAATTCTCAAAACCACCAATTAGAATAGGTATTACTATCAAGAAAATTATAATAATAGCATGTGCTGTAACAATAACATTATAGATTTGATCGTCCCCAATTAAGGTTCCTGGGTGACCCAATTCGGTTCGAATAAGTAAACTAAGCGATGTCCCAACCACCCCAGATCAAACCTCAAAAATAAAGTAAAATGTTCCAATATCTCTATGGTTGGTAGAGAATAATCATCGTCGTAGTAAAATGGTTGAGTAGTTGGTAGTAAATTGTAAATTTACAGACGAGGATATTTAACCCTTTTTTTACCATAGATTTATAGTCAATAATATGATATTAGAATGCAAATCTAAATTAGTAGATAAACCCTTAAGCTACTAAAGCTTAAAGATTATACTTTATTTATAACTTTGAAGATTACTAGTTTTTATTTAACTTGAAACTTTATTTTAAGTTAATAATACAAGTAATCAAAGGTAAACCTATTAGAGATGTGGAGGTAATAAGTAGTGTAAGTGTTTTTGAAGCTAACAAGTTTCATTTTAGTTGAGTAAAATTAATTAGTAAAGAAGAGTATCTGTTGATCAGGTAATAAAATAATGTTATTAGCGTGCTTATTACCACAATAATTAGTAAAGGTGTCTGATCTTAGGGGTTTGTGGTTCTAGGTCATAAAGGCTCATCTCTGAGATTGTGATAGCAAAACTAATGTGATTGATGTAACATACAAAATGAACGATTTATAAAATTGTCGATAGCAAAAGGTACGGGATTTTCAATATTTAGTTAATAGAGGATGCTAAAATGAAAATGCTAGAATATGTGAAAATACCAGTACTTTAAATCATGTTTCCGCTATAAATCTCTAAATCTTATGTCCTAGTTCAATAAAAGTTATTTATGTTGAATCCATTTTGGTTATTATTATAACTGCCAAACTGAAATTCAATATGGCTACCTGTGAGTAGTGTTGATAAAGAGAGTAAATAAATACCTGTTGTTCTCGGTGAATGAAGAACTGTTTTAACTAAATAAAACTATTGAGTTCTGAAGGCTATTGAAATAAATGTAGGTATATTTTTATAGATAAGAAATCCCGCATTGATGGTCCTTCGAACTAAATCATCATACTCATATAGCTTGGTTTAATGGTGATTGGAAAGTCGGTGCTCAAATCCCCACCGGGTGTGCAAGGATGTTTTTTTAAATTGTTTCCCACTCTCCTTCCACACAAATGTGGGAGCGGTTCCTTTAAATATTACCTTCCTCATACCGATCCTATTCGTTAAATTAAAATGTATATAGCCCAAACCCGATAGTAACTGTATACATAGGCCTAGCTCAATAGTTTAACAAGTAGGTATGTTATCCTAACTTAAGATGCTACAGAGTCATATTTCATAGACATTAAAATACTGATAAATTACATTGTTTTAAACTAAAATAATACAAATTTAATTTGAATCTTGTCTTTTGCCGTGTTTCTATCTCTGACACTTGCGCTCTCTGAGTTTTGTGACCTTTGATTGCTCTAGCTACGAAATCGAAATACAGTACATCGTTTATAGATGTATGAAGCCCACAGAGATACGTATTCGTGAATGTTCGGAGAAGATCGTGATTTTGGCCGGGTTTTCCTCTTGGCGAAGAGGGTGCGAGGGGGTGCGGAGGTGTGGGATGCACAGGGTAGGAAAATGTTTGCTAGGCAAAGATTTTGTCTACAGTAGAGTGTAGTTTATTTACGTTATCAAGGTGGCGTCTCAGCGAGGAACTTACGAGTGTTGTGTTGACATCATATCAATTATTTAATAGTGTAAAATTAGAATAAACGTCTAGATGTAGTTGACTAAATAACTACACTACACTTAGGTTTTTTTTTATTATATTCATACCATGGTGACTACTGCATTCATCACTAATGCAACTAGATGGTGAGTACACTGTTTGCCACGTAGGCCTATCAATTTTTTACTTGATTTTTATAACTTGAATCAATAATTATTGTACTCTCTCTATACTGCCATAGTTTGGGAATATTAAACTTGAATAGTATGGGAGGAGGGAGAGGTGGGGGCGCACTACAAATAATAAATAGCCCATGCAAAATTAATAAGATCATTTAACGTCGTTGACCTTATGATCTTAAAAAGGGACAGCACATTTACATGCTTTTCTTTCATCTGCAGTTGTATCAGGTGAAATAATTAACCAAAAAGTTTAGAACATAAGTTGAGAAACATTTTTTTTTACTCTTGAAATTGGATTAAAGGAGACATTTGAATTGAAAAAACTGACCCTTTGGTACTTTATTAGATTAGATGATATTTAAAGAAAAATGTTAATTGGAAGATTTTTAATTTAATAGTTTTTAAACTAATAACTGAATTTATTTAATATATCAATTATAATCTATATGAGATTAAAAATATTTAATATCAAATAAAATATTGCAAAATATATTTATGTTTGGACTGTAAAAGTAAATAAAGTTAATCTATGAATTTCAACCAAGCAACTTCTTGAATAAAAACTTAGTACGTGAGAACACCCTTAAAACTATTACGTACCTTGTTATTACTATAAAATCTCAAAGAAAAGCCATGAGTATGGTGAATTAAAAAATTAACAAATGGCAGTTACCAGTAAAAGGTTTGTGAAAACTATTCTAGATAGTTGCAACTTTTCCAGACATCGTCATACACAATTACGAATGTCTCAATTTGCCACTGAAAGAATTTCTAACCAAAAACTTCCAGAGACTCTACAATTTAAACTTGACTTACCATTTTACTAATAAGTTGGTTTTTTTTTTTATTACAAGATACAATAATTTAAGGACACAAAATTAATGAAAATGATGAAATAGAAGTAGTTGGATCCGCATTCACTGCTGACAGTATAGAAAACTTGAAGGATGAAATTATTTGCGATTTACTAGCTTTAGGTTCGAACCCCGTTATGTCAATAACGAACTCTGCTGGTTTTTAATTGGTTCATTACTGAAGACTTAAAATTACACTTTACATTTTCGCTAGACATATTACAAATTTTAAACATTAATTAAATGAAACAATCTTATTTAGATAAACATTTTTTCTTTTTAACTAAATATACATGAACAAAACCCACTTCAATGGCCGAATGGTCTAAGGCGTCACTCTTGTGTTAGACTGGCCTGCTGAAGATGGGAAGATCGGGTTGGATTGGGTTTACTATGGGTAGTTTATTCCTAAATAGATGACCACTTTCCTTCCTCGCAAGTGCGGGTATATTACCTCTAAAATACTACCTTCCTCATCTATACCTCATTGTAGTAATAATCACATATGCGTATATCCTGAACAGGTAGTAAGAAGCACTGACAAAATATATCTATATGTATATATTGTAACACTAGTGAATTAAATCGAGCCGCGTTTTTGGCGTCGATTGTAACACTACGGATTAATTCCCAGATATAATAATGCTGTGACGATGTTTAGGTTGTCTATATCTCCGTGGTCGAGCACTAATTAAATCGGTATATTAATAAAATTGAAGAAAGAGAACTTTTGATGGCTGTTTATTCACACACGGTTTATTTAAATGACATCTGTTAATTACTTATACATACTCCAATTAAATACTTTATATCAATGCACACTTGTGATATTAATGTTAGTTATTTAATACTGTGTTAGACTGTGACTGCCAGTGTGTGGCTCTGACTGATTTGTGCGTGTGGATGGATACCTGGAGTGGATGTTTGGATGTCACTGCTTGTGTGTCGCTGTTTGAGATGCCTGGCTGATACGCACAAATGGTTTATATATGACATACCCCTTGCATCTTTCTTCCCTCGTCAACAGTGTAAAAACTAACTAATAGAAAGAGTCCTGGTGACAGGTGTTGTGAAGGCTAGCTTCTTATTGGTATAGAGAAGTGGCGTCTTTGCCAAATACTGCGTAGTTGTTCCTTTAACAGGATGAATGGTGTAAAAAATATATTTTAATGGTGAAATCCTTTTCACATTATTTCTGAGAAGCGCGTGTTTCTTCATGGATGAATCATAAAAATATAATCTACATATATTACTTTAAAGAAAAATTACCTTCATCTATGACTTTTTGTATATTTTAAATTGATCCAAACCAATATCATTTCAATATCTAATCGAAATTGTAACTACTCCCTGTTTCATTTAAACGTAAATGTGTGGTCTGAGATATTATTTTAGTGAATTTGTCACTTTTAATTTCTCGCTACCTTACAGGCAGAGAAAATATTGTGATCGTCAAAAAAATCTAACCCGAGATTTTGATGGATGTCGACGTCTCATGACCCCCCGAACCCTTAAAATTGGTCGCTGTAAAGCCGTCTGTCTGTGTGTCTATCTAACTCTAAAATTAAGGGTATTTTAATAAAGAGCGAAAAGAGAAAAAAATCTATTTTATCTAAGTCGGCTCTAACGATTTTTATTAAAATTCATAAAAATGACTTTTAGGGTACTTTAGATTAGCGGAAATTTCTAAATCTCCGCAACTATTTGGAGTACTAAATAACTTATCGTTGAAAAACTGTAGTAATATTTAAAATAAAGAAAACTTTTATTTAAAATATATTTTTATAAAGCCAATAGTTTCGGAGATATAGGCAAATATGTTGATACAATTTTGTGAGCTTTAGTTGTGAAGAAATAATTATTTAGTTTAACGCAATAATTCTCCAATGCCATAGAGAAAGTAAAATAATAACTCTCTCAAAAAGTTAATATTCTTTTTCCTTTAACCTCTTAGGGGAAATGTTTATACAGTAACGATTTATATCTATCATTTTAGACTCATTAGTCAATATTTACCTATTTTATTGTCAAAATTTATAAATGAGGAGTTTAATAGAAATGCAATAAACATAGGTTGTGCAACCCCCAATAAAATGTCGAAAATACCTCGTTGTTGCTAATGTATATTATTTCGTTTCACATAATAATTTATATTACGAGTTCAGTATCTCCATTTTTAAACAATGGAGTGAGAAAGTCCGTGTAAGTTCCATGCGATTTATTTTAAAATAATGTGGCCACAAGAATAGACACAATTGTAGACACGAGTGTAGACACAAGTGTAAACAAAATGTTTTCCTGTGTTTCTCAATGAGTAAACACCAATCGTTCCCGTGTTAACTATGGAGGTTTTTAACTCAGGCAAACAAATTCAAACTACTGTATCTCAGTAATGATCTGTACATGAAAGAAACCATTAAAAAAAAGTAAAAGCATTACAATTATTATTCTAATATATCTCCTTGTCTTTATTTATATGGGGTTGTCAACCTTTAACAATTTTAAATGTTTCATCCATACCTGGAGTCGAACCCGAGACTCTGGATTCAATACATTAAAGGTGTGTGAAAGAAAGACCTTATCTCATATTTAAGAACAGATCATAAATATTTCTCGAACATTTCACACCACCTGCTCCGAGAATAAAATTATGGACTGTATTAAACACACAATGATAGGGTAGCTCACAACCTAATGGAAGCTGAATTACTAACCAAATTTGGTTTATATAAGTTTTTTTTAATTTGGTTTGCTTTTAATACATTAATGGTAGATTCCTATTTGACTTTTTTTTTAATGAATTCAATGCCTTATGTAGAACAAGCACGCTAATTTTGTAGCTCCAATAAACATCGTGTTAAAATGTTGTTATTAGTTGTAGTTTATGAAAAGTGTTTTTCATTAGAAAATATCATCCTTTTCTGAATACACTTTTCATTTATTGTATTATGTTTTTAAACTATGTTTTATACGTTGTTGCCATTACACTTCTAGCAAAATTAAGATAGTTTTTTTTATCAAGTTTTAAGAACTAATCAATGATATTTTTAAATACCCTATCGGTGGTCACGTGATCCAAAGCATCCCTCTCATGACGGACTTGGTTATAGGCTGCTCAAATCCCGGTCAGGTGTTCTGAGCATATTTACTCATAATTCAATAAATTGAAAAATGACACCTGGACACGAGATTACAACTTGTACGCCAATGCTCTAACCACTGAGCTATCCAGGAGTTGTGCCGTGGCCAGAGCCATTCTTCACTCACATTTTAAGGCAGAGTCTGTGATGGATGTGTGAATATCATCGGCTACTAAGAGCTATCTATCATTGATACCACAGCCACCGTAATTATAATCATTCATCCCCCAGCTTTGCCTTTCATACTTTAATGGTATAGCGTTGATTTCTTACATATACCGCACTCAAATCGTTTACCACCACCCCTACATGTGAATATATTGCATCTTATCTTTCCCACCCCACCCACTTTGGTGTAGGCCTAATTATGCGATTAGTCAAGCCGGACAGTTAGATTCAGTACACAATCCATACCAAGTGCTAAAAGTGTGGCATATATTTTACTTCACTTATTACGACTCGACTGAGCAATATGCATCTCATTAAATTATTGGGGTGAGGACGATGAATGTAGATTTTAAATAAAGTATAGGCCTACTCTAAATTGCGTGGATAAGGAGTGGGAAATTATTTATGAAAAGTCCTCAAAAATACCCGGCCAGTATTCGAGCCCTTACTTTCCCATCAACGGTACACCAGACTAGATGAGTTTACATTTAGTCCACATCCCCACCGAGGGGCTCTCGAACCTTCTACCCTCTGGCCTCAATTCAGCACTAAGTTTAGTTGTTGAACTTAACAAACATAATTCATTAAAACAGAAGCGTCAAAATTTTATTTTTTATTATATTATATTTTTAATTTGATAACGTGAGTACTACTTATGATTTAAACTACGTTGAATATAATATTTTTAGAAAGTTACAATATTGACCTGTCTGTGAGAATGATGGGATTGTTTCTTATCACAGAGATAGTTTAGTTCATGTTATATTTTGGAGAAATACAGGTGAATGTCAATTGTTATTTCAAATTTATATCTGTAGTTTTGATTGCCATTATTGCTAAGAAATCACGTTTACACAGATATGTACAAATTGCATAAAATGCAAACGGTTAAGTTGTATTTATTGCTTTAATTGACAAAGCAGAACATACATATTTTACATTCAACCAGAACGTATCCAAGTCAGGGAAAATGCACAAATAATTAAAAGTTATGGGCATGTTTAGCCTCACCTGAAACCCCCTCGTGGCTTATCGGTGAGTCGCATCTCACAGTTTGAGAAACCATAGGCCTACTCTAGTTCCTCCCCTCTGCCCTTGATACTGGAATATTGATTGGCTAAGTGTGCCTTAATTTATGAAATAGAATGTGAAAAGTACCCTCAGTCAAGGTTTAAAGAACCCCAAAATATATTTGTTTTGTTTCTAGGAATCTTCTGGTCTAATTAAGGTTTTGCAAGCTCATGGCTCACAAGCCACATCCAGCCCGTAAGACATTTCTGACCAGTTCACTGGCTTGCAACACATTTATCTGGCTCGTAGTCATATAAAATAAAAATAATAATAGTTTGCAGTTTATTTATTGATCTTTCTAAAAGTACAAGTTCTGTAACCACCTTTTGGTTTTGCTGTGTTAGAAATCCTCCCTTTGTTAGGGAGCTGTATGGCTTTGCAGGTTGAAAGGCAGATATTAATGATTGACAGATGCTAACAGACACACACCTCCACAGTTAGCACCTTTTTAAATGTGACTTGGAGATAGAAAACTGCCTTTACTAGATTCTTGGCTCTAAAGTCAAATAGTGTGCTTAAAGCACAAGCGAGTCCAAGTAAATGAGAATACGATTGCACAGAGTTTAATTTAGTTTTAGTGTGTATATAATTTTGAGTAAGAAAAAGTACTTAGAACTATTTCAAACAGAGTTATAATTTTCAATAACTTTAAATACTCCATTGTGTTAATTTTTATTTACATACGAGCAACAAAAATAACAAATACTGCTTTGAGGATGTAGCTAGCCCACATTAAGAACTGCGAGAAGATACGTTTATAAAAACATTTTAACTGTACACTTAATGATTTTAAATATATAAAACCAAATAGCTAGTATATACCAGTAATGCGGATCTGCCTATGACTAGCCATAATTGACAGGCTTATTTATTGAGGCTGGCATTCACTTTGTATGCGAGCGAGAATTGGGTAAGCTTCGCCAAAGGTAAAATGATGACATTGGACGTCAAGGGAAAGGGTATATGGGACAAATATACAGGTTCGATGACTAGCTAACAAAGCAGACTCCACCTTGATTATGGGGTTTTGCTGACAGGTTGATTACCTACCAGAGGACTCGCTGACAATGCGTATGCGTATAAGCATATCAGACAACTTGATTAACCCTGTCTGCAAACCAAACACATTAGTCTGTACAACTATGCGTATGAGGCTATTATTATACATATAATGCGTCAGATGATAACCAGGCCAAATGGGTTAGTATGACTGCCTACCGATACAGTCATTCAAGCTAACAACTTGATTCATCCTTTATGCGAACCAGACACTTCAGTCAGTGTGTCCATCAATGTGGCAGTAGGTAATAAAATACCCCTGTTGGAGACTATTTCACAGGATTATGAACTGTAATAAACTAACTAAACATTTGTTCAACAGATAATAAAATAAGACTACCCTCAGGATTAGTTCAGTGGTCTGTGAACGATAAACAAACCAATTAGACATTTTTTGACAAATAATATAATTAGACTAACATAGAGATTAGTTCAATAAACTGTTTAGCGGTAAACAGACCAACTACGATTTTGAGCACCTACCATACCTTTCAATTCTGTAAGCATTTCCTGGCAAAGTACAAATAATTTATAACAATGGTTTTATTATTCGATGGTTCACTGGTGGGAAAACATGAGCAGCACAATATAAGCCTGGTGGTCAAATTACACAAACATACCTGTAGCTATAGGTTGAATAAATGTAAGAATATCTCTTCAAATTGTTTTCTGAACAAAACCCTTCCTCTCAACTAATAAAATAATAGGACGCTAGCTAGGGAGAAATGCAATGAAGAGATATATGGTTTTGCACCCAGCAGCTATGAAACAGGCTCTTGACAGGGGACCCCACCCCCACAATGGGTTATGATGCAGACTTGCACAGCATGAGTGGGTTATGTGTAGCCCCGGACTTGCACAGCATGAGTGGGTTATGTGTAGCCCAGCTTTATGTCTCACCACGCACCAAGTGATCTGGCTGAAACCTGTAGGATACAAGACTATCATGACCCATCATGAGCTAGGCTGAGGCCTGAGGAATACAAGTCTTTACTAACACATAATGTATTGGGCTGAAGCCTGTAAGCTACAAGTCAGTCCCCAAGCAACAAGCGCTTGGATGAGACTTGAAGGGTACAAGTTTTTATCCAACCATCATAAGCGTTACTGAAGTCATTCATATTTAAAGGACTAATGTCGTCAATACAAGTCCACAACCACTATGACCTCAGCTGATAAGATTACAAGTATATTCTCAGGCATCATGAATTAGGCTGAGGCTTCAAGGGTACATATATCTATCCCCGACCATCATAAGCTTGGTTAAGACCAATAATCTTTAAAGGAATAATATTGTCACTACAACTTTTCAACCATCATGAGCTGGGCTGAGAAAACAGGAAAGTGAGTAACCAGATACCATCATGCCAGGAATTGAAACTAAGACTAGGTCAGGAGAGTGATTGAGAGTTGAGTGATAAAGATAATTTAATAATATTATGAAATTAAAACCTGTGCGTGGTGGCGATGATCACTTGGAAGTATTGTTTTCCCAATATGTTTACCTGGGTGCTACGATGCGATGATAAGATGGGCTATCCCACGAATATATTGTTCTTATGCACATGGATAACTATTCACAAATTTAAATTAGAGATGGGGTTAGTAGTTGTTTATTTAGTAAAACTACATTGCCTTACAGTTTTAGAGAGGGTTGAGCCACTGTGTTGAGCTTCTACTCTAGGACCAAACACTTAGCGAGTTAAAGAAAAACGTACGTAAAAACATCCTAGGACAAATTATACCACCCCAACAAGATCAATTAATATAAAAGGACATTAGACAGAAAAATGTGATAATTATTAAAAAAAGAATTTATAAGCAATATCTAGTTAAGTAAACAGTAATAAAATTAATATTAAATTAATAAAATATAAATAAATAAGTATTAAATATAAGGAGTTTGGATGATTAGTATATAGAGTAAAGGGCATAACATATTTATTAATTTCGGTTTACAAACTGTTTACACAATGAAGGACTAGTATATTAACCGAGTGAAAGCTGGTCTAATCATGTTGAAATGAAAAGCAATATTAAACGTATCCATAGACAGCCCCGTCCTTTAAAGACTTGTTTGGGGTTAACCTCAATTATCATCATTATTATCATGATTATGTTAATGTATATATATTTATATAGATCTATATCTATCAATCTATCTATATATTTAGATAAAAGTATACTTGATTTCAATCAATCCTGTCTAATGTTAAACCTTCTTATTTAATATTGCATCCTTAAACAGCAGCTGCTACACTTAATCTACACTTAGGATTAAAGGGTCAATTAGGGTTTCTTTTAAGCTAATAACATTCCCAATGAGGATAATTATGTTTGTTAGGTTAAGAATTCTGTATCTTAAAATAATAACAATTTAACATAAGTTCAAGTCTGAATCTTATTTTAACACAACAGCTGTGAATTAGACATTAAACTGACATTTAATATGTCGAATTCAACCTCCTTGCCATGATAATCAAACTGGCAGCCTAGTGCTAGGGATTTAGCCTGATATTCAGTGAATCAGAATTCACTATGGAGGAGAACTTTTCTCTACCTGGATAAGGGGTACGAACCTATGCCATCATGAATGTGAGATTAGGGAATCGAGTCCGTGCGTAAATGATGGAATATATGTCAATTGTACTGGTGTTAAGTTCATGTTATCCTTATTGTGCAAACGGTAAAAGCTTAGAGCGCTAGTATTATGCTTTGCCTGTTTCATCATGTTTGTGAGCAAGTCTTGATCAGTGAATGAAGAACAAATGTCATAAAAGCTTGATGCTTTGTATGATCAAATTATGCATGTATGACTAGTTGATTCAATGCAATAAAGTTTAAAAGTATTGATCATAAGCTAATCAAATATTATATGGTTATGTCGAATGAAAATACATATATCATGTAATGAAATTTATGTATGATGAAGATAGAGATTGTATGAATATTGTCAATTTTAATTAATATGTTTAACAATCTATGTAATATACTTAATGATTATGTTAAATGATCATATGTAATAATACATATCTGAATTAAAGATTCATAAGTATGATACATTAGTATCAATGATTTAGTAAATGAATTAAGATCAATGACATAATATTATCATTGGTATGACAAGTTAATGTATACACATATAAACGATTGAGCAAAATATTGGTATCAATGAAACTAGTTTAAAATAATTAATATTATAAAATCATTGATATTTTGTCACAATGTCTAATCTAAAGGAACAGTAGGCCCGGATGCATTCGTAGTATCTGATGTTAGGTCTTGTCTTATCAAGATGAACGATACTCATACCAAGGCTAGAAAATAATTCTGGAAAGTTGTATTGAAACGTCTGGATGCTTTGAGAAGGATTAGAGTGGACTTGGGTTGGGAGAGCTATGGCATTTTGTGGTTAAAATTATGTTTGTAATGACAAAGCATACATGCTGCTATGTTTATTAGGTCTTAATCTGGAGAAGTTGAAAGAGTCTACCACTGTTAGGTTCACGATATAATGTGGATATATATCTTATCAGCCGGTGGGTAATGGAGAAGGCTAGACGTAATCACACCTGACCATGGGAAGATGAAACGTTAGAATTACACATCTTCTACTTTAACAGTTTTGACATTCATAATATCTTATCAGTCAAGGCCTGATTCTTAATATGAATGTTCATACTATAGTTGTATTTATTGATCTTAATTAACAATAATGTTAGATAGCCTTTAATTTTTTGGACAAGCACGTTTTCACCATGGTGGAACCTCTTAAGGTATGAACTTTGCCATGAATATATTCGTCCTGATTTAGTCTTTGAACCATTACCAGTAACTGCCATCATGATCTTATTGACCGAGATGTGAGTACTAGCCCGAATGGTTCCCGTCATTAAAGCTCTGCCTACCCTCTCTGGCGGTGTGTTGAGCTTTCAGCTCTCAAAATAGATGGCGTTGCAAACGTTATACAAACTGGTGGATTTCAGCCATCAGGTTGGCAGCATAACGGGTTTGTTTAAACAATTGGGAGGCTGGTTGACTGGTAATCAGTCAAGGCTGCAAGCAGACTTTTCCTAGAACTGGTAGAGATAAGAAGTGTAGTGCAGGACCTTAAAGTGTGTAGGCGACCAAGTTGCACTAAACGTGGGGAGATAAAACGTCAAGATACAATCATACTTTCAAGCAGAAAAATTAGCTTATCTGTCCCAGCCAGCTAGACGCTTCTGTCTGGGGGTTCAAATCCCTGCTAAGGGTATTTTGGGGAAATCTTATTCAATCGTTTCCTTATACTCTCCCACGCAAATGTGGGTACATTTCCTTAATTAGTTCTGCCTGTTTAGGTATGGATTAATTACGACAGTGGGTTAGGGATGATTGCGTTTCAATTTAGAGGAAGTGTACCCGCATTCGTGTGGAGAGAATGGGAAAATATTTAGGAAATATCCCCCGACAATGATTGAGCCGCGATCTCCCAGTAATCGGCAGACTAGTCTATTGCGAGAGTGACGCCTTAGTTCATGTGGGCACTAAAGTGGGATGTTACCAATCCTCATTTCTAAAAATAACTAAATGATTAAAATAACATGACTTACCAAATATTTAAAAATTACTTAAGCTAGAGAGGTGGGAGGGAGCTTACGAAAATTCTTCCGATCACCCACGTAAGGGAGGGAGGATCTAAAATCATGTAAAAAACCTTACGTAATTTAAGAATGGCCCCCTTGCAATAAAAACTATGGGCCATAAATACAAGGTCTAATAGCCAGGTCATATTATTGAACAGAGTAGAAACGAACTCAGGTCTTCGCTTTATAAATCAACTTTTTAAAAAAAGTCTTGAAATATTTTTTTTCAAATGAATATCTGGGGAAGGTAGTGATAAATAATACTGTATACTTATTTACCAGACTTTTTTTTAAGGTAAAATCACAGATAACTCATTTTTGAAGATTTTGTCACTAACTATAATAACCTATACGAGAGAGTATGTAGCTAACGATTTTGTCGTACCATTTATTTAAGTTTATTAGTAGGCAGGTAAAATAAAATATAACTCAAATTTAATGTGCTAGATTTAGCCACTTTGCTTTGATTAATTTTTAAACTTTAAAGGCTAAAGAGGCAATAAAGTATTTTTTCTTTGTGGCATTGGGAACACAAAAGTTCATTAACTTTAATGGTTTTAAATATATTTTACTTATCATCGGCTCCATGTCGTAGTTAAAATTGCTAAAGTGCTATGACTGAGCACTGAGTGCGTAAATTAATCAGCTCTAGCAATTTTGCTAGTTCGAATCTCTGTAAGGTTGAAATTACTTAGTACTAGCGTGATACGAACTCGGCCACGACACAAGAGATTTTGAACATTCTATAAGTGCGTTACAGAGTGTTAGTAACATTTTCCTTCAGCTAAGAGCTTTTTAGAAAAGTACTTGAAACATCAGAATAATCGCAACATTGTTATATAGAAATATTTATTTGTATTTTAATTTTGATATTATTTCTACAGTAAGTAAAATAGTATCGCTACTCATCCGTTGTACTTAAATTAGTAAATACAAATAGCCTAAACGCCAGTAATATGATACCATTAAACAAAACTTGCCCTTTACGACAAGCAGTTAAATAATCAATTATATTATTGAGTTTCTTTGTGCGCCCTTTCTTCCATAAACCCATGCTTCACAAACTTGTTATTCACAAGGATATAAAATAATGTTGCGTAAATACTTCTCCACCTCAACATTTATACAATCCATTGGATCTTGTTCGAAAGCAAAAATAGTCAAATTTTTTAATTATATAAAAATAATCACCGTGGGTTCTAATTGTTCGTGATTCGATACATTTCTTCTGAAACTAGTGCACAAATTGCGAGAATGCAACAGATTCAAATTAAAAGTAATCTCATTTAACAAGATAATAAAATAAAATTAACATGTTCACACTTTGAGTACCAAAAACTTCGTTCATTAATTTTTTGAAAAATAACTTATTCCAAAGTCAAATCCTAGACCGTAAAATAAATATAGTAGATAAACATACCGAGAACGTCTCTAAATTACATTTAGACCCTATTTTATTTAAAATAACTATGTTTGATATGAGCAGGAATGTTTATCTTTATTTATTATAATAGTGGATTAAAAATTCAATGTACAATAGTTTTCATATACTCTGAGTATTAACACTTATTATTAAAACGTGTAGTGCTCAAGAATGAGAAAACCCGTGAAACGATGTAGGATAAGAGTTAAGAATTTTACATATATTACTGCCTCAGATAAATAAGAGCTAATGTCATAAAACTTTGTGTATGGAGAAGCGTGTGGTTTTTTCTTTGAAAATAATGTATCACTAGAGTAATACTCTCATTGAAGTAAGTAGGGACTAACTATATTTATTCACAGCAGTTAAGACTTTGAGAGTATTTTAGTTACTGAATATATTAAGATGTTTATATTTAACTACGCAAATTTTCACAATTGGACATTGGCCCTTCTTATCCCAATGCACATGGTATTAATGTTTCCTTGACTCAAGAAGGTCACAGAGATTATTTTAACCCTCCACTGCCGCCTGGATTCCGATACAGCAGGTTAGCCAACGCTTGCATGTATTTTGACTAGAGTGTCACCTTGGGAGTCGTTAGAGCTCAATATCGTCGTGATTATTGAAGCCAACTCAAATTTATAAATATGTTTAAAAATAAAAATAAATTATTCATTAAATAATATGTTATAAACAAACACTCTAGTTTAATTGTACAAAGATAATAAATAAATCGATCAATAATTTTTGTTTTCCCATTTAAAATCCATTGAAATAGAAACATTTAAACGAAAATATTTCAATAACTATTTTTAGCATGGTTTGAAAATTCTATAAGAATTATGAAAGATGCCGAGTTATGTTACTAAAATAAATAAAAAAACAACAATGTTGAGTTATTAAATATTTTAAAAAAAATTTTTTGTTTATAACCATGCATTTATGGGAAGGCTTAGCCTTAATACATTGACTCTTGATACCCTCTATTTTCATTAAGTTGATATCTTATAGGTTTATTCATGATGGAAACAACAGGAATGATTATTACCATTAATGATTCCCCTCTGCCTCCATCCAATAATCGCTACACTACCACTCTAATCATTGGCACATACACCCACGAAGATACCCACTGTTTAGACTGTGTTGTTATATTTTAAGTCTCATAATGATGGTAATAACCAAGGTTTTATTTTTATTCTATATGGCTACAGCTATTTCTGCATTCATCTTACAAAGGAGCACTGCTTCTTTAAATATTTATAAATATATTATATGTTTTTATCACTGTTGAATCAACCAAGATCAGCTTAGCTTGAATGGTTTCAATATATATAATTAATTTAATCGTTAGATTCACTATGTTAAATCCTGTAGCAGACGTGGGGAATGTCTTTGTTAGAGTCAAAGTATGATTAGAGATTTCAGAGCAATGTTCACTTTTTATAAGTTAGAATCATAGAGCAGAATGTCGATCAACTGTATCGTAATTATCATGTGGGGTCTTCATAGTGATCAAATTATGTCTAAGTGTACCTCTGATCAAGTTTAAAAATTTTGCAGATTTCATAATATTGATCAGATGCTGCTAAGAATAATGTAGAGCTCTGATCAGTGATCAATTATAATATGAAATATATATGTATCACGTGCGTATACGATCTAGTCTAAATGTAGTGTGGAGTTCATTTCAAGTATGATATATAATATATATCTTTAATTAATTAAATATGATTATACATGTATCTTATAAGTATATTATGTGAATAATGATTAATTATTGTAAGATGCACGATACTAGTGATTAACTGTGATTCAATATATGTCTCGTGGCTTTGATAAGTGTCATATGATTAAATGTCTTGCAATTATGATATACGCGGAAGTTAGAAAGATATGAATCTAGAGAGGAGATGAACATTTTCAAAATATTGCAATATTCTGACCAGGCCATTATACCTCACTAACATCTATGCTGTTATTGACGTCATCGGTAGAGAGAAAGGTCGTTAAACTGGTCTGAAAATGTTCCAAGGCGTGGGGATGTTTATAATCAATGTTTTAGATCATATCTTTAATCAGTAGGATTTATTTTCAAAGGGTTGAAGACGTTTGCTCCATTATTTAAAATGAATATACTTGGCGTTAGATCTCAAAACTAGAAGTGTTTGTGGGATAATGGAAGATTAATGGGTATTCTTTGAAGCTGACACATTTATGAAAATTATTAGGTTTTGACTTGAGCAGTCATTGACCCGGCTATAATGATACAACTCTTTGGTTTATGACCTCATCGGTGTTTAAAATTATTTATAATGTCTGTTACAGTGTGTACAATATCATTTCCCTGCTGAAAAACAAGAGGTTTTCTGGATAACAGACCATTCCTGTAAAGTTTATACCTTTAGAGAGAGAACGAAAAAACCAACAAGTATCTTCAACTAGAGAAAAGGGTTGTTAGTAGGGAGTCTAACCTTCTCAGAGTAGTGAGTTGAGGGGGTGGGGTTATAAGATTGTAACTCACCGTTCTGGGTGTGGTGTTGAGGTGAGCCAACAATAAGTTGAAAAGAGGGTGAATTGCATTTACCATTCGTAAGGAAAATTAACGGTATGGGTTCAGTTGTTTAGCTAGTATTGAAAAGGTGGTAGATTCTTTTCTTAGGAATTAATTATTCTGCATTCCACTAAATGTTTTGGAATTGATGAGGAATGTTATTACCAACCGCTCTTTGGAGATTTCTCCCAAGCCTCTGGAGTTTCTCTTAAAAATGTCAGGCTTTATGATAACAAGAATGATAGTTGAAGATAAGCTTATGTCGAAGTTGTTGAAGAATTTAATGAAGTATTATCAACTTATTTCTGTCACTTTTTACCCTTTGAGTTAAAAAAATAAAAGTATGGTTTTTACTTCAAAATGCTATTGGCGCATGCTAATTCATTCTAAATTTTCCCACATTCATATATTATCAGAAGATAGTACGAGATAAGGTGTATTCTGGTGTGCTAGTGAGGTTAAGTTCTGAAATGTTGAGTGACGTGGTTTGACAGCATTGGGGAGTCTGGTTGTAGAGAGGAGGAGGGTGCAGGATTGGTTGAAGGTGGTTAAGAGGGGGACCAGAGTTAACAAGATTCAACCCGCATAATCTTTCACACATAAGGTCCTATTGTGTACTAGATTGTCCATGTCACTTAGTCAAAGCGCTCCCTTATGCATTGATTTTTATGAGAAGCATTGTTACACATAAGGCCTTATATGTGTCCTAGAATGCCTTTTTATATATACTTATAGATACTTATTTGTCTCAGAAATTATTACCCGCCATATTTAAATTTTATAATACACAAAGCTTTATTTTTCTAATATAATGTGAGATTTTGAGACCTGTATTTTATGAACCAATTTTCAAATTTTCATTTTTTTTCTGATTATCTGAGGTGATATTTCTAACGACTTGCAAACATGTAATTTAATAAGTTTTACCACAGTAAAAAGTTTTTTTTTCTACACGCATGGAAGTCTACATTCTACCGTAGCCCTTGTTTTTAATTAAAAAAAATTAAAATTATTCTGGTTGGTTCTGGATATTTGAGGCTATCTATCTACATGGAAGTGAATATATTAATGTTTGACCACACGGAAAGTGTTCTATAATATTTTGTTTAAAATCTCGATATTCGCCCCACTACAGTCACCCTCCATGTCAAAAAACCTTACTTAGAAAATGCGAACAGATTTTTATATAAAATTTGACTTCGAAACATCCCTTCCCGCCTCCCCCATTTAACAAAACTCAACCTAGAAAATTCAAATATTTAAATATGATTTGGCTTTATGGAATAATCCCACTACGTTCCCTGCAATTTATTTTCCATCCCACCTAAGAGTTTTGTTTACTTTTAATACCCCTACCCCTTTCTCCCCAGATTTCTCGAAGCTACATTCATAATTTGAAATTATCCCACTATTTTTATTATTTAAAGTGGTACATTTAACTTTTTGCTTCATTTTGTTTTATACAACACTGGGAACTAGTTGCTTCAATTAGTTTTGAAAATGTTGACTCTACTATCCCCCACTTCACCAACTTAATCTTAAAATTTTATATTACAACTTACAAGCCAGTATTAATTATTTGGAGTGGTACTTCTTCCTGTATGCCAAATTTCAATATTCTACCTTACTAAAAGGGATTTGTCTATTTATAGCCCACACTCCTCAGTTTCCCGGAGACCTATTTTTAAATTTCTTATATTTTAACTTTTCTTGCTGTATGGGCTGATCCCTATATTTGCTTGCCTCTTTACATGTATGCAAATATTTATATTTCTTACCACACGGCAAATATGTTCTTGTATCAGTTTTGAAAATTTGTATGGGTAGGGACTCTTCCTTACGCCGTTCCAGACATTTCATTTTGATTTTTTTTTTTGTGTTTTCGGGTGGCTTTTAAACATTCCTAACAAATTGACATTTTCTACCACAATAATAAGTAGTTTTAATAGGTTTTGAAGATTACATTCCTGGAAATGTATATGTTCAACTACACGTAAATGTGTGGTTTTCCGTAAATATAACCCCGCCCCCCTATTTCCCAGAGTACCATTATAAAATTTGACATTATCAGGTTTTTATGGTTGTTTGGATTTGTTCCTTCACCTTTCAATAAAAATCAACTTTTATAATACCCTTGTAAGTAATTGCTATCCTAGTTGTATGCTAGTTTTGTAAATTTTGAACATCCCTTCCCCCATTTTCGCAACTTCGATTCTGAAGTTTAATATTGTAAGAATTAATAGATTATCTGAGGTGGTAATTATATCTGCATGCCAAACTTCCATTTTATACCTCACCAACAAATATTTGTTTATCTATAGCCCATAAAATCTCACATTTAAAGATTTTGAATAATCCCATTTTTAGGCTTTTATGGTAATATGGGTTGATCCACTTATTTGCTTGCCTCTCTACGTCTATGTTAATATTTAAATGATCTCATATACGGGAAGTGTTTAATTTTATTTGTTCTAGAAATGTTGAGTGAGAGAAAAGGGGATTCTTACACCCTTCATTTTCAGATACTTAATTTCGAAATTATTAAGGTTCCCCTAAGCCGTCCTGACAAATTTAATTCTTCCACCACATTAAAAAGTAATTTTTTTTTAAAGTTTTGAAAATGTTCAAACCTCCCACTTCGACTATCCTCAATTAAGAATTATTCAGGTATTAGGAATACTCCCATTGCATTCCTGTCAAATTTTAATAGTATTGTATCTCACTTAAAGTGTTGTTTACTGTTAATATGATCCCCTACCCTCTTTTCCCAGAATCCTATTTTAAAATAAGAAAATATCAAACTTGTTGATATATGTGGCAGTCCCTTAAACTTCCTGTCAAGTTTAAGTGTTATAACAGCCTTAATATTGTTGTTCCTATTAGGTTTGAAAACTTTGAACCATCCTCCCTTATTTCACCAAATCAAACTCTGAAATATCATAATTTAATACTTATTTGATTACGATCGGGTGAAAGTTATGACATATTCTGAGAGAGTATGATGGAGGTAAAGCGGTGCGTTAGGATTGCCGGAATTTTAGCGAATGGTTTGACACTAAACAGAGTGTTAATTAAGGTTGTGTTAATGTCTGCATGGTTGTTTAATGTATTCATGGATAAGTGTAAGAGGGATGTTTGTGAGGATGTGGTTTGTGTACAAATGGACAATGTGAATGTGAGAGTGCTGTTATATGCATATGATACCGTATTAATGGCTGAGAATGAAAGTGACTTGAAAAATGCATTAAATTGTTTGAATGTAGTGACAGGCGGAATGGAAATGCGTATGAATGTATCCAAAATTAAGGTGATGGTTTTTGATAAGAACGTATCATGAAATGATTTTCAGATTAGTATAAATAGAAAACGCTTAGAACAAGTGAACGATCTTTTCGCATCTGGGCAGAATGTTATGTAAAATGGAAGGATGGATGTTGAGATCGACAGACGGGTGAAAGCATCTGGGTGAGTAGTTGGATGTATGTGGTCCATTACAAAGAATGAAGTATCGAAAGAGGAGAAGATGGCAGCATATAAAAGTGTGTTAACGCTAACACTGTTCTATGGATGCGAAGCGTAGGTTTGTCGGGAGAAACACAAGTGCATTGTGAATGCGGATGTAATGAGAGATCTAAGAAATATATGTGTAAAAACATGTATGGACAGATCCATTAATGAATGGGTGCTGAAGGAGTGATGTTTGAAACTGAATTTAAATGTCAACGTGAAAGAAGTGTCTTATGTGGTTTTGTTATTTTGAGAGGGTGAGTGTGGATCGAGTGACAAAGCCATTATATGAAGGTTAAGTGTAAAAATAAGGGGTAGCCCATATAAGACCAGTCTAGGACAACTGGGCGCGGCCAGCCGGGCAACAGCACAGCTAGCACCATGACACTGGGCGCCATGACAGCACACTTTTTTCTTTTAAAAAATTAACTTTTTATCCAGTATAATTCAATGCACTTTTTTTTAGAATAAACAAAAATCGCAACTTTTTTCATATTTTCTCTATTAAAATTGAAAAGTGATAAATAAAAACAAAAAATTAACTTTCTCTTTCTTTATTTGAATTAATAATATTTTTCAGCGCAACAGCATATATTTTTCAATTACGTAAATATTCATTTTTTCTAGTTAGAAAAAATCTTAATAGAGGAAGATTAATTAATTTATATTTGATATGATACAATTTCGAAAAAACACAAAAAAATGAAAAATAAGAATTTAGCGCAAAATAAGTAACATTTATGTGCATCCATATGCAACAAATTAAAATATCGCCGATATTATAATACCTTCAAGCAATGACTTATTTTTGGTGCAGGTGCGACGAGATTTGGTTTGCGTATGCTAAGAAATCCCCCTCCCCCATTACTATTACTTTTCCTTATCCAGTTCATAGCTATGCGGTGCAGGTGTTACGAGCTTTGATTTGCGTATTCTTAGAATTCATCCACTCACCCCATTACCATTACTTTATTTCTTCTTCCCTTCATAAGGTTTCGTCTGTCAAAGTGGTTTTGACGAATTGGAACAATAAATCATGTCACAACATGACAAACAAAAGTACGTAGACAATGGTTTTCTATATGTTTTTGATAAATTTAGTGTTGATGGACAGATACAATTTTGGAGATGTGAAGGAAAAAACAATAATTTCGAGGCTAGATTACATACAAGAGGAGAAGAAGTGGTTAAAAGATTAAACGAACACACACATGATAGTTAATCACCACACATTGGATCACAAGAGGTGGTTTCAAAAATCAAACAATGGGCTGCTGAAACACGAGAATGAACTTCTCAAGTCATCAACGAATGCACAATTGGCTTGACCCAGGTGGCAAAGGTATGTGATTTTACTTTGTTAAGTATGATAACTAATACATAAATAATTATTAAATTAATCCTTCAATAAATATTCCTTTCATTATTAGTAGGTTTCAAAACAAAGGCTAGTAACATATGCTAACGGGTACAGATGAGAAAGAAACCTAGAGAAAATGTACCCCCATTAGTGTTGTGAGGCCATGGGAAAACCACAGTGAGCAATCAAACATTGAAAACCACCCACCAAATTGTACCCAGCTGAGATTCAAACCCGGACCTCCTGCCAACGGTAACCAAGTGATTTTTTTTTTAAAATTGTTATGTTCAGTGCAATGTGAGTCAATGACTTAGACCAGTGGTTCCCAACCTGGGGCGATCCCGGGTAGCACGAGTCACTGGCTATTCTCAGCCGGCGAGTTCACTGCATTCACCCCTCTCCACAGTGCTCATCTGTTGTTGCTCAGCGCGGCCGACTGGTGACTCAACCCCCCCCCCCTCCTGCCATCACAACACACTTGCCATTGACCTACATTCGTCTTCAGTCTTCACTAGCCTTTGTGTGCCTCACCATCAGTTTTTGTGCATGTCTTTTCTGTTTTTGTGCGTTTGTTTTGAAGTATAGAAGTTCATGCACAATGGATTCAAAAAAGAAGAAGTGTCGTCAATACTCACCTGAGTATTTAAAATTCGGTTTTATCGCGTCACCACAAAATGTGCAATTTCCACATTGTCTTCTGTATTATAAAACATTTACTAGTAATGAAGCCATGAAGCTTTTGCAAATGAAAGATCATTTATCAAGAGTACACAGTGATAAAGTGAGTAAAGAACTTAGTTATTTTCAAAACCTCAAAGCTAAAGCTGATAAATGGCCTAATGTGAGTGAATTATTTAAAAAAACGAGAAACTGATCTTGACAAAGGTCTTCTTGCTTCTTACGAGGTGTCTTTATTGATCGCTAAATGTGGTAAACCTCACACAGTTGGCAAAACTCTTGTTTTACCGGCTACCAAAAAAATTATTGATATCATACTAGGAGAAGACCCTAGTAATAAGATAAGCCTATCGGTTCCTTTGAGCAACAATACTGTTTCCAGTTGAATTGACAAAATGGCCACGGACGTTGAATCCAAACTCATTAATTTGTTGAAAAAAAGTAAATTTGGATTGCAGATTGATGAATCAACTGTGATTGATAACCAAGCAATTTTATTAGCTTATGTGAGGTTTATCATTGAACAAAAGGAAATTACCAAGGAAATGTTGTTTGCTAGAACTTTGATCACTGATACGAAGGGATCGTCGATTTTTAAAGTGGTGCAAGATTATTTTGAGAAAAAAGAGATTCCCCTAACAAACGTGAGCACTTGTGCAACAGACGGTGCTCCTGCCATGTCAGGTCGTCATGCTGGGTTTCTATCCCACCTTAAGAAAGAAGTGCCAGAGGTCATCACTATTCACTGTGTCATTCATCGTCAACACTTAGCTGCGAAAAAATTGAGTGGTGTCCTGCATGAAACCCTACAACTGGTTATTACTGGTGTCAACAAGATCAAAGCTAATTCCCTCAATGACCATCTGTTCAGACAACTTTGCCATGAAAATGATGAGAAATTCGAACGCTTGCTTCTACATACGGCCGTGAGGTGGCTTTCCAAAGGAAACTGTTTGTGCCATTTCTTCGAATTATTTGACACAGTTACTGAGATTCTCGACACGTCTGATCCTGATTTAAGTGAGAATTTGAAGCAACGCAAGTTGTAACTTGCATACCTTACAGATATTTTTGAAAAAAATGAACAAAGTCAATATAAGGCTTCAAGGAAACAAGATGAACCTTATCAAGGCCAAAGGAATTATTTCATCATTCATCGCCAAGTATGATATTCACAAGGTAAATATTGGCTGTAAAGATCTGATTCAGTTTCCGACCCTTAAAAAGTGTTCAGTGTCAGATAACGAGTCTCCTGAACTCACAGAAGAAAAAACCCCAATTTTTACTGATCACATTGACCAGATAAAAACTGACATGGAATCAAGATTTGAAGATTTGACCAAGTTACAATTTCCGGATTGGATTCTAGATCCATTCTCATTTAAAGCTGTGAATAAGCTTGATAACTCTTTGCAGACAGAGTTTCTAGATCTGAAGTATGACTGTGAGGCGAAAATCATTTTCAAGCAGAGCGGTTACGAGTTAGTATGGGTGAAGCTTATCGAAACTTATCCACAACTGTGGGGAAAAACTGAACCACTTCTCATCTCGTTCCCATCAGCATATTTGGTGGAAAAAGGATTTAGTTCTGTTGTCCAGCTCCTCACAAAACAGAGGAATAAGTTGGACATTTGCCTCAAAGGAGACTTGCGCCTGAACTTGACTAAAATAGAGCCGGATATTCAAGCTTTAACTGAAATCTACCAAGCACAAGGCAGCCATTGAAAAGGTAAAATAAAACAATAACAAAGTTTTCAAACTTTCATTTATTTTTTCAAATTTTAACTGTCAACTTTCTTAATTCTTCCAGATTCCAATTTAAAAATGAAAACATGTACTCGTTTTTTAAATGACTGTCAATGATCTTAGTTAATTATTCAACTTCTTTGTTCTTAAAAAAAAATCTGTAAAAAATGTACATTTTAATTTTTTTTTCTATTTTATTTAAGAGTGACCGGATAAAACTGCTTTGGTTGTTTTTATATACGGTAGTAAAATTGTTTAAAATAATAAAACTGCTATATTATTTACACTTTACTTTAAATTAAAATTAGGCATACAATGAAAATGAAAAGGGGGCGATAGGTGTTAGTCAACCTCCAGAAAGGGGAGATGGGCCACAAAAGGTTGGGAGCCACTGACTTAGACCATTCAGCCATCAAAGCAGGTAGTAACTTATTTAGTATTCTTTTAAAGTAATTAACCTTTTACATAATAAAATATAATTAACGTAAGAAATATGTAAGTAGTGATATTGGCGTATCTCAACAGCTTCTTATTGGCTGGATTTGGTCACGTGACCACGCCTCCTCGCTCTCTGATTGGCTGTTATTTCCCGCCCTTCCTTCCCCCACCACTGACCTACTTTCCCCTCCTCCTCCCCTCCCCTCCAGCCGTCCAACCACGTACATGTTTTTTGCTGAATAATTATTGTTAATTAATTGGTAAGAGTTTTTTATTCACGGCGGCCGTGTTGGTTCTTGCTTAATTGGTAGGTGTTTTTTATTCATCGATTAGGGCGTTGTACGAAGCTCGCGCCATGGCTGCTGAGACCCTTCTCTATCAAACTTCAGCATTAATTATTGATTAATTGGGGGGGTGTTGGAGTTTTTATTCATGGCGGCCATGTTGGTGAGGTGCTGAGACCCTTCTCTATCAAGCTTCAGCTGTGTAATGCCTCTTTAACTTAGGAATTCTCCTTCACCCCCACTGTTGGTTTTCCCCCTCCAGCCCCTCCCCCTAGAGGCTGCAAACCACGTACATGTTGAATCTTGCTTGGTTGGATGTCTGGTGTGTACGGAGGGGGCTTTCACTTTAGGAATTTTCCATCACCCCCGAGCTGCGCGTCGACAAGTCAGGACAAGAATAGATTGTGACCTCATGAGCCGTTTTCTAGCAAGCGCCAGGTGTGCTCACCCCTTTCCCCAGCTTTCACTTCCCCCCCTCCTGGCACTAGGTTGGCGGGTCGTCAAGACGAGTTGAGACAAGAATAGATCATGAGCTCATGAACCGTTTTCTAGCAAGCGCCAGGTGTGTTCACCCTTTCCCCCCAGCTTTCACTTCAGGAATTCACCCCCCACCCCCAGAGCTGAACGGTGATGCGAAAATTCTGGTCCTCCCGCCCACCGAGCCTGTCATGAATTAAGGGAGTCGCTGCCCACACCATAAAGTACAACAATGGTTGAGTGCTGTCATAAAAACTTCAACCAACGTGCTATTTTATTGCCGTTCTTCCTTGAATGCCGTCACAAACAGTTGAGCGAGGGCCTTCCCCCTAATATTGTAAAATATCTCACAACACTTATTGCTCCACCCCCCCTGCCACATAAACACTTTGTAAATAACTAGGGGGAAACCTTACAATTTTTTTTTCCCATTGAAATACGTGTACAAACCTACTATACTAAATGGCTCTACAAGTTTAGTATGAAACGCAATGTTAACATAGTATTTCTTTCAAGTACAAAATATTTTATTTTTACGGAATTTTCATTGGTAAATACAATCATCAAAATTGCAACAACGAATTGAACAAAAGCGTGTTCATCAAATGCCCAAATAGTAGAATGTTCGAATCTCGGTAGGGTGAACTGGGGGTGGTTTTTCCACTCTACCTCCACGCAAATGCGGGTGAACTTCCTCTAAATAAACTTTCCCAATTCCTGATCCACTAGAGTAATTAGTACTTAAGATGAAAAAAACCTATATTAATTATCTTAATTTTGTTTTGAAATCGCTGAAAATCAATTTCCCCCAACAGACATACTTACAAGTGAATCTAACCCTGGACCTTATGATTTCTAAAAGTTTTAATTTAACTGAAACGCAATGTTAACATAGTATTTCTTTCAAGTACAAAATATTTTATTGGTTTTTCCACTCTACCTCCACGCACGCGGGTTAACTTCCTCTAAATCAACCATCCCAATTCCTGATCCATTAAGATGAAAAAAACTGTATTAATTGTCTTAATTTTGTTTTGAAATCGCTGAAAATCATCTCCCCAACAGACATCCTTACATGTGAATCGAACCCGGGACCTTATGATTTCTAAAAGTTTTAGCTTAACTGAAACGCAATGTTAACGTAGTATTTCTTTCAAGTACAAAATATTTTATTGGTTTTTCCACTATACCTCCACGCAAATGCGGGTTAACTTCCTCTAAACCAACCATCCCAATTCCTGATCCATTAAGAAGAAAAAACCTATATTATTTATCTTAATTTTGTTTTGAAATCGCTGAAGATGAATTTCCCCAAAAGACATCCTTACATGTGAATCGAACCCGTGACTTTATGAATTCTTAAAGTTTTAGCTTAACTGAAACGCAATGTTAACATAGTATTTATTTCAAGTACAAAATATTTTATTGGTTTTTTTCCACTCTACCTCCACGCAAATGCGGGTTAACTTCCTCTAAATCAACCTTCCCAATTCCTGATCCCTTAGAGTAATTAGTACTTAAGATGAAAGTTATTTTCAATATAATTAGGCTGGGTAGGAGCCGACTGACGAAATAACAGTCTCTGGGCATGCGCCGAGACCCTTATTGTATTTAGGTCGGCAAGTCCTTTGAGATGGTTATAAATACAGCTCAAACCATCACAATCGGTCATTTTAATTTGTAATTGACTGCCGTAAACAGTAAGATGAGCTTCGAGTCGCTAGAAAACTATATACAATCGGGTATGTTTTTTAAATCGTTTAGTATATTTTAATGGTTTTTTTGCTTAATACATCTGTGGCGTACAATGGTGTTATTTTTTTTAATAGTTGATGAGCCCCCGGTGGTTGCCATGGCTGTACAACCTCAGGATACCGATAGTCTAGACCAATTGCAGATCTTTACAGAAAATGGGGTATGCGTCGCGGACGGCAATTGGTCTATGGGTAATTAAACAGTATACAATATATATATTAGAGACGTGTCGGTGCTTTTTCCCCGCCCACCTCCCCTTAAATGCTAATTAATATGTATTTATTTTAATTTTAGACTACTGGGACCCACAGGGACTGGATGAAGGACTGTCTTCCAGCGTCGCGATGTCCCCGCTGGAGGCAACCCAGGCGGTCGCAAGCCCTCTGCCGTTCCCGAGGGTCCTAACCACACCCCCAGGCATCCTCTCACCGCCGCCCCTACCGCATGAGGCACACGATGTCGCGGGAAATGCTCCCCCGTCTGTTTGATCAGATTTGGACGCCCTCGACCAGCTGCTATGTAAGTACATGCTACATGTAGCCACTAGTTTGAAAATAGTCTATGTGTAGCTCTCTCTCTCTCGCGCGCGCGCAAACGCTCTTATATCATCCCGAGATCGAACACATTTGTCACCTGGGGGAATTGTACTAGTATACACTTAAAAAACCTTTATTCTTCTATTTTTTACCGACTTGTGTTAAGACATCGTAGAGAGAGAGAGAAACCATGCCTAATAACTCTCATCAATCTTAACAGTCTCTCTCTCTCCCTCTTGTTTGGTTTCTTTGCTCTCAATGGCCGTTTATAACCTAGAGAGAGAGAGAAACCAGCCTGAATGTCTCCAAGCCGTTATTAACGGTCTAAGTTAACCGTTTTTAGGAGCACGGTGATTATATTCCATTCACGATAGGTTTTTTACCTGGATGACAGTTCGCAAATCACATGTTTAGGTTTTGGGTTGCCAGCACTTGTAAAAGATCACAGTTTTGTTAAAAAATGTAAAGATCTTTAATTCTTTAATTACCTGTTATATATTACATTTAAAATAAAGTAAACTTAAGTTTTCTCATAATATTTCATTTCTTTTTTTGTCCAACTCGAAACAATATTTTAAACATAATTAAAAGTACTTATTTTTCATTTTTGAACGTTACTGATTTTGTGTAATATAGCGCCATTTTGCGGCTATGTTCATCAGAAGTTTTTGTGAAAGCGGTGTTAATATTTTTGGGGGGGGGGGATAAAACGATAAATAAACTTTGTGTCCTACCTCAACGGATTAAAATTATAATATTCAGCGGGAATTTTTTTTTTTTGCTTTATTAATTAGAGAGAGGTCCAGGGTTTGATTCCAGGGCATCGATGGGGTTCGATTCCCTGTATGTTTAACAGTCATGAACTGTGTATTTATTAAACACTTGTGAAAGGGCTGGGTTCGATTTCCTGTATGTTTAACAGTCATGGACTGTGTATTTATTAAACACTTGTGAAAGGGTCGGGTTCGATTCCCTGTATGTTTAACAGTCATGGACTGTGTATTTATTAAACACTTGTGAGAGGGTCGGTTTCGATTCCCTGTAAATTCAACCTTTCATAGCAATAGATTAACACCCATGGACTGTGTATTTATTACACTCAAGCACCCCTTCATAGCAATAGATTAACACGTATGGACGGTGTATTTATTACACTCTTGCGAAGGGTCCGGGTTCGATTCCTTGTAGATTTAACACTTCATAGAGTTAGATTAACTTATATGTTATATTTTAACGCGCGTGTGTGTGTGTTATAGGGCAACTGAAGGCAGGAAATTGCAACAACATCCCCCTCACACCACCACCAGCTATGGGACCCCTCCAACCAGGCGTACCCGCAGCGCCCCAGTGCCCGGGAGACGGGGTTCGAGCACCTGCGGCGGTGCGGAAGACAGGGAGCGTGGAGCTTGCTACTGCATGACCATCTTCGGGCCCACAACCGGGAAATAGTGGCTCAGTAAGTCAGATAGGTGGAGCATTGCAAAATGGCGTCCCTCTCCGTATCGTTGAAGAGAGGATTAATCAATTAAGGCGTTTCTTTTATACTGGTAGAGATATTACAGTACAGTTTGGTGCTCCGGCAAGCGATCGTGACGCATTAAGCTGGCTTGAAGAACAAATTACTAATTTGCTCCATCGGCTGCAGGACCACGGCGTTAGCGCCGATGACCACTTCGGCTTACTTTTGAGTAGCACTGACTCTACGTTGAGCCCTGTGTATGTCTCATTTAGGGGAGCAGACCAGCTAGACAATAGAGCAGTGCTTGATAACGTATGTCGTGTGTTGCAAAGTAATAGTTTGTTTTTTAGTACAGCAACACCGTACGTTAAAATCAGCCATTTTAAGGAGCCTCATGGTATTACACGTTATTTGATAAACTCTCTCCCACTAGCACATACAGACGTAAAAACAAAGGAATCATTACGATTCAAAATGGCGACAGTCTTTGCCTAGCCCGTGCATTGGTTGTCGCCAAAGCTATATGTGACAATAAAATAGAACCAGGATTCATGGATGTGAACACCTTTAAACAAATCAAAATGGGTCGGCCTATTCAAAAACTAAAGCAGAAGAACTATGCCGTGATGCCCATGTGAATCTTTTGAGAGGTGGTGGGCTCACTGAACTGAACCATTTCAAGCATACCTTTCCGAATACAAAATCACGGTGTTTCGGGAACGTAGAGGGAGACAGGTCCTATATGAGGGGCCTACTCCCTCCAAACATTCCTTTAAGGGCTAACTTGATTTGTATTTTCACGACGACAAGCAAAACCATTTTGATGTAATAACATACTTGACAGCCGCATTTAAGTGCTCGTACTTTTGCCGTGAGTGCCGTGTGCCATTCAGTAATAAGAACAAACACAAGTGTGAATCCACATGCAAAAAGTGCCACGCTAAAGCGGCTTGTAGTGGAGGCCGATCTGTGCTCTGTAAAGACTGCGGGCGTTGGTTCACAAACCAGACGTGCTTTGATAACCATAAACGTCCCGGGTTTTGCAGAGGTCACAGGTCGGTCTGTGATGTCAAAAAGGTTTGCGAGGTATGCGGGCAATTTTTCAGTTTGGAAAAATCAAATTATTCACATAGGTGTTATGAGACTTTTTGTAGAGTATGCGAGATCCATCGTCCTTTTGTTCATTTCTGTTATATGAAGCAGGCCCCATCAAAGCCGGCACTGGAAAAGAGTAATTTCACGTTTGTATTCTATGATTTTGAATGCAGACAAGAAACGCTTCTTCAAGGTGCGGCCGGCACGTACTCTCACGAACCTAACCTCTGTGTCGTGCAATCGTGTTGTAAGGCCTGCATACATGTAGATGCAAATGACTATCATTGCACCGACTGTGGGGGCGATAGGACTCGCATATTCAAGGGTGATACCACAATGGCCCAATTTTTTGGATTTATAGAACAAATTAAAGATTCAAAATTTAAGGATATCACCCTCCTCGGCCATAACGCGAAATCCTATGATGGAAATTTTATTTTAAGATATATGATGGAGGTTAAAAAATGGACTACAGAACTTATAATGAACGGTGGGAAAATCATGTCCATGCGTTATGGTCCGCTCCACTTTATTTACTCGCTGAACTTTCTCCCGATGTCGCTGTCCAAATTGCCCAAAACTTTTTGCCTGGACGAGTCTTTGGCCAAGGGACATTTCCCCCATTTTTTCAATAAAAAAGAAAACGCGGGGTATAGGGGTACCTTGCCACCAAAGGAGGACTACGGCATCGGCTAGATGTCAGTTGAGGGAAAGGAGCACTTTGAGAAGTGGTATTACGCGTTGGTCAAAGAAAATTATGTTTTTGATTTTAAACGCGAGTTGGAACTGTATTGTGTGAAAGATGTAGAGATCCTACTAAAGGCCTGCCTGAAGTTTAGAGAGATGCTCATGGAGAAAGCAAAGGTGGATCCTTTCAGAGAGTCGTGTACGATAGCTGGAGCGGCCATGTTGGTTTACTGCCGAAGTCATCTTAAGGAGAATACTATCGGTATTATCCCTAACGGTGGCTATCAGTGCGCAGACCAACAGTCGCACGTCGCTGTACAATGGCTCTGCTGGGAGGCCCATCAGCGTGGTGTCTCTATTCTTCATGCGGGTAATGGCCGTGAGGAATATGTGTTAGGGCGACGTGTAGACGGTGTTGTTAAAGCTGGAGATACCACCACCGTCTTCCAGTTCTGGGGCTGTTATTGGCACTGGTGCCCTTTCTGTTACCCTGATAGGACCACCCCCGTCAAAATAGTCCCCACGAGACCATGGAGACGCGATATGAAGCGACCATGGCTTGTTTGGAAGAGTTTAAGAATGCCGGCTACACGGTCGTAGAGATGTGGGAGTGTATGTTTAATGCGATGAAACGCACAGACAAGGACTTGCAGCAATTTGTACCCCGGCACGAGGTGTATACCAAGGAGCCTCTCAGCCCTAGGGATGCATTCTTTGGCGGACGTACATATTGTATCAAGTTCTTCCACGAAGCAGACCTTTCTTGTGGAAAGAAGATCAAGTACTTGGATGTGTGTTCGTTGTATCCATACGTTTGCAAGTACAAAAAATACCCAGTCGGCCACCCCAAAATTCACTTGGAACCAAATTGTCCGTCTATAGATCAAGTAGAAGGCATAGCCAAAGTTACAGTGACGCCTCCACGAGATTTATTCCTGCCCGTATTGCCTACACGGATGCACGACCAGCTAATGTTCATTTTGTGCAGGAAATGTGGGGAGGATAAAAACCAAGGCGCGTGTCAACACAACGACAAAAAAGATCGCTGGTTGACAGGCGTCTGGGTGATTGACGAGATCCGGAAAGCCGTTAAGAAAGGCTACACCGTTGAAGCAGTACAATGTATCTGTTTACGACCGTCAGACGCGTTCTGGCGGCCTGTTTCACGGGTACATTGATACTTTTTTGAAAATTAAACAAGAAGCCAGCGGATGGCCAGAGTGTTGTACCTCACAAGAGGAAAAGTTAGCTTATATTCAAGATTATTAAGAAAGGGAAGGGGTAAAATTAGATTTCGGCTCTATTTGTAAAAACCCGGGTCTCCGCACTCTGGCTAAACTTTTTTTAAATTCACTATGGGGAAAGTTTGGGCAAAGACCCGATTTACCACACGTAGCCGTTGTCAACGACTATCAGAGCATCCACAAGTACCTGACGGATCCGTACATCACCGTGGACAGCGTCATTGATGTAAATGATGAGGTTATGTTCCTCAATTACAAGGATGCGCGTGACGCGTTGTGCCCTAACCCTAACACGAGTGTGGTGGTGGCATGCTACACGACTGCTATGGCTAGGTTGCACTTATACAGTATCCTTGAACAATTGGGGGACCACGTTTTGTATCATGATACAGATAGCGTGCTATTTACCGAACGCCCCGGCGATTGGAGTCTACAGACAGGAGACTTTTTAGGTGACCTCATTGATGAACTTCAGGATTACGATCTGGGAAGCTACATTAGCGCCTTTGTATCTGGTGGTCCCAAGAATTACCCGTATCGCGTTTGTGTTGGTGAGATCCTACCAAAACAAAAACGGTGTGCAAGGTTCGCGGGATCACCATAAGCTATGGCAACTGGAACGATGTTAATTTTGACGTTTTGAAAGCTATGGTCACCGAACAGGCGGTGGAAAGATACATACAGATATCGCACAAAATTGTAAGAAAAGGTCTTGCAACTGTATGTACCGTTTCACAGACTAAAGTCTACCGGACCGTGTACACCAAACGCCGGATAACCGATGATTTTAATATGTTGCCGTTTGGGTAGCAGAGTCCTTGTAAACGCACTCGCCACGAATAAAAGGTGCTTATTTAGACGGGCTGAATAACCATTTTCTTTTTCTTTCACACTAGACAGTTCCACTGACATACCATTTTTTAAAGATTTGAAATTTTTTTATATTTTTTTCTGAATGAAAACAAGCATATTTTTTATATTTTTTTATGCACCGGGGTTACTTTTTTATATTTTTTATTTGCCAGTTTAATCCTCCGCCTACCTGATTAATTTTTCTAGTCAATTAGTTGTTTGTATATATATTTAAATTATAATAAATAGATTGTATATATATTTATTTTAAATCTAATAAATTGTTTGTATATATATTTATTTATTTCTAGTTAAGTATAATAAACTGATTGTAAAATTTTTATTTTAAATCTATTCAAATATATATAATAAATTATATATATATATATATATATATATATTTATTTATTTTATTTTAAATTGAAACCATCTTTATTTAGTACCGAGGCCACTATTCCCCCCATATTGTAAATATTCACAGTATACCTATCACTGTGTGTAAATAAATATTGTAAACAAAACCAGTTATATTTATACTAATAATTATATATTGTAAATATTCACTGTATACTTTACACTGTGTAAATACTTTTTCATGACCAAATAAATATTGTAAAAATTGTTATGTTTGTGTTTTAACGTCTACAACTCTCTCCTATCCTATAAATACAAGCTCATATAGCTTATAAGCTCAGTATCAAACATTATGGACAAGTTGAAACATCCATTTTCGGCCATCATAAGCGGCCCTTCCGGCTGTGGAAAGTCACATTTTGTAGCAGACTTTATCCGTCACTTGGACACAATGTGTGACGTTAAATTTGATAAAATCACCTGGTATTATGCTTTATGGCAACCGGGATTCGAACAAGATAGGACAAGTCCCCACGTCAAATTCTGTAAGGGTTTGCCGGAAATGGATGACGTCTGTAATGACTCTCCACAGCTGATTATCCTGGACGACCTGATGCGTGAAGCCAACGAAGTGGTCGTCGATCTTTTCACCAAAGGATGCCACCATCAAAATATTAGCGTCATGTACCTTACACAAAATATATTCCATCAGGGCAAGGGCCAAAGAGACATTTCCTTAAACGCACATTATATCGAGCTTTTTAAAAATCCCAGGGATAAAGCTCAGATTCAACACTTTGCACGACAAGTCTGTCCTGAAAATCCCCGTGTTTTACAAGAGGCTTACACCGATGCTAAAAGTACGCCTAATGGCTATATATTGCTAGATTTCAAACAAGGTACACCCGAATGGTTCAGATATAGAACCCGCACAAATGTCGGCTGTTGCGTGTATCTACCGCGCAAAAACTATAAAAACACCGACACTTCCCGGTTACAGTTCATTTCATAACCATGAGTCCCAAAGTGCTGAAGCAGGCCCCTCTGTTACGTGCGATGTATCGCATGAACCCGCAACAACGAGTCGCCTTGATGAAAACGGCCGACAAGAAACTGGTTGACTCTGTTCGCGAGTGTGCCTACAACACTTTAAAAGGACGGGTACCGCTCAAAAATGTGCAGAAGACAAAGTTACGTGCTCGCAGGCAGGTGTTGCGCAAGCTGGTCAAACCAGGAGAGTGCTGGAAGAAGAAGGACGACTACTTGTTCAGAAAGGAGGAGCGTTCTTGCCCTTACTTTTAGCCCCTTTAATCAGCGGGGTCATTGTTTCCTTATTCAACCAGTAATTAATGGAACACACGAAAAAGATGATATTGGTCTCCCCGTAAACATTACACCGTTACGAGCAACACCACCAACAAACTGCTTCGGCAACAAATCTAGTGGTCTCCGAGTTGGACAAGGAAATGGAAAAAATCCTCGCTTCAAAACTTGACAAGTCTAAATGGACTTTATACCAACAAGTGCTACAGCGCTATCTACACTTAAGTCAACACCATCCACCATATGAAACCGCCACCACCACCACCACCACCACCCCTGAAGTGTCTGTACTTCCCATCCCAACTGTACTTAATACTGTACCAGCACAGGCACGTAAAAAATCTGAACTTTTACTAGAACATATTAAGTCCCGCAACAAGTAGGTGGTGTCAAACATTGACGATCTCTGGCAAGCCGATCTCAACGATATGAGAAGGCTCAGAAAATAAAACGATGGTGCAGTGTACTTGCTCACCGTCATACACCTGTTTAGTAAGATGACCTGGGCGAGGACGCTTCCATCCAAGACGGGGAGCATAGTGAGAGACGCTTTTCGGGACATTTTCAACCAAAGCGGCCTTAAATCTCTAAGTATACAGACGGACAAGGGGACAGAGTTCACGGCACGTCTAGTTCGGAAATTTCTCAAGCAAGAAGGCGTGCATTACTACACCACTCATAATCCAGACATGAAGGCAAGCATCGTGGAACGGTTCAATAGAACCCTGAAAGGACGCATGTGGCGCTACGTTACCAAAAATAACACGTATACGTATGTGGACGTCCTCCAATCTCTAGTCGACGCTTACAACGGCTCCAAGCATTCCAGT
Organism: Timema cristinae; assembly: GCA_039000515.1. Lineage (NCBI taxonomy): Eukaryota > Metazoa > Arthropoda > Insecta > Phasmatodea > Timematidae > Timema > Timema cristinae. Next base: position 21,252,812 of record JBCFYV010009882.1, read on the forward strand.
ATCAAGATGGCACCCACCGACGTTTCATAAACTAAAGTGCTTCAAGTCAGAGATAAACTTTAAGGCAAAAGGTGTCCAAACTCGAAGCCTAAAATAAAAGTCGGTGACACGGTGCGTATTAGCAAATCCAAAATGCTGTTTGAAAAGGGCTACGAAAGCAATTGGAGCGAAGAGATTTTCAAAGTCAGCAGTGTCGTGTTGCGACAACCTGTCGTCTACAGACTCACCGATCTTGACGGTGAAGAGGTGGAGGGGACGTTTTACGAACCTGAATTGCAGCGCGTACGTTTCCCTGAAACTTTTAATGTTGATAAAATACTAAATGTCAAGGGTAAAGGCGCCAGAAAGAAAGTGTACGTGCAGTGGAAAGGTTACCCCGCCAAGTTTAATTCTTGGATTCCCGCCAATTACGTCAGCGCGTTTCCATGAAGGACCAATTTCACATCACTTTGCCTAGCGACAGCTCTATGGGATATTTCCCGAAAAATACCCTCACGAATTTCACCACACAACTTCCTTACCGTCTTACACTCGAGGGGCGGTGGGAAGTCGCTCTGGTTGAATTTCAATATCCCTGTCCTTTCACCACCGTACCTGAGGGTCAAAATATTGTATGGTACAACTGGGTGGACTCTAACGGCGTGGAACAAATAATCGAGGATCAAATCCCTGCTGGAAACTACAGCACTATCCATGATTTGATCAAAGCTCTAAACGAAGTATAAGCTTTTAAAGGGGATTCCGGAGTGGTATTCAAGTACACAAACCCCAACAAAAAAGTTGAAGTTATCTCTTCTTCACCAAATATACAGCTGTTGACTCTATCAAGCCAACTAAGTCTACAGCTCGGTTTCGATCCTCAAACTAATCTGATAAAAGTACCAAAGGCTCCGTACGCTGCCAATATTATACTAGGCCTGCCCTCGCAAATGTACATCTACACGGATATCGTCGAGCCTCAGCCCGTGGGTGACATTGTGGCACCGTTGTTACGTATCACCGGTATCAACAACATAAACTATCACTACGGTATACATAATACAGTTAGCTACGACACTTTGAACTACATGCCGGTGCTTAGAAGGGAAATTGAAAGCTTGGAAATCAATATAAGAACAGACACGGGTGAACCTGTACCATTCGATTTTGGAAAGGTGAGCATGAAACTTCATTTTCGACGCTGCTCAACATGAACTGTCCCTACCAAAGATACTACATCAACCAGGCTGGAACAGGAATATCTTCGATCTACCTCGGTGTTCCCTATCAAAGAGGGCATGGGATAGGAAGTTTTTTCAGTGGTCTTTTCAAAAGCGTCGTACCGTTGCTGAGAAGCGGCGCTAAAGCCATCGGAAAACAGGCACTTCATACGGGTATCGACTTGCTCTCCGACGTTGCCAATCAAGGGCGTCCTTTCAAAGAGGCCCTACGGCAACGTGTCGACGAGGCTGGAACAAACCTGAAAAGCAAGGCTGAACAGAAGATAAACACGCTGATGACCGGCTCAGGTTATAAAGGGTCTCGTAAGAAGCAACGACGATATTCTAAGGACGTCACCCGACGTAAAAACGTCAAGAAACAAGCTAAAGATATGTTCAGTTAAAATGTAGTTTCTACACCCCCAGTCCTGCGAGTGTTTTAGCAGTGAACTCGATCTCTTTTCCGTGCCACCCACTCAAACCAGTCTTGAAAGTGGGCAATGGCTCCAGTACAAACCTATCTCTTCCCTCACCGATGATCCACCCATCGAATTTACCGTTACCGGACAAGGCGAGTTCTATATCGATCTTTCCCAGACTATGCTCTATCTCAGGGCGGCCATCATGAAACCCGATGGTGGCACTTTCACAGAGTTGGATCAGATCGCTCCCTTCAACAATTGTCTGCATTCTCTATTCACACAGGTGGACGTGTTTTTAAACCAAAAACTAGTCTCACCGTCCAGCAACACGTATGCCTATAGAGCGTACATTGAGACGCTGCTCAATTACAACAGCGAAGTCAAACGAACGCAATTGACTTGCGGTCTGTAGTTCGCAGACACCCCCGGAACCATTGAGGAGGCTAACGCTGACAACAAGGGATTTTAGGCCCGTCGCAGTCTCACCACAAAAAGTAAGACATTGGATCTTTTGGGGTATCTACACGGTGATGTGTTTAACCAAGAGAAATACCTTTTGAACGGCGCCGAACTCAGAGTCAGGTTTGTCCGTTCCAGTGACGGGTTTAGTCTTATGGCGGTCCCTGAACTCCCTCACTTTAAGGTTCACATCGTTGAAGCCGGCCTTCTAGTAAGGCGTGTCAAAGTAGCACCTTCTATACTGTTGGCACACGCCAAAGCATTAAACGTCAGACATGCAAAGTATCCCATCATCCGTGTGGAATTAAAAACCCTCACTATTCCTACGGGCGTGCAAGGGAAATAACTGGACAACGTATTCATCGGCCAGTTACCCAAACGGTGCATCCTGGGATTTGTATCAAACGCAGCGTTCAACGGGGACGCCACCACTTCCGTTCAACTTTCCAACCTATGGCATGAACCATTTCTCGCTGTACGTGGACAGGGAACAAGTACCGTCGAAACCGTTACAGCCCGATTTTTCAAACGGACACTATGTCATGTCCTACCACACGGTGTTTTCTTGAACGGGTATCCATTTCATGAACGAGGGTAGTGACATCACACGAGAAGCCTTCCCCAAGGGATATCATCTCATGGCTTTCGATCTCACACCTAATCTGTCGGTCCACATGACATCTCATTGGAATTTGACGAGACACGGTTCTCTGAGCATCGAAGTGAGCTTCAACCGGGCTCTCACCGAAACCGTCAACTGTATCGTTTACGGGGAGTTTGCCAACATCATCACCATTGACAAGGACAGAAACGTCGTGACCGATTATGGAAGTTAATATAAACGGCTTCCCGCCCCTTACCACTCTCATTTAAGCTATGGACGTCATTGTGGATTTCCAGAGCTTCATCGATGACATAAAAGAGTTTATCATCAAGGAACTGAGTGTTTTATCAGTATGCGGCACATTATTTCATCATTAGGTGTTAAAACCTCCATACTCCATCGAAGAACTTTCCACCGATGCCAGAAAGAAAGCCGACTATATAGTCAACAATCTGCACGGTATCACCTGTGATTACGGTGATGTGGATTACAGCCTGCTCGAATCCCTCATCTCCCGTGCCACAACGCGTGCAGAAACCCTCTACGTCAAGGGGGTGGAAAAAAAGTTTATAGTCTAATACACGTCTACACCCATCGTAGATCTGTACGACAGAGGTTGTTCGTCACTGAAAACACTTAAATTGGGCTGCACCATGTGCATGGCACATACTTCTGTATGGAATTTCTGCTCTGCCTCTATCGTCTGGGGACTTCGAGACTGGATGATTGAAGATGGACATGCACACCATAAGACGTGCACTGAAAACAAGTCCGGGGTTCTGTTCTATACGGTCGGGTATTTTCCCTGCTGATCAACTACCCGCAAGAATAGCTCGACCTGCCGCTCTAGTCATCAATACCGATCAACACACCAAACCTGGGACGCATTGGGTCGCCATCTTTATCTACAAAAACGGCGTGGGAGAATACTTTGACAGTTATGGTTTTCCACCGCGTATAAAGACACATCTGGCATTTATACGCAAAAACACTTTTGCACGTCCCATAGTAAGCTACAATTTCAAAGCATCGCCTCAGACGTTTGCGGCTATTACTGTCTCATGAACCTTCTCTATCGCGCCCAGAACATTCCGCTGAAAACTTTCCAAAACCTATTCTCACCCACCAATCATACAGTCAACGACGCTAAGATGATGAGATATTACAATAGATCTTTAAAGACTGAAGGGGCATGTCGCCCTTCAAGAGGCCGTATCCAGGCGGCGTGCGCCTATAAAAGGGGCGTCCCGTCGGTATGCCGGCCATAACCACCGAACATCATGGAAGGTCAAGAAGTTTGCGGTAGCAAAGCAAAGCCTGCGAAACCACTCGCCATCACCAGTAATTTCAACACTTTGTTCCCGCTGGATGGAGTCGACGCCAAGCGAGTCATCGTCGGCATGAGTGTCAAGAACAACTTTACGCCCCATGTCCAGCTAGAAAAATGTGGAGGGAACTGCGCCGTGTTTAACCGTACAGAATGGCAAGAACTTTGCTCCTACAAGTCGGTCATATCAAAGTTTTTCGCCAACACGCAACCTCCTCAGAAGATTAGTCTGACTAATCACGAAATCTCTCTGAGACGCATGTGTGGTGACCGTATGGTCGTCATCAACTAGAAACAAGACGCCGGAATCAAACGGGTCGCCTATCTAGCACCTAGCTGGGCGCGTCTTTGTGAGGTGTGAACCTCATCGACGTCACCGTCGACCGAAGGGACATGTGGTTGACACCCGTCGCTCTCTATTGCAACGATTTGATCAATACACTCGTCGTGGATGTATTCGACACGCTAACAGAATTGACGGATGTCATCGTCCTTGAACAACCTACGGTGGAAACTCACATCAAAATCCTGGATCTTATCACTGCTACCTACTATACACGTCAAGTCATCGGTTTGGACTATTACATGCTGGATTGTGAACTAAAAACAATTTTACTAACGCATCTAAGAGACACTGTAGAAAAACGTATGAACGAATATATGCGTCATTCCTGTAAAAGTTTATGATAAATATTATGTATGATGTATTTAATGTTTAATAAATATATATATATATCTGTAATATCTGTGTTTTATTCACGCAAACCCTCTTTATCCTTACACGTAGTGTAACCAGATATAAGTCTAGATTTGTCAAACAGCTAATGTTATAAATCCCTACATGTCGCCGGTAGATACCAAACAGACAATTTTGTTAGACTTTTGGGAGGTATAGCGGCCCTTAACTGAGAATTATAAATCACTGTGACGTTTCCACCTGGAAAGAGAGAGGCCCCTAAGTGTGTATTATAAGAGCTTTTTCAATGCTCCCGCTATTCCTGTCTCTACTTGACTTGTCGACCCGCCAAACTGGCGCCAGGTATGAGTCATCAGGGTTGCGACAGAGCGATGACGTCATCGGTAAAACCCATTGCAAGTGAGGGTTGCGACATCATTCAAGGTCGTGTTTCAACTTGTCTCAACTTGTCTTGACTTGTCTTGTCAACGCGCCAGACTGGCGCCAGGTATGAGTCATCAGGGTTGTGACAACAACAACAACCCTTCGTGACCTAATTAGGTATTTCTTTTCAGCTTTCATCAATATAAGTCCAAGACTTCTCTGATGTAACCACCACCAAGTTGCCCCGGCTGCCAGCAGCCCAGGCTGAAATGACTTGGGAAAACCCCCTGTATGCGTTTTCACCTGCATCCAGGAGTGGGAGGGCCCCCTGCAGTGGGTGTTCACCACGTGGGGGAGATGGAGTTTAGCCGCGACAGCAGCCGGTCCAGCGTCCGGGGCCCGTTACCGCGCCCCAACCGCCGTGCCACCGCCACGTTGCCCAGCAGGGACCACGGGGAGGTATCCATCCCGATTTTCATCGCCTCCGTGACTAACTAACCTATATAGAAATATCTCTGTAAAAATAAATACTCTCTACCTCTTACAGGGTCTCTTTACAGGGTCACCCTTTGCCTCAACATCAGCGCTATAGTACGGTATTGCACCACTTACTCGCCCAGCTCCCTCGCTTCCTCGTGCTCCATCTCTCTTTCCCTGTCCCTCCTCTCCGCCTCTCTTATTTTCCCGATTCTCGTGGCCGTGATCACAAATTTCCTGCAAATTTCAGGGCTCTGCGTCATGTCCTCAGGCCTCCATCTCCATCCTCTCTGCACCACTTCTCTGTACAATTCCTGTCTTATTTTGCTCATATCGCTCACACTCATACATCACATGCCTTGCGTCCTCCACCACATCGCACAGATCACACATCGGATTATCACCAATCCCAAACGAGCGGAGTTTGGCCGCGAAGTCCCCGTGTCCGCTCAGGAACTGGGTTGAGTAGTGGTTTCCAATAACTTTCCTCTTGCTCACTCTCACTCACACGTCTCTGTAATATGCGTACGTGACTCTCCCTGTCGTGGCGTTATCCCACTCCATTTGCCACCTTCTAATAGTCTCCTCTCTCCTCATCACCCGGCTTTGTGCCCTGTCTATACCGTTCAACTTATCCCTCCACAATCTCCACCTTTCCTCTATGTACAGGTCGATAGGTATCGCACCTGTAATCACCCTCACTGCTTCGTGGGACATCGTCCTATAACCTTTGGCTACAGCGAGCAATAGCTTCCTCTGTGTGCTCATCATTATCTGTCTGCTTTTGCCTCTCTGGGCTTCCTCGCCCCACACCTCACATCCGTATACGAGTATTGGTTCCACCAAACCTTTGTACATTCTGTACAGAGCCTCACACGAGTAACCATAGCTCGCCTTCGCCAGGTTCTTGAGCTTTGCAAATATTATTTTAGCCTTTCCACATACCGACTCTATGTGCCTTTTATAGCTCAGTCTTTCTCCGATCACAACTCCGAGGTACTTGACTTCCCTTACGTATCTTATCCTCTCACCGTTCATCCTCACCACTGGATATCTTTCTCCACCTAGTATCCCTCTCAGGAGCATAATCGCCGACTTGGCACTGGAAAACATCAGCTTATTCCGTTTTCCCCATCTTTCCACTTTCCTTAGCGCATACTCAGTCCTCCTCTCCAAGCTCCTTCTCGTGTCTGCCTCTATCAACAGTAACACATCATCCGCATAAGCCAATACTTTCCCATTCACTCCAATATTCGATCTTAGTAGCCTATTTATCAGTACGTTCCATAAGAGTGGACCTAGGACTGATCCTTGTGGGCATCCCTTGGTCGGCACCTTCACCCTCCTTACACCTTCTATTTCCAAGGTCACCTCCCTTCTTTCGAAGTAGTCCTTCACCAGCCTCCATATATCTTTTGGGCATCCAGCCTCCTTTAACTCCCATAGCACCTGGGGCCACCATGCGTTATCAAACGCCCCGGCTATGTCGAGGAATACCCCCAGGACGTATCTACTTCTCGAGTCCCCAACCTCTTCCTCCATCCTCACTAGGGCATCCACCGTCCCTTTCCCTTTCATAAAGCCGTACTGCCTGTCGCTCATATACCCAACTGCACTCATATGCTGCTCTATCCTCCGAGCAATCATCTTTTCTCCGATCTTACCCAATACCGGAATCAGAGTTACCGGCCTGTACGACTTTATTTCTGTCCGATCTTTATCATCCCCTTTCAGGAACACCTTAAGGTTTCCTCTTTTCCACCTATCCGGGAATCTTCCCGTGGTCAGGGCTCTGTTCATTATCCCCCGGTATTCCTCGACACAGCCTATCAGTGCCCCTTTTGCCAGTTCCGGTTGTATTCCATCCATACCTGGTGCTTTTCTGTTCCTCAACCTCTTGCGCGCCATCTCCACCTCGTCAGTAGTGAACTCCGGGGATCTCTCCTCTCCATCCCATGCCTCCGTTCCCCTTCTAATCCGTTCATGCTAATTCTCGTCCGTTTCTCTGCTATCGTCCGGGAGGAGTTCCTTCAACATCATCTCCACGGTTTCTCCTATATCCTTTGTGTACGTCCCATCCGCCTTCACTAGGCTTGTTAGCACCGTTTCACCTTTCATTTTCCCCATAATGACCTTGTACACCTTACCCCAAGGGTTATCCGCCTCTTGGGAGACAAGTTCTTCCCACTTCCTCCTCTTCTCCTCCCGGACTCTCCTTACGTATTCATTCCTCTGGTGAGCATATTCTCGGCTCAAGAATCGGACCCACGCCTCATCGATCTCTTCTCTTTGTGCCCTCCTCCGAGCCTCGTCTAGCTCTCTCCTCGCTCTGTTCTTTCCCCGTCTCATCCTTGACAGCTCTTCTGTCCACCATTCCCCTCCGCCATCTCCACCTCTTTTCTTCCTCTGGAGGCACTCCTTCCCGGTTTCCATTATCGCCAGTTCCAGTGCCTCCGCCATCTCTTCGACATTTCCACCTACTGGCATTGCCTCTTCCACCCTCCTTTGGAGTGCCTCCGTGAATCTCGGCCAGTCCGCATTCTTAAACTTGTACCTTATCTTTTCTCTCCTCTGTCCGTTTGGGCCTTCTCTCCGTCTCATTTGCACCATGAAACCGATGAGCCGGTGGTCCGACTCTATCTCGCCGACTCTCACCTCCAGTCCCTCATTTCTCCCCACATATCTTCCGTCCCCAGAGTTACATCCACATTCGACGTCATACCCCTGGTATTGCAGAAGATCTCGGGCTGTCCAGCTCCGTTCATTACTCTCATCCTGTTGGTGAGGATAAAATCCTCCATCACCTCTCCTTTAGAATTCTGTCGTGCCATAGCTGCGATCTTGCATTTGCATCCATGCAGATCACCGTTCTCTCACCGCCCAGGTCCCTCAGAGTTTCCTCCAGGCCCCCGATGTGTATCTCAATGTCTTCACTCGGGTTAAAGTAACAGCTGGCCACGTAGAAGCCGTCTTCGCCACTTCCTATCCGAGCCACTACTCTGCTACTCTCCGAGAGGTATCCTACCATCAGGCATTCCGCCCGCCTTACAACTATAGCACTCCAGATCGCTCCGTTTTCATTACTTTTGAACAAAGCTTTACAGCCCCCGACCACCACTCTACCACCTCGGTGGTATGGTTCCTGTATGGCCGCAACTTCCACGTTTATTCATCCTCATGTACCTTTCGATTTCCGCCATGGCCGCCTTAGATCGCCCCACATTCACTTGGATCACCTTATAGCCCATAGTCCACTCTTCTGTCTGCTTCGTCTAGAGCCTTCTGATAAATCGGGCACCTCCGATCCGCCACATCGTGGCGATCGTCCCTCTTTGCCCTCCGGCAATTGATACATCTGCTCATGCCCCTCACCACCTTACACTCGGCTGGCCCATGCTCCCTCCACATCTCGGGCATGCCAGCTTTTGTGCGCAGTGCCTTGCAATGTGTCCCGTATGCCTGGCACTTAAAGCACCGGGTGGCCTCAACATGGTCCTTCACCCTGCACCTCCGCCAACCCAGATACACATATCGTCTTCCCCCAACCATTCCTTATTCTGGGGCTGCAAGTCTCCACCCAGTGATCGACATCCCAGTCGGGCCTTCCATACTTATGGACACACCTGAAGTTCTTCACGAACTCATCGAGGCCCCACTCCACTGCCCTCCATGTTCCTTTCGTGAACTTCCTTTACGATCTCACTCTCCTCTCTACCCTTTTCGACATCATAAATCAATATTCTGGGTCCCTAGTCCCAGCCTCCACTACCTTCAGGCCTGCCTCACCCGGTCTTTCTCTAGCACTTGGCCTTCTGCTGGGGTGTTTCCACCTCCACACCACACCTTCCCGTATCCGTCTGAGATTCTTGACATTAACCCCCTATTTCTCTGGGTTTTAAGGTCCCCTTTAGTATCTCTTTTATCTCTGCCCCGTTCTTCTTGCCATCGTCCCCCTCACGATGACAAGATTCGCCTTTGGCCTCACCTCTTTCCCGGTGCTTAGGCTTGGGACGTTAAGCTCTCTCTGCCAGCCACCTCTGCATAACTGGGCACTTCTCGCCCCCTTTCTCCCCGGCACCTGTTCTCCTTACTCCCATCGTGCCTGCCCATCCACTCGATTATTTCTTTCCTTTCCGCCTGCCTGGCCTCCAGCCCTATGACTTTATCCATCAAGTCATTTGCCATCACGCTCATTTCTTTCATGATGAGCCGGACTTTCTCCTGGGCCAGAAGCGAGAAGCCCTTACTTTTTACCTGGCTTGCCACAATTCTTTCCATCTCTGCCTGGTACAAGTTGTACCTCCGTCTCGTGTCCTTCTCAGCTCCGATGCTCTCCAGGCATCCACAAATTCCTTCTCAAGGAAACTACGCCTATAGTACTTGGGGGAGTGCACCTCTCCCCCCTTCCTCCGTTCCCTCGGTTTCCACCTTCCTTCTCCGATTCCGTCTCTCTTGCCCTCTCAGCGGCTACTTCCATGATGGTCCCTTTCCGGCCTTGCCGCCTGACCATACTGAGCTACCACTCGGGCTCGCCCTCTACTTCCTTTACCTTCTGCCTTCTTTCCATCTCCAGCCTACACAGCCTCAGCTGTGGGCCCTCACTTTGCCTGGGTCCGTTCAGGCTTATCCTTATTCTGTCCTTTCCTCCGGACCTTCCTCCCACCTTTAGGGCTCCTTTTGGTCGCCCTCTCTCTGGTCTTGCGTTTCTCTTTCCTCTAGCTACCTCCCACTCAGTGTCCCCCTCACTGGCGGAGTTACTCTCCCTTTCCGCTGGAACTTTATCCTTAACATGTCTTTTCTGTCCAGCTTACGCCCCGTTCCACACCGTTCTCGGACGGCATCTTGTTTCCTGTTATATTATACATTTTCCTTTTCTATTTAGCCAGCGCATCGTAGACAAGGGAGCGGGCCGGAATAGTCAGGAACGGGTATACCCTCGGGATGATACCCTACCCCAGTTCCCCGGGGCCCGACCTCCGTTTGCCGATCCCGGTACTCTCGGACGGACCGGGCTCGCTCGTTGCGGTGCGGGGTCCCACCCCCGCACTCAATGTCCACTTCCTGGTCAGGGTCCGAAGCGGCTGGTCTCCGGTCCATCCCCGCAGCTGCCGCCTCGGCACACTCAGCTTCCCCGGCCACCGACGGAAACATATCGATGACTCGGTTCAGCACTCCCAGCGCGCCACGGTTAGGACCAAACCTACCCCCATCGCGGGGGGGTCTCGTTTTGACAGGAGGATCGACCACATCCTCCCAACCCTGGTGTACTGATGGGCTAGGGTTGCCATATTCACCAGCAATCTCGTTTTGACAGGAGGATCGACCACTTCCTCCCAACCCTGGTATACTGATGGCTAGGGTTGCCATATTCATCAGCAGGTCCCGTATTTGGCCTCGGAGCTGACCAGACTCCGTTAGCCTTCCCCTATCGAGGGTGCCCCTTAGATTTTCGGACCGTGTCCGTGCATTCACTTTTAAGGTTGGGTTGACTAGACCCTCCCAACGTTTCTCTTTTACCCGGGCTTACGACCGGCTGTTCTTCCTTCACCTGACAGACCTCTACGATTCGCCTTGCGGCTCCTCATATCGGCCAGCCCTGCTCAGGAAAACAGGCAGAGTTATCAGGGTTGTGACAGAGCGATGACGTCATCGGATAAAACCCATTGCAAGTAAGGGTTGCAATCATTCAAGGTCGTGTCTCGACTTGTCTGGTCGACCCGCCAAACTGGCGCCGGGGAACACCCCGTTGCACAGGGGGCAATGACCTCAATATCTATTCTTTTCTCAACTCGTCTGCCCGCCAACCTGGCGCCAGGGAAAACCCTCTGCCAGGGTCAATGACCTCAATATCTATTCTTGTTTCGTCTTGTCTTACCGCCAACCTGGCGTCAGGGTTACGACATAACACGCGATGTTTACGTCATTGGGAAAACTCAAGGTTGTCAATGTCACGATTTATTCTTGTCCTGACTTGTCTGCCCGTCGACCTGGCGCCAGGGAAAAACCCGTTGCCCAGGTCAATGACCTCCATATCTAAGCTTGTCTCAACTCGTCTTGTCGACCTGCCAACCTGCGCCAGGAGGGGGAAGTGAAAGGCAGAAGAAAAATGTATCACACTCTACCACAAACGCTCGTCAGGAGAGGTTCGTGCCGGACAGAGCCTTGTGCCGGAGGAAACACCCCCGACAGCCATGGCGTGAGGTTCGTGCCGGACAGAGCCTTGTGACGGAGGAAACCCCCTGACAACCATAGAGTGAGGTTCGTGGCGTGGCCACTCCCCCCCAAAAAAATAAACTACAGCACCTTAATCGTTGAATAAAAACTCCAACACCTCAATACTACCAATTAATTAATGAATTAACAATAATAATTAACAATCATTAATAATCAAGAACCAACATGTCCGGGGTTGGTAGGCGGAATGAGTTATAAGGGTTGCGACAGCGCGATGACGTCACCGGGAGAACCCATTGCAAGTGAGGGTTGTGACATCATTCAAGGTCGTGTCTCGACTTGTCTTGTCAACGCGCCAGACTGGCGCCAGTCATTAGGAAAACACATTGCCACATAGAAAGGGAGGGGAAAGAGTTGCCCAGGGTCAATGACATCGTGTACTAGCTCACTGTTTCAAGGTCACGATCTATTCCTGTCTCAACTTGTCTTGGCAAGCCGCTAAACTGGCGCCAGGTATGAGTCATCGGGAAAACCAGAGGGGACTGTTGCGACATCACACGCAATGATTACGTCACACAATTCGGGGTCAAAGGTCAAATTGGAGCCATACGCCCCCCTAGCTACTGTTAAAATGGAGTCTGCCCACCCCACTAAAACGTAAGAAATTACTGATCACACCCACCCAAAAAATCCTTACGTAATTCTTGAAAGGTCCCTAGCTTCCGATCTATTATCAAATATTTTTTATTTAAATTTAGGTCTTGGAAAACGGGAGTTTATTATTATGCTTTTTGATGAAAATATGTAAAATCTGTAAAATATGAATATTGAACAATACGTTTCTTTCATTTATGCCTTTTGGTGGAATGTGATGCTCTTTTTTCCCATCATGTTTTGAAAACATGTATATTATCTGGTTTCACAAATCTTACGAGTTTTAAATAAATGTCTTCATTTTTAAACAAAGTAGAGAGAAATTCTTTGTGGTTCACCATACCATTTATTTATTAAGGTAGGCCTAGTTATTAGCCTTAATAATATGGACACAATTTAATACTATACAACTTATAAACTTGTTTGTAGTTTTCGTCTTTATTGAAACATTATTCCTCACTTAGTAGATACCAAAACTAATATCATGGAAGAATCATCTATTTAAAACAATGATCTAAAGTCAATTTCGGCCAAATTGTCCATTTCAACTTATATTTAAAAATAATGTATCTAAATATTAGAAGTATAAAGCACAAATATGAGAATTTATTATGTGTTCTCTCTTATATTAAACTAAATATTGATTTAATAATATTAACATGAGTCTGGATATACTGGGATGAGACATTATTGCTTTCAATTTCAAACTACAGGGCCAATTTTGCCCGTAGAGACAATAAATGAAGTGGGGAGTTTGTGGTTTTGTTAGAAGAGCTTAATGGTTTCAAACATGGACATTTGAAACTTTTAGTAAAGATTCCTTATTGGCTATAGACCAGAGATAAGACCGAATTTTGTGAAATTCAACCACCTTTAAGAGATAAAAAAGAGGGGTTCTAAAGGTTCCAAAATTCACTGACCGTGCATTTTTCGAACTAGTGGATATAGAGCCTTGAAATTTAAAATGAATGTTTCTGTATAAAAATGGAGGAGATATTTTTAGGGTTTCAAATTTAATCACCTAAAGGGGTGTAAAGGGGAAAAAGGGGCAATAATTTCTATGTCCTCCAATCAAGATGTAATTTGATATATGGAGGGTTATCGAGTCGCTGAATACTAATATGAGATAAATTTATGTACGGCATCCACACGATGGGCCCCGAGGTGTTTTTGTAAAAAGTGTGTTCAAGGCTACCAAAATTAATATAAATATATACTTTACAGAGAGATAGAAGATAGAAATTTTTCAAATAACAAATGGGACCACTCCAAATAATTATAAAAGTATGAACATTTTTGTTTAATAAGTGGGACCCTGGGCCATATGGAAGGGGATATAAACAGAGTAAAATCCTTTTATGTGTGCTAGTAAACTTAAATTTGACACTCGTTTAGGAGGACAACTCCAAATAATCTATTAATTCTTAAAAATTGAAATTTCTAAATGATAGTTAGAAAAATAAGCTGAAATATTTACAAAACTAATAGAAACAAATAATTCCCAGTGTGGCAGAAAATTTAAATGTATGAGTAAATTAAAGGGACATGTAAAATTAATATAGATTTGTGTATCTTAAATTTTAAATGGGACCCCGGGAAATAAGGTGGGGGCTATAAAAATAAAAACTTTTAGCTGGATAGAATATTTAAATTTGGCAAGTAGGTAGATAAATTTTTCAAAATAACCAAATAAATTTTAATATAGGGAATTTAAAAGGGAAGTTGAATAAATGGTGGGGGAAAGGGGGATGGGCTCAACATTTACAAAAACTAATACATTCAACTACTTTTGGGGTAGAGAGATTAGTTCTTAGGTATACGACCAACTAAATAAACAAAAAAATTAAATTTTTTAAATGTTAGCTATGGAAAATGGGGGGGGAAGCTCAGCTAGAAATAACTTTTGAGAAAAGTTAAAAATTTAAAAATTTTTGAAAGACTATAAAATAAAACCCCCAATTTAAATTTTTTAAAATTTTAAATTTTTTGGTCAAAGGGGTTGGGAAAAGTTTGAGGGTTTAAAAAAATTAAAAACTTTTTAGAAACAACCTCTTCTCATGTGGTATATAAACAAAAATTCGCATATGGCAAAGATACCACCCAAAAACTAAAAATCAAAATTTTTTAAATTTAAAAGGGGGAGCAAAAAAAAAGGGGATTTTATAAAAAATTAAGTAGGGTAAAAGTCAAAATTTTTGATGGTGGAAAGGGGTAAAAACATAAAAAAACCCCAAATTTTTAAAATTTAAAATTTAAAATGGATTTTAAAAAATAGGGGGGGGGGGGAAGGAAAAAAACCAAAAACCCCACTTTTATTTAAAAAAAAATTTTCAAATAAAGGGGGGGGAAAAAAAAAAATTTTTTTAAAAAAGGGGGGGGGGGATGGAAAAGAGGGGGGGGGGGGGGGGGGGGGGGGGATAGTGTTTACAATTAAAGGAGGAAAAATTTAAATTTGTAAAAATGTTGGGAAATTTAAAAAAAACCAAAATAATTTTAAATTTATTTTTTCAAAGGGGGCTGGTGTTAAAAAAGGGGGGTAAAAATTTTTAAAAAAATTTTAAAAGACAAAACTATTTTTCCAATTTTGGATGATTGACAAAAACAGGGGGGCCTAAAAAAAAACTAAAAATTTAAAATCAACCTAATTATTACTTTAAAAAATAAGGGTCGGAAAATGGAAGAAAGATCTCCTAATATTTACAAAGCCCGGGCGTTTTTTAAAAAAACGTAGAACACTTTGGCCCCTAAAAAGGGGAAAAACAAAGATTGTTAAGTCTATTTTTAAAAATTTGAGGGGGTTTTGCATTTTTGTACTATTAAACAAATATTTTTTGGGGCACTTTTTTGTATTAAAAAAGGGGGTTTCCCCGGTGGCCATAGGTTTTTAATTGCGGCACTACTTTATTTCTATTTTTTTGGGGTTTTTTTTTTAATATTATTTGTTCTGCTAATCCTTTCATTGAAAAAAATTTTTTTTTTTTAAAAATATTTTTTTTTTGACCAAATGAATTTAAAAAAAAATTGGTTTCTAAAAAATTATTTACTTGGGCAATATTTAAATTTTTTTTTTTAAAAATCTGTTCAAAGGAAAGGTTTTTGGGAAAATGTTTTTTAAAACCCATTTTAAAAAAAAAGAATAACAAAACAATTTTTAAATTAATTTTTAAGGAAAAAAATAATTAAAAAGCAAAAAAATTAAAAAAAAATCTATATTTTTTTAAAAAATTTAAAAAAAAAATTTTTTCAAAAAAGAAAAACAAAAATTTTTAAAAAAAAAATAATGTAATGCTTTATAAAAAAAATAATCCCAATTAAAATCCCATAAAGTTTATTTATTTGGCTAACAAAAAAATTTTTAAAAAAGAAAATAAAAAAAGTAATATTTTTTTTTAGCCCGCTCTTACTTCCGTTGGGTTATCAAGGGGGATTGTGGATAAATGGGGGACCTACTCATTTTTAAAAACTTAAAAACCTGACATTCCCACATTCACAATAGGGAGGGGGGGGGGGGGGTTTCAAATTTCCGGGGTTTGGTTTAAACGGGGTGAAAATTTTTTTAAAATTCAAACCCCCCCTTTTTTCCAAAAAAAAAAGGGGGAAAATTTAAAACAAAATTATCCCTCCCCCACCATGTAAAAAAATTTGGAGAAAGCCGGGGAAAGGGTAGAAACCTTTTTAAAAAAAAGACATTAAGACAAATTTAAAAATTTGAACACTTCTAGTTATAAAAGGAATCAAAAGGGAAAATACCAATGGAAAAAAAAGGGAGGTCAAAACCTTGAAAACTTTTCGGAAACCAATAAAATAAATGGTAGGGAAACCCCCCCCATAATCTTTTTAAAAATCAAAAAAACCAAAAAATTGTATCAAAAAGACTATATTCGCCAATATCTAAAAAACCCTTTGGGGTTTTAAAAAATTCAAATTTAAAGTTTTTTTTTTTTAAATAGTATTTTACAATTTTTGAAAATTTATTTTTATTTAGTATTTAAAAATATTGCAAAAAATAGGGAAATTTAAAAACCCCTTTTTTTAAAAAGTTTTCAGGGGAAAAAAAAAATTTAGCCAGTTTTTTCCCCCTTCCCAGTAAACTCCCCTTTAAATTTTTAAGGGGGGGTTTTAAAATATCGAAATCCAAAAACCTCTCAGGTAAACCCCCTTAAAAAAACCCTAGTACCAATTTTTTAAAGCTCGATATTTAAAATATTTTTGGGTCTATTTGGAGGTACAGACGGGACCGACTAAAAATTAAAAATCATTTTTTCAGTTTCCGGGGGTTAAATGAAACGTCAAAAATCATCAAAATCTTGAGTTCGTTTTTTTTTATGATAACCATTTTTTTCTCAAACCGTAAAAAGGGGGAGAAATTAAAAAAAAGATATAAACCCTTTCTAATTTTTCAAATAAAAAGGGTAAGTTAAAATGTCTTTTTTTGGGGATTTTTTGGGGATAAATTTTTTTTTAAATATTTTTTCCCTTAATCCTTGGAAAGTTTTTTCCCCAAGAAAAAGTTTAAAAACCCCTTTATTCCTGAACTATTTTCAACGGTTTATTTGGCACAAATTTTTTCCAAAACTTTACGGGGGGCCTGATCTTAATCAGGGGGTTTTTAAAATTCAAAACCCCTTGAATTTTGGGGTTTTTTTTTTAATAGAGTCAATACTTTGGTTTTTTAAAACTTTTTTTCATTTTTAAGTTTTTTTTTAAATAAATTTTTTCTTGGTAAAATTTGGTTTGGGGGTAGTTTTTTTTTCACTTCGGGGGAAATTTTTTTGTATGTAGCTCTAGTTCGACAAGGAGTTTAAAAAAAAATTTGTAACCCAAAAGGGTTGCCACTTTTTCCCTTTTTACAAAATTCCTTCTTTTTTTTCCCGGTTTCCAGGAAATTTTCATTTTTCCCGAAAAAACTAATAGATATTATAAATATTAAATTTTGGGACATTTTAAATTTTTTTTTAAAGAAAGTTTTAGAAATGAAAAAAGTGGTAATTAAACACTGGGTTTAAGGGTTTTTTTGGGGGAAAAGGGGATGGGAAAAGAATACATACATCCCTTTTAGAAAGAAAAAATTTATTATTTTTTCTGTATGCCCTAAACCGGGGGGGAAATAAGAAAAAAAAATGTAAATACCAAAAATTAAAATTTTTTTTAGTTTTTAAAAGGGTGGGGGGCCCATCTAAAATGTCTTACTTGATTTAAAACATGTTAACCAATCTTTAAATTAAAAGATATGCTGTAGGCCTATAGACTAAGTAGCCCACACAAATCGTGAAAATAATTTAAAAAAATTGAAATTTGCATTTTATTTCCCCCGCTGATTCAGGGGTTTCTTTTTAAAAAACCCCCCCCAAAAAAACCCCCCCCAAAAACCCCCCCCACCCCCTAAACCCCTAACTGTGATATCGGGGTAATGGAGGGCTACTAAACCCCGTTAAATCAATTTCCAAAAGGGAAAAACTGCAAACCCATTGAAAACTTCCAAAAAACATTAATAACGATACAACACAATCAAAATTAAAGTATCTAACTAAATTTCCGAAAAAACAGCCTCAGTTTTTAAAAAACACTTTTTAAAAAACTTTTAGCACAAAACCAAAGATTAGGCTTAAGGCCCAAAAAACCAATTTGAAACAAATTGTTAAAGCATGTTTTTAAAAAAATTTTTTTTTTTTGAAAAAAAACATCATCAGTAAATGCCCTCAAAAATTTATGCTTTAAAAGTACCAAATTGCCCCGCAGAGGGGGTTCCCAAATTGCCCCGCATCAAATGAGATGCACAAGTGTGTGCATAAAAAAACTTCTTCTATGGGCCATCAAGAGTCATTTTTTGGGGGACGTCTAAACCCCTTTTTAGATACCTGGAAAAAAATTTAAAAAATAGTTAGTGTTTTTATTTTATTTTAAAAATGTAAACAAACAAAAAATTTTTCTATATTTTTATTGCCAATCTGGGAAACCCCAAAAAATAGGGCCCACTGTTTTTAAAAACTATTGTTTTTTTTTTTTTTTAGCACCATGTCTTACTTTCCCCCCTTTGTCATAAGCCCCTTTAAAAATTTACTCATAAAAAAATGTATTGCCTATATTATTAATTTTTATTTTTAATTTTTTATTATTATTATTTTATTAGCACCCCTGGCCCTTCACCCCCCTTTTAGGTTAAAGTGCGCCTTTCGCTAATGTGCAATGGTAGCGTAATTGTGGGGAAGAAATAAGGACTTCAGTTTAAAAGGGAATCCGAACCCCAGTGGAGGCCCGGCTTTCCCCACATTCACAAATTTTGAAAAGAGGGTTTTAAGACTCAAATTTCACAAATCCTTTAATTTGAAGCAACACCAAAATATTCACAGAAGAAAATTGACAAACTTCTTCAAACCTAGGCTACAAGCAAAAATAATCACAGTGGCAAACCTATCACCCTCATTTCTTGTGTAATAGGCCTAGTCCCAAAGAAATGGTCAAATTAAAATAAGCACATACTTTCAAATTATAGATTTAAATTTTCCCCGTATTTTTGGGAAAAATTTTAGGGCCCCGAAAATCCCCCCCTTTTTTTTTAAAACCCCCAACACCTTTTTCAAAAACCAAAAGGGGCCAATAAAAACTTTCCCCTTGTTTTTTTGAACATGTTTTTTTTTTGTCAAATGCCCATTAATTGCCCAAATTTTGCCAAAATTTTAAATATATTAATAAAATTTTTTTTGCCCCCCTAAATTGGGGGGGAAATTGCGTTATTTTTTTTTTCAAGACATTTAATTTTGGACCAAGGGGGTAAAGGGGGAAAAGTTTTAAAAAAAAAAAACCCAAAACAGTTTTAAAAAAAGGGAATTAATTTAAAAATCAATTTAAAAAAAATTTAAAAAAAGAATAAACCCAATAAAAAAAAACCCAAAAATTTTCTTTTAAATGTTAAAAAAATTAAAAGTAAAAACAATTTCCCTTTTATTAAAAAGGGGTTTTCCCTTTTCTGGGGGGTGCAAATTTCCCCTTAAAATAAAACGGTTGGAAGTTAAAAAGGGGAAGTATTTTACCCGTACCCCCCAAAAAAAATTTTTAATTGGCCTTTTTCCCGTAGAGGTTTTCTTACAACGGGGCCCAAAAAAGAGTCAGCCGGGAAACCAAAAAAAAAGGGGATTTAAAAAGAGTTTTTAAAAAAAAAAAAGGGTTTCCTTTTTAAAAAAATTCTTTCTAAAAAAATTTTCAACTTTAATTAAAACCCCAAAATTTTAAAATTTTGTCCTTTTATCTTTTTTTTTAAAAAAAATAATAAAAAAACCTTTTTTGATTAAAAATATTAATTTTCTTTTTTTTTTTCAAACAACGTTACCACATTTTAACCACTTTTTAAACATCCCTTTTAGTCCTTTTTTTGTTTTCCCCCACATTCTACATTTCCCCCCTTCATTTTTTTTGCTTGGGTCAGTCGACCCCCCTTCATCATCTCAACATACCCAAACCAAGTAAGATGCTTTTTAAACCCTTGCCCAAAGTTTCCCTTTCAACAGAAACCCCCCTTCACCCAACTGACTCTGTTGTACAGGTTTATGGGACATATATTTTTTTGATTTTTCATTAAAAAAAATTTTCACATTACTCTTGTGTTTCTTTGAAAAAACCCCAAAACGCTTCACACCATAAAACATTTTTTGGCGTCAACACTTTTTATAAAATTTAACAAAATTTGCCTCTTTCGATACAAATTTCCCATTTTTTGCAATAGCCCCACATACACCCCAATTTAATCCCAAGGTGCTTTCCCCAACCGTATGTTTTTTTCCCCTGGATTTTCCCTTTTTTTTTACAAAGCTTTCTGCCCAAAATTAAAAAAAAATTTTATTAATTTTTTCTTAGATTTTTCCTTTTTATGGAAAACTGACAGTTATTTCCTTATCCGACCTTTATCAAAAACTATAAAACATGGGTTTTGGGAAGATTTTTTATTCAAATATACTTTTCTGTTCACCCCAATTTCAAAAACGATTAAATGCATTTCAAGTTATTTTCACTTAAAGACATTAATGGGGAAATTTCATTTCCATATAACGGGCCAAAACTCTCACATTCAAAATTTTTCTTTGTACAAAACAGGGGTCCTACGGGCATCTTTTCATAAAAACTTGTCCATGGCAAATTTTAAAAAATCTTTGGAAACATAACAAAACCCTTTTTCTATCCCTGATAAATGTAAAATTTTCCCGTTTAAAAATCTTGATCCACCCTAAGAAAACGCTTTACCCCCAAATCATACACCATCATAATTGCTTTTTACTAACCATGCATCCACACCATACCCCTCTCAAAGGTCAATAAAATACTCCTATTCGCATTATGTACGTTTTTCACCAGCCCCAAAAATAAACAATAAAACTTTCCCCTTTTCTGGCTTTCTTTTCTCAATAAAGCGTTGAAATTTAAATAATTGGTTCATGAAAACCCTCTCCCTGGCTTTTAAACCCCAAATTTTGCCCATCTTAAATTTTATTCAAAAATTTTTTTTCATGACCCCTCAATTAAGACTCTCCAAAAAAACTTTCCCTAAAAAAAACAAACAAACTAATGCCCTTTAGTTTTTACATTCATTCTTATTTTTATTTCTAATTCTTCCCCCCCCTGCCAAAGGGAAAAATCTTTTTATGGGCAATTGAAAGTAGGAAAAATTTTAAAAAAAATTTTTAGCGAATAAACTTTAAAGTTTAAAGGAGGAAAAAAATCCCAGACACAAGGATGACCTAAAAGAAAAGCAGGGACGATGATTTTTTTTGTTAAAAAAAATAAAAAAACCTCACCGAAAAATGTTTTAATTCGGGGCAAAATCAAAAAATTTTTTTGATCTGGTAAAGGGTCAAAAAAATAACAAAGAAAACATAAAATGACAACAAATCCCCAAATTATAACCCATGGGAATTTTGGGAGATTGTGTTCAAAAAAAAAAAAAAAAAAAAGGAAAACCAACTGTAACCCCCCCCCTTTATTTGATTTGATAGGGTTTAAATTTTCAATAAAAAAAAAAGGTAGGTAATTTTTCAAGGGGAGTTTTTTTTATTCTACAAACAAATAGCAAGGGCATTTAAAAAGGGGAGGCCTCTAAGGAAAGTCGATTGGGTGGCCGATAAGGGCCGAAGTTTAAAAAATAAATAAAGGGGGAAGGGCCCCAAGGCTTAAGAGAAAAAAAAAATGATTAAATACCAACGTAGTCATAATTAAATTGACCCCCGCAGAAGGCCCACTAATCCAGGGCAGGAAAGTTAAATACATAATATGTATAAAGGGCTACAAAAGACCTGGCGGGTTTCCGAAAACTATATTTACATAAGTATGAAGGGTTTTTTAATAGGGCTGATTGTAAAGGGGCGACAGAGAAAATGATTTTTCCCCAAAACCTTAAACCTTTTTACAATAGACCCCAAAAAAATTTGTACAATCTAATTATTTTTTATTGTAAAACCAATGTGCTGGGTGGGACGGGGTCGCGCCCCCCCAGTTGAGTAAAAAAATTAAAAGGAATCCAAATCGTAACAAATCTTTAAAAATTTTAAACAAGGGGGGAAAAACCCATTTTTAAAAAAAAGATTTCACGTTAAAAAAGAAATAATTAGGGCCCCCAAAATGGGACAAAAGCTAAAGTTCCATTGCGCCCCCAAAATGGGGCCATGCTTTAAAATTCCAAACCCCTCCGTGAGGGGACACAACGTTAATTCAAAGAAAAAAGCTACGCAAAAAACCCTAATGGGGTGACAGGCAAAACCTGCAGTCTCAGAGAAATATAGCTATTTGTAATTTAATTTATATTTAAAGTTTTAAACTTTAAAATTTTTAAAATTTAACCCCAAAAAATAAATTTTTGAAAACGTCGAAAAACGACCTACGTCTAAATCTAAAACCAAATGTCTCACCTTAAACGGGGGCAAAAAATGAGTGACTTCACTAACAGTCCAGCCGTTATATACGTACAAAGTCAAAACGTGGGTTCCCCAAACGGCGGGGAAACACACTGGGAAAGAAGGGAGAGGGGGTACGTTGCTTCGACAGAATTCCGATTATTCCCCGTGATAATTTTAAACCCCGCGCCCCGGGGGGAGGGGTTTGTTTCATCGAAACAACCGTCGGGGTTTCGGGTTTTGGCATCTTTGAGTTCCCAAAAGTCCGGGTCTTTTCTCTAAAACGGGCCTCGAGCCCCGGGCGGTCAGTAAGCCGCGTGATGTTGAGTGGGTTGGAGTGTGGGGTGTTTCATAAGTCGAGATCCAGCCCAGAAAGGGGGCCAGATTTAGGTAGCCCAATTTGTCCATGTTTTCATTTTGTCTGTGACAAACGTCAAACAACTTCAAAAATTGAAGGGAAAGTACTTCAATTGGCCACACCCATTACCACCCATTTTAAAATTTTTGGGATGGTGCTTGGGTTTGGGATCAAACTCATGCCCGTATTATGACCAAAAAGAAAATTTTTAAAATTTTTTGAGTACCAAAAAAACATGCCACTCTCGAAAATTTCAAAGAGGGAAAACACCCCCCAAGTATTTTGGGTTTTGGCCCCTAGTCACAATTCACTCTATTTTGATTCAATATTAAATTTATCTGAAACTTTGATGCACCAAAATTGACCACAATCTTCTCTCTGTTGCAAAATTACTTATAAAGGTCTTAGTGTTATTTTTAAGAAGGATTGCACTAAATTTGTGATAATATGGCAATATTATTCTAAAAACAAAAAATACTATATAAGGTTATCCGATTTTGTGCAAACAAGTCAGATAGCAAATTTATTTTCAGAAATACCTGAAAATTTTTAAAAAATTGGGAAGTGGCACAGAAAAGTTGGCCATAAAAAAACTGATTAAAATTGGGCCCCTAAAAGATAATCGCATAAAAGTTTTGATTTCAACCCCAATAAAAATTTGTAAGTGTGGAATTTGTACAAAAGGGAAAAATTCACCAGACTTCCTTATTATATTAGGAAAAAACCGAGAATGAGACAACAAAAACAATACATTCGATTTCTGAATTTCTGATGCACGCCACAACACCCAAGGCTCAAGATATTTTGTTACTTTTAACTGAGGGCAATAGTTTAATCCAAAGTATATTACCAAAAAAAAAAAATTTTTAAACATTTTTAAAAGAATTTAAAAATTAAGTAAAAATCTCGCAGAAAAAAATTAAGTATCTCAAAGTGACAAGGGAAAGGGCAGAAAAATAGAAATTGAGATTTTTTGACAAAATTTTTTTATCAATTGGCAAAAGAAGATTTTTTCACGAAAGATCACCCCACAAAAGGGATTGGCTAAACGTAAAAAAGGCCACTGCAGAATAAAGCAAAATGCTTATTACTAGAAACCAATTTGTCCCACTTATTTTTGGCGAAACAATATATTGTGCAAAAATTTTTTATTGAATCGCAGCACGTCCGTATCCGAAAGGTGAAACTCAATATAAAAAAGGACTGGGATGTATCTTCATTTTATCATCTTCAAGTTTTTGGGGGGGCAGAGAGGGGTTTGTGCACAACAAAGACCCCACGGGGAAAAAGGAATTTTTTAAAGGCAAAAGAAGGGATCATTTTTCGGATACTCTGAAGTATCAAGGCCCCTCGCATTTTTGGGCCTCCCCAAAAAAAGATTTCCCTTGCGAAAACTTTAAAATAATTAATAAACCTATTTTGACCCAACCAAAAAGTTTAGGGGGATCCTTTGTGAAAATGCTGTAACAACAAACAACATAGAAATAGGTAAAAATATAACTTGAGAGGGTTTTAGTAATAAGAAATGACGGGGGAATTTAACAAATAATGTAGACGCAAATGAAAGAGAAGAAAGCAATGGAGAATCTAAAGATAGCTTTGAAGAAAATTAGGAAAAAGGATATTTAAGACCAAAAATACAATAGACCCCCCCTTGGGACAAAGTATGACATCCCAGCATTAGCGATGGTAGGAAAGCTAGAAAAAAAATAGGGGAAATTGGCATGTGCATAGAAATAAAAAAGGGGAATTGGGGAAATTGGTGACAAAACCAAAACAGAAAAAATGCCCATTAACCCAAAAATGTTACAAAAAAATGAGTAAAAACAAAAGGCGATCTGAGGGGAGAAAAGCATTCTTGTAGCTCAAAGATTCTCACAAATACATACCCAACATAGAGAAAAACGTATGCCATTTCCCCAAATTTAAGTTCTTCACAATTTTCTTGCGGAGTCAAAGAAATTAAAAAAATAAATAACTTGATGTCTCAACAGCTTTCCTTAATGGGGTTAGACGAAAAACTATTTATACAAAAACCCAAAATTTTAAAAAAAAAATCTTTTTGCAACTCAGTCGAAGAAAGGCTGTTAAGGCCCTGCCTACCCTCTCTGGCGGGGGTTGAGCTTTCAGCTCTAAAATAGATGGCTTTTCAAGTAAAAAAACTGGTGGTTTCCCCAGCCATCGGGTTTGGCAGAATACTGGTTTGTTTAAAAAGGGGGAGACTGGCAAAACCACACCAACAAAAGCCGCAAGAAAATTTTTTTTCCAAAAATTGAGAGAGAAAAAAAAAGTGTAGGCCGGACCGTAAAGTGTGAGGCGACCAAGTTTGACTAAACGGGGGGAACATAACGAAAGATACAATCACACCTCGGGCAAAAAAATTTAAAGCCTACCTTTCCCAGTCAGCTAGCGGTCCATTAACCTGTAGTACATTTTTTAAATTTTTAGAACCTTTTTGATGAAAGTTTATACAGTTTTGTACCGTTTTCCCCTACCCTTTTTGGGAGAAATTTAGCATATCAACGGGGACTCAGGTTAATGCGTTGTCCATTTTTAAATTTTTTTTTATACCAAAGTTTGTATTTTTTTTGTACCATTTTGTACCCGTACCCATTTTGAGTAATTAGCTATCAAAGTGGTGATCCAGGTTAATGCTGTTTTATATTTTTTAAAATTTTGAATTTTTTTTGATGCCAAATTTTGTACTAGTTTTGTACCGTTTTGACCAAAAAAAGAAAAAGTTTTGTACCGAAACCCTTTTGAGTAATTAGCATATCAAATGAGTACCCCACGTACTCCGGTAAATGCGGTTGTCCCCCTTTTGTTTTTAAATTTTTTTTGATGCAAAGTTTTTAATTTTTTTCCCTTTTTTGTAACACAAAAAAGTTTTTACCCACCTTTTTTTCATAATTACATATCAAAGTGGTGACCCCGGGTTTAAATTGTTGTACACTTTTAAATTTTTTTAGAAAAGTTTTGTATAGTTTTGTACCGTTTTGACCACAAAAAAAAGTTTTGAACCCGTCCCTTTTTGGTAATTAGCATATAAAAGTGGTGACTCCAGGTTAATGCTT
This sequence comes from Timema cristinae, assembly GCA_039000515.1. Lineage (NCBI taxonomy): Eukaryota > Metazoa > Arthropoda > Insecta > Phasmatodea > Timematidae > Timema > Timema cristinae. Next base: position 21,278,498 of record JBCFYV010009882.1, read on the forward strand.
TTGTACCACTTTTAAATTTTTTTTGATGCCAAAGTTTTGTACTATTTTTTTCAAAATTTTTGTAACACAAAAAAATTTTGTACCGTCCCCCTTTTGAGTATTAGCATATCAACGTGTGATCCAAGTTAATGCTGTTTGCCACTTTGAATTTTTTGTGCCAAAGTTTTGTATTTTTTTGTACCGTTTTTTACCAAAAAGAAAAAGTTTTGTCCCCGTACCCATTTTAAAAAAATTGCATTAAAAGTGGTGACCCCCGGGTTAAAATGCTGTTTGTACCATTTTTGAATTTTTTGATGCCAAATTTTGTGTACTATTTTTTGTCCCGTTTGTAACACAAAAAATTTTTGTACCCGTACCCATTTTGAGTAATTAGCAATCAACGGGGTGACCCCAAAGCAAAGCTGTTGTCCCCTTTTAAATTTTTTTGATGCCAAATTTTTTGTATGTTTTGTACCGTTTTGTACCACAAAAAAAAATTTTTTGTACCGTACCCATTTTTAGTAATTAGCATATAAAATTGACCCGGGTTAATGCTGTTGTACCCTTTTTTAAATTTTTTGATGCCAAATTTTTTGTACTTTTTGACCTTTTTGTCCACAAAGAAAAGTTTTGTACCCGTCCCATTTTGAGAAATTGCATATCAAAGTGTCACGTGACTTGGGTTAATGTGTTGTACCACTATTAAATTTTTTTTTCAAATAAAATCTGGTGAGGGTATTTAAAAATTAACACTTATTTATCAAGAAAAATTTTATTTAAGGGTAAAAAGAATAACTTATTTTTAAAAGGTTTTGTCATAACTTAATAATAACCTTACATTGATATGTAGCCTCGATTTTGTTGTCCCATTTTTTTGAGTTTATTATAAGCAGGTAAAAAAAAAAAATAACTAAAATTTAAAGTGCAAATTTGGTCACGGTGTTTTGGGTTAATTTTAAAATTTAAAGGTTTTAAGGGGGCAATAACATATTTTAAAAGCAGTTTCATTTCGAAGCTAAAAAAATTTTGACTAAAAATATATCTGTTTTTTTTTTATTACTGTATCACCACGTCTACAACCTGTTCATTTTAAAACGCATTAATAATCAAATTGGGTGGTAATGGGGGAAAGAAGCATTTAGAGCTATCTACCACATTTTTTTTGGAAGATGGGGAAACAATTTAGGAAAAAACTCCCTCAATAACTCGACCGGGGATTTGCCCCCCAAAGTGCTGCTATCAGCGGGAAATTTTAACCTGTGACCCTTAGACCCCTCACAACGAAGGGGGTATCTTTTTTTTAAAATTCGGCTTTACAGTTTTCAAACATCAGGGGATTTACACAATTTTCCAGAAAAAAATTTTTTTGGAAAATAATTTTTTACCCTATTGGAAAGGTTTAAATTTGAGTAATATCCCCATTTTTCAGCCTCAAGCAGGCTATACCAATCGAGGCCTGCAGTATTTTGGGAAAAAAGATGGGGCCAAATTTTCAACTGAGGTGCCATGTGGTTTAGCAAAACGAGCCCTCCGACTTTATCTCATTTTTCTAGCTAAGCGCTACTTATTCTTAAATTTATCTCCTCATTTGTCCTCACGGGGTTTTGTTTTTGGTTCCGTTTCAGACCCACTGCTTCACAACACATTGGGGCACTGGGGATCGAACTTGGGACTTCAGATCTAACCCAGTAAAAATTTACCACTATAAAACCCAAGGCGGTCGGGTATCAAATACTTATTATTTACTTTAGGGCATAGGGAACCCAAAAGTTCATTAACCTAAGGGGTTTTAATTATTTTACTTTCATCGCTTCATGTCGGGGTCAATATTGCTAAATTTCTATGAAAGGGACTGGTGCGTAAATTAATTCTCAATAACTTTACTAGTTCGATCCCTGTTTTAAATTACTTGTACAGCGGGTACGAATCGGCCAAGGCACAAAGATTTTGAACTACAATAAGGCGTTATAGAGTTTAGTTAAAATTTTTTCTTTTCAGCTAAGGGCTTTTTTTTAAAAAAAAGTACTTTAAATATCAGAATAATCGCTGCATTGTTATATAGAAAAATTTTTTGTATCTAATTTTTTATATTATTTTTTCAGTAAATTTTTAATAGTATCGCTGCTCATCCATTGTACTTAAATTAGTTTTTACAGATACCTAAGCGCCAGAAATCAACCATTTAAAAAAAATTCCCTTTTCTACAAAAAAGTTAAAAATCAATTAATCTTTTATTTTCTTTGGCGCCCTTTCTTTAAAACTTTTATTCACAAGGTATAAAATAATATTTTGTAAAAACTCTCCCCCTCAAAATTTTTTACAAATCCATTGATTTTTTTTCGAAAGAACAAAGGCACATATTTTTTATTATTAAAAAGTAATCACCGTGGTACTTATTGTTCGGGATTCATACTTTCTTCCCAAACGGGCACAAACTGCGAGAATGCAACAGGTTCAAATTAAAAGTAATCACATTTAAACCACGCTAATAAAATAAAATTAACATTTTCACATCTTACACCAAAAAATTTGTTCATTAAAATTTTTGAAAATTACTTATTCAAAGTCCCAAAGAGAGTTCAAATCCTAGACCCTAAAAAAAAAACTATATATAAAAAATTTACTGAAACGTCTCCAAATTACCCTTTAACCAAATTTTTTTAAAATAACTTTTTTATTACAGGGAAAGTTTTTTTTTATTTATTATAATGTGACTAAAAATTCAAAGTACATAGTTTTCATATACTTTTTAATACTCTTATTATTACAACGGTATGCTAAAGATGAAAAACTCAAGAAAGAATATTAGATAAGAGTGAAAATTTTTCTTTTTTTACTGTCTCTTAATAAGGGGTTATGTCATAAAACTTTGTGTATGGAGAACATGTGGGTTTTTCTTTTAAAAAAAATTATCAAAAGTAATACTCTCATTGAAGAAGAGGGGACTAATATTTATTCACACAGCAGGAAGACTTTGTGAGTATTTTAGTTACGAATATATTTAAAATGTTAATTTTTTATATTTAATTACGCAAATTTTCTAATTGGGCTTGGCCCTTCTTATCCAAACTACATGGTATTAATGTTTTTTTGACTCAAGAAGGTCACAGAGATTGTTTTAAACCCCCCATTGCCGCCTGCATTCCCCCTACAGCGGGTTTGCCAACGCTAGCAAAAAAGATACACTTGTAAATGGGTAATGTATACAACGGCACCTTTTCAGCTATGAAACTAGTTGCAGAAGGAAAAGTAGTATTTAAAAACCCTGTATTTTGACTAGAGAGTGACTTGGGAGTCGTTTTGAGCCAATACGTAGTGATTTTTGAAACTAACCCAATTTTAAAAATATGTCAAAAAGAAAAAAAATTTTCATTAAATGTATTTATAAAAAAAACATCTGCTTAATTGTACAAAGAAAATAAATAAATCCATTTAAAAATTTTTGTTTTTCCCCTTTAAAATCATTGAAAAAGGAACTTTTAAGAAAAAAATTTCAAAAACATTTTTACATGTTTTTAAAAATTCCATAAGAATTATAAGAGCCCAAATGTTAAAAAAATAATAAAAAACAACAATGTTGAATTTTTAAATATTTTTGTTTTAAATTCTTTTGTTTAGAAAAAGTGCATTTATGGGGAGCAGGCCTTAAGACTCCACCATGTTTTTTAAAGGCAAAAAAAAAAAAAACCTTTTAAATTACGGAAACCAAATGGTGAAAAGTTATGGGGCCTTAGGGAAAGGGGTTTACAGGCTTTAAAAAACAAATGGATCCAATGGTTTTTTAAATTAGTTCCAAAATTTGCAAATTGGACCTATTTCCTTCCATCTGATCCATCTAAATTGGATTAGAGGGGGAGAAAAAATAGGTTGCAATTTATGTAGATGATTTAGGAAAATTGAATTGTGTAAAAAAGAGCTGATGAACGAATTTGAAATGAAGTTGGGAAATTCCCGTATGTAGGGGATCGGGTACAATTAGACTGTAAAAATGAAATTATTTCAGCTTCATAAAAGAAGTCATTGATGAGGTTTTTCGTAAATTCAATATAAGGGCTCCCAGGTTCCCGGGTTAAAATTTTACCAAGGGCCCCCAAATGAAAAACCCACCAATTTTTTCCCAACAAAATTTTATTGGTCCCTTATGTATCTCGCAAAGGATATTTCCTATTCGTAGCTTGTTAACCAATTTTTAAAACGTTTTTAAGGAGCTTGGGGGTAGCAGCAAAAAGATAGTTTTTTACCTTTTAAGGGACCAAGGGAACTTCTCTGATCTTTCCAAAAGCCTGGGGGAAAAATATACGGGATATATTGATGCGAATTGGAGATCGAGCTCCCAAAGATAGAATACGTAACGAAGTATTTTTTTTAAGTGTATTGCTCAATGATCAGGGGTCCAGAAAAAAAAAGAACCATTGCTCTATCTACTCAAAAGCGAGTACTGGCCTTAAAAACAAAAAAGGAGGTAATGCATTTTAGGCAAACACTAAATGACATGGGGTCTTTTCAACAAGCCACCAAACCAAAAAAAACCACCAAAATTTACAAAGAATGTAATAATATGTTCCGATCAAATCTTTTAAGTATAAAAAACTACTTAAATCGCAAAAACTCAAATGGTGACATTATTGTGGCAAAAAAACCTTCTGAATACAGAAGCGGGTATTTTTACAAAAAGTTTGGCAACTCCAACACACCATGTTGAGTAAGGTGGGTTTTTCTTAATCTTAGGCTCTAAAAATGAAGAGGTTTGGGGGCTTGATAATTTTATACACTCAATAGATCACTTTGTAGACTAACCTTGACAAATAAAAACTATGACAAAATTATAAATGTTCCAATTTTTTTTGTTTTACTTTTCTTTGTCCTAATAACAATAAAATTAGATAGTCTGTGTTATTAATTTTTCAAATAGTAAAAACAATCATGATGAAATCCGCCATAGGATTCACTATAGATATTTTTGAAAATATCCAAAAATATTAATTTTGTATTTTATACAAACTTACATCTAGCACAACATAAACTAATGTGTACACTCTATTACAATAGGCGGGAGTGTCATAAATTCTTCAAATTCCATATTTTAGTGGTTTTTTAAAAAATTTAATCTGCCACTTTTCGTCAGTTAAGATGACTGTGTGTACATTTGTAATATTCAGATTAATATAATAAACTTACATTTGTCCAAATATCATGTTAATAAATACAATTTTGTATTTGTTCCTTACCTTGATTTATGGTATGCAATAAGAGCACTGGCTCCATTTTATTTCATTTTTTTATTCAAAAAACACATGTCTTTTGCGATATTTCACGGCTTCCATGTCATCTAAACTAAATTTTGTTCGAAAATGACTTGCAATTTTAGTCTATGCTTATTTATAGCCGTCAACAAAAATGTTATCGCTCACAAACCCCCTTTCCTGACATGAGCTTGTGCTTGTCTGCACGTCACCTATCTTTCAATATTCTTTCCCCCTCCAATAAACCTTGAGGGGCTGTCGATTTTTTTCGGTCAAGACACAGCGAGGTGGCAGCACCACACAAAACCCAAAACGCGCGAAAACAACATTCTTATTTTTCTAATATTTAAAGATTTTGAGTTGTGACCGTAATATTTAAAACGCATTTTAAAAAGGGTAGAACCTACGTTTGGGTTTTTTTTAATTGACGATTTTTACCTCTGTTTTAAAAGATAAAATAAGTAAAACAAAGATTAAATGAACAAAGATAGATGCTTTAATCTGTCCGATCGTTTTTTTGGGGAGCAAAACCCATATTCATTGATGATTTATTGGTTTTTAAGAACACATATGTTTCGACATTGAATTTATAAACTAGGGAGGCCCCTTAATTCGATCCAGTTTCACTAGTGAATTCAGTGTTATACAGACATGATACACAGCAGAAGATATTATTTCATTAGACCTCTTTGGTGCATGATTTTACTTCCAGAAATACGAAAAACCTTGCATTTTGTTTGGAGTTCTTTAGGACTACCTACACAAACAGTTTTAATTGTAATAGTAGTCAGAAGTTGTCTGATTGTTTGGGTTCATTCAGCATTATGCATGTCGAACAAGCTTCTATAGCAATAAGTCCCAAGTCAATATTAAAATGTACCTATATTAAAATAGTTTCTGAAGTGGGACTTTCTAACGTTAAGCCCACGAATTAACTGGTGATTTATATTTTTTCCAAATTTTATTAATATTAAGGTCACTAGATATTTAGCCACAGGATTCAGTATTACTTCGAAATAGTGTGTTTCTACAAACCTTAGCTTCACGATTAAGTCCTTTGACAAAAGACATCCATCTTTACAGTTTTTTTTTTTCAAAGGCTTTGTGCCTGTCTTTGTAATGTTTAAGATAATTGAAAAAGGTCCCTAAATAGGGGCCAAAGTGTTTATTTTTTCCAGATAATAAAACAGTATTTTTAATCAACATATTTTATTGAGCAATACTTTTTACTTTCTTTTGTCAGGGATAGCCCTTGATCTAGGCCTTGTCGAGAATTTTTGCAGTGGTATATGTCACTCCGAATAAATCTTGTAGTCCAACCCCTTAGCTCATTCGGTAGCTTGTCTGTCTACTAAGATAAAGGTCCCAGGTCCGAATCCGAAATGGCCAAAACATGTATTTGTAATTTTAGTGCGGTGAACCAGCCCCCTACGTCACAGCTGTGTTTTTTTTACCGTTATTCCGCCCCCCCCCGCCCCTTTTCCTCCTGCCCCCCCCCAACAAACCCTGGACATGTTGGTTCTTGCTGATTGGTTAATTTTTAGGATAGAGGTGTTGTAGTTTTTTATTGCTGGCATACGCTGACATGTTGGTTTAAATTTAATTGGTAGGATAGAGGCCGTTGGGGTTATTATTGGTAGGATAGAGGTTTTTTATTCATCAATTAGGGCGCTGTAGTTTTTTTTGCTGAAGCATAGAGCCACCCGGGCTCGCGCTCCACTCTTTCTCCTCCGATTGGTAGGATAGAGGTGGGGTTTTTTTTTCATCAATTAGGCGCTGTAGTTTATTTGCTGAGCATAGAGCCACTCGCCCCTCCACCCTCTTTCTCCTCCGATTGGGAGGAAAAGAGGTGTTTTTTTATTTATCAATTAGGGCGCTGTAGTTTATTTGCTGAAGCATAGAGCCACTCGCGCTTTCCCCGTCTTTCTCCTCCGATTGGTAGGATAGAGGTGTTTTTTTATTCATCAATTAGGGCGCTGTAGTTTATTTGCTGAAGCATAGAGCCACCCGCGCTCCACGTCTTTCTCCGCAGGCCCGGGCCGATAGCAAATACGCCACTTTTCCAACATGGCAATCACCTTTTACTTTTCCCTCCCCACCCCTCCCTCAGACCGGGGGGGT
>JBCFYV010009882.1:21285940-21322374 GCA_039000515.1 Timema cristinae
AGGGGGGGGTTGCGACCCCCCGGGGTTCCTCCAGCGGGGACATCGCGACGCTGGAAGACAGTCTTCATCCAGTCCCTGTGGGTCCAGTATCTAAAATTAAAATAAATACATATTAATTAGCATTTAAGGGAGGTGGGCGGGGAAAAAGCACCGACACGTCTCTAATATATATATTGTAACTGTTTAATTACCCATAGACCAATTGCCGTCCGCGACGCATACCCCATTTTCTGTAAGATCTGCAATTGGTCTAGACTATCGTATCCTGAGGTTGTACAGCCATGGCAACCACCGGGGGCTCATCAACTATAAAAAAAATAACACCATTGTACCCACAGATGTATTAAGCAAAAAAACCATTAAAATATAATAAAACGATTTAAAAAACATACCCGATTGTATATATTTTCTAGCGACTCGAAGCTCATCTTACTGTTTACGGCAGTCAATTACAAATTAAAATGACCGATTGTGATGGTTTGAGCTGTATTTATAACCATCTCAAAGGACTTGCCGACCTAAATACAATAAAGGGTCTCGGCGCATGCCAGAGACTGTTATTTCGTCAGTCGGCTCCTACCCAGCCTAATTATATTGAAAATAACTTATCATCTTAATACTAATTACTCTAAGGATCAGAATTGGAAGGTTGATTTAGAGGAAGTTAAACCCGCATTTGCGTGAGTAGAGTGGAAAAAAACCAAAAAATATTTTGTACTTGAAATAAATACTATGTTAACATTGCGTTTCAGTTAAGCTAAAACTTTAAGAATTCATAAAGTCACGGGTTCGATTCACATGTAAGGATGTCTTTTGGGGAAAATCATCTTCAGCGATTTCAAAACAAATTAAGATAAATAATATAGGTTTTTTCATCTTAATGGATCAGGAATTGGGATGGTTGGTTAGAGGAAGTTAACCCGCATTTGCGTGGAGGTAGTAGTGGAAAAACCAATAAAATATTTTGTACTTGAAAGAAATACTACGTTAACATTGCGTTTCAGTTAAGCTAAACTTTTAGAAATCATAAGGTCCCGGGTTCGATTCACATGTAAGGATGTCTGTTGGGGAATGATTTTCCAGCGATTTCAAAACAAAATTAAGACAATTAATACAGTTTTTTTCATCTTAATGGATCAGGAATTGGGATGGTTGATTTAGAGGAAGTTAACCCGCGTGCGTGGAGGTAGAGTGGAAAACCAATAAAATATTTTGTACTTGAAAGAAATACTTGTTAACATTGCGTTTCAGTTAATTAAAACTTTTAGAAATCATAAGGTCCAGGGTTAGATTCACTTGTAAGTATGTCTGTTGGGGGAAATTGATTTTCAGCGATTTCAAAACAAATTAAGATAATTAATATAGGTTTTTTTCATCTTAAGTACTAATTACTCTAGTGGAATCAGGAATTGGGAAAGTTTATTTAGAGGAAGTTCACCGCATTTGCGTGGAGGTAGAGTGGAAAAACCACCCCCAGTTCACCCTACCGAGATTCGAACATTCTACTATTTGGGCATTATGATGAACACGCTTTTGTTCAATTCGTTGTTGCAATTTTGATGATTGTATTTACCAATGAAAAATTCCGTAAAAATAAAATATTTTGTACTTGAAAGAAATACTATGTTAACATTGCGTTTCATACTAAACTTGTAGAGCCATTTAGTATAGTAGGTTGTTACACGTATTCAATGGAAAAAAAAAATTGTAAGGTTTCCCCCTAGTTATTTACAAAGTGTTTATGTGGCAGGGGGGTGGAGCAATAAGTGTTGTGAGATATTTACAATATTAGGGGGAAGGCCCTCGCTCAACTGTTTGTGACGGCATTCAAGGAAGAACGGCAATAAAATAGCACGTTGGTTGAAGTTTTTATGACAGCACTCAACCATTGTTTACTTTATGGTTTTGGGCAGCGACTCCCTTAATTCAGACAGGCTCGGTGGGGGGAGGACCAGAATTTTCGCATCAACCGTTCAGCTCTGGGGTGTGGGGGTGAATTCCGTAAGTGAAAGCGGGGGGAAAGGGTGAACACACCTGGCGCTTGCTAGAAAAACGGTTCATGAGCTCCATATCTATTCTTGTCTCAACTCGTCTTGACGACCCGCCAACCTAGTGCCAGGAGGGGGGGGAATTTGAAAGCTGGGGAAAGGGGTGAGCACACCTGGCGCTTGCTGAAAAACGGCTCATGAGGTCACAATCTATTCTTGTCCTGACTTGTCGACGCGCAGCTCGGGGGTGATGGAAATTCCTAAAGTGAAAGCCCCCTCCGTCCCACACCAACATCCAACCAAGCAAAAATTCAACAGTACGGGGTTTGCAGCCTCTAGGGGGAGGGGCGGGAGGGGAAAACCAACAGTGGGGTGAAGGAGAATTCCTAAGTTAAAGAGGGATTACACAGCTGAAGCTTGATAGAGAAGGGTCTCAGCACCTCACCCAAAATGGCCGCCATGAATAAAAAACTCCAACACCCCCCCAATTAATCAATAATTAATGCGAAGTTTGATAGAAAGGGTCTCAGCAGCCATGGCGCGAGCTTCGTACAACGCCCTAATCGATGAATAAAAAACACCTACCAATTAAGCAAAAAACCAACACGGCCGCCGTGAATAAAAACTCTTACCCAAATTTAAATTTAAAAATATTATCAGCAAAAAAACATGTACGTGGTTGGACGGCTGGGGGGAAGGGAGAGGAGGGGAAAGTAGGTCAGTGGTGGGGGAAGGAAGGGCGGGAATAACAGCCAATCAGAGAGCGAGGAGGGGTGGTCACGTGAAACCCAAATCCAGCCAATAAGAAGCTGTTGAATACGCCAATATCACTACTTACATATTTCTTACTTAATTATATTTTATTATGTAAAAGGTTAATTACTTTAAAAGAAACTAAATAAGTTACTTTCCTTTCTTTATGGGTGAATGGTCTAAGTCCCGTGGCTCCCAACCTTTTGTGGCCCATCTCCCCTTTCCCGGAGGTTGACTAACACCTATCGCCCCCTTTTCATTTTCATTGTATGCCTAATTTTAATTAAAGTAAAGTGTAAATAATATAGCAGTTTTATTATTTTAAAACAATTTTACTACCGTATATAAAAACAACCAAAGCAGTTTAAACCGGGCAAATCTTAAATAAAATAAAAAAAAAATTAAAATGTACATTTTTTACAGATTTTTTTTTTAAAAACAAAGAAGTTGAAATAATTAACTAAGATCATTGACAGCATTTAAAAACGAGTACATGTTTTCATTTTTAAATTGGGAAACTGGAAGAATTAAGAAAGTTGACAGTTAAAATTTGAAAAAATAAATGAAAGTTTGGGAAAAATTTGTTATTGTTTTATTTTACCTTTTCAAAAGGCTGCCTTGTGCTTGGTAGATTTCAGTTAAAGCTGAATATCCGCTCTATTTTAGTCAAGTTCAGGCGCAAGTCTCCTTTGAGGCAAATGTCCAACTTATTCCTCTGTTTTGTGAGGAGCTGGACAACAGAACTAAATCCTTTTTCCACCAAAAATGCTGATGGGAACGAGATGAGAAGTGGTTCAGTTTTTCCCCACAGTTGTGGATAAGTTTCGATAAGCTTCACCCATACTAACTCGTAACCGCTCTGCTTGAAAATGATTTTCGCCTCACAGTCATACTTCAGATCTAGAAACTCTGTCTGCAAAGAGTTATCAAGCTTATTCACAGCTTTAAATGAGAATGGATCTAGAATCCAATCCGGAAATTGTAACTTGGTCAAATCTTCAAATCTTGATTCCATGTCAGTTTTTATCTGGTCAATGTGATCAGTAAAAATTGGGGTTTTTTCTTCTGTGAGTTCAGGAGACTCGTTATCTGACACTGAACACTTTTTAAGGGTCGGAAACTGAATCAGATCTTTACAGCCAATATTTACCTTGTGAATATCATACTTGGCGATGAATGATGAAATAATTCCTTTGGCCTTGATAAGGTTCATCTTGTTTCCTTGAAGCCTTATATTGACTTTGTTCATTTTTTTCAAAAATATCTGTAAGGTATGCAAGTTACAACTTGCGTTGCTTCAAATTCTCACTTAAATCAGGATCAGACGTGTCGAGAATCTCAGTAACTGTGTCAAATAATTCGAAGAAATGGCACAAACAGTTTCCTTTGGAAAGCACCTCACGGCCGTATGTAGAAGCAAGCGTTCGAATTTCTCATCATTTTCATGGCAAAGTTGTCTGAACAGATGGTCATTGAGGGAATTAGCTTGATCTTGTTGACACCAGTAATAACCAGTTGTAGGGTTTCATGCAGGACACCACTCAATTTTTCGCAGCTAAGTGTTGACGATGAATGACACAGTGAATAGTGATGACCTCTGGCACTTCTTCTTAAGGTGGGATAGAAACCCAGCATGACGACCTGACATGGCAGGAGCACCGTCTGTTGCACAAGTGCTCACGTTTGTTAGGGGAATCTCTTTTTTCTCAAAATAATCTTGCACCACTTTAAAAATCGACGATCCCTTCGTATCAGTGATCAAAGTTCTAGCAAACAACATTTCCTTGGTAATTTCCTTTTGTTCAATGATAAACCTCACATAAGCTAATAAAATTGCTTGGTTATCAATCACAGTTGATTCATCAATCTGCAATCCAAATTTACTTTTTTTCAACAAATTAATGAGTTTGGATTCAACGTCCGTGGCCATTTTGTCAATTCAACTGGAAACAGTATTGTTGCTCAAAGGAACCGATAGGCTTATCTTATTACTAGGGTCTTCTCCTAGTATGATATCAATAATTTTTTTGGTAGCCGGTAAAACAAGAGTTTTGCCAACTGTGTGAGGTTTACCACATTTAGCGATCAATAAAGACACCTCGTAAGAAGCAAGAAGACCTTTGTCAAGATCAGTTTCTCGTTTTTTAAATAATTCACTCACATTAGGCCATTTATCAGCTTTAGCTTTGAGGTTTGAAAATAACTAAGTTCTTTACTCACTTTATCACTGTGTACTCTTGATAAATGATCTTTCATTTGCAAAAGCTTCATGCTTCATTACTAGTAAATGTTTTATAATACAGAAGACAATGTGGAAATTGCACATTTTGTGGTGACGCGATAAAACCGAATTTTAAATACTCAGGTGAGTATTGACGACACTTCTTCTTTTTGAATCCATTGTGCATGAACTTCTATACTTCAAACAAACGCACAAAAACAGAAAAGACATGCACAAAAACTGATGGTGAGGCACACAAAGGCTAGTGAAGACTGAAGACGAATGTAGGTCAATGGCAAGTGTGTTGTGATGGCAGGAGGGGGGGGGGGGTTGAGTCACCAGTCGGCCGCGCTGAGCAACAACAGATGAGCACTGTGGAGAGGGTGAATGCAGTGAACTCGCCGGCTGAGAATAGCCAGTGACTCGTGCTACCCGGGATCGCCCCCAGGTTGGGAACCACTGGTCTAAGTCATTGACTCACATTGCACTGAACATAACAATTTTAAAAAAAAAATCACTTGGTTACCGTTGGCAGGAGGTCCGGGTTTGATCTCAGCTGGGTACAATTTGTGGGGTGGTTTTCAATGTTTGATTGCTCACTGTGGTTTTCCCATGGCCTCACAACACTAATGGGGTACATTTTCTCTAGGTTTCTTTCTCATCTGTACCCGTTAGCATATGTTACTAGCCTTTGTTTGAAACCTACTAATAATGAAAGGAATATTTATTGAAGGATAATTTAATAATTATTTATGTATTAGTTATCATACTTAACAAAGTAAAATCACATACCTTTGCCACCTGGGTCAAGCCAATTGTGCATTCGTTGATGACTTGAGAAGTTCATTCTCGTGTTTCAGCAGCCCATTGTTTGATTTTGAAACCACCTCTTGTGATCCAATGTGTGGTGATTAACTATCATGTGTGTGTTCGTTTAATCTTTTAACCACTTCTTCTCCTCTTGTATGTAATCTAGCCTCGAAATTATTGTTTTTTCCTTCACATCTCCAAAATTGTATCTGTCCATCAACACAAATTTATCAAAAACATATAGAAAACCATTGTCTACGTACTTTTGTTTGTCATGTTGTGACATGATTTATTGTTCCAATTCGTCAAAACCACTTTGACAGACGAAACCTTATGAAGGGAAGAAGAAATAAAGTAATGGTAATGGGGTGAGTGATGAATCTAAGAATACGCAAATCAAAGCTCGTAACACCTGCACCGCATAGCTATGAACTGGATAAGGAAAAGTAATAGTAATGGGGAGGGGGATTTCTTAGCATACGCAAACCAAATCTCGTCGCACCTGCACCAAAAATAAGTCATTGCTTGAAGGTATTATAATATCGGCGATATTTTAATTTGTTGCATATGGATGCACATAAATGTTACTTATTTTGCGCTAAATTCTTATTTTCATTTTTTGTTTTTTTTCGAAATTGTATCATATCAAATATAAATTAATTAATCTTCCTCTATTAAGATTTTTCTAACTAGAAAAAATGAATATTTACGTAATTGAAAATATATGCTGTTGCGCTGAAAAATATTATTAATTCAAATAAAGAAAGAGAAAGTTAATTTTTGTTTTTATTTATCACTTTTCAATTTTAATAGAGAAAATATGAAAAAAGTTGCGATTTTTGTTTATTCTAAAAAAAAGTGCATTGAATTATACTGGATAAAAAGTTAATTTTTTAAAAGAAAAAGTGTGCTGTCATGGCGCCCAGTGTCATGGTGCTAGCTGTGCTGTTGCCCGGCTGGCCGCGCCAGTTGTCCTAGACTGGTCTTATATGGGCTACCCCTTATTTTTACACTTAACCTTCATATAATGGCTTTGTCACTCGATCCACACTCACCCTCTCAAAATAACAAAACCACATAAGACACTTCTTTCACGTTGAACATTTAAATTCAGTTTCAAACATCACTCCTTCAGCACCCATTCATTAATGGATCTGTCCATACATGTTTTTACACATATATTTCTTAGATCTCTCATTACATCCGCATTCACAATGCACTTGTGTTTCTCCGACAAACCTACGCTTCGCATCCATAGAACAGTGTTAGCGTTAACACCTTTTATATGCTGCCATCTTCTCCTCTTTCGATACTTCATTCTTTGTAATGGACCACACTACATCCAACTACTCACCCAGATGCTTTCACCCGTCTGTCGATCTCAACATCCATCCTTCCATTTTACATAACATTCTGCCAGATGCGAAAAGATCGTTCACTTGTTCTAAGCGTTTTCTATTTATACTAATCTGAAAATCATTTCATGATACGTTCTTATCAAAAACCATCACCTTAATTTTGGATACATTCATACGCATTTCCATTCCGCCTGTCACTACATTCAAACAATTTAATGCATTTTTCAAGTCACTTTCATTCTCACCATTAATACGGTATCATATGCATATAACAGCACTCTCACATTCACATTGTCCATTTGTACACAAACCACATCCTCACAAACATCCCTCTACACTTATCCATGAATACATTAAACAACCATGCAGACATTAACACAACCTTAATTAACACTCTGTTTAGTGTCAAACCATTCGCTAAAATTCCGGCAATCCTAACGCACCGCTTTACCTCCATCATACTCTCTCAGAATATGTCATAACTTTCACCCGATCGTAATCAAATAAGTATTAAATTATGATATTTCAGAGTTTGATTTGGTGAAATAAGGGAGGATGGTTCAAGTTTTCAAACCTAATAGGAACAACAATATTAAGGCTGTTATAACACTTAAACTTGACAGGAAGTTTTAAGGGACTGCCACATATATCAACAAGTTTGATATTTTCTTATTTAAAATAGGATTCTGGAAAAGAGGGTAGGGGATCATATATAACAGTAAACAACACTTTAAGTGAGATACAATACTATTAAAATTTGACAGGAATGCAATGGGAGTATTCCTAATACCTGAATAATTCTTAATTGAGGATAGTCGAAGTGGGAGGTTTGAACATTTTCAAAACTTTAAAAAAAAATTACTTTTTAATGTGGTGGAAGAATTAAATTTGTCAGACGGCTTAGGGGAACCTTAATAATTTCGAAATTAAGTATCTGAAAATGAAGGGTGTAAGAATCCCCTTTTCTCTCACTCAACATTTCTAGAACAAATAAAATTAAACACTTCCGTATATGAGATCATTTAAATATTAACATAGACGTAGAGAGGCAAGCAAATAAGTGGATCAACCCATATTACCATAAAAGCCTAAAAATGGGATTATTCAAAATCTTTAAATGTGAGATTTTATGGGCTATAGATAAACAAATATTTGTTGGTGAGGTATAAAATGGAAGTTTGGCATGCAGATATAATTACCACCTCAGATAATCTATTAATTTCTTACAATATTAAACTTCAGAATCGAAGTTGCGAAAATGGGGGAAGGGATGTTCAAAATTTACAAAACTAGCATACAACTAGGATAGCAATTACTTACAAGGGTATTATAAAAGTTGATTTTTATTGAAAGGTGAAGGAACAAATCCAAACAACCATAAAAACCTGATAATGTCAAATTTTATAATGGTACTCTGGGAAATAGGGGGCGGGGTTATATTTACGGAAAACCACACATTTACGTGTAGTTGAACATATACATTTCCAGGAATGTAATCTTCAAAACCTATTAAAACTACTTATTATTGTGGTAGAAAATGTCAATTTGTTAGGAATGTTTAAAAGCCACCCGAAAACACAAAAAAAAAAATCAAAATGAAATGTCTGGAACGGCGTAAGGAAGAGTCCCTACCCATACAAATTTTCAAAACTGATACAAGAACATATTTGCCGTGTGGTAAGAAATATAAATATTTGCATACATGTAAAGAGGCAAGCAAATATAGGGATCAGCCCATACAGCAAGAAAAGTTAAAATATAAGAAATTTAAAAATAGGTCTCCGGGAAACTGAGGAGTGTGGCTATAAATAGACAAATCCCTTTTAGTAAGGTAGAATATTGAAATTTGGCATACAGGAAGAAGTACCACTCCAAATAATTAATACTGGCTTGTAAGTTGTAATATAAAATTTTAAGATTAAGTTGGTGAAGTGGGGATAGTAGAGTCAACATTTTCAAAACTAATTGAAGCAACTAGTTCCCAGTGTTGTATAAAACAAAATGAAGCAAAAAGTTAAATGTACCACTTTAAATAATAAAAATAGTGGGATAATTTCAAATTATGAATGTAGCTTCGAGAAATCTGGGGAGAAAGGGGTAGGGTATTAAAAGTAAACAAAACTCTTAGGTGGGATGGAAAATAAATTGCAGGGAACGTAGTGGGATTAATTCCATAAAGCCAAATCATATTTAAATATTTGAATTTTCTAGGTTGAGTTTTGTTAAATGGGGAGGCGGGAAGGGATGTTTCGAAGTCAAATTTTATATAAAAATCTGTTCGCATTTTAAGTAAGGTTTTTTGACATGGAGGTGACTGTAGTGGGGCGAATATCGAGATTTTAAACAAAATATTATAGAACACTTTCCGTGTGGTCAAACATTAATATATTCACTTCCATGTAGATAGATAGCCTCAAATATCCAGAACCAACCAGAATAATTTTAATTTTTTTAATTAAAAACAAGGCTATCGGTAGAATGTAGACTTCCATGCGTGTAGAAAAAAAAAACTTTTTACTGTGGTAAAACTTATTAAATTACATGTTTGCAAGTCGTTAGAAATATCACCTCAGATAATCAGAAAAAAAATGAAAATTTGAAAATTGGTTCATAAAATACAGGTCTCAAAATCTCACATTATATTAGAAAAATAAAGCTTTGTGTATTATAAAATTTAAATATGGCGGGTAATAATTTCTGAGACAAATAAGTATCTATAAGTATAAAATAAAAAAGGCATTCTAGGACACATATAAGGCCTTATGTGTAACAATGCTTCCATAAAAATCAATGCATAAGGAGCGCTTTGACTAAGTGACATGGACAATCTAGTACACAATAGGACCTTATGTGTGAAAAGATTATGCGGGTTGAATCTTGTTAACTCTGGTCCCCCTCTTAACCACCTTCAACCAATCCTGCACCCTCCTCCTCCTACAACCAGACTCCCCAATGCTGACAAACCACGTCACTCAACATTTCAGAACTTAACCTCACTAGCACACCAGAATACACCTTATCTCGTACTATCTTCTGATAATATATGAATGTGGGAAAATTTAGAATGAATTACATGCGCCAATAGCATTTTGAAGTAAAAACCATATTTTTATTTTTTTAACTCAAAGGTAAAAAGTGACAGAAATAAGTTGATAATACTTCATTAAATTCTTCAACAACTTCGACATAAGCTTATCTTCAACTATCATTCTTGTTATCATAAAGCCTGACATTTTAAGAGAAACTCCAGAGGCTTGGGAGAAATCTCCAAAGAGCGTTGGTAATAACATTCCTCATCAATTCCAAAACATTTAGTGGAATGCAGAATAATTATTCCTAAGAAAAGAATCTACCACCTTTTCAATACTAGCTAAACAACTGAACCCATACCGTTAATTTTCCTTACGAATGGTAAATGCAATTCACCCTCTTTTCAACTTATTGTTGGCTCACCTCAACACCACACCCAGAACGGTGAGTTACAATCTTATAACCCCACCCCCTCAACTCACTACTCTGAGAAGGTTAGACTCCCTACTAACAACCCTTTTCTCTAGTTGAAGATACTTGTTGGTTTTTTCGTTCTCTCTCTAAAGGTATAAACATTACAGGAATGGTCTGTTATCCAGAAAACCTCTTGTTTTTCAGCAGGGAAATGATATGTACACACTGTAAACAGACATTAAAATAATTTTAAAAAACCGATGAGGTCATAAACCAAAGAGTTGTATCATTATAGCCGGTCAATGACTGCTCAAGTCAAAACCTAATAATTTTCATAATGTGTCAGCTTCAAAGAATACCCATAATCTTCCATTATCCCACAAACACTTCTAGTTTTGAGATCTAACGCCAAGTATATTCATTTAAATAATGGAGCAAACGTCTTCAACCCTTTGAAAATAAATCCTACTGATTAAAGATATGATCTAAAAACATTTATTATAAACATCCCCACGCCTTGGAACATTTTCAGACCAGTTTAACGACCTTTCTCTCTACCGATGACGTCAATAACAGCATAGATGTTAGTGAGGTATAATGGCCTGGTCAGAATATTGCAATATTTGTAAAATGTTCATCTCCTCTCTAGATTCATATCTTTCTAACTTCCGCGTATATCATAATTGCAAGACATTTAATCATATGACACTTATCAAAGCCACGAGACATATATTGAATCACAGTTAATCACTAGTATCGTGCATCTTACAATAATTAATCATTATTCACATAAATACTTATAAGATACATGTATAATCATATTTAATTAATTAAAGATATATATTATATATCATACTTGAAATGAACTCCACACTACATTTAGACTAGATCGTATACGCACGTGATACATATATATTTCATATTATAATTGATCACTGATCAGAGCTCTACATTATTCTAGCAGCATCTGATCAATATTAGAAATCTGCAAAATTTTTAAACTTGATCAGAGTACACTTAGACATAATTTGATCACTATGAAGACCCCACATGATAATTACGATACAGTTGATCGACATTCTGCTCTAAAGATTCTAACTTATAAAAATGAACATTGCTCTGAAATCTCTAATCATACTTTGACTCTAACAAAGACATTCCCCCACGTCTGCTACAGGATTTAACATAGTGAATCTAACGATTAAATTAATTATATATATTGAAACCATTCAAGCTAAGCTGATCTTGGTTGATTCAACAGTGATAAAAACATATAATAATTTATAAATATTTAAAGAAGCAGTGCTCCTTTGTAAGATGAATGCAGAAATAGCTGTAGCCAAATAGAATAAAAATAAAACCTTGGTTATTACCATCATTATGAGACTTAAAATATAAACAACACAGTCTAAACAGTGGGTATCTTCGTGGGTGTATGTGCCAATGATTAGAGTGGTAGTGTACGATTATTGGATGGAGGCAGAGGGGAATCATTAATGGTAATAATCATCCTGTTGTTTCCATCATGAATAAACCTATAAGATATCAACTTAATGAAAATAAGGGTATCAAGAGTCAATGTATTAAGGCTAAGCCTTCCCATAAATGCAGGGTTATAAACAAAAAAATTTTTTTTAAATATTTAATAACTCAACATTGTTGTTTTTTTATTTATTTTAGTAACATAACTCGGCATCTTTCATAATCTTATAGAATTTTCAAACCATGCTAAAATAGTTATTGAAATATTTTCGTTTAAATGTTTCTATTTCAATGGATTTTAAATGGGAAAACAAAAATTATTGATCGATTTATTTATTATCTTTGTACAATTAAACTAGAGTGTTTGTTTATAACATATTATTTAATGAATAATTTATTTTTATTTTTAAACATATTTATAAATTTGAGTTGGCTTCAATAATCACCGACGATATTGAGCTCTAACGACTCCCAAGGTGACACTCTAGTCAAAATACATGCAAGCGTTGGCTAACCTGCTGTATCGGAATCACAGGCGGCAGTGGAGGGTTAAAATAATCTCTGTGACCTTCTTGAGTCAAGGAAACATTAATACCATGTGCATTGGGATAAGAAGGGCCAATGTCCAATTGTGAAAATTTGCGTAGTTAAATATAAACATCTTAATATATTCAGTAACTAAAATACTCTCAAAGTCTTAACTGCTGTGAATAAATATAGTTAGTCCCTACTTACTTCAATGAGAGTATTACTCTAGTGATACATTATTTTCAAAGAAAAAACCACACGCTTCTCCATACACAAAGTTTTATGACATTAGCTCTTATTTATCTGAGGCAGTAATATATGTAAAATTCTTAACTCTTATCCTACATCGTTTCAGGGGTTTTTTCTCATTCTTGAGCACTACACTTTTAATAATAAGTGTTAATACTCAGAGTATATGAAACTATTGTACATTGAATTTTTAATCCACTATTATAATAAATAAAGATAAACATTCCTGCTCATATCAAACATAGTTATTTTAAATAAAATGGGGTCTAAATGTAATTTAGAGACGTTCTCGGTATGTTTATCTACTATATTTATTTTACGGTCTAGGATTGACTTTGGAATAAGTTATTTTTCAAAAAATTAATGAACAAAAGTTTTTGGTACTCAAAGTGTGAACATGTTAATTTTATTTTATTATCTTGTTAAATGAGATTACTTTTAATTTGAATCTGTTGCATTCTCGCAATTTGTGCACTAGTTTCAGAAGAAATGTATCGAATCACGAACAATTAGAACCCACGGTGATTATTTTTATATAATTAAAAAATTTGACTATTTTTGCTTTCGAACAAGATCCAAGGGATTGTATAAATGTTGAGGTGGAGAAGTATTTACGCAACATTATTTTATATCCTTGTGAATAACAAGTTTGTGAAGCATGGGTTTATGGAAGAAAGGCGCACAAAGAAACTCAATAATATAATTGATTATTTAACTGCTTGTCGTAAAGGGCAAGTTTTGTTTAATGGTATCATATTACTGGCGTTTAGGCTATTTGTATTTACTAATTTAAGTACAACGGATGAGTAGCGATACTATTTTACTTACTGTAGAAATAATATCAAAATTAAAATACAAATAAATATTTCTATATAACAATGTTGCGATTATTCTGATGTTTCAAGTACTTTTCTAAAAAGCTCTTAGCTGAAGGAAAATGTTACTAACACTCTGTAACGCACTTATAGAATGTTCAAAATCTCTTGTGTCGTGGCCGAGTTCGTATCACGCTAGTACTAAGTAATTTCAACCTTACAGAGATCGAACTAGCAAATTGCTAGAGCTGATTAATTTACGCACTCAGTGCTCAGTCCATAGCACTTTAGCAATTTTAACTACGACATGGAGCCGATGATAAGTAAAATATATTTAAAACCATTAAAGTTAATGAACTTTTGTGTTCCCAATGCCACAAAGAAAAAAAACTTTATTGCCTCTTTAGCCTTTAAAGTTTAAAAATTAATCAAAGCAAAGTGGCTAAATCTAGCACATTAAATTTGAGTTATATTTTATTTTACCTGCCCACTAATAAACTTAAATAAATGGTACGACAAAATCGTTAGCTACATACTCTCTCGTATAGGTTATTATAGTTAGTGACAAAATCTTCAAAAATGAGTTATCTGTGATTTTACCTTAAAAAAAAGTCTGGTAAATAAGTATACAGTATTATTTATCACTACCTTCCCCAGATATTCATTTGAAAAAAAATATTCAAGACTTTTTTTAAAAAGTTGATTTATAAAAACGAAGACCTGAGTTCGTTTCTACTCGTTCAATAATATGACCTGGCTATTAGACCTTGTATTTAATGGCCCATAGTTTTTATTGCAAGGGGGCCATTCTTAAATTACGTAAGGTTTTTTACATGATTTTAGATCCTCCCTCCCTTACGTGGGTGATCGAAGAATTTTCGTAAGCTCCCTCCCACCTCTCTAGCTTAAGTAATTTTTAAATATTTGGTAAGTCATGTTATTTTAATCATTTAGTTATTTTTAGAAATGAGGTTTGGTAACATCCCACTTTAGTGCCCACATGAACTAAGGCGTCACTCTCGCAATAGACTAGTCTGCCGATTACTGGGAGATCGCGGCTCAATCATTGTCGGGGGATATTTCCTAAATATTTTCCCATTCTCTCCACACGAATGCGGGTACACTTCCTCTAAATTGAAACGCAATCATCCTAACCCACTGTCGTAATTAATCCATACCTAAACAGGCAGAACTAATTAAGGAAATGTACCCACATTTTGCGTGGGAGAGTATAAGGAAACGATTGAATAAGATTTCCCCAAATAAACCCCTTTGCAGGATTGAACCCCCAGACAGAAGCGTCTAGCTGGCTGGGACAGATAAGCTAATTTTTTCTGCTTGAAAGTATATTGTATCTTGACGTTTTATCTCCCCACGTTTTAGTGCAACTTGGTCGCCTACACACTTTAAGGTCCTGCACTACACTTCTTATCTCTACCAGTTCTAGGAAAAGTCTGCTTGCAGCCTTGACTGATTACCAGTCAACCCGCCTCCCAATTGTTTAAAACAAACCCGTTATGCTGCCAACCTGATGGCTGAAATCCACCAGTTTTTTATAACGTTTGCAACGCCATCTATTTTGAGAGCTGAAAGCTCAACACACCGCCAGAGAGGGTAGGCAGAGCTTTAATGACGGGAACCATTCGGGCTAGTACTCACATCTCGGTCAATAAGATCATGATGGCAGTTACTGGTAATGGTTCAAAGACTAAATCAGGACGAATATATTCATGGCAAAGTTCATACCTTAAGAGGTTCCACCATGGTGAAAACGTGCTTGTCCAAAAAATTAAAGGCTATCTAACATTATTGTTAATTAAGATCAATAAATACAACTATAGTATGAAACATTCATATTAAGAATCAGGCCTTGACTGATAAAAATATTATGAATGTCAAAACTGTTAAAGTAGAAGATGTGTAATTCTAACGTTTTCATCTTCCCATGGTCAGTGTGATTACGTCTAGCCTTCTCCATTACCCACCGGCTGATAAGATATATATCCACCCTTATATCGTGAACCTAAACATGGGAGACTCTTTCAACTTCTCCAGATTAAGACCTAATAAACATAGCAGCATGTATGCTTTGTCATTACAAACATAATTTTAACCACAAAATGCCATAGCTCTCCCAACCCAAGTCCACTCTAATCCTTCTCAAAGCATCCAGACGTTCAATACAACTTTCCAGAATTATTTTCTAGCCTTGGTATGAGTATCGTTCATCTTGATAAGACAAGACCTAACATCAGATACTACGAATGCATCCGGCCTACTGTCCTTTAGATTAGACTGTGACAAAATATCATGGTGACATATCTTAAGCTTAGGCCGTGTGGGTACCAATTAGAAAATAATTATATTAGTTTGTTTGTATGACATCAAAAAATCATATTTGTAAATCTAACATACATACTAGGCGATGTATGCTCACTGGTAGAATCATGTGTGCTACTTAAATCATACCTGATTACCACTCCTTCATCATTAAGCCATCGTCCCCTATGCAAGATACGTTCATAAAATTTAATATTATAAACATTGATCGGATCAAATAATCCCTTCAGCCCACTATAAAACATTGTTGATTACATCGTGATTATTCATCTGATCTTTAATCAGAATCATGTGTTATACTTATCAGATAATTGTTCTCTGACCAGAGTCGTGTACGATCTCATCATCATTTATTGACCAACATAATTTATCATAGCTACACATCGTTTTATATGTGTATACAGTTCAGAGCTGTGCTTCATACCCACAATATATTTGATTATTATTCATTAATCATTAATATCATAGCTTGCACAACATAGGATTGAAGCTATAGTGGTTACTTACTCAGCATCTGTTCAATGAAACCATATGTAAAATATTTAAGAGATTTGACAATCATTCATTGATCCCAATCTCTCTTCATTCTTACATAACATTTCATTAATGATACTAGTATTTGTCATTGACCATACCATTATAATATTTGATTAGCGTTATGCATAATACTTAGAACCTTTATTCATTGATCAAAGTCATACATCATATTTGATCATACAAAGCATCAAGCTTTTATGACATTTGTTCTTCATTCACTGATCAAGACTTGCTCACAAACATGATGAACAGGCAAAGCATAATACTAGCGCTCTAAGCTTTTACCGTTTGCACAATAAGGATAACATGAACTTAACACCAGTACAATTGACATTATTCCATCATTTACGCAGGGACTCGATTCCCTAATCTCACTTTCATGATGGCATAGGTTCGTACCCCTTATCCAGGTAGAGAAAAGTTCTCCTCCAAGTGAATTCTGATTCACTGAATATCAGGCTAAATCCCTAGCACTAGGCTGCCAGTTTGATTATCAGGCAAGGAGGTTGAATTCGACATATTAAATGTCAGTTTAATGTCTAATTCACAGCTTTGTTTTAAAAATAAGATTCAGACTTGAACTTAAGTTAAATTGTTATTTTTTAAGATACAGAATTTTTAAACCTAACAAACATAATTATCCTCATTGGGAATGTTATTAGCTTAAAAGAAACCCTAATTGACCCTTTAAAACCTAAGTGAAAATTAAGTGTAGCAGCTGCTGTTTAAGGGTGCAATATTAAATAAGAAGGTTTAACATTAGACAGGGTTGATTGAAATCAAATATACTTTTTTCTAAATATATAGATAGATTGAAGATATAGATCTATATAAATTATATACATTAACATAATCATGATAATAATGATGATAATTGAGGTTAACCCCCAAAAAAGTCTTTAAAGGACGGGCTGTCTATGGATACGTTTAATATTGCTTTTCATTTCAACATGATTAGACCAGCTTCACTCGGGTTTAATATACTAGTCCTTCATTGTGTAAACAGTTTGTAAACCGAAATTAATAAATATGTTATGCCCTTTACTCTATAAAACTAATCATCCAAACTCCTTAAAATTTAATACTTATTTATTTATATTTTATTAATTAATATTTTAAATTTTATTACTGTTTACTTAACTAGATATTGCTTATTTAAAAAACTTTTTTTAATAATTATCACATTTTTCTGTCTAATGTCCTTTTAATATTAATTGGGTCTTTTTGGGGTGGTATAATTTGTCCAAGGATGTTTTACGTACGTTTTTCTTTACTCGCTAAGTGTTTGGTCCTAGAGTAGAAGCTCAACACAGTGGCTCAACCCTCTCTAAAACTGTAAGGCAATGTAGTTTTACTAAATAAAAAACTACTAACCCCATCTCTAATTTAAATTTTTGAATAGTTATCCATGTGCATAAGAACAATATATTCGTGGGATAGCCCATCTTATCATCGCATCGTAGCACCCAGGTAAACATATTGGGAAAACAATACTTCCAAGTGATCATCGCCACCACGCACAGGTTTTAATTTCATAATATTATTAAATTATCTTTAATCACTCAACTCTCAATCACTCTCCTGACCTAGTCTTAGTTTCAATTCCTGGCATGATGGTATCTGGTTACTCACTTTCCTGTTTTCTCAGCCCAGCTCATGATGGTTGAAAAGTTGTAGTGACAATATTAATTCCTTTAAAGATTATTGGTCTTAACCAAGCTTATGATGGTCGGGGATAGATATATGTACCCTTGAAGCCTCAGCCTAATTCATGATGCCTGAGAATATACTTGTAATCTTATCAGCTGAGGTCATAGTGGTTGTGGACTTGTATTGACGACATTAGTCTTTAATATGAATGACTTCAGTAACGCTTATGATGGTTGGATAAAAACTTGTACCCTTCAAGTCTCATCCAAGCGCTTGTTGCTTGGGGACTGACTTGTAGCTTACAGGCTTCAGCCCAATACATTATGTGTTAGTAAAGACTTGTATTCCTCAGCCTCAGCCTAGCTCATGATGGGTCATGATAGTCTTGTATCCTACAGGTTTCAGCCAGACTCACTTGGTGCGTGGTGAGACATAAAGCTGGCTACACATACCCACTCATGCTGTGCAAGTCCGGGGCTACACATAACCCACTCATGCTGTGCAAGTCTGCATCATAACCCATTGTGGGGGGTGGGGTCCCCTGTCAAGAGCCTGTTTCATAGCTGCTGGGTGCAAAACCATATATCTCTTCATTGCATTTCTCCCTAGCTAGCGTCCTATTATTTTATTAGTTAGAGGAAGGGTTTTGTTCAGAAAACAATTTGAAGAGATATTCTTACATTTATTCAACCTATAGCTATCAGGTATGTTTGTGTAATTTGACCACCAGGCTTATATTGTGCTGCTCATGTTTTCCCACCAGTGAACCATCGAATAATAAAACCATTGTTATAAATTATTTGTACTTTGCCAGGAAATGCTTACAGAATTGAAAGGTATGGTAGGTGCTCAAAATCGTAGTTGGTCTGTTTACCGCTAAAAGTTTATTGAACTAATCTCTATGTTAGTCTAATTATATTATTTGTCAAAAAATGTCTAATTGGTTTGTTTATCGTTCACAGACCACTGAACTAATCCTGAGGGTAGTCTTATTTTATTATCTGTTGAACAAATGTTTAGTTAGTTTATTACAGTTCATAATCCTGTGAAATAGTCTCCAACAGGGGTATTTTATTACCTACTGCCACATTGATGACACACTGACAGAAGTGTCTGGTTCGCATAAAGGATGAATCAAGTTGTTAGCTTGAATGACTGTATCGGTAGGCAGTCATACTAACCCATTTGGCCTGGTTATCATCTGACGCATTATATGTATAATAATAGCCTCATACGCATAGTTGTACAGACTAATGTGTTTGGTTTGCAGACAGGGTTAATCAAGTTGTCTGATATGCTTATACGCATACGCATTGTCAGCGAGTCCTCTGGTAGGTAATCAACCTGTCAGCAAAACCCCATAATCAAGGTGGAGTCTGCTTTGTTAGCTAGTCATCGAACCTGTATATTTGTCCCATATACCTTTCCCTTGACGTCCAATGTCATCATTTACCTTTGGCGAAGCTTACCCAATTCTCGCTCGCATACAAAGTGAATGCCAGCCTCAATAAATAAGCCTGTCAATTATGGTAGTCATAGGCAGATCCGCAATTACTGGTATATACTAGCTATTTGGTTTTATATATTTAAAATCATTAAGTGTACAGTTAAAATGTTTTTATAAACGTATCTTCTCGCAGTTCTTAATGTGGGCTAGCTACATCCTCAAAGCAGTATTTGTTATTTTTGTTGCTCGTATGTAATAAAAATTAACACAATGGAGTATTTAAAGTTATTGAAAATTATAACTCTGTTTGAAATAGTTCTAAGTACTTTTTCTTACTCAAAATTATATACACACTAAAACTAAATTAAACTCTGTGCAATCGTATTCTCATTTACTTGGACTCGCTTGTGCTTTAAGCACACTATTTGACTTAGAGCCAAGAATCTAGTAAAGGCAGTTTTCTATCTCCAAGTCACATTTAAAAAGGTGCTAACTGTGGAGGTGTGTGTCTGTTAGCATCTGTCAATCATTAATATCTGCCTTTCAACCTGCAAAGCCATACAGCTCCCTAACAAAGGAGGATTTCTAACACAGCAAAACCAAAGGTGGTTACAGAACTTGTACTTTTAGAAAGATCAATAAATAAACTGCAAACTATTATTATTTTTATTTTATATATGACTACGAGCCAGATAAATGTGTTGCAAGCCAGTGAACTGGTCAGAAATGTCTTACGGGCTGGATGTGGCTTGTGAGCCATGAGCTTGCAAAACCTTAATTAGACCAAAGATTCCTAGAAACAAAACAAATATATTTTGGGGTTCTTTAAACCTTGACTGAGGGTACTTTTCACATTCATTTCATAAATTAAGGCACACTTAAAGCCAATCAATATTCCAGTATCAAGGGCAGAGGGGAGGAACTAGAGTAGGCCTAGGGTTTTTCTCAAACTGTGAGATGCGACTCACCGATAAGCCACGAGGGGGTTTCAGGTGAGGCTAAACATGCCCATAATTTTAATTATTTGTGCATTTTCCCTGACTTGGATACGTTCTGGTTGAATGTAAAATATGTAGGGTTCTGCTTTGTCAATTAAAGCAATAATACAACTTAACCGTTGCATTTTATGAAATTTGTACATATCTGTGTAAACGTGATTTCTTAGCAATAATGGCAATCAAAACTACAGATATAAATTTGAAATAACAATTGACATTCCCCCTGTATTTCTCCAAAATATAACATGAACTAAACTATCTCTGTGATAAGAAACAATCCCATCATTCTCACAGACAGGCCCAAAATTGTAACTTTCTAAAAATATTATATTCAACGTAGTTTAAATCATAAGTATACTCACGTTAATCAAATTAAAAATATAATATAAAAAAAAAAATTTTGACGCTTCTGTTTTAATGAATTATGTTTGTTAAGTTCAACAACAAAAACTTAGATGCTGAATTGAGGCCAGAGGGTAGAAGGTTCGAGAGCCCCTCGGGGGGGATGTGGACTAAATGTAAACTCATCTAGTCTGGTGTACCGTTGATGGGAAAGTAAGGGCTCGAATACTGGCCGGGTATTTTTGAGGACTTTTCATAAATAATTTCCCACTCCTTATCCACGCAATTTAGAGTAGGCCTATTTCTTTATTTAAAATCTACATTCATCGTCCTCACCCCATAATTTAATGAGATGCATATTGGTCGAGTCCGTAATAAGTGAAGTAAATTATGCCCACACTTTTAAACACTTGGTATGGATTGTGTACTGAATCTAACTGTCCGGCTGACTAATCGCATAATTAGGCCTACACCAAAGTGGGTGGGGTGGGAAAGATAAGATGCAATATATTCACAGTAGGGGTGGTGGTAAACGATTTGAGTGCGGTATATGTAAGAAATCAACGCTATACCATTAAAGTATGAAAGGCAAAGCTGGGGGATGAATGATATAATTACGGTGGCTGTGGTATCAATGATAGATAGCTCTTAGTAGCGATGATATTCACACATCCATCACAGACTCTGCTTAAAATGTGAGTGAAGATGGCTCTGGCCAGGGCAAAACTCCTGGATAGCTCAGTGGTTAAGCATTGGCGTACAAGTTGTAATCTGTGTCCAGGTGTCATTTTTCAATTTATTGAATTATGAGTAAATATGCTCAGAACACCTGACCGGGTTTTGAGCAGCCTATAACCAGTCCGTCATGAGAGGGATGTTTTGGATCACGTGACCACCGATAGGGTATTTAAAAATATCATTGATTAGTTTCTTAAAACTTGATAAAAAAAAACTATTTTAAATTTTTGCTAGAAGTGTAATGGCAACAACGTATAAACAATAGTTTAAAAACATAATACAATAAATGAAAAGTGTATTCAGAAAAGGATGATATTTTCTAATGAAAAACACTTTCTAAACTACAACTAATAACAAATTTTAACAGATGTTTATTGGGCTACAAAATTAGCGTGCTTGTTCACATAAGGCATTGAATTCATTAAAAAAAAAAGTCAAATAGGAATCTACCTTTAAATGTATTAAAAGCAAACCAAATTAAAAAAAACTTATATAAACCAAATTTGGTTAGAAATTTCAGCTTCCATTAGGTTGTGAGCTACCCTATCATTGTGTGTTTAATACAGTCCATAATTTTATTCTGGGAGCAGGTGGTGTGAAATGTTCGAGAAATATTTATGATCTGTTCTTAAATATGAGATAAGGTCTTTCTTTCACAAAACCTTTAATGTATTGAATCCAGAGTCTCGGGTTCGACTCCAGGTATGGATGAAACATTTAAAATTGTTAAAGGTTGACAACCCCATATAAATTAAAGACAAGGAGATATATTAGAATAATAATTGTAATGCTTTTACTTTTTTTTAATGGTTTTTTTCATGTACAGATCTTTTACTGAGATACAGTAGTTTGAATTTGTTTGCCTGAGTTAAAAACCTCCATATTTAACACGGGAACGATTGGTGTTTACTCATTGAAAACACAGGAAAACATTTTGTTTACACTTGTGTCTACACTCGTGTCTAAAATTGTGTCTATTCTTGTGGCCACATTTTTTTAAAATAAATCGCATGGAACTTACACGGACTTTCTCACTCCATTGTTTAAAAATGGAGATACTAAAACTCGTAATATAAATTATTATGTGAAACGAAATAATTTTACATTAGCAACAACGAGGTATTTTCGACATTTTTTTGGGGGTTGCACAACCAATGTTTATTGCATTTTATTAAAAACCTCCTCATTTATAAATTTTGACAATAAAATAGGTAAATATTGACTAATGAGTCTAAAATGATAGATATAAATCGTTACTGTATAAACATTTCCCCTAAGGGGTTTAAAAGGAAAAAGAATATTAACTTTTTGAGAGAGTTATTATTTTACTTTCTCTATGGCATTGGAGAATTATTGCGTTACAACTAAATAATTATTTTTTCACAACTAAAGCTCACAAAATTGTATAAACATATTTGCCTATATCTCCGAAACTATTGGCTTTATAAAAATATATTTTAAATAAAAGTTTTCTTTTTTTTAAATATTACTACAGTTTTTCAACGATAAGTTATTTAGTACTCCAAATAGTTGCGGAGATTTAGAAATTTTCCGCTAATCTAAAGTACCCTAAAAGTCATTTTATGAATTTTAATAAAAATCGTTAGAGCCGACTTAGATAAAATAGATTTTTTTCTCTTTTCGCTCTTTATTAAAATACCCTTAATTTTAGAGTTAGATAGACACACAGACAGACGGTTTTACAGCGACCAATTTTAAGGGTTGGGGGGGTCATGAGACGTCAAACATCCATCAAAATCTCGGGTTAGATTTTTTGACGATCACAATATTTTCTCTGCCTGTAAGGTAGCGAGAAATTAAAAGTGACAAATTCACTAAAATAATATCTCAGACCACACATTTACGTTTAAATGAAAACGGGAGTAGTTACAATTTCGATTAGATATTGAATGATTTTGGGTTTGGATCAATTTAAAAAAATTACAAAAAGTCATAGATGAAGGTAATTTTTCTTTAAAGTAATATATGTAGATTATATTTTTATGATTCATCCATGAAGAAACACGTCGCTTCTCAGAAATAATGTGAAAAGGATTTCACCATTAAATTAATATTTTTACACCATTCATCCTGTTAAGGGAACAACTACGCAGTATTTGGCAAAGACCCACTTCTCTATACCAATAAAAGCTAGCCTTCAAAAACACCTGTCACCGGGACTCTTTCTATTAGTTAGTTTTTACACTGTTGACGAGGGAAGAAAGAGCAAGGGGTATGTCATATATAAACCATTTGTGCGTATCAGCCAGGCATCTCAAACAGCGACACACAAGCATGACATCCAAACATCCACTCCAGGTATCCATCCACAACGCACAAATCAGTCAGAGCCACACACTGGAAAGTCACAGTCTAACACAGTATTAAATAACAAACATTAATATCACAAGTGTGCATTGATATAAAGTATTTAATTGGAGTATGTATAATAATTAACAGATGTCATTTAAATAAACCGGTGTGAATAAACAGCCATCAAAAGTTCTCTTTCTTCAATTTTATTAATATACCGTTTTTAAATTAGTGCTCGACCACGGAGATATAGACAACCTAAACATCGTCACACATTTTTAAAACTGGGAATTAATCCGTAGTGTTACAATCGACGCCAAAAACGCGGCTCGATTTAATTCACTAGTGTTCCCATATATACATATAGTTATATTTTGTCAGTGCTTCTTACTACCTGTTCAGGATATACGCATATGTGATTATTACTACAATGGGGTTTATAGATGGGGAAAGGGTTTAGTATTTTAGAGGTAATATACCCGCACTTGCGAGGAAGGAAAGTGGTCATCTATTTAGGAATAAACTACCCATAGAAAAAACCAATCCAACCCGATCTTCCCATTTTCAGCAGGCCAGTCTAACACAAGAGTGACGCCTTAGACCATTCGGCCATTGAAGTGGTTTTTGTTCATGTATATTTAGTTAAAAAGAAAAAATGTTTATCTAAATAAGATTGTTTCATTTAATTAATGTTTTAAAATTTGTAATATGTCTAGCGAAAATGTAAAGTGTAATTTTAAGTCTTCAGTAATGAACCAATTAAAACCAGCAGAGTTCGTTATTGACATAACGGGGTTCGAACCTAAAGCTAGTAAATCGCAAATAATTTATCCTTTCAAGTTTTCTATACTGTCAGCAGTGAATGCGGATCCAACCTACTTCTATTTCATCATTTTCATTAATTTTGTGTCCTTAAATTATTGAAATCTTGTAATAAAAAAAAAACCAACTTTTAGTAAAATGGTAAGTCAAGTTTAAATTGTAGAGTCTCTGGAAGTTTTTGGTTAGAATTCTTTCAGTGGAAAATTTTGAGACTTTTCGAAATTTGTGTATGACGATGTCTGGAAAAGTTGCAACTATCAGAATATTTTTCCCAAAACCTTTTACTGGTAACTGCCATTTTTAATTTTTTAATTCACCATACTCATGGCTTTTCTTTGAGATTTTATAGTAATAACAAGGTACGTAATAGTTTTAAGGGTGTTCTCACGTACTAAGTTTTTATTCAAGAAGTTGCTTGGTTGAAATTCATAGATTAACTTTATTTACTTTTACAGTCCAAACATAAATTTTTTTGCAATTTTTTAAATTGATATTAATATTTTTAATTCATATAGATTATAATTGATATATTAAATAAATTCAGTTATTAGTTTAAAAATATTAAATTAAAAATCTTCCAATTAACATTTTTTTTTAAAAATATCATCTAATCTAATAAAGTACCAAAGGGTCAGTTTTTTCAATTCAAATGTCTCCTTTAATCCAATTTCAAGAGTAAAAAAAAATGTTTCTCAATTTATGTTCTAAATTTTTTGGTTAATTATTTCACCTGATACAACTGCAGATGAAAAAAAAGCATGTAAATGTGCTGTCCCTTTTTAGATCATAAGGTCAACAAACGTTAAATGATCTTATTAATTTTGCATGGGCTATTTATTATTTGTAGTGCGCCCCCACCTCTCCCTCCTCCCATATTTATCAAGTTTAATATTCCCAAACTATGGCAGTTAGAGAGAGTACAATAATTATTGATTCAAGTTATAAAAATCAAGTAAAAAATTGATAGGCCTACGTGGCAAACAGTGTACTCACCATCTAGTTGCATTAGGGGATGAATGCAGTAGTCACCATGGTATGAAATAATAAAAAAAAACCTAAGTGTAGTGTAGTTATTTAGTCAACTACATTAGACGTTTATTCTAATTTTACACTATTAAATATTGATATGATGTCAACACAACACTCGTAAGTTCCTCGCTGAGACGCCACCTTGATAACGTAAATAACTACACTCTACTGTAGACAAAATCTTTGCCTAGCAAACATTTTCCTACCCTGTGCACCCACACCTCCGCCCCCCCTCGCACCCTCTTCGCCAAGAGGAAAACCCGGCCAAAATCACGATCTTCTCCGAACATTCACGAATACGTATCTCTGTGGGCTTCATACATCTATAAACGATGTACTGTAATTTCGATTTCGTAGCTAGAGCAATAAAAAGGTCACAAAACTCAGAGAGCGCAAGTGTCAGAGATAGAAACACGGCAAAAGACAAGATTCAAATTAAATTTGTATTATTTTAGTTTAAAAAAATGTAATTTATCAGTTTTTTAAATTGTCTATGAAATATGACTCTGTAGCATCTTAAGTTAGGATAAATACCTACTTGTTAAACATTGAGCTAGGCCTATGTATACAGTTACTATCGGGTTTGGGCTATAAACATTTTAATTTAACGAATAGGATCGGTATGAGGAAGGTAATATTTAAGGAACCGCTCCCACATTTGTGTGGAAGGAGAGGGAAACAATTTAAAAAAA
The DNA here is from genome assembly GCA_039000515.1 of Timema cristinae. Taxonomy (NCBI): domain Eukaryota; kingdom Metazoa; phylum Arthropoda; class Insecta; order Phasmatodea; family Timematidae; genus Timema; species Timema cristinae. The sequence continues at coordinate 21,312,497 of JBCFYV010009882.1, forward strand.
CATCCTTGCACAACCCGGGGGGATTTGAGCACCGACTTTCCAATCCCCATTAAACCAAGCTATATGAGTATGATGATTTATTTCGAAGGACCATCAAGGGCGGGATTCTTTATCTATAAAAATATACCTACATTTATTTCAATACCCTTCAGAACTCAATAGTTTTATTTAGTTTAAAACAGTTCTTCATTCCCGAGAACAACAGGTATTTATTTACTCTCTTTATCAACACTACTAAACAGGTAGCCATTTTGAATTTCAGTTTGGCATTTAAATAATAATAACCAAAATGGATTCAACAAAAATAACTTTTATTGAACTGGGAAACATAAGATTTAGAGATTTATAGCGGAAACATGATTTAAAGTACTGGTATTTTACATTTCTAGCATTTTCATTTAGCATCCTCTATTAACTAATATTGAAAATCCGTACCTTTTGCTATCGACAATTTTATAAATCTTTTCATTTTGTATGTTACATCAATACATTAGTTTTGCTATCACAATCTCAGAGATGAGCCTTTATGACCAAAGAACCACAAACCCCTAAGATCGACACCTTTACTAATTATTGTGGTAATAAGCACGCTAATAACATTATTTTATTACCTGATCAACAGATACTCTTCTTTACTAATTAATTTTACTCAACTAAAAGAAACTTGTTAGCTTCAAAAACACTTACACTACTTTTTAAACCTCCACATCTCTAATGGGTTTACCTTTGATTACTTGTATTATTAATTTAAAAAATAAAGTTTCAAGTTAAATAAAAACAGTAATCTTTCAAAGTTATAAATAAGTATAATCTTTAAGCTTTAGTAGCTTAAGGGTTTATCTACTAATTTAGATTTGCATTCTAATATCATATTATTGACTAAAATCTATGGTAAAAAAAGGGTTAAATATCCTCGTCTGAAAATTTACAATTTACTCCCAAACTACTCAACCATTTACTACGACGATGATTATTCTCTCCCAAACCCATAGAGATATTGGAACTTTTACTTTATTTTTAGGTTTGATCTGGGGTGGTTGGGACATCGCTTAGTTTACTTATTCGAACCGAATTGGGTCACCCAGGAACCTTAATTGGGACGATCAAATCTATAATGTTATTGTTACAGCACATGCTATATTAAATTTTCTTGATAGTAATCCCTATTCTAATTGGGGGTTTTTGAAAATTTGACTAGTTTAAAACTTGGGGCACCCGATATAGCGTTCCCGCGAATAAATAATATGAGTTTCTGACATTTACCGCCCTCAATAACCCTCAAAAACCCCTCAATAATAATGCTTTTAGCAAGAAGATTAATTGAAAGCGGGGCAGGCACAGGATAACAGTTTACCCCCCCCCTATCATCTACTATTGCACAGGCGAGAGGATCAGTTGATACTGCAATCTTTTCCTTACACTTAGCTGGAGTTTCATCAATTTTGGGAGCGGTACATTTTATTTCTCCCGTACTAACTTTTTTCCTATTTATTTTTTAATTCAATCCTCTAAACCATTAAGGTTGTTGAAGTGCAAAAAGCCCGGGGAGGGGTTGACCAAAATAACAATTTTTTCATCCCCTTTACATTAATTTAAGAAAATAGATAATAAAATTGCTTTCACTTGGTTGGCCAATGCCTTCATAATTTAATCAACCATTGGTAAATTATTAAACTTAATCAAAAGTGTTTAGAATCATAAAACAAAACTTTTTTTTTAAACACAATGTCTTACTAGCTACGTGGGATTTGTGGCCGCCAAAAATAACGCCGTGAGTTTTGCGCCACCACATTCCGATCCCTGCGGTGGTGTAAACAGGGGGCAGTGCTGCGGATGGAAGAGAAAGTGGGGATTGGACCTTAAACTGGAATTTAATTGTCAGGCCCCGATTAACACTTTTTGGGCTCTGTGCCCAGTAGAACTTGGGGCCCTTAGAAGTTAGTTCCCCAATGAATGATTATGATCTTACGTACACATTATAACGTTAGGGGAATGTTTCGCCTCGCTTTGGGCGCTATTTATACCTTTGAAAAATACACAATTATTATGTTAGATGTGATTTTATTTTAATATCACTATTGTCTTAATCGTAAAACTGATCATATGTTAACTATTTCGAGACCCCATGATAAGATAACACGACCGTACGTATGAAGGCTGGGTGACAGACAGTCACATTCAGGGTGCTAGTGAGCCAGTGCTAGCTTATTCACCACGCCGAGTATATAACTCGCTTCGAAAGTACTTTCTAGAAGGTGGTGTTTAAAAAATTAAAAATTTAAAAAAAAAAACCCTCTCGATGGCAGAGAATGACCCAAAAGCCGGAAGCTGCCCCAAATTACCTTTTTTAAAATTTCTATTCGAAACTTTCCAGAAAAGGAAGTTATTATTTAAAAACCTTAAATTGTCATATTGACTCAAAAAGGTCCTACGTCATGCACTCTGGGCGTCATTTATCAGTGGCTCGTGCCTTCTTAAGAAGAAGTGCTTTAAACACCACGTAATATAGTATAAAGTTCAAATAAAATTAAATACGTTTATAAAATTAAGACGATATTATTGTCAATGCTTCACATATTCTTTAGGGGCAAGTCGTAACATTACAAATTTCCCCCAAAAGTGTATCTGAAAGTAGAGACTAGTCGTATACTTTTTGATACGCTTTGCTAAAAAAGGAAAAAACAACATGATCATTTTTCGCACACCCACCTTATCTCCTCAACGCGCTAGATGCCCTCGGCCATTCTTAATCTTTATTACGACGATTGAACAACAGAGATCATGACTTGCCCATAGCTAAGTCCCTGTCTGCAATGTACCTTAACTCCTCAACCTCAACCAATACACCTTAACTCGGGGCATATGAAAAAAAAAATGCTTTTAAAAAGACTCACTGGCCTCTCCCTTCCACGCATCTTAACTTACTGTAATAAGCACTCAGTGCATATTAAATTAATTTCTCTAGATATCTTAGATCGTACTCTTTAGCTCATCAGCCTCACTCTGTGATTCGTTTATGTTTTTTTTTTCAATACCTTCTTAAACTTTATAAAATTTAATTAATTAAATTTAAAATGACCCCCAAAATCAATATTAAAATACTTATCTTGACTTTCACTCTTAAAATTGTATTGGGGAAAAATATCTTTATTCTGATTTCCAAGATCGTTTCCTAATTAATCAAAATTTCCTAATTTTCTTTAAACTGAAACTATTTAAATTCTTGTTAAACTTAAAAAAAAAAAATCTCTAATTATTACTTATATAATAGTTTACCATTAACAAAATATATCACCTATTCTTAGAATTTAAATTACTTTAATAATTCCTCGCATGCTTTCAGGGTTTCACGCACCCCCCGGCTGACAAAAAATTAACCAACCCTCACCTAACCTTCTACCTGATATTTAACCCCCATGCTTCTAAGGGTCTATGCTTCCTGCAAACAAGAATTTTCTCTAAACATATGTTTCTAGTAAAAAACAAAAAAAAGTAATTGTATTTACTTCCTGAGTTGGACTTTACTGAACATTAAGGTGGGGGGGTTGCTATCCACACCTATCCGAACAATAAAATTTATTCCATTTAAAAGGTTAAAAGATAAAATTTACGTAATATACTATGAGCCCATCGTCATCTTTACGTTTGCCTAACTGGAAATGACCCTTTTAACTAAAATAAAAATAAAAAAAAATTTACTAACGTATTTGCTGGTGTTGAATGTCGTTTAAAACCCTTTTTAATAAAAGATGTTGTCTGCAAGTTGTTGTTGTTGTTTGTTGTTGTTGTAGACCAAGATGACCACCTGCATTAAATTTCGATGTAGGAATGACAATAGATGTTAAATTTAAACACAAGTATGGAAACTGAAGCGCATGTCAATAAGGAAACCCTCTCCCAAATTTCCAAAAGAAAGATTAGATCTACCCTTTTCAGAAAATAAAAAGATTAGTGTCACTTTTGGTAGTTGCTGTCTTTAATGGATCTTTACAACTTCTTTACTTAACAATACCTACTTTCTTAACAAAAGAAGGATTAACTTTAAACCCTTTCTTAACAAAAGTATCATTTCCCCCTTTAAAGTTTATGTTTCTTGTTTGTGGTATAATATATATATTTATTAAGGGGTACTGAATAATGCGTATCTCCTTCGAAAGAAAGACGTGACCCTTTTTAGCATCTCTCTCTTCTTGTTAGTTATTGAGCTAAAAGGCTCTGGTTCGATCTTTTCCACAGCCCCAATTTTTTTCTATTTAATTGGGGAATTAAGATCCTACTCCTATCTTTATAATTACTGTAGCTGAAAACTGTTTTGGATATTTGTCTTTCTATAATAGGGTTTTAATTCTGTGATATTAAAAACACCTCCCAATTTAAGAGTCTCAGGGTCTTGGATTAAGTATACATTTTGACCATTGATGTTTTACCCGATATGGTCCTTCGTATAGTAAAAATAAGTTTTTTACTTCTTTATTTAAAGCTGGACGACAATTGATTTGGTTTTTTTTTCAAGAACTAACTGGCCATTTACGTATTCAATAGGCTTAATAATCTTTTATTCATGGTACCGGGGTTTGTTTCTCTGTTGTTTCTTTTAATCTTTTTACTGCTAAATGTAATTTGTTTGGTGATCTATTTTAACCTTTGTGAAAACTGAAGAGTTTCTCGAGGTTTTAACTGGTCTATTACCCATCATTTAAATTTTTGAAAGGTGTAACCTGTGCTTTCGTGAGTTATTGAATTTAGACAAATTTTATTCTTTCACATAAATGACAAAATAATCTTAAAAACCTACCTATCTCTCTGTTGACTCTCTCTACACTATTGCTTTGGGGATGATATACGGAAGTAATATTTTATAGTTTATTTGTTGTATGACAGAGTTGACCTCCATTTTAGCTTGTGAACTGTGTTCCAAAGATCAGAAACAATAGTTTGGGGAATACCTACGTCCTTTGCATGTTTTTTATTATTCTATTTGTAACGCATTGGCAGTCGCTCTCCTCATTGTATATAATTTAACATATTTAGTGCAAATATCTAGAACAGCAATATATTGTATTTCCTCTAATACTAGAAGGTAGTTGGTCCATATATATCGACAAAACTAATTGTAACTGGTTTGGTCAGTAATACATTTTTTATTAAGCCTCATACTTTATATTTGGGATTTTCAATTTTTAGTTTTTTACATAATATGTATAAAAAGATATATAAAATTTGTCTTTCAATAAGATTAGTCGAAAAGAATTAGATGTTTTATACACCCTTTACATAAAAGAAATCTCTTAAAGTAACCTACCTTAATATTTGGTGTTTTCCTTACTCACCCCGCAATCCTATCCCCTAATCTGTTCTCCTATTTTTATAATCTGCCATGTTGTAGTAAACTGACTTCTTGTTACCAAGCCATAACCTGATAACACTTGGTCTTGTTAATGACAGACTTGGGCCTAATTCTTCTGTTGGCCTACCTCGGTTCAATGAGTTTTGTACCCCGTATGCCACTCTTGGCTCCAAACATATTGGACCACTTTCCAGAGAAACATTACATTGTGGCCTACTACCCCGATTGTTAGGCATGCCTACCTTGCAAACCCCCACGTGTCCCCTTCTAAGCAGACAATGACATTTAAATTTGTTCCTTTCCCCTAAATTCTCTTCTTTCCAACTGTTTATGTACGTTTTTGCTGATATATTCCTCTTTTCCCTTAAAATTTGGAATAAGTGTAACACGTTTCTCTTAGTCCCTTAGCGAATAGGTTGGTATTACGTGTAATTTACCAGATTCCACTAGATTTGTTTGATTTTCTAGTACAAAAAACAGTAATTTTTCGTCTGTTTTTCTACCGCTTGGTAACAAAAACCCCCTATTTGTTCTTTAATTAAATCTTTAAATTTTATCCTGTTGAGACTCAAGTACTGATTTTACTTTATTGATCTCTTGTTAAATGTTTGTGTTGAACTACATTACATTTGTTTTTGTGTGTTCTACTTGAAGGTCTAGGTTCCCAACTTTACTTTCTACTTTCCTTAACCCCTTATTTGCTTTTTGTTCTGTAGAATGTGAATCGGATAGCTACAATCAAAAATATTCAATAGTTTAATGATTTATGCAAGAAAGAACCTATATTTACACTTTTTGAGTCCACTTCGAAGATGCGGTCTAAATAAATTACGTTTCTCCCTAGATGCAAACAATGGTTGGTCAAAATATTATCTTTTGATAAATACGGGGTAGAAAATCAAAAAAGAGGACGGATATTATCATAGTTATGAATAAAATTTCTTTAACGCATTGCGTTTCACATTAGATGATGTCAGGGCCATTTTATATACGCTTACCATGCGGTTGACAAGAAAATAGTAAAATACTCTACATCACAAATTCTTATAAAAAAAATAACGGATTTTAAATAACATGATTAAAAAAGATATATTTTTATAATAATGCTTTGGTATTTATTCACCTCTTCAAGATGTCTAAGATTCATTTTGTCGCACATGTGAAGCACCAAACTTCAAAGATGGGCCCACACATGCTATCGTAACGAGATCAGTTGGAGAGAAGAGATGCGTCCGTGCTCGATGTAAAGACCTGCGGCTCATCAACGACCCTGGTGGTGAACCAAGGAAACTTGTTCCTTCCCATCTCCCCACTGTGATTCTTTCTTGTTAATTTCTTTTTCTCCCCACCTTCGCCTACCTCTCCCGTTTCTATGGTTTAAAGTTTATCGTCCTTTCCGCTTTCTTTTATTCGTATCGGGGTTTGGGAACTATATAAGCTCACAGGTCCGGGTCACACTAGAGCCAGCATGGGTTGACACCCTTTGGGTAGTAAAATTTTGTATGATGTTTCTTCCCTTCTCCCCTTGCCTTATTCTTCATTTAGTGCTCACATATTTGTCTAGAGCTCGCACCAGTCGAATATATTTGACTCTTTTTCATTTTTTTTAATTAAAAATCCTTTATTTTATTTTTCCCTGTATTGAAAATGATTTATCTTCAACATAAATTTTAATTTTTATTAAATACATATTTATTTTCTTCATCATGTGAATTTTGAAATAATTTTTAGACACACCAAACACATTACCAAAATTTGACTCATTGTTTGACTCCATCTTAAAATATTTTTCATTGTGTTCTTTTGTTAAACTATATTTTTGTATATAGATTTGGGCTCCTCTTCTCGACTTATTTTTTGGTTTTAAAATTCATTTGTATTATTTCAAGAATGTTTTCTCCTTAATTAATATTTTGTAATTAGTGTTTAAATTTTCAATTGTTTATTATATGTTTGGTTTTTTGTATTTGAATATTTATATTTTGACTTGGATTGACAGTGGAATTTATAATTAGTGTATCTTAGTCTCACTTGGTGGTTTTATTTACATTAATATAAAAACAATGCCAGTCGTCCACACTTGCTCTGTGACAGGATGCTACGGATCTTCCACGATAAATCCTGGCTTGACATTTTCCGATTTCCAACAAGGGACAAATTGAGGTAGGCCCTAAATTTTTTTATTTATTATATTTTTTAACTGCGAGTATGATACAGTTATTTATTAAGCATGTTTACCTTGTGAATCCCCGGTCACTAAATAGTCCACCAGTACAGTAGTGTGCTGGGATTTTTTTTTTTATTTATATTTTTTAATATTTTTAACAGCCTGTACACACAAGGAAAGTATGTACTATGATATTAAAATAAAATGGTAAAATTAATCTCTACAGTTAAGTTACAAAAATTAAGGAAAAAGGAATTTTAATATATTATAACAGTTAACATTTTTATTATTATTACCATCCCAAAGGAACCAAAAAATAATTCTTGGATATAAATTACATATTTTTAAATTAAATTCTGAAAATTTAGTCAACTCGATAACTCATACTAAAGGGGTGGGGGTCTGTCCGAGTTATGAAAAGTCCTCTTATCGAGGGGGAATAAAGTTTTGCCTAAGAATTAAAACTGATTTATCTAAGTAATATTATACTTTAATGTGACGAGGTAAACTATACATATCAGGTAAGAGACAAAACACAAATAACACAGTTAAGTATTCAAATGGGGAAGGCTGAGATTACAATAGACCTATAGCACTAACTGGCAAATTATCTATATACTGTACTGTATGTGCTTACTTACTGACCTATTTCAGTAGACCTAGGCCCATTACATGAGCATGATGGTGATTGTGTGCCACTGTGGTGATATCTTGCTTAGTAGACGTAGGTTTGAAGAAGCTGTCAATATTCTTCTGTGAATATTTTTGGTGTTGCTTCTTATTGATGACTTGTGAAATTATTGAGCTCTTCAACGCTCGTTCAAAATTTGTGAATGTTGGTGGAATGCCGGGCCTCCACAGTGGTTCTGACTATACGTTAAACTTTAGGTCCTTCATTTCATCTCACAATCACCCTACCATTAAAACATTAGTGTAAGCGCGTATAACCCGAACGGGTAGTAAGACACGGTACTAATAATAATGATGATGATGATGATAAGCTACAAGAATTTAATAAATAAATATTTTTCAAAGATAATTTGATTTGGCTGTTGTGTAAATTTAAAGTTTTAACATTTGACTAGTTGCAATGTGTGTTTATTTTATATCAAATGACTATAGGCATTACATTCTTTTATGAGTCAATAATTTAATGGCATAAACACCAACGGCTAGTAAGACATGGTGCTAAAAAAAAAGAAACAATAGTTCTAGTTAGCAGTAGGCCTATTATTTGGTTAATAATTGGAAATACTTAAAGAAGAAACTATTGGTTTGTTTACAGTTTGAGGAAATAAAATATAAACACTAAATATTTGTTAATTTTTCCAGGTATCTGAAATGGGTAGACTTCTCCCAAAATCCACTCTTGATGGCCTATAGAGAGAAGTTTATTTTATGCACACATTTGTGCATCTCATTTGATGAGAGTCAATTTCGGACACCTCTGCAGGACAAGCTAGTACACAAAGCAGTCCCTTCTATCCAGCCTTGGGGTTACATCCTCTTCCTGGATCACAAACAAATCCCATTCCCTCTCCTCTTCAAGCAACTAGTGTGCAGGATCCTTCTCTCCCCTCTGTTTCAGCAACTTGTCTGCCAAAGTTTCCTAGTTTCTCCCAAGATTATGTACCATTGTCCTCTAAGGGAAAGTATCTGCTTGTTATCCATGTCTTGTGGTTTCGAGGGGGGTAGCTGGTTTTACTGGAACTGCAGCTTCCGACTGGCCTTTGTGATTAGGTACCGGTCTCGTGGGTCTTGTGGGTGGGGGTAAGGGAGAGAGATGGGGGAGAAAACGTAGGCGGTTGGGGGGTGGCTAGGGGATTAAATGATAGCCCTCAGGGGTTAAAGGGGAATTGGAGTAGGGGGAGTTGGTGGTCGGTGAGAGGGGAAGACGAGGGGAGGCCTGAGATGACTCGGCGGCAGGGATGCTGGGAGATGTGGGCGCAGTGTGTGGGTGTTCGGGGTCTGGTGGTTGTAGACGGGAACGTAGAGAATGGGTCCACGAGTTGAGTACTGTTTGGTCGGTGCAGTTTTCTCCAGGGTCTTCCGTCGGTGGGCTTTGCCGGCGCGGCGAGTGTAGACCATCCCGTGATGACGAGGACAAGTGGATGGGGAAGGGTGGAGAGGTAGGATAGAGTCCCGGCAACGTAAAGTCGCGGTGGGAGGTAGGATAGCGTCCCGGCAACGTTAAGTCGCGGTGGGAGGTAGGGTAGCATCCCGGCAACGTAAAGTCGCGGTGGGAGGTAGGGTAGAGTCCCGGCAACGTAAAGTCGCGGGGGGAGGTAGGGTAGATTCCCGGGAACGTAAAGTCGCGGTGGGAGGTAGGGTTTGATTGGGGGTGGAATGAGAATAGCGATGACA
>JBCFYV010009882.1:21322474-21501439 GCA_039000515.1 Timema cristinae
CCATTATATGAAGGTTAAGTGTAAAAATAAGGGGTAGCCCATATAAGACCAGTCTAGGACAACTGGGCGCGGCCAGCCGGGCAACAGCACAGCTAGCACCATGACACTGGGCGCCATGACAGCACACTTTTTTCTTTTAAAAAATTAACTTTTTATCCAGTATAATTCAATGCACTTTTTTTTAGAATAAACAAAAATCGCAACTTTTTTCATATTTTCTCTATTAAAATTGAAAAGTGATAAATAAAAACAAAAAATTAACTTTCTCTTTCTTTATTTGAATTAATAATATTTTTCAGCGCAACAGCATATATTTTTCAATTACGTAAATATTCATTTTTTCTAGTTAGAAAAAATCTTAATAGAGGAAGATTAATTAATTTATATTTGATATGATACAATTTCGAAAAAACACAAAAAAATGAAAAATAAGAATTTAGCGCAAAATAAGTAACATTTATGTGCATCCATATGCAACAAATTAAAATATCGCCGATATTATAATACCTTCAAGCAATGACTTATTTTTGGTGCAGGTGCGACGAGATTTGGTTTGCGTATGCTAAGAAATCCCCCTCCCCCATTACTATTACTTTTCCTTATCCAGTTCATAGCTATGCGGTGCAGGTGTTACGAGCTTTGATTTGCGTATTCTTAGAATTCATCCACTCACCCCATTACCATTACTTTATTTCTTCTTCCCTTCATAAGGTTTCGTCTGTCAAAGTGGTTTTGACGAATTGGAACAATAAATCATGTCACAACATGACAAACAAAAGTACGTAGACAATGGTTTTCTATATGTTTTTGATAAATTTAGTGTTGATGGACAGATACAATTTTGGAGATGTGAAGGAAAAAACAATAATTTCGAGGCTAGATTACATACAAGAGGAGAAGAAGTGGTTAAAAGATTAAACGAACACACACATGATAGTTAATCACCACACATTGGATCACAAGAGGTGGTTTCAAAAATCAAACAATGGGCTGCTGAAACACGAGAATGAACTTCTCAAGTCATCAACGAATGCACAATTGGCTTGACCCAGGTGGCAAAGGTATGTGATTTTACTTTGTTAAGTATGATAACTAATACATAAATAATTATTAAATTAATCCTTCAATAAATATTCCTTTCATTATTAGTAGGTTTCAAAACAAAGGCTAGTAACATATGCTAACGGGTACAGATGAGAAAGAAACCTAGAGAAAATGTACCCCCATTAGTGTTGTGAGGCCATGGGAAAACCACAGTGAGCAATCAAACATTGAAAACCACCCACCAAATTGTACCCAGCTGAGATTCAAACCCGGACCTCCTGCCAACGGTAACCAAGTGATTTTTTTTTTAAAATTGTTATGTTCAGTGCAATGTGAGTCAATGACTTAGACCAGTGGTTCCCAACCTGGGGGCGATCCCGGGTAGCACGAGTCACTGGCTATTCTCAGCCGGCGAGTTCACTGCATTCACCCCTCTCCACAGTGCTCATCTGTTGTTGCTCAGCGCGGCCGACTGGTGACTCAACCCCCCCCCCCCTCCTGCCATCACAACACACTTGCCATTGACCTACATTCGTCTTCAGTCTTCACTAGCCTTTGTGTGCCTCACCATCAGTTTTTGTGCATGTCTTTTCTGTTTTTGTGCGTTTGTTTTGAAGTATAGAAGTTCATGCACAATGGATTCAAAAAAGAAGAAGTGTCGTCAATACTCACCTGAGTATTTAAAATTCGGTTTTATCGCGTCACCACAAAATGTGCAATTTCCACATTGTCTTCTGTATTATAAAACATTTACTAGTAATGAAGCCATGAAGCTTTTGCAAATGAAAGATCATTTATCAAGAGTACACAGTGATAAAGTGAGTAAAGAACTTAGTTATTTTCAAAACCTCAAAGCTAAAGCTGATAAATGGCCTAATGTGAGTGAATTATTTAAAAAACGAGAAACTGATCTTGACAAAGGTCTTCTTGCTTCTTACGAGGTGTCTTTATTGATCGCTAAATGTGGTAAACCTCACACAGTTGGCAAAACTCTTGTTTTACCGGCTACCAAAAAAATTATTGATATCATACTAGGAGAAGACCCTAGTAATAAGATAAGCCTATCGGTTCCTTTGAGCAACAATACTGTTTCCAGTTGAATTGACAAAATGGCCACGGACGTTGAATCCAAACTCATTAATTTGTTGAAAAAAAGTAAATTTGGATTGCAGATTGATGAATCAACTGTGATTGATAACCAAGCAATTTTATTAGCTTATGTGAGGTTTATCATTGAACAAAAGGAAATTACCAAGGAAATGTTGTTTGCTAGAACTTTGATCACTGATACGAAGGGATCGTCGATTTTTAAAGTGGTGCAAGATTATTTTGAGAAAAAAGAGATTCCCCTAACAAACGTGAGCACTTGTGCAACAGACGGTGCTCCTGCCATGTCAGGTCGTCATGCTGGGTTTCTATCCCACCTTAAGAAAGAAGTGCCAGAGGTCATCACTATTCACTGTGTCATTCATCGTCAACACTTAGCTGCGAAAAAATTGAGTGGTGTCCTGCATGAAACCCTACAACTGGTTATTACTGGTGTCAACAAGATCAAAGCTAATTCCCTCAATGACCATCTGTTCAGACAACTTTGCCATGAAAATGATGAGAAATTCGAACGCTTGCTTCTACATACGGCCGTGAGGTGGCTTTCCAAAGGAAACTGTTTGTGCCATTTCTTCGAATTATTTGACACAGTTACTGAGATTCTCGACACGTCTGATCCTGATTTAAGTGAGAATTTGAAGCAACGCAAGTTGTAACTTGCATACCTTACAGATATTTTTGAAAAAAATGAACAAAGTCAATATAAGGCTTCAAGGAAACAAGATGAACCTTATCAAGGCCAAAGGAATTATTTCATCATTCATCGCCAAGTATGATATTCACAAGGTAAATATTGGCTGTAAAGATCTGATTCAGTTTCCGACCCTTAAAAAGTGTTCAGTGTCAGATAACGAGTCTCCTGAACTCACAGAAGAAAAAACCCCAATTTTTACTGATCACATTGACCAGATAAAAACTGACATGGAATCAAGATTTGAAGATTTGACCAAGTTACAATTTCCGGATTGGATTCTAGATCCATTCTCATTTAAAGCTGTGAATAAGCTTGATAACTCTTTGCAGACAGAGTTTCTAGATCTGAAGTATGACTGTGAGGCGAAAATCATTTTCAAGCAGAGCGGTTACGAGTTAGTATGGGTGAAGCTTATCGAAACTTATCCACAACTGTGGGGAAAAACTGAACCACTTCTCATCTCGTTCCCATCAGCATATTTGGTGGAAAAAGGATTTAGTTCTGTTGTCCAGCTCCTCACAAAACAGAGGAATAAGTTGGACATTTGCCTCAAAGGAGACTTGCGCCTGAACTTGACTAAAATAGAGCCGGATATTCAAGCTTTAACTGAAATCTACCAAGCACAAGGCAGCCATTGAAAAGGTAAAATAAAACAATAACAAAGTTTTCAAACTTTCATTTATTTTTTCAAATTTTAACTGTCAACTTTCTTAATTCTTCCAGATTCCAATTTAAAAATGAAAACATGTACTCGTTTTTTAAATGACTGTCAATGATCTTAGTTAATTATTCAACTTCTTTGTTCTTAAAAAAAAATCTGTAAAAAATGTACATTTTAATTTTTTTTTCTATTTTATTTAAGAGTGACCGGATAAAACTGCTTTGGTTGTTTTTATATACGGTAGTAAAATTGTTTAAAATAATAAAACTGCTATATTATTTACACTTTACTTTAAATTAAAATTAGGCATACAATGAAAATGAAAAGGGGGCGATAGGTGTTAGTCAACCTCCAGAAAGGGGAGATGGGCCACAAAAGGTTGGGAGCCACTGACTTAGACCATTCAGCCATCAAAGCAGGTAGTAACTTATTTAGTATTCTTTTAAAGTAATTAACCTTTTACATAATAAAATATAATTAACGTAAGAAATATGTAAGTAGTGATATTGGCGTATCTCAACAGCTTCTTATTGGCTGGATTTGGTCACGTGACCACGCCTCCTCGCTCTCTGATTGGCTGTTATTTCCCGCCCTTCCTTCCCCCACCACTGACCTACTTTCCCCCTCCTCCTCCCCTCCCCTCCAGCCGTCCAACCACGTACATGTTTTTTGCTGAATAATTATTGTTAATTAATTGGTAAGAGTTTTTTATTCACGGCGGCCGTGTTGGTTCTTGCTTAATTGGTAGGTGTTTTTTATTCATCGATTAGGGCGTTGTACGAAGCTCGCGCCATGGCTGCTGAGACCCTTCTCTATCAAACTTCAGCATTAATTATTGATTAATTGGGGGGTGTTGGAGTTTTTATTCATGGCGGCCATGTTGGTGAGGTGCTGAGACCCTTCTCTATCAAGCTTCAGCTGTGTAATGCCTCTTTAACTTAGGAATTCTCCTTCACCCCCACTGTTGGTTTTCCCCTCCAGCCCCTCCCCCTAGAGGCTGCAAACCACGTACATGTTGAATCTTGCTTGGTTGGATGTCTGGTGTGTACGGAGGGGGCTTTCACTTTAGGAATTTTCCATCACCCCCGAGCTGCGCGTCGACAAGTCAGGACAAGAATAGATTGTGACCTCATGAGCCGTTTTCTAGCAAGCGCCAGGTGTGCTCACCCCTTTCCCCAGCTTTCACTTCCCCCCTCCTGGCACTAGGTTGGCGGGTCGTCAAGACGAGTTGAGACAAGAATAGATCATGAGCTCATGAACCGTTTTCTAGCAAGCGCCAGGTGTGTTCACCCTTTCCCCCAGCTTTCACTTCAGGAATTCACCCCCCACCCCCAGAGCTGAACGGTGATGCGAAAATTCTGGTCCTCCCGCCCACCGAGCCTGTCATGAATTAAGGGAGTCGCTGCCCACACCATAAAGTACAACAATGGTTGAGTGCTGTCATAAAAACTTCAACCAACGTGCTATTTTATTGCCGTTCTTCCTTGAATGCCGTCACAAACAGTTGAGCGAGGGCCTTCCCCCTAATATTGTAAAATATCTCACAACACTTATTGCTCCACCCCCCTGCCACATAAACACTTTGTAAATAACTAGGGGGAAACCTTACAATTTTTTTTTCCCATTGAAATACGTGTACAAACCTACTATACTAAATGGCTCTACAAGTTTAGTATGAAACGCAATGTTAACATAGTATTTCTTTCAAGTACAAAATATTTTATTTTTACGGAATTTTCATTGGTAAATACAATCATCAAAATTGCAACAACGAATTGAACAAAAGCGTGTTCATCAAATGCCCAAATAGTAGAATGTTCGAATCTCGGTAGGGTGAACTGGGGGTGGTTTTTCCACTCTACCTCCACGCAAATGCGGGTGAACTTCCTCTAAATAAACTTTCCCAATTCCTGATCCACTAGAGTAATTAGTACTTAAGATGAAAAAAACCTATATTAATTATCTTAATTTTGTTTTGAAATCGCTGAAAATCAATTTCCCCCAACAGACATACTTACAAGTGAATCTAACCCTGGACCTTATGATTTCTAAAAGTTTTAATTTAACTGAAACGCAATGTTAACATAGTATTTCTTTCAAGTACAAAATATTTTATTGGTTTTTCCACTCTACCTCCACGCACGCGGGTTAACTTCCTCTAAATCAACCATCCCAATTCCTGATCCATTAAGATGAAAAAAACTGTATTAATTGTCTTAATTTTGTTTTGAAATCGCTGAAAATCATCTCCCCAACAGACATCCTTACATGTGAATCGAACCCGGGACCTTATGATTTCTAAAAGTTTTAGCTTAACTGAAACGCAATGTTAACGTAGTATTTCTTTCAAGTACAAAATATTTTATTGGTTTTTCCACTATACCTCCACGCAAATGCGGGTTAACTTCCTCTAAACCAACCATCCCAATTCCTGATCCATTAAGAAGAAAAAACCTATATTATTTATCTTAATTTTGTTTTTGAAATCGCTGAAGATGAATTTCCCCAAAAGACATCCTTACATGTGAATCGAACCCGTGACTTTATGAATTCTTAAAGTTTTAGCTTAACTGAAACGCAATGTTAACATAGTATTTATTTCAAGTACAAAATATTTTATTGGTTTTTTTCCACTCTACCTCCACGCAAATGCGGGTTAACTTCCTCTAAATCAACCTTCCCAATTCCTGATCCCTTAGAGTAATTAGTACTTAAGATGAAAGTTATTTTCAATATAATTAGGCTGGGTAGGAGCCGACTGACGAAATAACAGTCTCTGGGCATGCGCCGAGACCCTTATTGTATTTAGGTCGGCAAGTCCTTTGAGATGGTTATAAATACAGCTCAAACCATCACAATCGGTCATTTTAATTTGTAATTGACTGCCGTAAACAGTAAGATGAGCTTCGAGTCGCTAGAAAAACTATATACAATCGGGTATGTTTTTTAAATCGTTTAGTATATTTTAATGGTTTTTTTGCTTAATACATCTGTGGCGTACAATGGTGTTATTTTTTTTAATAGTTGATGAGCCCCCGGTGGTTGCCATGGCTGTACAACCTCAGGATACCGATAGTCTAGACCAATTGCAGATCTTTACAGAAAATGGGGTATGCGTCGCGGACGGCAATTGGTCTATGGGTAATTAAACAGTATACAATATATATATTAGAGACGTGTCGGTGCTTTTTCCCCGCCCACCTCCCCTTAAATGCTAATTAATATGTATTTATTTTAATTTTAGACTACTGGGACCCACAGGGACTGGATGAAGGACTGTCTTCCAGCGTCGCGATGTCCCCGCTGGAGGCAACCCAGGCGGTCGCAAGCCCTCTGCCGTTCCCGAGGGTCCTAACCACACCCCCAGGCATCCTCTCACCGCCGCCCCTACCGCATGAGGCACACGATGTCGCGGGAAATGCTCCCCCGTCTGTTTGATCAGATTTGGACGCCCTCGACCAGCTGCTATGTAAGTACATGCTACATGTAGCCACTAGTTTGAAAATAGTCTATGTGTAGCTCTCTCTCTCTCGCGCGCGCGCAAACGCTCTTATATCATCCCGAGATCGAACACATTTGTCACCTGGGGGAATTGTACTAGTATACACTTAAAAAACCTTTATTCTTCTATTTTTTACCGACTTGTGTTAAGACATCGTAGAGAGAGAGAGAAACCATGCCTAATAACTCTCATCAATCTTAACAGTCTCTCTCTCTCCCTCTTGTTTGGTTTCTTTGCTCTCAATGGCCGTTTATAACCTAGAGAGAGAGAGAAACCAGCCTGAATGTCTCCAAGCCGTTATTAACGGTCTAAGTTAACCGTTTTTAGGAGCACGGTGATTATATTCCATTCACGATAGGTTTTTTACCTGGATGACAGTTCGCAAATCACATGTTTAGGTTTTGGGTTGCCAGCACTTGTAAAAGATCACAGTTTTGTTAAAAAATGTAAAGATCTTTAATTCTTTAATTACCTGTTATATATTACATTTAAAATAAAGTAAACTTAAGTTTTCTCATAATATTTCATTTCTTTTTTTGTCCAACTCGAAACAATATTTTAAACATAATTAAAAGTACTTATTTTTCATTTTTGAACGTTACTGATTTTGTGTAATATAGCGCCATTTTGCGGCTATGTTCATCAGAAGTTTTTGTGAAAGCGGTGTTAATATTTTTGGGGGGGGGGGATAAAACGATAAATAAACTTTGTGTCCTACCTCAACGGATTAAAATTATAATATTCAGCGGGAATTTTTTTTTTTTGCTTTATTAATTAGAGAGAGGTCCAGGGTTTGATTCCAGGGCATCGATGGGGTTCGATTCCCTGTATGTTTAACAGTCATGAACTGTGTATTTATTAAACACTTGTGAAAGGGCTGGGTTCGATTTCCTGTATGTTTAACAGTCATGGACTGTGTATTTATTAAACACTTGTGAAAGGGTCGGGTTCGATTCCCTGTATGTTTAACAGTCATGGACTGTGTATTTATTAAACACTTGTGAGAGGGTCGGTTTCGATTCCCTGTAAATTCAACCTTTCATAGCAATAGATTAACACCCATGGACTGTGTATTTATTACACTCAAGCACCCCTTCATAGCAATAGATTAACACGTATGGACGGTGTATTTATTACACTCTTGCGAAGGGTCCGGGTTCGATTCCTTGTAGATTTAACACTTCATAGAGTTAGATTAACTTATATGTTATATTTTAACGCGCGTGTGTGTGTGTTATAGGGCAACTGAAGGCAGGAAATTGCAACAACATCCCCCTCACACCACCACCAGCTATGGGACCCCTCCAACCAGGCGTACCCGCAGCGCCCCAGTGCCCGGGAGACGGGGTTCGAGCACCTGCGGCGGTGCGGAAGACAGGGAGCGTGGAGCTTGCTACTGCATGACCATCTTCGGGCCCACAACCGGGAAATAGTGGCTCAGTAAGTCAGATAGGTGGAGCATTGCAAAATGGCGTCCCTCTCCGTATCGTTGAAGAGAGGATTAATCAATTAAGGCGTTTCTTTTATACTGGTAGAGATATTACAGTACAGTTTGGTGCTCCGGCAAGCGATCGTGACGCATTAAGCTGGCTTGAAGAACAAATTACTAATTTGCTCCATCGGCTGCAGGACCACGGCGTTAGCGCCGATGACCACTTCGGCTTACTTTTGAGTAGCACTGACTCTACGTTGAGCCCTGTGTATGTCTCATTTAGGGGAGCAGACCAGCTAGACAATAGAGCAGTGCTTGATAACGTATGTCGTGTGTTGCAAAGTAATAGTTTGTTTTTTAGTACAGCAACACCGTACGTTAAAATCAGCCATTTTAAGGAGCCTCATGGTATTACACGTTATTTGATAAACTCTCTCCCACTAGCACATACAGACGTAAAAACAAAGGAATCATTACGATTCAAAATGGCGACAGTCTTTGCCTAGCCCGTGCATTGGTTGTCGCCAAAGCTATATGTGACAATAAAATAGAACCAGGATTCATGGATGTGAACACCTTTAAACAAATCAAAATGGGTCGGCCTATTCAAAAACTAAAGCAGAAGAACTATGCCGTGATGCCCATGTGAATCTTTTGAGAGGTGGTGGGCTCACTGAACTGAACCATTTCAAGCATACCTTTCCGAATACAAAATCACGGTGTTTCGGGAACGTAGAGGGAGACAGGTCCTATATGAGGGGCCTACTCCTCCAAACATTCCTTTAAGGGCTAACTTGATTTGTATTTTCACGACGACAAGCAAAACCATTTTGATGTAATAACATACTTGACAGCCGCATTTAAGTGCTCGTACTTTTGCCGTGAGTGCCGTGTGCCATTCAGTAATAAGAACAAACACAAGTGTGAATCCACATGCAAAAAGTGCCACGCTAAAGCGGCTTGTAGTGGAGGCCGATCTGTGCTCTGTAAAGACTGCGGGCGTTGGTTCACAAACCAGACGTGCTTTGATAACCATAAACGTCCCGGGTTTTGCAGAGGTCACAGGTCGGTCTGTGATGTCAAAAAGGTTTGCGAGGTATGCGGGCAATTTTTCAGTTTGGAAAAATCAAATTATTCACATAGGTGTTATGAGACTTTTTGTAGAGTATGCGAGATCCATCGTCCTTTTGTTCATTTCTGTTATATGAAGCAGGCCCCATCAAAGCCGGCACTGGAAAAGAGTAATTTCACGTTTGTATTCTATGATTTTGAATGCAGACAAGAAACGCTTCTTCAAGGTGCGGCCGGCACGTACTCTCACGAACCTAACCTCTGTGTCGTGCAATCGTGTTGTAAGGCCTGCATACATGTAGATGCAAATGACTATCATTGCACCGACTGTGGGGGCGATAGGACTCGCATATTCAAGGGTGATACCACAATGGCCCAATTTTTTGGATTTATAGAACAAATTAAAGATTCAAAATTTAAGGATATCACCCTCCTCGGCCATAACGCGAAATCCTATGATGGAAATTTTATTTTAAGATATATGATGGAGGTTAAAAAATGGACTACAGAACTTATAATGAACGGTGGGAAAATCATGTCCATGCGTTATGGTCCGCTCCACTTTATTTACTCGCTGAACTTTCTCCCGATGTCGCTGTCCAAATTGCCCAAAACTTTTTGCCTGGACGAGTCTTTGGCCAAGGGACATTTCCCCATTTTTTCAATAAAAAAGAAAACGCGGGGTATAGGGGTACCTTGCCACCAAAGGAGGACTACGGCATCGGCTAGATGTCAGTTGAGGGAAAGGAGCACTTTGAGAAGTGGTATTACGCGTTGGTCAAAGAAAATTATGTTTTTGATTTTAAACGCGAGTTGGAACTGTATTGTGTGAAAGATGTAGAGATCCTACTAAAGGCCTGCCTGAAGTTTAGAGAGATGCTCATGGAGAAAGCAAAGGTGGATCCTTTCAGAGAGTCGTGTACGATAGCTGGAGCGGCCATGTTGGTTTACTGCCGAAGTCATCTTAAGGAGAATACTATCGGTATTATCCCTAACGGTGGCTATCAGTGCGCAGACCAACAGTCGCACGTCGCTGTACAATGGCTCTGCTGGGAGGCCCATCAGCGTGGTGTCTCTATTCTTCATGCGGGTAATGGCCGTGAGGAATATGTGTTAGGGCGACGTGTAGACGGTGTTGTTAAAGCTGGAGATACCACCACCGTCTTCCAGTTCTGGGGCTGTTATTGGCACTGGTGCCCTTTCTGTTACCCTGATAGGACCACCCCCGTCAAAAATAGTCCCCACGAGACCATGGAGACGCGATATGAAGCGACCATGGCTTGTTTGGAAGAGTTTAAGAATGCCGGCTACACGGTCGTAGAGATGTGGGAGTGTATGTTTAATGCGATGAAACGCACAGACAAGGACTTGCAGCAATTTGTACCCCGGCACGAGGTGTATACCAAGGAGCCTCTCAGCCCTAGGGATGCATTCTTTGGCGGACGTACATATTGTATCAAGTTCTTCCACGAAGCAGACCTTTCTTGTGGAAAGAAGATCAAGTACTTGGATGTGTGTTCGTTGTATCCATACGTTTGCAAGTACAAAAAATACCCAGTCGGCCACCCCAAAATTCACTTGGAACCAAATTGTCCGTCTATAGATCAAGTAGAAGGCATAGCCAAAGTTACAGTGACGCCTCCACGAGATTTATTCCTGCCCGTATTGCCTACACGGATGCACGACCAGCTAATGTTCATTTTGTGCAGGAAATGTGGGGAGGATAAAAACCAAGGCGCGTGTCAACACAACGACAAAAAAGATCGCTGGTTGACAGGCGTCTGGGTGATTGACGAGATCCGGAAAGCCGTTAAGAAAGGCTACACCGTTGAAGCAGTACAATGTATCTGTTTACGACCGTCAGACGCGTTCTGGCGGCCTGTTTCACGGGTACATTGATACTTTTTTGAAAATTAAACAAGAAGCCAGCGGATGGCCAGAGTGTTGTACCTCACAAGAGGAAAAGTTAGCTTATATTCAAGATTATTAAGAAAGGGAAGGGGTAAAATTAGATTTCGGCTCTATTTGTAAAAACCCGGGTCTCCGCACTCTGGCTAAACTTTTTTTAAATTCACTATGGGGAAAGTTTGGGCAAAGACCCGATTTACCACACGTAGCCGTTGTCAACGACTATCAGAGCATCCACAAGTACCTGACGGATCCGTACATCACCGTGGACAGCGTCATTGATGTAAATGATGAGGTTATGTTCCTCAATTACAAGGATGCGCGTGACGCGTTGTGCCCTAACCCTAACACGAGTGTGGTGGTGGCATGCTACACGACTGCTATGGCTAGGTTGCACTTATACAGTATCCTTGAACAATTGGGGGACCACGTTTTGTATCATGATACAGATAGCGTGCTATTTACCGAACGCCCCGGCGATTGGAGTCTACAGACAGGAGACTTTTTAGGTGACCTCATTGATGAACTTCAGGATTACGATCTGGGAAGCTACATTAGCGCCTTTGTATCTGGTGGTCCCAAGAATTACCCGTATCGCGTTTGTGTTGGTGAGATCCTACCAAAACAAAAACGGTGTGCAAGGTTCGCGGGATCACCATAAGCTATGGCAACTGGAACGATGTTAATTTTGACGTTTTGAAAGCTATGGTCACCGAACAGGCGGTGGAAAGATACATACAGATATCGCACAAAATTGTAAGAAAAGGTCTTGCAACTGTATGTACCGTTTCACAGACTAAAGTCTACCGGACCGTGTACACCAAACGCCGGATAACCGATGATTTTAATATGTTGCCGTTTGGGTAGCAGAGTCCTTGTAAACGCACTCGCCACGAATAAAAGGTGCTTATTTAGACGGGCTGAATAACCATTTTCTTTTTCTTTCACACTAGACAGTTCCACTGACATACCATTTTTTAAAGATTTGAAATTTTTTTATATTTTTTTCTGAATGAAAACAAGCATATTTTTTATATTTTTTTATGCACCGGGGTTACTTTTTTATATTTTTTATTTGCCAGTTTAATCCTCCGCCTACCTGATTAATTTTTCTAGTCAATTAGTTGTTTGTATATATATTTAAATTATAATAAATAGATTGTATATATATTTATTTTAAATCTAATAAATTGTTTGTATATATATTTATTTATTTCTAGTTAAGTATAATAAACTGATTGTAAAATTTTTATTTTAAATCTATTCAAATATATATAATAAATTATATATATATATATATATATATATATTTATTTATTTTATTTTAAATTGAAACCATCTTTATTTAGTACCGAGGCCACTATTCCCCCCATATTGTAAATATTCACAGTATACCTATCACTGTGTGTAAATAAATATTGTAAACAAAACCAGTTATATTTATACTAATAATTATATATTGTAAATATTCACTGTATACTTTACACTGTGTAAATACTTTTTCATGACCAAATAAATATTGTAAAAATTGTTATGTTTGTGTTTTAACGTCTACAACTCTCTCCTATCCTATAAATACAAGCTCATATAGCTTATAAGCTCAGTATCAAACATTATGGACAAGTTGAAACATCCATTTTCGGCCATCATAAGCGGCCCTTCCGGCTGTGGAAAGTCACATTTTGTAGCAGACTTTATCCGTCACTTGGACACAATGTGTGACGTTAAATTTGATAAAATCACCTGGTATTATGCTTTATGGCAACCGGGATTCGAACAAGATAGGACAAGTCCCCACGTCAAATTCTGTAAGGGTTTGCCGGAAATGGATGACGTCTGTAATGACTCTCCACAGCTGATTATCCTGGACGACCTGATGCGTGAAGCCAACGAAGTGGTCGTCGATCTTTTCACCAAAGGATGCCACCATCAAAATATTAGCGTCATGTACCTTACACAAAATATATTCCATCAGGGCAAGGGCCAAAGAGACATTTCCTTAAACGCACATTATATCGAGCTTTTTAAAAATCCCAGGGATAAAGCTCAGATTCAACACTTTGCACGACAAGTCTGTCCTGAAAATCCCCGTGTTTTACAAGAGGCTTACACCGATGCTAAAAGTACGCCTAATGGCTATATATTGCTAGATTTCAAACAAGGTACACCCGAATGGTTCAGATATAGAACCCGCACAAATGTCGGCTGTTGCGTGTATCTACCGCGCAAAAACTATAAAAACACCGACACTTCCCGGTTACAGTTCATTTCATAACCATGAGTCCCAAAGTGCTGAAGCAGGCCCCTCTGTTACGTGCGATGTATCGCATGAACCCGCAACAACGAGTCGCCTTGATGAAAACGGCCGACAAGAAACTGGTTGACTCTGTTCGCGAGTGTGCCTACAACACTTTAAAAGGACGGGTACCGCTCAAAAATGTGCAGAAGACAAAGTTACGTGCTCGCAGGCAGGTGTTGCGCAAGCTGGTCAAACCAGGAGAGTGCTGGAAGAAGAAGGACGACTACTTGTTCAGAAAGGAGGAGCGTTCTTGCCCTTACTTTTAGCCCCTTTAATCAGCGGGGTCATTGTTTCCTTATTCAACCAGTAATTAATGGAACACACGAAAAAGATGATATTGGTCTCCCCGTAAACATTACACCGTTACGAGCAACACCACCAACAAACTGCTTCGGCAACAAATCTAGTGGTCTCCGAGTTGGACAAGGAAATGGAAAAAATCCTCGCTTCAAAACTTGACAAGTCTAAATGGACTTTATACCAACAAGTGCTACAGCGCTATCTACACTTAAGTCAACACCATCCACCATATGAAACCGCCACACCACCACCACCACCACCCCTGAAGTGTCTGTACTTCCCATCCCAACTGTACTTAATACTGTACCAGCACAGGCACGTAAAAAATCTGAACTTTTACTAGAACATATTAAGTCCCGCAACAAGTAGGTGGTGTCAAACATTGACGATCTCTGGCAAGCCGATCTCAACGATATGAGAAGGCTCAGAAAATAAAACGATGGTGCAGTGTACTTGCTCACCGTCATACACCTGTTTAGTAAGATGACCTGGGCGAGGACGCTTCCATCCAAGACGGGGAGCATAGTGAGAGACGCTTTTCGGGACATTTTCAACCAAAGCGGCCTTAAATCTCTAAGTATACAGACGGACAAGGGGACAGAGTTCACGGCACGTCTAGTTCGGAAATTTCTCAAGCAAGAAGGCGTGCATTACTACACCACTCATAATCCAGACATGAAGGCAAGCATCGTGGAACGGTTCAATAGAACCCTGAAAGGACGCATGTGGCGCTACGTTACCAAAAATAACACGTATACGTATGTGGACGTCCTCCAATCTCTAGTCGACGCTTACAACGGCTCCAAGCATTCCAGTATCAAGATGGCACCCACCGACGTTTCATAAACTAAAGTGCTTCAAGTCAGAGATAAACTTTAAGGCAAAAGGTGTCCAAACTCGAAGCCTAAAATAAAAGTCGGTGACACGGTGCGTATTAGCAAATCCAAAATGCTGTTTGAAAAGGGCTACGAAAGCAATTGGAGCGAAGAGATTTTCAAAGTCAGCAGTGTCGTGTTGCGACAACCTGTCGTCTACAGACTCACCGATCTTGACGGTGAAGAGGTGGAGGGGACGTTTTACGAACCTGAATTGCAGCGCGTACGTTTCCCTGAAACTTTTAATGTTGATAAAATACTAAATGTCAAGGGTAAAGGCGCCAGAAAGAAAGTGTACGTGCAGTGGAAAGGTTACCCCGCAAGTTTAATTCTTGGATTCCCGCCAATTACGTCAGCGCGTTTCCATGAAGGACCAATTTCACATCACTTTGCCTAGCGACAGCTCTATGGGATATTTCCCGAAAAATACCCTCACGAATTTCACCACACAACTTCCTTACCGTCTTACACTCGAGGGGCGGTGGGAAGTCGCTCTGGTTGAATTTCAATATCCCTGTCCTTTCACCACCGTACCTGAGGGTCAAAATATTGTATGGTACAACTGGGTGGACTCTAACGGCGTGGAACAAATAATCGAGGATCAAATCCCTGCTGGAAACTACAGCACTATCCATGATTTGATCAAAGCTCTAAACGAAGTATAAGCTTTTAAAGGGGATTCCGGAGTGGTATTCAAGTACACAAACCCCAACAAAAAAGTTGAAGTTATCTCTTCTTCACCAAATATACAGCTGTTGACTCTATCAAGCCAACTAAGTCTACAGCTCGGTTTCGATCCTCAAACTAATCTGATAAAAGTACCAAAGGCTCCGTACGCTGCCAATATTATACTAGGCCTGCCCTCGCAAATGTACATCTACACGGATATCGTCGAGCCTCAGCCCGTGGGTGACATTGTGGCACCGTTGTTACGTATCACCGGTATCAACAACATAAACTATCACTACGGTATACATAATACAGTTAGCTACGACACTTTGAACTACATGCCGGTGCTTAGAAGGGAAATTGAAAGCTTGGAAATCAATATAAGAACAGACACGGGTGAACCTGTACCATTCGATTTTGGAAAGGTGAGCATGAAACTTCATTTTCGACGCTGCTCAACATGAACTGTCCCTACCAAAGATACTACATCAACCAGGCTGGAACAGGAATATCTTCGATCTACCTCGGTGTTCCCTATCAAAGAGGGCATGGGATAGGAAGTTTTTTCAGTGGTCTTTTCAAAAGCGTCGTACCGTTGCTGAGAAGCGGCGCTAAAGCCATCGGAAAACAGGCACTTCATACGGGTATCGACTTGCTCTCCGACGTTGCCAATCAAGGGCGTCCTTTCAAAGAGGCCCTACGGCAACGTGTCGACGAGGCTGGAACAAACCTGAAAAGCAAGGCTGAACAGAAGATAAACACGCTGATGACCGGCTCAGGTTATAAAGGGTCTCGTAAGAAGCAACGACGATATTCTAAGGACGTCACCCGACGTAAAAACGTCAAGAAACAAGCTAAAGATATGTTCAGTTAAAATGTAGTTTCTACACCCCCAGTCCTGCGAGTGTTTTAGCAGTGAACTCGATCTCTTTTCCGTGCCACCCACTCAAACCAGTCTTGAAAGTGGGCAATGGCTCCAGTACAAACCTATCTCTTCCCTCACCGATGATCCACCCATCGAATTTACCGTTACCGGACAAGGCGAGTTCTATATCGATCTTTCCCAGACTATGCTCTATCTCAGGGCGGCCATCATGAAACCCGATGGTGGCACTTTCACAGAGTTGGATCAGATCGCTCCCTTCAACAATTGTCTGCATTCTCTATTCACACAGGTGGACGTGTTTTTAAACCAAAAACTAGTCTCACCGTCCAGCAACACGTATGCCTATAGAGCGTACATTGAGACGCTGCTCAATTACAACAGCGAAGTCAAACGAACGCAATTGACTTGCGGTCTGTAGTTCGCAGACACCCCCGGAACCATTGAGGAGGCTAACGCTGACAACAAGGGATTTTAGGCCCGTCGCAGTCTCACCACAAAAAGTAAGACATTGGATCTTTTGGGGTATCTACACGGTGATGTGTTTAACCAAGAGAAATACCTTTTGAACGGCGCCGAACTCAGAGTCAGGTTTGTCCGTTCCAGTGACGGGTTTAGTCTTATGGCGGTCCCTGAACTCCCTCACTTTAAGGTTCACATCGTTGAAGCCGGCCTTCTAGTAAGGCGTGTCAAAGTAGCACCTTCTATACTGTTGGCACACGCCAAAGCATTAAACGTCAGACATGCAAAGTATCCCATCATCCGTGTGGAATTAAAAACCCTCACTATTCCTACGGGCGTGCAAGGGAAATAACTGGACAACGTATTCATCGGCCAGTTACCCAAACGGTGCATCCTGGGATTTGTATCAAACGCAGCGTTCAACGGGGACGCCACCACTTCCGTTCAACTTTCCAACCTATGGCATGAACCATTTCTCGCTGTACGTGGACAGGGAACAAGTACCGTCGAAACCGTTACAGCCCGATTTTTCAAACGGACACTATGTCATGTCCTACCACACGGTGTTTTCTTGAACGGGTATCCATTTCATGAACGAGGGTAGTGACATCACACGAGAAGCCTTCCCCAAGGGATATCATCTCATGGCTTTCGATCTCACACCTAATCTGTCGGTCCACATGACATCTCATTGGAATTTGACGAGACACGGTTCTCTGAGCATCGAAGTGAGCTTCAACCGGGCTCTCACCGAAACCGTCAACTGTATCGTTTACGGGGAGTTTGCCAACATCATCACCATTGACAAGGACAGAAACGTCGTGACCGATTATGGAAGTTAATATAAACGGCTTCCCGCCCTTACCACTCTCATTTAAGCTATGGACGTCATTGTGGATTTCCAGAGCTTCATCGATGACATAAAAGAGTTTATCATCAAGGAACTGAGTGTTTTATCAGTATGCGGCACATTATTTCATCATTAGGTGTTAAAACCTCCATACTCCATCGAAGAACTTTCCACCGATGCCAGAAAGAAAGCCGACTATATAGTCAACAATCTGCACGGTATCACCTGTGATTACGGTGATGTGGATTACAGCCTGCTCGAATCCCTCATCTCCCGTGCCACAACGCGTGCAGAAACCCTCTACGTCAAGGGGGTGGAAAAAAAGTTTATAGTCTAATACACGTCTACACCCATCGTAGATCTGTACGACAGAGGTTGTTCGTCACTGAAAACACTTAAATTGGGCTGCACCATGTGCATGGCACATACTTCTGTATGGAATTTCTGCTCTGCCTCTATCGTCTGGGGACTTCGAGACTGGATGATTGAAGATGGACATGCACACCATAAGACGTGCACTGAAAACAAGTCCGGGGTTCTGTTCTATACGGTCGGGTATTTTCCCTGCTGATCAACTACCCGCAAGAATAGCTCGACCTGCCGCTCTAGTCATCAATACCGATCAACACACCAAACCTGGGACGCATTGGGTCGCCATCTTTATCTACAAAAACGGCGTGGGAGAATACTTTGACAGTTATGGTTTTCCACCGCGTATAAAGACACATCTGGCATTTATACGCAAAAACACTTTTGCACGTCCCATAGTAAGCTACAATTTCAAAGCATCGCCTCAGACGTTTGCGGCTATTACTGTCTCATGAACCTTCTCTATCGCGCCCAGAACATTCCGCTGAAAACTTTCCAAAACCTATTCTCACCCACCAATCATACAGTCAACGACGCTAAGATGATGAGATATTACAATAGATCTTTAAAGACTGAAGGGGCATGTCGCCCTTCAAGAGGCCGTATCCAGGCGGCGTGCGCCTATAAAAGGGGCGTCCCGTCGGTATGCCGGCCATAACCACCGAACATCATGGAAGGTCAAGAAGTTTGCGGTAGCAAAGCAAAGCCTGCGAAACCACTCGCCATCACCAGTAATTTCAACACTTTGTTCCCGCTGGATGGAGTCGACGCCAAGCGAGTCATCGTCGGCATGAGTGTCAAGAACAACTTTACGCCCCATGTCCAGCTAGAAAAATGTGGAGGGAACTGCGCCGTGTTTAACCGTACAGAATGGCAAGAACTTTGCTCCTACAAGTCGGTCATATCAAAGTTTTTCGCCAACACGCAACCTCCTCAGAAGATTAGTCTGACTAATCACGAAATCTCTCTGAGACGCATGTGTGGTGACCGTATGGTCGTCATCAACTAGAAACAAGACGCCGGAATCAAACGGGTCGCCTATCTAGCACCTAGCTGGGCGCGTCTTTGTGAGGTGTGAACCTCATCGACGTCACCGTCGACCGAAGGGACATGTGGTTGACACCCGTCGCTCTCTATTGCAACGATTTGATCAATACACTCGTCGTGGATGTATTCGACACGCTAACAGAATTGACGGATGTCATCGTCCTTGAACAACCTACGGTGGAAACTCACATCAAAATCCTGGATCTTATCACTGCTACCTACTATACACGTCAAGTCATCGGTTTGGACTATTACATGCTGGATTGTGAACTAAAAACAATTTTACTAACGCATCTAAGAGACACTGTAGAAAAACGTATGAACGAATATATGCGTCATTCCTGTAAAAGTTTATGATAAATATTATGTATGATGTATTTAATGTTTAATAAATATATATATATATCTGTAATATCTGTGTTTTATTCACGCAAACCCTCTTTATCCTTACACGTAGTGTAACCAGATATAAGTCTAGATTTGTCAAACAGCTAATGTTATAAATCCCTACATGTCGCCGGTAGATACCAAACAGACAATTTTGTTAGACTTTTGGGAGGTATAGCGGCCCTTAACTGAGAATTATAAATCACTGTGACGTTTCCACCTGGAAAGAGAGAGGCCCCTAAGTGTGTATTATAAGAGCTTTTTCAATGCTCCCGCTATTCCTGTCTCTACTTGACTTGTCGACCCGCCAAACTGGCGCCAGGTATGAGTCATCAGGGTTGCGACAGAGCGATGACGTCATCGGTAAAACCCATTGCAAGTGAGGGTTGCGACATCATTCAAGGTCGTGTTTCAACTTGTCTCAACTTGTCTTGACTTGTCTTGTCAACGCGCCAGACTGGCGCCAGGTATGAGTCATCAGGGTTGTGACAACAACAACAACCCTTCGTGACCTAATTAGGTATTTCTTTTCAGCTTTCATCAATATAAGTCCAAGACTTCTCTGATGTAACCACCACCAAGTTGCCCCGGCTGCCAGCAGCCCAGGCTGAAATGACTTGGGAAAACCCCCTGTATGCGTTTTCACCTGCATCCAGGAGTGGGAGGGCCCCCTGCAGTGGGTGTTCACCACGTGGGGGAGATGGAGTTTAGCCGCGACAGCAGCCGGTCCAGCGTCCGGGGCCCGTTACCGCGCCCCAACCGCCGTGCCACCGCCACGTTGCCCAGCAGGGACCACGGGGAGGTATCCATCCCGATTTTCATCGCCTCCGTGACTAACTAACCTATATAGAAATATCTCTGTAAAAATAAATACTCTCTACCTCTTACAGGGTCCTCTTTACAGGGTCACCCTTTGCCTCAACATCAGCGCTATAGTACGGTATTGCACCACTTACTCGCCCAGCTCCCTCGCTTCCTCGTGCTCCATCTCTCTTTCCCTGTCCCTCCTCTCCGCCTCTCTTATTTTCCCGATTCTCGTGGCCGTGATCACAAATTTCCTGCAAATTTCAGGGCTCTGCGTCATGTCCTCAGGCCTCCATCTCCATCCTCTCTGCACCACTTCTCTGTACAATTCCTGTCTTATTTGCTCATATCGCTCACACTCATACATCACATGCCTTGCGTCCTCCACCACATCGCACAGATCACACATCGGATTATCACCAATCCCAAACGAGCGGAGTTTGGCCGCGAAGTCCCCGTGTCCGCTCAGGAACTGGGTTGAGTAGTGGTTTCCAATAACTTTCCTCTTGCTCACTCTCACTCACACGTCTCTGTAATATGCGTACGTGACTCTCCCTGTCGTGGCGTTATCCCACTCCATTTGCCACCTTCTAATAGTCTCCTCTCTCCTCATCACCCGGCTTTGTGCCCTGTCTATACCGTTCAACTTATCCCTCCACAATCTCCACCTTTCCTCTATGTACAGGTCGATAGGTATCGCACCTGTAATCACCCTCACTGCTTCGTGGGACATCGTCCTATAACCTTTGGCTACAGCGAGCAATAGCTTCCTCTGTGTGCTCATCATTATCTGTCTGCTTTTGCCTCTCTGGGCTTCCTCGCCCCACACCTCACATCCGTATACGAGTATTGGTTCCACCAAACCTTTGTACATTCTGTACAGAGCCTCACACGAGTAACCATAGCTCGCCTTCGCCAGGTTCTTGAGCTTTGCAAATATTATTTTAGCCTTTCCACATACCGACTCTATGTGCCTTTTATAGCTCAGTCTTTCTCCGATCACAACTCCGAGGTACTTGACTTCCCTTACGTATCTTATCCTCTCACCGTTCATCCTCACCACTGGATATCTTTCTCCACCTAGTATCCCTCTCAGGAGCATAATCGCCGACTTGGCACTGGAAAACATCAGCTTATTCCGTTTTCCCCATCTTTCCACTTTCCTTAGCGCATACTCAGTCCTCCTCTCCAAGCTCCTTCTCGTGTCTGCCTCTATCAACAGTAACACATCATCCGCATAAGCCAATACTTTCCCATTCACTCCAATATTCGATCTTAGTAGCCTATTTATCAGTACGTTCCATAAGAGTGGACCTAGGACTGATCCTTGTGGGCATCCCTTGGTCGGCACCTTCACCCTCCTTACACCTTCTATTTCCAAGGTCACCTCCCTTCTTTCGAAGTAGTCCTTCACCAGCCTCCATATATCTTTTGGGCATCCAGCCTCCTTTAACTCCCATAGCACCTGGGGCCACCATGCGTTATCAAACGCCCCGGCTATGTCGAGGAATACCCCCAGGACGTATCTACTTCTCGAGTCCCCAACCTCTTCCTCCATCCTCACTAGGGCATCCACCGTCCCTTTCCCTTTCATAAAGCCGTACTGCCTGTCGCTCATATACCCAACTGCACTCATATGCTGCTCTATCCTCCGAGCAATCATCTTTTCTCCGATCTTACCCAATACCGGAATCAGAGTTACCGGCCTGTACGACTTTATTTCTGTCCGATCTTTATCATCCCCTTTCAGGAACACCTTAAGGTTTCCTCTTTTCCACCTATCCGGGAATCTTCCCGTGGTCAGGGCTCTGTTCATTATCCCCCGGTATTCCTCGACACAGCCTATCAGTGCCCCTTTTGCCAGTTCCGGTTGTATTCCATCCATACCTGGTGCTTTTCTGTTCCTCAACCTCTTGCGCGCCATCTCCACCTCGTCAGTAGTGAACTCCGGGATCTCTCCTCTCCATCCCATGCCTCCGTTCCCCTTCTAATCCGTTCATGCTAATTCTCGTCCGTTTCTCTGCTATCGTCCGGGAGGAGTTCCTTCAACATCATCTCCACGGTTTCTCCTATATCCTTTGTGTACGTCCCATCCGCCTTCACTAGGCTTGTTAGCACCGTTTCACCTTTCATTTTCCCCATAATGACCTTGTACACCTTACCCCAAGGGTTATCCGCCTCTTGGGAGACAAGTTCTTCCCACTTCCTCCTCTTCTCCTCCCGGACTCTCCTTACGTATTCATTCCTCTGGTGAGCATATTCTCGGCTCAAGAATCGGACCCACGCCTCATCGATCTCTTCTCTTTGTGCCCTCCTCCGAGCCTCGTCTAGCTCTCTCCTCGCTCTGTTCTTTCCCCGTCTCATCCTTGACAGCTCTTCTGTCCACCATTCCCCTCCGCCATCTCCACCTCTTTTCTTCCTCTGGAGGCACTCCTTCCCGGTTTCCATTATCGCCAGTTCCAGTGCCTCCGCCATCTCTTCGACATTTCCACCTACTGGCATTGCCTCTTCCACCCTCCTTTGGAGTGCCTCCGTGAATCTCGGCCAGTCCGCATTCTTAAACTTGTACCTTATCTTTTCTCTCCTCTGTCCGTTTGGGCCTTCTCTCCGTCTCATTTGCACCATGAAACCGATGAGCCGGTGGTCCGACTCTATCTCGCCGACTCTCACTCTCCAGTCCCTCATTTCTCCCCACATATCTTCCGTCCCCAGAGTTACATCCACATTCGACGTCATACCCCTGGTATTGCAGAAGATCTCGGGCTGTCCAGCTCCGTTCATTACTCTCATCCTGTTGGTGAGGATAAAATCCTCCATCACCTCTCCTTTAGAATTCTGTCGTGCCATAGCTGCGATCTTGCATTTGCATCCATGCAGATCACCGTTCTCTCACCGCCCAGGTCCCTCAGAGTTTCCTCCAGGCCCCCGATGTGTATCTCAATGTCTTCACTCGGGTTAAAGTAACAGCTGGCCACGTAGAAGCCGTCTTCGCCACTTCCTATCCGAGCCACTACTCTGCTACTCTCCGAGAGGTATCCTACCATCAGGCATTCCGCCCGCCTTACAACTATAGCACTCCAGATCGCTCCGTTTTCATTACTTTTGAACAAAGCTTTACAGCCCCCGACCACCACTCTACCACCTCGGTGGTATGGTTCCTGTATGGCCGCAACTTCCACGTTATTCATCCTCATGTACCTTTCGATTTCCGCCATGGCCGCCTTAGATCGCCCCACATTCACTTGGATCACCTTATAGCCCATAGTCCACTCTTCTGTCTGCTTCGTCTAGAGCCTTCTGATAAATCGGGCACCTCCGATCCGCCACATCGTGGCGATCGTCCCTCTTTGCCCTCCGGCAATTGATACATCTGCTCATGCCCCTCACCACCTTACACTCGGCTGGCCCATGCTCCTCTCCACATCTCGGGCATGCCAGCTTTTGTGCGCAGTGCCTTGCAATGTGTCCGTATGCCTGGCACTTAAAGCACCGGGTGGCCTCAACATGGTCCTTCACCCTGCACCTCCGCCAACCCAGATACACATATCGTCTTCCCCTCAACCAGTTCCTTATTCTGGGGCTGCAAGTCTCCACCCAGTGATCGACATCCCAGTCGGGCCTTCCATACTTATGGACACACCTGAAGTTCTTCACGAACTCATCGAGGCCCACTCCACTGCCCTCCATGTTCCTTTCGTGAACTTCCTTTACGATCTCACTCTCCTCTCTACCCTTTTCGACATCATAAATCAATATTCTGGGCTCCCTAGTCCCAGCCTCCACTACCTTCAGGCCTGCCTCACCCAGGTCTTTCTCTAGCAGCTTGGCCTTCTGCTGGGGTGTTTCCACCTCCAGCACCACACCTTCCCGTATCCGTCTGAGATTCTTGACATTAACCCCCATTTCTCTGGGTTTTAAGGTCCCCTTTAGTATCTCTTTTATCTCTGCCCCGTTCTTCTTGCCATCGGTCCCCCTCACGATGACAAGATTCGCCTTTGGCCTCACCTCTTTCCCGGTGCTTAGGCTTGGGACGTTAAGCCTCTCTCTGCCAGCCACCTCTGCATAACTGGGCACTTCTCGGCCCCCTTTCTCCCCGGCACCTGTTCTCCTTACTCCCTCGTGCCTGCCCATCCACTCGATTATTTCTTTCCTTTCCGCCTGCCTGGCCTCCAGCCCTATGACTTTATCCATCAAGTCATTTGCCATCACGCTCATTTCTTTCATGATGAGCCGGACTTTCTCCTGGGCCAGAAGCGAGAAGCCCTTACTTTTTACCTGGCTTGCCACAATTCTTTCCATCTCTGCCTGGTACATGTTGTACCTCCGTCTCGTGTCCTTCTCAGCTCCGATGCTCTCCAGGGCATCCACAAATTCCTTCTCAAGGAAACTACGCCTATAGTACTTGGGGGGAGTGCACCTCTCCCCCTCTTCCTCCGTTCCCTCGGTGTTTCCACCTTCCTTCTCCGATTCCGTCTCTCTTGCCCTCTCAGCGGCTACTTCCATGATGGTCCTTTCCGGCCTTGCCGCCTGACCATCTGAGCTACCACTCGGGCTCGCCTCTACTTCCTTTACCTTCTGCCTTCTTTCCATCTCCAGCCTACACAGCCTCAGCTGTGGGGCCCTCACTTTGCCTGGGTCCGTTACAGGCTTATCCTTATTCTGTCCTTCCTCCGGACCTTCCTTCCCACCTTTAGGGCTCCTTTTGGTCGCCCTCTCTCTGGTCTTGCGTTTCTCTTTCCTCTTAGCTACCTCCCACTCAGTGTCCCCCTCACTGGCGGAGTTACTCTCCCTTTCCGCTGGAACTTTATCCTTAACATGTCTTTTTCTGTCCAGCTTACGCCCCGTTCCACCGTTCTCGGACGGCATCTTGTTTCCTGTTATATTATACATTTTCCTTTTTCTATTTAGCCAGCGCATCGTAGACAAGGGAGCGGGCCGGAATAGTCAGGAACGGGTATACCCTCGGGATGATACCCTACCCCAGTTCCCCGGGGCCCGACCTCCGTTTGCCGATCCCGGTACTCTCGGACGGACCGGGCTCGCTCGTTGCGGTGCGGGGTCCCACCCCCGCACTCAATGTCCACTTCCTGGTCAGGGTCCGAAGCGGCTGGTCTCCGGTCCATCCCCGCAGCTGCCGCCTCGGCACATCAGCTTCCCCGGCCACCGACGGAAACATATCGATGACTCGGTTCAGCACTCCCAGCGCGCCACGGTTAGGACCAACCTACCCCCATCGCGGGGGGGTCTCGTTTTGACAGGAGGATCGACCACATCCTCCCAACCCTGGTGTACTGATGGGCTAGGGTTGCCATATTCACCAGCAAGTCTCGTTTTGACAGGAGGATCGACCACTTCCTCCCAACCCTGGTATACTGATGGGCTAGGGTTGCCATATTCATCAGCAGGTCCCGTATTTGGCCTCGGAGCTGACCAGACTCCGTTAGCCTTCCCCTATCGAGGGGTGCCCCTTAGATTTTCGGACCGTGTCCGTGCATTCACTTTTAAGGTTGGGTTGACTAGACCCTCCCAACGTTCCTCTTTTACCCGGGCTTACGACCGGCTGTTCTTCCTTCACCTGACAGACCTCTACGATTCGCCTTGCGGCTCCTCATATCGGCCAGCCCTGCTCAGGAAACAGGCAGAGTTATCAGGGTTGTGACAGAGCGATGACGTCATCGGTAAAACCCATTGCAAGTAAGGGTTGCGACATCATTCAAGGTCGTGTCTCGACTTGTCTGGTCGACCCGCCAAACTGGCGCCGGGGGAACACCCCGTTGCACAGGGGGCAATGACCTCAATATCTATTCTTTTCTCAACTCGTCTGCCCGCCAACCTGGCGCCAGGGAAAACCCTCTGCCAGGGTCAATGACCTCAATATCTATTCTTGTTTCGTCTTGTCTTACCGCCAACCTGGCGTCAGGGTTACGACATAACACGCGATGTTTACGTCATTGGGAAAACTCAAGGTTGTCAATGTCACGATTTATTCTTGTCCTGACTTGTCTGCCCGTCGACCTGGCGCCAGGGAAAAACCCGTTGCCCAGGTCAATGACCTCCATATCTAAGCTTGTCTCAACTCGTCTTGTCGACCTGCCAACCTGGCGCCAGGAGGGGGGAAGTGAAAGGCAGAAGAAAAATGTATCACACTCTACCACAAACGCTCGTCAGGAGAGGTTCGTGCCGGACAGAGCCTTGTGCCGGAGGAAACACCCCCGACAGCCATGGCGTGAGGTTCGTGCCGGACAGAGCCTTGTGACGGAGGAAACCCCCTGACAACCATAGAGTGAGGTTCGTGGCGTGGCCACTCCCCCCCAAAAAAATAAACTACAGCACCTTAATCGTTGAATAAAAACTCCAACACCTCAATACTACCAATTAATTAATGAATTAACAATAATAATTAACAATCATTAATAATCAAGAACCAACATGTCCGGGGTTGGTAGGCGGAATGAGTTATAAGGGTTGCGACAGCGCGATGACGTCACCGGGAGAACCCATTGCAAGTGAGGGTTGTGACATCATTCAAGGTCGTGTCTCGACTTGTCTTGTCAACGCGCCAGACTGGCGCCAGTCATTAGGAAAACACATTGCCACATAGAAAGGGAGGGGGAAAGAGTTGCCCAGGGTCAATGACATCGTGTACTAGCTCACTGTTTCAAGGTCACGATCTATTCCTGTCTCAACTTGTCTTGGCAAGCCGCTAAACTGGCGCCAGGTATGAGTCATCGGGAAAACCCAGAGGGGACTGTTGCGACATCACACGCAATGATTACGTCACACAATTCGGGTCAAAGGTCAAATTGGAGCCATACGCCCCCCTAGCTACTGTTAAAATGGAGTCTGCCCACCCCCACTAAAACGTAAGAAATTACTGATCACACCCACCCAAAAAATCCTTACGTAATTCTTGAAAGGTCCCTAGCTTCCGATCTATTATCAAATATTTTTTATTTAAATTTAGGTCTTGGAAAACGGGAGTTTATTATTATGCTTTTTGATGAAAATATGTAAAATCTGTAAAATATGAATATTGAACAATACGTTTTCTTCATTTATGCCTTTTGGTGGAATGTGATGCTCTTTTTTCCCATCATGTTTTGAAAACATGTATATTATCTGGTTTCACAAATCTTACGAGTTTTAAATAAATGTCTTCATTTTTAAACAAAGTAGAGAGAAATTCTTTGTGGTTCACCATACCATTTATTTATTAAGGTAGGCCTAGTTATTAGCCTTAATAATATGGACACAATTTAATACTATACAACTTATAAACTTGTTTGTAGTTTCGTCTTTATTGAAACATTATTCCTCACTTAGTAGATACCAAAACTAATATCATGGAAGAATCATCTATTTAAAACAATGATCTAAAGTCAATTTCGGCCAAATTGTCCATTTCAACTTATATTTAAAAATAATGTATCTAAATATTAGAAGTATAAAGCACAAATATGAGAATTTATTATGTGTTCTCTCTTATATTAAACTAAATATTGATTTAATAATATTAACATGAGTCTGGATATACTGGGATGAGACATTATTGCTTTCAATTTCAAACTACAGGGCCAATTTTGCCCGTAGAGACAATAAATGAAGTGGGGGAGTTTGTGGTTTTGTTAGAAGAGCTTAATGGTTTCAAACATGGACATTTGAAACTTTTAGTAAAGATTCCTTATTGGCTATAGACCAGAGATAAGACCGAATTTTGTGAAATTCAACCACCTTTAAGAGATAAAAAAGAGGGGTTCTAAAGGTTCCAAAATTCACTGACCGTGCATTTTTCGAACTAGTGGATATAGAGCCTTGAAATTTAAAATGAATGTTTCTGTATAAAAATGGAGGAGATATTTTTAGGGTTTCAAATTTAATCACCTAAAGGGGTGTAAAGGGGGAAAAAGGGGCAATAATTTCTATGTCCTCCAATCAAGATGTAATTTGATATATGGAGGGTTATCGAGTCGCTGAATACTAATATGAGATAAATTTATGTACGGCATCCACACGATGGGCCCCGAGGTGTTTTTGTAAAAAGTGTGTTCAAGGCTACCAAAATTAATATAAATATATACTTTACAGAGAGATAGAAGATAGAAATTTTTCAAATAACAAATGGGACCACTCCAAATAATTATAAAAGTATGAACATTTTTGTTTAATAAGTGGGACCCTGGGCCATATGGAAGGGGATATAAACAGAGTAAAATCCTTTTATGTGTGCTAGTAAACTTAAATTTGACACTCGTTTAGGAGGACAACTCCAAATAATCTATTAATTCTTAAAAATTGAAATTTCTAAATGATAGTTAGAAAAATAAGCTGAAATATTTACAAAACTAATAGAAACAAATAATTCCCAGTGTGGCAGAAAATTTAAATGTATGAGTAAATTAAAGGGACATGTAAAATTAATATAGATTTGTGTATCTTAAATTTTAAATGGGACCCCGGGAAATAAGGTGGGGGCTATAAAAATAAAAACTTTTAGCTGGATAGAATATTTAAATTTGGCAAGTAGGTAGAGTGAACTTTCAAAATAACCAAATAAATCTTAATATATGGAATTTATAAGTGGAAGTTGAATAAATGGTAGGGGAAGGGGATGGGCTCAACATTTACAAAAACTAATACATTCAACTACTTCTCTGTGTGGTAGAGAGATTAGATTCTTAGGTATACGGACCAATCTAAATAAACAAAAAAATGTGAAGTTTTTAAATGTTAGCTATGGAAAATGGAGGAGGGGAAGCTACAGCTAGAAATAACTTTTGAGATGAAGTTAGAAATTAAAATTTGAAAGACTAGTAGAAATAAAACTCCAGATATTCAAATGAATGTTATAATTTAATATTTGTCAAAGGGGGTTGGAAAAGTGGGTTGAGTGGTTAAAAACTTACAAAACTATTAGAAACAACCTCTTCTCAGTGTGGTATATAAACTAAAATTCTGCATATAGGCAAAGATACCACTCCAAATAACTACACAAGTCAAAATTCTTTAAAGTTTATAATGGGAGTCAGAAAAAAAGGGGAGTTTATAAAGAAATTAAGTATGGTAGAAAGTCTAAATTTTGTATGGTGGTAGAGGTACGACATCAGAAAACCAAATAGGTCTTAAATTTGAGATTTTGAATTGGACGTTAAAAAATAGGGGGGGGGGGGGGGGAAGGCTAAAACTTTTAAACCAGTGGATAACCTACTTTTATGTGTGATATAAAACTAGAATTCATCAATCAGAGATAGGGACAACCCAAATTAACTACATTTTAAATTTAAAAATGAGACTACAGGAAGAAATGATGGGGCGGTGGTAGGGGGGGGGGGGGGGATAGTGTTGTACAATTAGGAGGTAGAAAATTTAAATTTGTCAAGAATGTTGAGGGATAACTTAAAATAACCACAAATACATTTTAAATATTATTTATTTCTAAGGTGGCTGGTGATATAAGGGGTCTCAAATTTTTAAAACATTAAAGACTAAACTACTTTTCCAAGTTTTGGATGATTGACATAAATCAGGCGGGCCTAAAGACTAACTCAAACATTATCAAGGCCTGAATTATTACATTTCAAACTGAAGGCTCGGAAAATAGGAAGAGAAGATCTCCTCGAAATATTTACAAAGCCGCGTGTCGCTTACGTTTAAACACTGTAGAAGCACTGGCCACTGATCAGGATAACACGAAAGATCTGTTAAGTCTATGTTAAAATGTTTGTATGGAGTTTTCCGCATTTGTGCTACTATCTAGACAAATATGTGAGCACTTTTGTTGTATTAAATAGCGGTCTCGGTGGCTCAGTAGGTATTTTAATTGCGTAGCACTACTATTATTACTATTATTTTGGATTTTTATTTTTACTATTAGTTGTTCTGCTAATCCATTTCACTTGAACAATTTTTTTTAAATATTTTTAAGACCAAATGAATTTAAATAAATATTGGTTTCTACAAAAATTATTTACATTGGGTCAATATTAAGTTTTTTTAATAAAATCTGTTCAAGTGATAATGGTTGGCACAATATAGTTCTTTAACCATTTCTTGAAAAACTAGAATCAACACATCAAGTTTAAATTAATGTTTAAGGAAATATAATTAAAAAGCAAACTAAGTTAAAAATAATCTATATTTATTTAAAAATTTAAACTTACACATTTTTTCACAAAGTACACAATATTTTTCAAATACAAATAAGTGTACATGTCTTAATATAAAAAAAATAATCCCAATTAAAATCACCATCTATGTTTATTTATTTGGCATGAACATAATATTAACATGAAGAAAATCAATCAAGTAATATTATTATTATTAGCACCGCGTCTTACTTCTCGTTCGGGTTATACGTAAGGGTGATTGTGAGATGAAATGGAGGACCTACTACAGTTTAACGTGTAATCCTGACATTCCACACATTCACAAGTTGTGATTAATACAAGTCTTGTCAGACAGAGGTGAAGGAAGAGTTTGGTAATCAGATAAATCTGTGCCGGGACCAAGGATTGAACCCCAGACCCCCAACACAGAAGTCCTACACCTTACCCCTAGACCACCAGGTCACCGATAATCAAGTAATAAAACAACTGTTAACCATTTTGTTTTGTTTAGTTAGCGATAGAATAGTTGTTTCCA
Organism: Timema cristinae; assembly: GCA_039000515.1. Classification (NCBI taxonomy): domain Eukaryota; kingdom Metazoa; phylum Arthropoda; class Insecta; order Phasmatodea; family Timematidae; genus Timema; species Timema cristinae. The sequence goes on from JBCFYV010009882.1 coordinate 21,353,477, forward strand.
ACCAATTGCTCACTCACTTGTTTCAGGGCTGGGGAGGTGGGGGTTGAAATGTCTGTTGAGTTAAATTATTTAAAGAGGTTACAATGGCGTTAGAGAAGGTGTAAAATTCAAAGAGAAATTAACAATTATAAAACCTAATTTACTGCAGTTAAAACAAGTAGGCTATCGACAGGTGTGCAGTCTTTATTGTATGCTCGTTTGGTTCGCCGGTGAAGAGGTCGGGATTCAAATTCCAGCCTGGTAAACTAGCTGTACATTTTCTTAAACATTTCTACCCTCCCCCTCCATGCAAAAAAGGGTATATTTAAACTAAATTATACCTCCCCCACCAATGTAATAAAATGAGCAAAGCCTTGAAGGGTAGAAGACCGTTAAAAAAGACATTAAGACAAAGTTAATTTGAACACTTCTATGTTATCAAGGAATCACAAGGATACCATGGACAAAAAATGAGGTCAAACCTTGAAAACATTCGGAAACCAATACAAATAAATGGTACGGAACCCCGCAGTATCTCTTTACAACTAAAACTCATAAAATTGTATCAATAGACTATATTCGCCAATATCTCAAAAACCGTTGGTTTTAGAAAATGTCAAATTAAAGTTTTTTATTTTTAATAGTACTACAATTTTGCAATGATAAGTTATTTAGTATCTCAAATAGTTGCAGAAATACGGAAATTAACGCTTCTGTTAAAAAAGTTTTCATGGAAAATGAAAATAGCCAGTTTTTTCCTCCTTCAGTAAACTACCCTTAATTTTAGGGGTAGATATCGAAATCCAAAAACCTCTCAGGTCAACCCTATGAAAACCCTAGATACCAAGTTTTTAGCTCGATCAGTAAAATAGTTTAGGGTCTAGTTGGAGGTACAGACAGACCGACTGAAATTCAAAATCATTTTTTCAGATCCAGGGAGTTATGAAACGTCAAGATTCATCAAAATCTTGAGTTCGATTTTTTTTATGATCACCATATTTTCTCTACCTGTAAGATAGCGAGAAAGTAAAAAGAGAGTATCAATCCTCTAATCTTCAAATACAAGTAAGTTAGATGTCTATTTTTGAGGATTGTTTGGGATAAATTTGTTAAATACTTTTGCTTAATCCTTGGAAAGTCTTTATCAAGTAAAGATTGAGAAACTCTTAGTTCCTGAACTATTTTCAACTGTATTTGGCACAAACTTTCACAACATACTGGGCTGATCTTAATCAGTAGGTATTTAATTCTAAATCCCTTGAATGTTGAGTTAATTTTTATAGAGTCAATACATGGTTTAAACATTTTTCATGTTAAGTTTTTTTTTTTAAATATATTTTTACTTGGTAAGTTAGTTTGGGAGTACGTTTTTTATCACTTCGGGAATTGTTTTGTATGTAGCTCTAGTTCGACAAGGAGTTTAAAAAAATTAGTAACAACAGGGTTGCCACTATTTTCTTATTACAAAATTCCTTCTTTTTTCCAGGTTTTCCAGAGGAAATTTTCATTTTTCCAGACACCTAATAGATATTATAAATATAATTATAGGGACATAAAATTTTGTTTTAAAGAAAGTTTTAGAAATGAAAGAGTGGTAATTAAACACGTGTTTAAGAATTATTTTGAAAACGGATGAGAAATGAATGACATACATCTTCTAGAAAGAAAAATTGATTATATTTGCTGTATGCCCTAAACGGAATGAAATAAGAAAAAAAGTGTAAATACCAAAAATACATATTTTTTTTAGTTTAAATGTGGTGGGGCCTATCTAAAATGTCTTACTTGATTTAAAAACATGTTAACCAATCTTAATTAATGTATATGTACTGTAGGCCTATAGACTAAGTAGCCCACACAAATCGTGAATAATAATTTACAATAATGAAATTAGCATGTGATTTCCCTCGCTGATTCAGGTGCATTTTATCTAATAAACCGCCACCCTCATCCCTACCATACTGTGATATCGGGGTAATGGAGGGCTACTAAACCCCGTTATATCAATTTCCAAGGTAAATCTGCAAACCCATTGAAAACTACCAAATACATTAAGTAACGATACAACACAATCATATATAAATGTATCATAACTATTGCTGAAAAATCAAGCATCAGTTAAATACACTTAAACAACTTTTTAGCACAAACACAATGATTAGGCTTAAGGCCCAAGATACCAATTTTGAAACAAATTGTTAAAGCATGTTTTAAAATATTTTATGTTTTTGAAAAAAATCACTCATCAGTAAACTAGCCCTCAACAATTTATGCTTTATGTACCAGCTTGTCCTGCAGAGGTGTCCGAAATTGACTCGCATCAAAATGAGATGCACAAGTGTGTGCATAAATAAACTTCTCTCTATGGGCCATCAAGAGTCGATTTTGGGAGACGTCTACCCATTTCAGATACCTGGAAAAATTAACAAATAGTCTAGTGTTTATATTTTATTTCCTCAAACTGTAAACAAACAAATAATTTCTTCTATAAGTATTGCCAATCATGAACCAAATAATAGGCCTACTGTTAACTAGAACTATTGTTTCTTTTTTTTTTAGCACCATGTCTTACTCCCCGGTTGTGTCATATGCCATTAAATTGACTCATAAAAGAATGTATTGCCTATATTATTATTATTATTATTATTTATTATTATTATTATTATTATTAGCACCGTGTCTTACTACCCATTCAGGTTATGTGCGCATACGCTAATGTGCAATGGTAGCGTAATTGTGAGAAGAAATAGAGGACTTACAGTTTAACGTGGAATCCGAACCACAGTGGAGGCCTGGCATTCCTCACATTCACAAGTTGTGAACGAGGGTTGAAGAGCTCAATAATTTCACAAATCATCAATAAGAAGCAACACCAAAAATATTCACAGAAGAATATTGACAGCTTCTTCAAACCTAGGTCTACTAAGCAAAATATCATCACAGTGGCAAACCTATCACCATCATGCTTGTGTAATAGGCCTAGGTCTACTGAAATAGGTCAGTAAGTAAGCACATACAGTACAGTATATAGATAATTTGCCAGTAGTACTATAGGCCTATTGTAATGTCAACCTTCCCCATTTGAATACCTAACTGTGTTATTTGTGTATGTCTCTTATCTGATATGTATAGTTTACCTCGTGACATTACTTTAGATAAATATAAGTTTTAATTTTTTAGGCACAACTTTATTTCCCCTCGATAAGACGGACTTTTCATAACTCGAACAGACCCCCGACCCTTTAGTATGAGTTATCGAGCGTTGACTGAATTTCATAATTTAATTAAAAATATGTCATTTATATCCAAGAGATTATGTTTTGTTCCTTTGGGATGGTTAATAATAATAAAATGTTAACTGTTATAATATATTAAAATACGTTTTCCTTAATATATGTAACTTAACTGTAGAGATTAATTTTACCATTTTATTTTAATATCATAGTAACCATACTATCTTGTGTGTATTTATATTAAAAAATATAAATAAAATAAAAAATCCCAGCACACTACTGTACTGGTGTACTATTTAGTGAGCCAGGATTCACAAGGTAATCATGCTTAATTAATAACTGTATCATACTCGGCAGTTAAAAAATATAATAAACATAAATAAGATTACCTCAATTTGTCCCATGTAGGAAATCGGAAAAATGTCAAGCCAGGATTTATCGTGGAAGATCCGTAGCATCCTGTCCCAAAGCAATTGTGGACGACTAGCATTGTTTTTATATTAACGTAAATAAAACTACCAAGTGAGACTGAGATACGCTAATTATAAATTCCACTGTCAATACAAGTCAAAATATAAATATTCAAATACAAAAAACCAAACATATAATAAACAATTGAAAATTAACACTAATTACAAAATATTAACTAAGGAGAAAACATCCTTGAAAATAATACAAATGAATTTGAAAACGCAAAATAAGTCAAAAGGAGACCAATCTATATAACAAAAATATAGTTTAACTAAAGAACACAATGAAAAATATGTTAAGATGGAGACAAACAATGAGTCAAATATTGGTAATGTGTTCGGTGGGTCTAAAATTATTTCAAAATTCACATGATGAAGAAAAATAAATATGTATTTAATAAAAATTAAAATTTATGTTGAAAATAAATACATTTTCAATACAGGAAAAAATAGAAATAAAGGATTTTTAATTAAAATTAATGAAAAAGAGTCAAATATATTTCGACTGGTGCGAGCTCTAGACAAATATGTGAGCACTACATGAAGAATATTGGCAAGGGGGAGAAGGGAAGAAACATCATACAAAATTTTACTATCCCAGTGTCAACCCCATGGCACTGGCATATTATATTTGGGTCCAACACTCTCTTGTTTGAAAAGTTTTGTACAATGAAAGGGGGGTGAGGTGGGGCTACCTGCTGAACTATTGTACTCAGAGAGAAGGCCAGGAGGAACATTTTGAAAGTGAGTTGTTTTAAAGAGTTCCCACTTGGAAGCGTTGTTATCACTAGATATTTTAAGTTTTACCTGACTTGATGGGCTCAACAAATCTTCCGTAAGGCTACGTATATGTTATTTTCTTTGTCTGTGTCCGTGGGCCATGAGTTTGAGTACCCCTGCCTACGTATACCACACGTGGCCAATATTGGGAACTCAAAAAGCAACCTTAAAAAAAAAGTAATTTAATTTGAGAACTTAGCTTAAGATAGAAAAGGTTTTGTATTAATATAATTTTGTTGATTATATTAATAAATAGAGCTTTGTATTGGAACTAAATGAACGCAAAAATGGTAATTTATATGATTATTAAAGAATTACTTTCCTTAGAGCCTAACAAACCAAGAAAATAACCATCGTTTAGTTTGAATGCAAAACTATTGAATGACAGGTAAACGACCCTGACCTTGTCAGTTTTATAACAACTTTCAACCCCTCTAATTCTTACCATCCCTCTTTTACCAGAGAGGTATTCATCTCTTCTTTCAGACAAAGATGGAGAGTAATATTCAAACAGTACCATAACGAGCCGTCAGGATGCACCACTAGTGTACTAGCGCTTTCTCACGGCAAGATATGTAACTAGTTAAATAATTTGGATGAGCCAAGTAGAGCTTTGTTCATTTCTTCGATACTTCTATAATAGTATATACCTTCAACGCCCTTGGCTATTGGTGAAGTGTAGAAGGAGAAGAGGGGGAGTAGGGGAAATGCTCAAGCAGTAACATAGGATTTGAGCTGCCATCATTTAAGATTCCCCTGACAGCCACAGTCTAACTTTGAACTGAATTTTGCGACGATTTTTTTTTGTTTTAATTCTATTTTGTATTCTTGCCTGTTTAACTGTTTATCTAATGAGTGTAGCAAAGAATACTAAACCAATAATGTGTTTGATTTATAAACAATTAATATTTATCAATTGAGTTACATTGAAAAAATTGAAATTAAAAACAAAGGGCGTCATTTTACTAATACATCTTGGGGAAACTAATACCAATTTGATGTTCAAACAATTTTATTCATATTTAAACTCAAAGCATTTTCTTATTGTTCAAAAGTGTATGTGTATTTTAAAATGTGGTGATCCTCTAAATTGAAATCAACATATTTGTATCGTTTTAATTTAATTTATTATATAATATTTATTCTAAGAACAAAATCATTGGCGTTACCTCTTTAATTAGTATAATTATCTGCTAATTTACTGCTTATTGATATGTTTATAATATTTTTAACTATCTGTTGACTTTTTATATAATTTTCTCAATAAAAAAGTTGTATTTGTTGTAATTTTTACAACTAATTAAATTATGTCATTAATGTATTTCCGTTACAGTAGGCTCACTACAGTCCACAAATAAAAAAATCTATTGTTTTAACCTATATAGAGTAGAAGAAAACCAAAGGAGATTTTTTTAATTTCCGGCCACACCATTGTTTGGAAAATATTAGCTTTCAATTTATGTTGCATTGAATTACCCTTTTTCTTATACGTCTTAAAAATTAATAAGCTTTAGCAAATGTTTAGTTGTGAAATTTTCAAAAAGAAAAAACTATATTATATATTCTTCCAAATGACCCCTCTTTCTTCCCCATATATTTCCTCCCACGCCCACCCCACTCCCTTCTTCCTGTTCACCCGAGCAACACCCCAATGTTCAAACTCACGTGCCGCCACTGATACAAACACATCATTATATATGAAATTATAATAATGTACAACTTTTATTTACAGAATTTAAGCTATTACTATTGATTGCTACCAGAAGATGAAATTACTTACTACTTATACTTTTTTTTGTTTTGTTTCAGGTCAAAATCACGTTCTTTGGTATAAGAAGATTTCGCCATGAATAAAGAAGAGAGTTGTTTGTGCCCTGATAAACTTGGTAACGATATATATTGTGTCCAACTAACCTCCACAATTATACAAGGAATTATTAATGCAATCAGACTTCCTGGCAATAATATCCATGAATCGTTTATTTTAATACTTAATTATTCGCTCTAAGTTTGCATTTATTATCTAGCGTTATTTAGATAAATTCGGTAAAGTTAAAAAATAATTCCATAGTGTTATTCCAAGTTATTCATGAACAACAAAGCAAAGGTCATGTTTTTTTTAATACTTAATTATTCGCTCTAAGTTTGCATTTATTATGTAGCGTTATTTAGATAAATTCGGTAAAGTTAAAAAATAATTCCATAGTGTTATCCCAAGTTATTCATGAACAACAAAGCAAAGGTCATGTTTTACGTTAGGAACTGCAACCATTGTGTTTCAGAGAGATATTTGTTTTTTATTAGTATGTTAATGAGATTCGGATGAAAAGCAAATAACACCGATAGTGTCAATGTTACATAACTGCAGCTTAAAAATTTAGGCTATTAGAGACGTTAGTTAACATATGAGCGATTATGGTGAGCGAATTTGAAAGTATGTTTACTCTGTGTGATTAATGTAGAGGAAGGTGGGTAGTATGGAATATCATTTACTTTTTCAATAATATAAAAGCGTATTTTCACATTTTACTATCGAGTTCCATATTAAACTTATAATTAATATGTTTTAACTATTTTAGGGTTTAAAGCAAAATTTATAACTTTTAATGTCCTGTATGATCTCTTAAAAGAGATGTGCAACAAATGAGGGCAATATGGAATACTACACATTTTATATAAAAATTAACTACACCCACTAAAACTAACAAATGTTTCATAAGAAAAATGTAAAAAAATGCAAATAACATGTGTAAAACAATAAAATAATAATAATAATAATAATAATAATAATAATGAGTCATTGAAATAATAGAGTATAATAAAAAATACCTAATTAATAAATCAGTTTTAATAATGAATCCTAACTAATATTATGAATGCGAATCTGAGTTCGTTTGTTTGTGTGTTTGTTTGTTACGCTTTCACGCCTAAACTATTCGACCGATCATCATGAAATTTTGCATACACGTTGTCATGGGTACAGAAAAGGACATAAGGTACCTTTCATCCAGAAAAAAATTACTGTTCCTTAGCAAGGGACAGTCGAATACCATTCTGATATTCCACTTATTAATCCCACTACAAAAGAGCCAGTTCCCTATAAAAAAGTTTCATGCGTGGATTTTTTTACGCCTATAACACGATGCTTCGAGAAAATGACTTTAACCTCCTTCCGTGGTCAAGACAGCTCTTTCACCAATTTTGAGTAGATATGTACATCAAAGTAGAGAGCGAACGTCTTCGTTACATTTCTTTAAACCAGAAAAAACTGCGAGCTGAAAATTACATTCACCTGCAAGATGCGATTAGCACAGTTGGTAATATAAACCCCAACAATTTAGGCAGAATGGTTATTCTTCCCTCTACTTTTGTGAACAGCCCCGCTATCTGCATGAATACACACAAGACGCTTTCACCTATGTGCGCACTTATGGCAGGCCTGACCTATTCGTTACTTTCACCGGCAATCCCTCATGGAAGGAAATAACAGAAGAGCTTATGCCCGGGCAGAGAGCTACTGACCGACATGACTTAGTTGCCCGCGTGTTTCGTTTAAAGGTCAAAAAACCAATGAATGTTATTACAAAGGGAATAGTATTTGGAAACGTAGTCACACACATTTTAACACAAATAGAATAATATATCGGCATTGTTGCCTTTATCAAACACAAAGAAAGAAGAGAAAGTACACTTGACACAAACATCATCAAATTTACTCTTATTAGTTTATTTTTCCTTTTTCTTTGGTGTTATCAATTTCCTTTATTACAAAATCAATAGATTTTAAGTAATTATGCTGATAGTGTTATCACATTAGGTGGTAAGACTTCTCACAAGCCACAGCGTAATCTTATACTAATAATACGAACCTTTGCCTCTTCTGTCAATTTCCTTGCCCTTCTTATCACCAGTTATTTCCCAGAAGAAATCTACAGATTGTCTAAAATGGTATTTGAACTGCTATTTTACATGAATTTCCACAAATACAGTGGCGGCTCGTCACTTTAGAAGCTGGAGGGCGCAGCCTGTTTAGTTCATAAATTATTTCTAAATAATATATTTAAATGAAGACACAAATTTCGGAATATGTTTTGCTAAATATTCATTTAGTTAAACTCAATAATTAATATCACAAACAACATGGAAAGATAAAATAAACTTCCCCTAAAGGACGTGGATGTGTTGTAGAAACTTTGCAGCTGTGTAATATGATAAATATATAGGTATATATGTTTTCACTTTGTTCCATACAAAATTCAGGACATGGCCTACCTAATGAATTCAATTCTCTTTTTTGATCAAGAGTTAATCTTGCAATATTCGTTGTCTTAAGCGCCTGAATTGAACTATTCATATTAAGCCTAGCTACAAAAATTATTAAAACATATAACTCAAATAAACATTATCCTAAAATAACCCTACATAATATTATTATAAACACACACGCCACACACATCCTCAAGATGCAGGAGCACGCAGGATGACTGACATTAATTATTGCTGGTTCACGCTATACACATTTCACAAGCTTTCAACCTTAGGGCGCGTAAGGGAGTGCGCCTTCAAAAGAATAAAAAGCAATGCTAGCTAGCTATAGCAGGAGGAGGACAACGGGTTAAGGGGAGAGAAGGTTTGGTTTCACAATGTCAGGCACTGACCATCGCGCGCCTGACTGCACGCCATTTGAAGACAAGAGGTGAAGGGGTGGGAAGGTTTGGTTTCACTATTCAGGCGCTGACCGCCTCGCGCCCGACCTCATGCCATTTTAAAAACATTGCCTGCTATTACTTAAACAAAAAAACATATTTTTCTTGAAACTATTATGGCAAGATAAAATTGTCGTGAGAGTGTGAATAATAACTTTAAAAGGAACTGTGGATTCGTGGGGTTGGGGGGCGCGCACCTCCGCACCTTAGGGACGAGCCGCCCCTGCACAAATAAATGAAAACTTCCTATATATAGAAGCTCTGACAGTCAACTTCATCAAACAAATCTAGTACACAACGCCAAAATATTTTTGCTCTCTATAATGTAAGGAGACGTTTTTAATATTGAAATATATACTTTTGTATTAATCTTTTAATTTAACGTTTTAGGTTGTTGTGGACTATGACATAATCTAAAATGAAAATTAATGACATGCAGATAGGATTGAAATTATCAGTGACAGTAAAGTACTATTGTCTTTTTACTTAATGCACTTATGCACGTTTAAAAACAAAGTCTCAACCACTCTTTTAAATTAATAATCTTTATGTTACTTGGATGTTAATGAATTATTTGTTTTTGAAAAATTTGTGGTCTATTAAACATGTTTTTTTTATATGATGTTCAAAACAATTTTCTTTAACCAAGGCTAGGCTTACTTTTATATTTTAAATGTTAGTGACTAGTTTAAAAATGTTAAACCCGAGTCCACAATTACTACCTATTCAACAAACCTCCAAAATAGCTTAGAGAGGTAAATGGAGAACGAAAATATTATTGACTCCGGTGGTTGGGGGACTGGCCCTCAAACCTCCCAAATTTTAAATGCAGGGGCTGAGTAAATCATAAATCTCCACTCCTGTGTACGATTAGTACATTCGAACGTCCCCTGGGCAATGGCACATTAATATTGGCTAATCATGTCACTTAGCACAATCAACCTAGGGTTTATAAAGTAAAAAATAATATAATGATAATTTTTCTCCTACCAGCTACTCTCATTTAGACAATTGTTTAATCAAAAGTCCCCACCCCTACCCCTCTCGCTTCCTCCCCCTTCCTAAAATCCAAAAAACACACTGTTTCCTATAATCAATGTTATCTCAGATTAGGCCTAATCGTAAAACGCTGCACTTTACTTTAAAAATCTTCTGATAGAATGGGGAAAGCAAATAATGATTTTATATTATTTGTTCACCATTAGCAATAAAAGCGTAAACAATAAATTTTCCTCAAAATATCAATTATTTCCGCATTGTGTTTGTATTTATTAATCTAAATTTGGACAGAGGAAGATTTTGTAAAGAAAGAGACCACAAAATAAGTTGAGAAACAATTAAAAGAGCTTTAAAACCATGTACTATAAGTCACATTTTAGTTTCTTAAGAATGTTGAAAATGAGTGATTAAATTACAAGGTGGGACATTATTTCAGAGAGAGAGAGAGGGTTGTCTTTCGGCTCTTGTAGAATAGTTTATCACCATAAAATAATTAAAAGGACTATTACCGATAAATATTAACTTCAAGAAGAAGAACATTATGTTTTAACGAAATATAAGACGATAGTGAGAATCTTAATATATCGTTATTGCTCTGAAGTATTAATTACATCTTACACTTACAGTGTAGTGTTCATATTACAAAGTTAGTCTGTTTGAGGAGAGATGAACCAATTCTGACGTAGTTCTCAAGAGTGGGCTTCTTGAACCTCCATTATATCCTCATTTACATCCTCTTCTTGTGCCATAGAAACATTGGTATAGGATCCTCTGAAAACTCCCCACATTTCCATGCAGTCTAAGGACACCTTCACACAGCTGCAGTTGTTCTGACAGGACACCTTACAGTTACAGGAGACCAAGTTGATAACTTCCTCAGGTGCTGCTGGTTTTGTAGAATGAACAGTGTAGAGTTTGTTGTTGTCAAGTCTCCAGCCCCATTCAATTGCGCCAATATCCTTTTGTCCAAGCCATTTTTGAACCTGATATTAAGTCCAAAAGTAGTGTTGCTCAGCTGCAGCAGAGGTTGGAGGGAGAGATGCAATGTTGATTTTTTATTTCAAAGACATTCTCACCACTACTTTGGACCAGAGAGGGGACTAGACGTTCGAGGCACGTAGTTGGAAATAGAATGAAACCAATACAGTTGCGATATAACAAGAGAAGTGTCAGGACGTGTGTGGCACTCAGTTAGAAAAAGATTTAACAAAGATGCAACTAAACTAGAGAGGAGTAAAAACGTGCGAGGCACCTATTAAATATGTTACGTTGTTACAAGTTGATATTAAAATAAACTCAAAGTATAAATTAAACTAATTGTCCACATATTTTATTAAAAAGTAGTGTTATCTCTTTGTACGTGGGGAATGCAAATCTAATCTGCTAACATATAAAACGCGTAATAAGAAGTACAGGAAGGGAACCGTACTTATTACAACAGTATCCAGCATCGAGAGGCACCCTTAGATGCCACTAATGATGGCCAACTTTGGGGCATGCACCGTAGAGAGGATGTCTTAGCAACGTGGGTATCGCAAATAGAGCTCTAGCCAGGAACACACGCGAGGCCACGACGGAAGAAGGCGGCCATCTTAGGACGAGTTGAGATAATATAAACATACATGATCAAGCCGTTTCCTTACTGGTGGACAAGAAACTGTGCATTTAGCTAAAAAATACTACAACTCTACACTTAATCATTCCACACTAACTTTCTCCACACTTCCCTGTCCTTGCTTACTCCATTTGCTTCAACAAAATCCATACACTGAGTCATACATGCTCTTTTATTGTTAAAACTATTAATGTTTCTTTTTTTTCACACACACGTCTACCACATTTAACCACATTTTACATGCCTAGTCCTTCTTTTTGATTCACACATTCTACAGTCCACCCTCATATATTTGCTTGGTCAGTCGACCCACACTCATCATCTCAACATACCCAAACCAACGTAAGATGCTTCTTTAACATTGCCCTATTAGATTCCCTTTCAGACAGTACTCCTTCAGCAACTGACTCTGTTCGTACAGGTTTATCGACATATATTTCTTAGATATTTCATTCCAACAACATTCACATTACTCTTGTGTTTCTCTTGACAAACCCACGCTTCACATCCATAAAACATTGTTGGCGTCAACACATTTTATATACTAACATATTTGCCTCTTTCGATACTAATTCATTATTTGCAATAGTCCACATACATCCAACTAATCTCCAAGGTGCATTCAACCGTATGTTGATTTTCACCATGGATATCCTCTATTTTTACAAAGCATTCTGCCCAGATACACAAAATTATTAACTTTTTCTTAGAGTTTTCCATTTATGGTAAACTGACAGTTATTTCCTTATCCGACCTTATCAAAAACTATCAACATAGTTTTGGAGATATTTATTCGAATATACATTCTGCTTCTAGCCACATTCAAACGATTAAATGCATTCTGCAAGTTATTTTCACTCTCAGACATTAATAGGGAATCATTTCCATATAACAGCACTCTCACATTCACATTGTTCATTTGTACAACAACAGCGTCCTCACAAGCATCATTCATAGACTTGTCCATGGCTATATTAAACAATCATGGAAACATAACATAACCTTTTCTATCACTCTGATAAATGTCAAACTATTCGCTTAAATCTTGATCCACCCTAACGCACGCTTTACCTCCATCATACACCATCATAATTGCATTTACTAACCATGCATCCACACCATACTCTCTCAGAAGAGTCAATAAAATACTCCTATTCGCATTATCGTACGATTTCACCAGCTCAACAAATAAACAATACACTTTCTTCCTTACTGGCATACATTTCTCAATCAGTCGTTGAAATTTAAATAATTGGTTCATGCAACCTCTACCTGGCATTAAACCAAATTGCCCATCTTAAATTTTATTCACAATTTTTTCATGCACCCTCTCAATTAAGACTCTCCTAAAAACTTTGCCTAAAATACTAAACAAACTAACTGCCCTTTAGTTATTACATTCACTCTTAGTTATGTTCTAAATCTTATCCCCTGCCTAAGGAAATCTTCGTATAGCAATTGAAAGTAGGGACAACTTACTAACTTCTAGCGAAGTAAACATTAAGATTATGGAGGAATAAATGCTAGACACAAGGATGACCTAAAAGAAAAGCATGACGATGCATTTTTTTGTTAAAAAAAATAATAAACCTCACCGTAAATGTTTTAATTCAGGTCAAAATCACAAAATTTTTGATCTGGTCAAGGTCAAAAAAATAACAAAGTAACATAAAATGACAACGATGCCCAAAGTATAATCATAGAATGGAGATTGCTGGTTCAAAAAAAAAAAAAAAGGAATCCAACTGTAACCCCCCCCTTCATATGATTTGATAGGTTCAAATTACAATAAATAAAAGGTAGGTAAGTTACAAGAGAGTTTATTTTATTCTACAAACAACTAGCAGACATACAAGAGCGAGGCACTCTAGGAAAGTCGAGTGACTGGCCGATAAGGGCCGAAGTAAACAATAAATAAAGGGGCAAGACCCCAAGTCGTTAAGAGAAAAAAGAATGATTAATACCAACGTAGTCATAATTAAATTGACCCTCGCAGAAGGCGACTAACCTAGCAGGAAAGTTAAATACAAGTAATATGTATAGGTCTACACGACCTGGCGATGCCGACACTATATTGACATAAGTATGAAGTTTTATAATAGACTGCCATTGTAAGGCGCGACAGAGAAAATGATTTACCTAAACCTAACCTGTTACAATAGATCCCAATCAAATTAGTACAATCTAATTATTATTATTGTAATGACCAATGTGCTGGGTGCACGGGCTCGCGCCCCCCGAGTTGAGTAACAAATTAAAAGGAATCACAATCGTAACAAATCTTTAACTTTTAGCAAGCAGAACAACTATTTTAAAATAAGTTACACGTTAAACAGAAATAATTAGCGCCCCAAGATGGCGACATGCTAAAGTTCCATTAGCGCCCCAAGATGGCGCCATGCTAAAGTTCCAACCCGTCCGTGAGGCGGACACAACGTTAAGTACAAAGAAAAAAGCTAGCGCATAAACCATAATGGCTGACAGGCAAATCCTGCAGTCTCAGAGAAATATAGCTATTAGTAATCATGATTTATATTTAAAGTTGAAACTTAAATTTTGAACAATTTAACCCAAACATAATTTAGAAAACGTCGAACAACGACCTACGTCTAAATCTAAGACAAGTGTCTCACCTAATCGAGTGCAGAGAAATGAGTGACATCACTACACAGTCCAGCCGTTATATACTGTACAAAGTCAATCACGTGTTCACAAACGGCGGGAATCACACTGGGACGAAGGGAGAGGGGTGTACGTTGCTTCGACAGAATTCTCGATTATTCTCGTGATAATTTCAAATCACGCGCCGGTGGATGAGTCTTGTTTCACTCGAACACAACCGTCGGCGCATACGGGTTAGCGCATCTTGACGTTCAATTGTCCGAGTCTTGCTCTAATCGGGCCTCGAGCCACGGGCGGTCAGTAAGCCGCGTGATGTTGAGTGGAGTTGAGTGTGCGTGTTTCATGAAGTCGAGATCCAGCCCAGTCAAAGGGGACCAGATCAGGTGAGCCAGATCGTCCATGTTTGCATTATGTCTGTGACAACGTCACACAACTTCAAAATTGAAGAATGTACTTCAATTGGCCTACACCCATTACCACCCATAAAGTCTGTATGGTGCTTGGATAGTGGATCAAACTCATGCACGTATTATGACCAAACGAAATTTTAAAATTTTGCTGAGACAAATAACATGCCACTCTCGAAATTGCATCAGAGGAACACACTGCAAGTATTTTGGGTATTGGCATAGTCACAATTCAGCTCTATTTTGATTCAATATTAAATTTATCTGAAACTTTGCATGCACCAAAATTGACCACAAATCTTCTCTCTGTTGCATAAATTACTTATAAAGGTCTTAGTGTTATTTTTAAGAAGGATTGCACTCAATTTGTGGATAATCATGGCAATATTATTCTAAAAACAACAAGATACTATACTAAGGTATATCCGATTTTGATGCAAACAAGTCAGAGTATGCAAATTTATCTTCAGAAATACCTGAAAAGTTAAAAATTGGAATGTGGCACAGAAAAGTTGGTCACATAAACAAGTCTGACTTAAAATTGGCCCTGAAAGATAATCGCATCAAAGTTTTGCATTTCAACACCAATGAAAATTTGGTAAGTGTGGAATTTGTACTAAAGGAAAATTCACCAGACTTCCTTATTATATTAGGAAGCAACCGAGAACTGTAGACAAGCTAAAAACAATACATTCTGATGTTCTGAGATTCTGATGCACGCCACTACACCCAGAGGCTCAAGATATTTTGTTACTTTTAACGATGAGGGCAATAGCTATACCAAAGTATATTACCTAAAAAAATAAAATTTTAAACACTTTTAAAGAATTTAAAAATTAAGTAGAAAATCTCGCAGAAAAAAGATTAAGTATCTTCAAAGTGACAATGAAAGGGCAGAATATAGAAATTGAGAGTTTGACAAATTTTTATCAGATTGGGCAGTAAGAAGACGCTTTTTCACTGTAAGATCACCCCAGCAAAATGGATTGGCTGAACGTAAAAATAGGCCACTGCAGAATAAAGCAAGATGCTTATTACTAGAATCCAATTTGTCCCACTTATTTTTGGCTGAAGCAATATATTGTGCAAATTATTTATTGAATCGCAGCACGTCCAGTATCCTGAAAGGTGAAACTCAATATAAAAAATGGACTGGTCATGTATCTTCAGTTCATCATCTTCAAGTTTTTGGACAGAGAGCGTTTGTGCACAACAAAGACCCCAGCGGAAGAGAATTTGATTAAAGAGCAAAAGAAGGCATCATTGTCGGATACTCTGAAGTATCGAAGGCCCATCGCATTTGGGTGCCATCCCAAAGAAAGATTTCCATTGCGAAAGCTGTTAAAATAATTAATAAACTCTATTATGACTCCAACCAAAAAGTTTAGAGTGGGGATCCATTCGGTGAAGAATGCTGTGAACAACAATCTAATACATAGAAATAGGTAGAAAATAGTAACAGTTGAGAGGTTTCAGTAATAAGAAATGACGAGAATTTAACAGAAGCTAATGTAGACGCAAATGAAAGAGAAGAAAGCAATGGAGAATCTAAAGATAGCTTTGAAGAAGAAGTTGAGGAAAAAGGATATTTAAGACCAAGAAATACAATTAGACCACCCCGTTGGACGAAAGATTATGACATGCCAGCATTATGCGATGGTAGGAAAGCTCTAGAAGTAAAATATGCGGAAGATTGGCATGTGCTATAGAAATGAAATCAAGGGAATTGGGAATTGGTGACAAAACCAAACAGAAAAAATGTCATTAAGCTCCAAAATGTTACTAAAAATGAGTACAAACAAAATGGCGATCTTGAGCGGAGAAAAGCATGTCTTGTAGCTCAAAGATTCTCACAAATATCATGACCCAACTATAGAGAAACGTATGCCACTTTCACCAGATTAAGTTCTATCACAATTCTTCTTGCGGTAGCAGTCAAAGTAAATTTAAAAATAAATCAACTTGATGTCTCAACAGCTTTCCTTAATGGGGATATAGACGAAAAACTATTTATACAAAAACCATAATTTCTAGAAAAAAATCTTATGCAACATCATGGTCGAAGAAAGTGCTAGTTAAGGCCCTGCCTACCCTCTCTGGCGGTGTGTTGAGCTTTCAGCTCTAAAATAGATGGCGTTGCTAACGTAATACAAACTGGTGGATTCCAGCCATCAGGTTGGCAGAATTACTGGTTTGTTTAAAGAACTGGGAGACTGGCGACCACGACCGGTAATCAGTAAAGGCCGCAAGCAAACTTTTTTCCAAGAATTGAGAGAGATAAGAAGTGTAGTGCCGGACCGTAAAGTGTGTAGGCGACCAAGTTTGACTAAACGTGGGGAGACATAACGTCAAGATACAATCACACTCTCGGGCAGAAAAATTAGCCTATCCATTCCAGTCAGCTAGACGTCCATTAACCTGTAGTAGCACTTTTGAATTTAGAACCTTTTTGATGCCAAAGTTTAGTACTAGTTTTGTACCGTTTTGTACCCGTACCCGTTTTGAGTAATTAGCATATCAACGTGGTGACTCCAGGTTAATGCTGTTGTACCACTTTTGAATTTTTTTTATACCAAAGTTTTGTACTAGTTTTGTACCATTTTGTACCCGTACCCATTTTGAGTAATTAGCATATCAAAGTGGTGACTCCAGGTTAATGCTGTTTTACTACTTTTTAATTTTGAACTTTTTTTGATGCCAAAGTTTTGTACTAGTTTTGTACCGTTTTGTACCAGAAAGAAAAAGTATTGTACCCGTACCCGTTTTGAGTAATTAGCATATCAAAGTGAGTACTCCACGTACTCCAGGTAAATGCGGTTGTACCCCTTTTGATTTTGAACTTTTTTTGATGCCAAAGTTTTATAATAGTTTTGTACCGTTTTGTAACACAAATAAGTTTTGTACCCGTACTCATTTTCAGTAATTAGCATATCAAAGTGGTGACTCCAGGTTAATGCTGTTGTACCACTTTTGAATTTTTTGATGCCAAAGTTTTGTACTAGTTTTGTACCGTTTTGTACCACAAAGAAAAAGTTTTGTACCCGTACCCATTTTGAGTAATTAGCATATCAAAGTGGTGACTCCAGGTTAATGCTGTTGTACCACTTTTGAATTTTTTGATGCCAAAGTTTTGTACTAGTTTTCTAACGTTTTGTAACACAAATAAGTTTTGTACCCGTACCCATTTTGAGTAATTAGCATATCAACGTGGTGACTCCAAGTTAATGCTGTTGTGCCACTTTTGAATTTTTTGATGCCAAAGTTTTGTACTAGTTTTGTACCGTTTTGTACCACAAAGAAAAAGTTTTGTACCCGTACCCATTTTGAGTAATTAGCATATCAAAGTGGTGACTCCAGGTTAATGCTGTTGTACCACTTTTGAATTTTTTGATGCCAAAGTTGTGTACTAGTTTTGTACCGTTTTGTAACACAAATAAGTTTTGTACCCGTACCCATTTTGAGTAATTAGCATATCAACGTGGTGACTCCAAGCTAATGCTGTTGTGCCACTTTTGAATTTTTTGATGCCAAAGTTTTGTACTAGTTTTGTACCGTTTTGTACCACAAAGAAAAAGTTTTGTACCCGTACCCATTTTGAGTAATTAGCATATAAAAGTGGTGACTCCAGGTTAATGCTGTTGTACCACTTTTGAATTTTTTGATGCCAAAGTTTTGTACTAGTTTTGTACCGTTTTGTACCACAAAGAGAAAGTTTTGTACCCGTGCCCATTTTGAGAAATTAGCATATCAAAGTGTCACGTGACTTCAGGTTAATGCTGTTGTACCACTATTGAATTTTTTTCAAATAAATATCTGGTGAGGGTAGTGATAAATAATAATGTACACTTATTTATCAGAGAAAAATTTATTTAAGGTAAAATTAGAGATAACTTATTTTTGAAGGTTTTGTCACTAACTATAATAAATAACCTATACGATTGAGTATGTAGCCTACGATTTTGTTGTACCATTTATTTGAGTTTATTAGTAAGCAGGTAAAATAAAAAAATAACTAAAATTTAATGTGCTAAATTTGGTCACTGTGCTTTGGTTAATTTTTAAAATTTAAAGGCTAAGGAGGCAATAACATATTTTAAAAGCAGTTTCATTTCGAAGACTATAAAAATTTTGACTATAAATATATCTGTTATTTTTATTACTGATATCACCACGTCATACTACCTGTTCATGTTATACGCATATATGATAATCTAATTGGGTGGTAATGAGGAAAGAAGCATTTGAGAGGCTATCTACCAGCATTTTTATTTTGGAAGATGGGGAAACAATTTAGGAAAAACTACCCTCAATAGACTCGACCAGGATTTGCACCCCAAGTGCTCCGCTATCAGCAGGCCAATTTAACACTAGTGACACCTTAGACCACTCAGCAACTGAAGTGGGTATCTGTTATTTAATACGGCGTTTACAGTTTTCAAACATCTATAGGATTTACACAATTTTCCAGAAATAAATGTTTTTGGGAATAATTTTTTATCCTATTGGTAGAGTTTAACTTGAGTAATATCTCCATGGTGTCAGCCTGCAAGCAGGCTATACCAATCGAGAGGCTGCAGTATGTTGGCAAAGATAGGGCCAACATTTTCAAGCTGAGGGTGCCATGTGGTTAGCACAACGAGCCCTCCTGACTTCTATCTCAGTTTTCTAGACTGAAGCGCTACTTATTCATTCAATTATCTCCTCATTTGTCCTCACGAGGTTGATTTTGGTTCCGTTTCAGACCCACTGCTTCACAGACACAATTAGGGGCACTGGGGATCGAACTTGGGACTTCAGTATCTGAAGCCAGTAAATCTGACCACTATACAACAGAGGCGGTCGGGTATCAAATACTTACTTACTTACTTTATGGCATAGGGAACCCAAAAGTTCATTAACTCTAATGGTTTTAAATATATTTTACTTATCATCGGCTTCATGTCGTGGTCAATATTGCTAAAGTGCTATGACTGAGCACTGAGTGCGTAAATTAATCATCTCAATAACTTGACTAGTTCGATTCCCTGTTAGGTTGAAATTACTTAGTACTAGCGTGATACGAACTCGGCCAAGGCACAAGAGATTTTGAACATACAATAAGTGCGTTATAGAGTGTTAGTAACATTTACTTTCAGCTAAGAGCTTTTTTTTAAAAAAAAGTACTTGAAATATCAGAATAATCGCTGCATTGTTATATAGAAATATTTATTTGTATCTTAATTTTGATATTATTTCTACAGTAAATAAAATAGTATCGCTGCTCATCCATTGTACTTAAATTAGTATATACAGATAGCCTAAGCGCCAGTAATATGCATACCATTAAAAAAACTTACCCTTTACTACAAGAAGTTAAATAATCAATTATATCTTTGATTTTCTTTGTGCGCCCTTTCTTCATAAACTTGTTATTCACAAGGATATAAAATAATATTTTGTAAATACTTCTCCACCTCAAAATTTATACAATCCATTGGATTTTGTTCGAAAGCAACAAAGGTCACATATTGTTATTATATAAAAAGTAATCACCGTGGGTACTTATTGTTCGGGATTCGATACATTTCTTCCGAAACGAGCGCACAAACTGCGAGAATGCAACAGGTTCAAATTAAAAGTAATCACATTTAACACGCTAATAAAATAAAATTAACATTTTCACATCTTGACTACCAAAAACTTTGTTCATTAACTTTTTGAAAAATTACTTATTCCAAAGTCCAATGAGAGTCAAATCCTAGACCGTAAAATAAAAACTAGTATATAAAATTATACTGAGAACGTCTCCAAATTACCTTTAGACCAAATTTTATTTAAAATAACTATGTTTGATATGAGCAGGAATGTTTATTTTTATTTATTATAATAGTGGACTAAAAATTCAATGTACAGTAGTTTTCATATACTTTGAATACTCTTATTATTACAACGTGTAGTGCTAAAGAATGAGAAAACTCAAGAAAGAATATAAGATAAGAGTGAAGAACTTTACATGTTTTACTGTCTCAGTTAAATAAGGGCTTATGTCATAAAACTTTGTGTATGGAGAAGCATGTGGCTTTTTCTTTGAAAATAATGTATCACTAAAGTAATACTCTCATTGAAGTAAGTAGGGACTAACTATATTTATTCACACAGCAGGAAGACTTTGTGAGTATTTTAGTTACTGAATATATTAAGATGTTTAATTGTTTATATTTAATTACGCAAATTTTCATAATTGGACATTGGCCCTTCTTATCCTAACGTACATGGTATTAATGTTTCTTTGACTCAAGAAGGTCACAGAGATTAGTTTAACCCTCCATTGCCGCCTGCATTCCGATACAGCAGGTTAGCCAACGCTAGCAAAATGATACTAGCTTGTAAATGGGTAATGATCATACTAACGGCACCTATTATCAGCTATGACAACTAGTTGCAGAAGGAAAAGTAGTATTTAAAACCATGTATTTTGACTAGAGAGTCGACTTGGGAGTCGTTAGAGCTCAATATCGTAGTGATTATTGAAGCTAACCCAAATTTAAAAATATGTCTAAAAAGAAAAATAAATTATTCATTAAATAGTATGTTATAAACAAACACTCTAGCTTAATTGTACAAAGAAAATAAATAAATCCATTAATAATTTTTGTTTTCCCATTTAAAATGCATTGAAATGGAAACATTTTAATGAAAATATTTCAATAACTATTTTTAGCATGTTTTGAAAATTCCATAAGAATTATGAAAGATGCCCAGATATGTTACTAAAATAAATAAAAAACAACAATGTTGAATTATTAAATATATTTTGTTTTAAATTCTTTTGTTTAGAACCGTGCATTTATGGGTAGGCAGGGCCTTAAGACTCCACCATGTTTATAAAGGTCAAAAAAAAAAAATCCTTAAGAGTTACGGAAACCAAATGGTGAAAAGTTATGGTGCCTTAGGAAGGCGTTATACAGGCTAAAGCAAGTGGGATACCAATGGTTCTTTAAATTAGATTCCAAACTTTGCAAATTAGGACCTATTCCTTCACAGTCTGATCCATCTAAATTTGGATTAGAGGGGGAGAAAAAATACTGGTTGCAATTTATGTAGATGATTTAGGAAAAGTTGAATTGTGTAAAGAAGGAGCTGATGAACGAATTTGAAATGAGAGTTGGGAAATCTCCAGTATTGTAGGGTATCGGGATACAATTAGACTGTAAAAATGAAATTATTTCAGCTTCATAGAAGAAGTACATTGATGAGGTTTTTCGTAAATTCAATATGAAGACTCCCATGGTTCCAGGATTAAATTTTACCAAGGCGTCAACTGAAAACCTACCAAATTTTCCCAACAAAAATCTGATTGGATCCCTTATGTATCTCGCAAAAGGATATTTCCTATTCGGTAGCTTGTTAAGCCAATTTAATAACTGTTTTATAAGGAGCATTGGCTAGCAGCAAAAAGAGTAGTTTGTTACCTTTAAGGCACCAAGGAACTGTCTCTGATCTTCCAAAAGCCTGGAGAACCTATACGGGATATATTGATGCGAATTGGAGATCGAGCTCCAATGATAGAATACTGTACACGAAGTATTGTTTTAAGTGTATGTGCTCAATGATCAGCTGGGAATCCAGAAAACAAAGAACCATTGCTCTATCTACTCAAGAAGCTGAGTACATGGCCTTAACAGAATCAAAAAAGGAGGTAATGCATTTGAGGCAACAGCTAAATGACATGGGATCTTCTCAACAAGCCATCCAAATCTTCAATGAAAACATGTCCACCAAAATCTGACAAAGAATGTAATAATATGTTCACGATCAAATCTTATAAGTATAAAAAACTACTTAAATCGCAAGAAGGCTCAAATGGTGACATTATTGTGGCATACAAACCTTCTGAATACATGGAAGCGGATATTTTTACAAAGAGTTTGGCAAGCTCCAGACACACCATGTTGAGTCAAGGTGTTGGTCTTAATCTTAGGCTCTAACAAATGAGGAGAGTGTTGGGACTTGACTAATTTTATACACTCAATAGATCACTTTGTAGACTAACCTTGACAAATAATAACTATGACAATACATTATAAATGTTCCACTTTGTTTTGTTTTACTTTGCTTTGTCCTAGATAACTAATAAAATATAGATAGTCTGTGTTATTAATTATCAACTATGTAAAAACAATCATGATGAAATCCGCCATAGGATTCACTATAGATATTTTTGAAAGTATCCAAAATATTAATTTTGTATTTTATACAAACTTACATCTAGCACAACATAAACTAATGTGTACACTCTATTACAATAGGCGGAGTGTCATAAATTCTTCAAATTCCATATTTTAGTGGTTTTTTAAAAAATTTAATCTGCCACTTTTCGTCAGTTAAGATGACTGTGTGTACATTTGTAATATTCAGATTAATATAATAAACTTACATTTGTCCAAATATCATGTTAATAAATACAATTTTGTATTTGTCTTACCTTGATTTATGGTATGCAATAAGAGCACTGGCTCCATTTTACTCATATTTTATTCAAAAACACATGTCTTTTGCGATATTTCACGGCTTCCATGTCATCTAAACTAAATATTGTTCGAAAATGACTTGCAATTTTAGTCTATGCTTATTTATAGCCGTCAACATAAAATGTTATCGCTCACAAACTCCCCTTTCTCTGACATGAGCTTGTGCTTGTCTGCACGTCACCTATCTTTCAATATTCTTTCCCCCTCCAATAAACCTTGAGGGGCTGTCGATTGTTTCGGTCAAGACACAGCGAGGTGGCAGCACCACACAGAACAAAACGCGCGAAAACAACATTCTTATTTTTCTAATATTTAAAGATTTTGAGTTGTGACCGTAATATTTTAAAACGCATTAAAAGGATAGAACCTACGTGGTTTTTTTTAATTGACGATTTTTACCTCTGTTTTAAAAGATAAAATAAGTAAAACAAAGATTAAGTGACAAAGATAGATGCTTTAATCTGTCCGATCGTTTTTTTGGTGAGCATACCCATATTCATTGATGATGTATTGGTTTTTAAGAACACATATGTTTCGACATTGAATTTATAAACTAGGGAGGCCCCTTAATTCGATCCAGCTCACTAGTGAATTCAGTGTTATACAGACGATGATACACAGCAGAAGATATTATTTTCATTAGACCTCTTTGGTGCATGATTTTACTTCCAGAAATACAGAAAAACCTTGCATTTTGTTTGGAGTTCTTTAGGACTACCTACACAAACAGTGTAATTGTAATAGTAGTCAGAAGTTGTCTGATTGATTGGTTCATTCAGCATTATGCATGTCGAACAAGCTTCTATAGCATAAGTCCCAAGTCTAATATTAAAATGTACCTATATTAAAATAGTTTCTGAAGTAGGACTTTCTAACGTTAAGACACGAATTAACTGGTGATTTATATTGTTTCCAAATTTTATTAATATTAAGGTCACTAGATATTTAGCCACAGGATTCAGTATTACTTCTGAAATAGTGTGTTTCTACAAACCTTAGCTTCACGATTAAGTCCTTTGACAGAAGACATCCATCATACAGTTTATTTTTTCAAAGGCTTTGTGCGCTGTCTTTGTAAATGTTTAAGATAATTGAAAAAGGTCCCGTAAATAGGGACCATGTGTTTATTTTTTCCAGATAATAAAACAGTATTTTAATCAACATATTTTATTGAGCAATACTTTTTACTTTCTGTTTTGTCAGGTATAGCCCTTGATCTAGGCCTTGTCGAGAATTTTGCAGTGGTATATGTCACTCCGAATAAATCTTGTAGTCCAACCCCTTAGCTCATTCGGTAGCTTGTCTGTCTACTAAGATAAAGGTCCCAGGTCCGAATCCTGAAATGGCCAAAACATGTATTAGTAGTCTAGTGCGGTGAACCAGCCCACTACGTCACAGCTGTGTTTTTTTACCGTTATTCCGCCCCCTCCCGCCCCTTTTCCTCCTGCCCCTCCCCAACAAACCCTGGACATGTTGGTTCTTGCTGATTGTTAATTGTTAGGATAGAGGTGTTGTAGTTTTTTATTGCTGGCATACGCTGGACATGTTGGTTGTTAATTAATTGGTAGGATAGAGGCGTTGGGGTTATTATTGGTAGGATAGAGGTTTTTTTATTCATCAATTAGGGCGCTGTAGTTTATTTGCTGAAGCATAGAGCCACCCGGGGCTCGCGCTCCACGTCTTTCTCCTCCGATTGGTAGGATAGAGGTGTTTTTTATTCATCAATTAGGGCGCTGTAGTTTATTTGCTGAAGCATAGAGCCACTCGCGCTCCACGTCTTTCTCCTCCGATTGGTAGGATAGAGGTGTTTTTTATTCATCAATTAGGGCGCTGTAGTTTATTTGCTGAAGCATAGAGCCACTCGCGCTCCACGTCTTTCTCCTCCGATTGGTAGGATAGAGGTGTTTTTTATTCATCAATTAGGGCGCTGTAGTTTATTTGCTGAAGCATAGAGCCACCCGCGCTCCACGTCTTTCTCCGCAGGCTGACCGATAGCAAATGACGCCAGCTTCTCCAACAGTGGCAATCAGCCTTTCACTTTTCCCTCCCCACCCCTCCCTCAGAGCCGGGGGGTTGTTCATCCTGGTTTTCCCCCTTCCCCGGTCATTACCTTCTGGGGGGCGACGTACCGAGCAATAACCTCCATTCACCTTGAGGAGTCATTGTGTTTCTCAAAATAGACACCTGTAAGGCAGCTATGAAAAGTCCCGTTACACGGCAGATTCGCTTTTACATTCCGTGAAAGCGGCAGGCCCAAGTCAGCTCTCAACGGAGGAATAATATTGAATTTAATGTTCGCAACTATATCCCTATGAAAGTTTAAGCCCACACATCAATGCACTCAACATTTGCGAGAGTACCTTCAGATGCACTGAGGGAGGGTAGATTTTAGCGACGCCCGTTTTGCACGGTGAATTTACTGTAGTTTGTAATTCGTGTGTCTAGATTGGATTCGAACCAGAGACCATCAAATTACTGAGCGCCTTACCGACGGCCCGATTAGTTAGTTACCCCTTAATAGGCGATAACACCGCACAACTTCGACTCAATGTTAATAATTCTCTCGCCCTCTGCAAGAGCGGACTAAGTACAGATAAATTAAATGGCTAATCCTCGGTAATTGTATCTGTATAACGAATATGAAAACGGGTATTTAGCTTATCATTGCACGTAACATAAAGAATGACCACATGGTTTAAGGCGCTACTATAGCAAAAGACTATACTACATAAGCACCGTGATTTTTTTCCTAGATATTTTACTTATAAACTTATGTAAAAGTTATTATTTATGTTATCAAAATATATATATAGCCGCCATGATTTTTTTCCCGAGGTATTTAACATAGGAACATGTGTAAAGGTTATACATTATTTAATATTTAATATTATATTAATTGCCGTACAGGGTTTGTCGTGCTTGCTTATCGGCCCACTAGATGGCATTGAAAGCCTGTTTAGTTAATGTGAGGTTTCTAGGAGAGTTTACAAATAATAAATAAGGCAATGTAAGGTTTTCTTTAACAATTTGCTGAGTATTTATCATACGCCCGGCCATGTGATATTTTAAACGGTCAGAACCCCGTATTCATACGTCAAGTCAGGTGATCTGCAGTACAAATAATTCTAGGGTAGAAAGCAAATAAAAGTTCTGTCTGAATACTCACTATTTAACATATTCATACGTCTCAAGTCATGTGATATACAGCATATACTTTAAACAGGCAGAATCCCCTATTCATACGTCAAGTACTCACAGTCGGCAAAGACCTAAATAATATTGCGCTTGTAAATTAATTGTTGATTGTCAATAAAAAAAAAACTAGTAAGAATATGTTGTTAATATTTAAGGTAAGGTGACGAGTTCACACACGGTATTTAATATCTTGGGATAGTGTACCCGCATTTGCCTCAGTGTTCGAAGTCAAACCAATGATGAACCCCGCTAAGTAGATAGGAGGACGGAAAATGTACCCGCATTTTCACGAAGGGTGCGGAAAAAACACCTTTGGTCTACGTTTGCGGGAGGGCTGACACCTAGAATGGTCATGTACCAGAACGGGAATCAAACCCGCGACCTCCCAGGCATTGGCAGTGACGCCTTAGACTACGCTACCTGTGATGCAGGTGAATAACAAACGCATACCGAGCAAGTATGTTGATAGATACTGACCGCCGGTAAAGTAGCTATATGCTCTTCATACTATAGTTTTGGTCTTTCTACCAAACAAATTAAAATATTTAAGGTAAGGTTTCAAGTTCCAAACCCGTGACCTCTGGCTTAGTACGCCATTGCTCTGACCACTGAGCTATCCAGGATTCGTTCCGTGCTCAGGGTCATTCTTCACTCATATTTAAGGCAGTGGAACAGAGCATCGAGCAGGCACCTCCGTCCACTTCGCTGGGTCGATGCCGACTACTGAAATAACGGGATTTACAAAGGGACTTATGGACAGGTCTGTGTTGCGCATGCGCAGAGACACATTAGAGTATTAGGTCATTACAGACGGCAGGCTCTTTGAAGAGGGTATAAATAGAACCCGCTCATTACATTTGGTCATTTCAATTTGTGATTGACGCCGCCGAACATCAAAAAAATGAGTTTCGAGTCGCTAGAAAATTTTCTAAATTTAGGTAAGTTTTTTTCTGTATATTTTAACTGGTGTTTTTTTTGTTGCCTAATACAGCTGGGGTGTACAATGGTGTTCTTCTTTTTTTGTTAGTTGAAGAGCCCCCGGTGATTGGAGGGGATTTACAACCGGAGGATCCCAATAGCCTGGACCAGCTGCTACTGTTCGATGAAAACGGAATTTGCAACGCTGATGCTAACGCGTCAATGGGTAAGTAACAGACTAAAAACATATATATTGGAGTCTTGTTGGTGTTTTTTTTCCTGTAAATGCTAATTAATTTGTATTTATTTAATTTCAGACTACTGGGATCCGTACGGTTTAGACGAAGGGCTTCGGGGGTGCATACCGTCAGTTGTAGAGACATCGACTCCCCGGAGGCGCCCTTACGAATCGGTGCCACTCACGACGCCACTGATGTCGCCCCCAGGCCCTCTCCCTGTATCTTTGCGCCCGCGCCCCTACCACCGGTACCCCTCGTCGCCATGGGAAATGCACCTCCCGCTGTTTGGGCAGATTTGGACACCCTTGACCGACTGCTATGTAAGTACCTTCTACATGTAGCCAGTAGGCAGTGTAGCTTTCTCTCTCTCGCACAAATCCTGTTATATCGCCCCTCAGAGTCGAAAACAATTGCTAGCAGTGAGCTTGTACTACATCGTTTAGTGTATAAAAGAATGCGTGTGTTTACAGTTTAGAGCAAGGAAAACTATATTGCTACTTAAACGTTTATTAAAAATCCTACCTGTATGATTTATACTGAGCCATTGGGAGGGAGTCCTTGGTTCAATTCCCTCTTGGGATAAGCGAAAATACTGGTTTAGTCAACTATTTTGTTCAATAAAGGGTCCCGGGTTCAAAGACAGAAAATTATAATTGTCGTTTTACAATGTGATCGAGTATCATTTTAGTGTCTCCTGGTCACGGGTTCATTTCCTGTACAAAGTCAGAAAATTGTAATCAACACTTTAGACAGTCACGTTTCACTCTGCATAAACATAAGTCCATACACTTTAATTTATGATGTGTAATAGTAACCAATTTAAAAAACTATATGTATGCAGTGCCACGGGTTCGAATCCAAACAGGGGTTTAAAATGAGAGTTTATTCTTCTTGTACTAAATTTGTGTCTGGCTGACACTTTAGGGCGTACTTTTTTTAATTCCAGTCTAAATGTTTACGTGTTCTTATGTATGTTTACACGTTGCAGGCTTAATATAGTAAAATGTATTTTAGTTAAGGGCTGTACATTTCCTCTGTCAATTTATTACCGTCTTTTGTTTACCGCCAAACATAATCTTAAAAGTTGTGCTTATTTTATAAATAAAGTAATGCATGTTAAGGATACAGCTGCCTCTAGATACATATTTCAAATATAGGAGGCAGCTAGTAGCTTATGATAACCAAACAAATGTTTTTTGAAAAGGGTTGAACATATTTTTCCCCGATTTAAAGAAAGCTGTTATAAACTCAAATTTTACTACCCCTTTTAAGGTGTCTAACTTTCGTTGTGTTAAGTGCGGCGGGCTGTCTATCCACTCATTATGCAGGCGTTAGAAACAACATCTAGTATCATAGCTATCAATTCATTACGCGAGCATAATCTCAGGCGTTTTTTTCAATAAATTGACACATTCGTAGTTGAAACAATTAAAGCGAAAAGTATCTTAAGACGTAATCTCCGCTGCTAAAATGATATAATAATAATAATAATAATACAAAAAGTATTAAAGAGATGAGTTTGAGCTTCAAATCTTAGCAAGGTAAACTAGAGACAATTTTTTTTCACTCTCCCTCCACCGCAAGTGTTGACGCACTTCTGTAAATGTCGGTTACGTCTAAAGCAATTGAAAAATTGAACATGCTATAGTAATAATAATAATACAAAAAGTATTAAAGAGATGAGTTTGAGCTTCAAATCTTAGCAAGGTAAACTAGAGACAATTTTTTTTACACTCTCCCTCCTCTGCAAGTGCTAACGCACTTCTGTAAATGTCGGTTACGTCTAAAGCAATTGAAAAATTGAACATGCTATAATAATAATAATAATACAAAAAAAGTATTAAAGAGATGAGTGTTAGGTTCGAATCTTACCAAGGTAAACTAGAGAAAAATTTTCACTCTCCCTCCCCCGCAAACGCTGACTCACTTCTGTAAATGCCTGTTACGTCTAAAGCAATTGAAAAATTCAAACATATTATACATTTTAAAGAAAAAAATATGCGCCTGTTGTAACAAGGCTTACTTTGACATGTGTTATAGTTGAATTGGAGGCCGGAAATGGCGGGATGACCACAGAGCCACCATCACCAGCGGTGGGACCCCTCCAGCCCTATGTAGCCGCATCGCCCCAGCTCCAGAGAGAAGGGGTTCGAGCCCCTGTGTCCCTGCAAGCCGGAACATCTTCACTCCGGCCTCTACAGCAGGGAGACGGAGTTCGAGCCCCGGCGGCGGCGGCGAGGGAGATGGGGCCCGTGGAACTGGCGATAGCGGGACCGTCGTTTGCCCTCAAAACGGAATTAGTGGCCAGGTGAATCAGGTAGGTGGGGAATTGCAAAATGGCGTCCCTCTTCGCATCATCGAAGAGAGGATTAAACAATTGAGGCGTTTCTTTTATACTGGTAGAGAAATTACCGTACATCTTGGTGCACCAGCAAGCGATCGTGACGCAATAAGCTGGCTTGAAGAACAAATTACTAATTTGCTCCATCGGTTGCAGGACCATGGCGTTAGCGCCGATGACCACGTAGGCTTACTTTTGAGTAGCACTGACTCAACGTTAAGCCCTGTGTATGTCTCATTTAGACGAGCAGACCAGCTAGACGCTAGAGCAGTGCTTGATAACGTAAGTCGCGTGCTGCAGAGTAATAGTTTGTTTTTGAGTACTGCACCATTGTACGTTAAACTCTCCCACTTTAAGGAGCCTCGCGGGAGTGGACGTTATTGTGATAAACTCTCTCCCGCAAGCACATATAGCCGTAAAAACCAAGGGATCATTACGATTCAAAATGACGACACACTTTGTCTTGCCCGTGCATTGGTTGTCGCCAAAGCTATATGTGACAATAAAAGAGAACCAGGATGTATGGACGTGAACACCGTTAAACAAATTAAACAGGGCCGTCAAATTCAAAAACTCAAAGCAGAATATTTATGCCGTGATGCCCGTGTGAATCTTTTGAAAGGTGGTGGGCTCACTGAGCTGAAACAATTTCAAGCATACCTTTCCGAATACAAAATCACCGTGTTCAGGGAACGTCGGGGGAGACAGGTCCTATATGAGGGGCCTACTCCCTCCGAACATTCCTTTAAGGGGCACCTTGATTTGTATTTTCACGACGATAAGCAAAACCATTTTGACGTCATAACATCCTTGACAGCCGCATTTAAGTGCTCGTACTTTTGCCGCGAATGCCGTGTGCCATTTGATCATAAGAATGCGCACAAGTGTCAATCCGCGTGCAAAAAGTGCCACGCTAAAGCGGTTTGTAGCGGAGGCCGATCTGTGGTCTGTAAAGACTGCGGGCGTTGGTTCACAAATCAGACGTGCTTTGATAACCATAAACGTCCCGGTTTTTTCAGCGGTCACAGGTCGGTCTGTGATGTCAAAAAGGTTTGCGAGGTATGCGGGCAATTTTTCAGTTTGGAAAGATCAAATTATTCACATAGGTGTTATGAGACTTTTTGTAGAGTATGCGATTCATATCGTCCTTTTGGTCATTTCTGTTATATGAAGCAGGCCCCATCCAAGCCGTCACTGGAAAAGAGCAATTTCATGTTTGTGTTCTATGATTTTGAATGCAGACAAGAAACGCTTCTTCAAGGTGCGGCAGGCACGTACTTGCACGAACCTAACCTATGTGTCGTGCAAACGTGTTGTAAGGCTTGTGTTCATATAGATGCAAATGACTATCATTGCACCGACTGTGGGGGCGATAGGACTCGCATATTCAAGGGTGATACCACAATGGCCCAATTTTTTAAATTTATAGAACAAATTAAAGCTTCAAAATTTAAGGATATCACCCTTCTAGGCCATAACGCTAAATCCTATGATGGAAATTTTATTTTAAAATATATGATGGAGGTTAAAAAATGGACTCCAGAACTTATAATGAACGGTGGGAAAATCATGTCCATGCGTTACGGCCCGCTCCACTTTATTGACTCACTGAACTTTCTCCCGATGTCGCTGTCCAAATTGCCCAAAACTTTCGGCTTGGACGAGTCTTTGGCCAAGGGACATTTCCCCCATTTTTTCAATAAAAAGAAAACGCGGGGTATAGGGGTCCCTTGCCGCCAAAGGAGGACTACGGCATCGGCGAGATGTCAGTTGAGGGAAAGGAGCACTTTGAGAAGTGGTATGACGCGTTGGTCAAAGATAACTATGTCTTTGATTTTAAACGCGAGTTGGAACTGTATTGTGTGAAAGATGTAGAGATCCTACGGAAGGCCTGCCTGAAGTTTAGAGAGATGCTCATGGAGAAAGCAAAGGTGGATCCTTTCAGAGAGGCGTGTACGATAGCTGGAGCGGCCATGTTGGTTTACCGCCGAAGTCATCTTAAGGAGAATACTATCGGTATTATCCCTAACGGTGGCTATCGGTGCGCAGACCAACAGTCGCACGTCGCTGTACAATGGCTCTGCTGGGAGGCCCATCAACGCGGTGTCTCTATTCTTCATGCGGGTAACGGCCGTGAGGAATATGTGTTAGGGCGACGTGTAGACGGTGTTGTTAAAGCTGGAGATACCACCACCGTCTTCCAGTTTTGGGGCTGTTATTGGCACGGGTGCCCTCTCTGTTACCCTGACAGGACCACCCAGGTCAAAAATAGCCCCCACGAGACCATGGAGACGCGTTATGAAGCGACCATGGCTTGTTTGGAAAAGTTTAAGAATGCCGGCTACACGGTCGTAGAGATGTGGGAGTGCATGTTTAATGCGATGAAACGCACAGACAAGGACTTGCAGCAATTTGTACTCCGGCACGAGGTGTATACCAAGGAACCTCTCAGTCCCAGGGATGCATTCTTTGGCGGGCGTACAAATTGTATCAAGCTCTTCCACGAAACAGACCTTTCTTGTGGGGAGAAGATCAAGTACTTGGATGTGTGTTCATTGTATCCATACGTTTGCAAGTATAAAAAATACCCAGTCGGCCACCCCAAAATTCACTTGGAACCAAATTGTCCGTCTATAGATCAAGTAGAAGGCATAGCCAAAGTTACAGTGACGCCTCCGCGAGATTTATTCCTGCCCGTATTGCCTACCAGGATGCACGACAAGCTAATGTTCATCTTGTGCAGGAAATGCGGGGAGGAGAAAAACCAAGGCGCGTGTCAGCACAACGACAAAAAAGATCGCTGGTTGACAGGCGTCTGGGTGATTGACGAGATCCGGAAAGCCGTTGAGAAAGGCTACACCGTTGAAGCAGTGCACGAAGTGTGGGAGTACAATGTATCTGTTTATGACCGTCAGACGCGTTCTGGAGGGTTGTTTCACGGGTACATTGATACTTTTTTGAAAATTAAACAAGAAGCCAGCGGATGGCCAGAGTGGTGTACCTCACAAGAGGAAAAGTTAGCTTACATTCAAAATTATGAGGAAAGGGAAGGGGTAAAACTAGATTTCGGCTCTGTTTGTAAAAACCCTGGTCTCCGCACTCTGGCTAAACTTTTTTTAAATTCACTATGGGGAAAGTTTGGGCAAAGACCCGATTTACCACACGTAGCCGTTGTCAACGACTATCAGGGCGTCCACAAGTACCTGACGGATCCGTACATCACCGTGGACAGCGTCATTGATGTAAATGATGAGGTTATGTTCCTCAATTACAAGGATGCGCGTGACGCGTTGCGCCCTAACCCTAACACGAGTGTGGCGGTGGCGTGCTACACGACTGCTATGGCTAGGTTGCACTTATACAGCATCCTTGAACAATTGGGGGACCGCGTTTTATATCATGATACAGATAGCGTTCTATTCACTGAACGCCCCGGCGATTGGAGTCCACCGACCGGAGACTTTTTAGGTGACCTCACTGATGAACTTCAGGATTACGGTCCGGAAAGCTACATTAGCGCCTTTGTATCTGGCGGTCCCAAAAATTACGCTTACCGAGTTTGCGTTGGCGGTGATTCTGCCAAAACAAAAACGGTGTGCAAGGTTCGCGGGATCACCATAAACTATGGCAACCGGAACGATGTTAATTTTGAAGTTTTGAAAGCGATGGTCACCGAACAGGCTGCGGAAAGATACATACAGATACCGCACAAAATTGTAAGAAAAGGTCTTGCGACTGTATGTACCGTTTCGCAGACTAAAGTCTACCGGCCCGTGTACACCAAACGCCGGATAACAGATGATTTTAATACGTTGCCGTTTGGGTATCAGAGTCCTTGTAAACGCGCTCGCCACGAATAAAAGGTGATCATTTAGACGGGCTGAATAGTCATCTTTTTTTTCTTTCACTCTAGACAGTTCCACTGACATACCATTTTTCAAAGATTTGAGATTTTTTTTTCATATTTTTTTCTGCATGAAAACAAGCATATTTTTTTATATTTTTTTATGCACCCGGGTTACTTTTTTTATATTTTTTTTTATTTGCCAGTACAGTCCTCTGCCTACCTGATTTTTTTCTAGTCAATTAGTTACTTGTATATATTTTAATTCTAGCCAAATGTTTGTATATATATATATTTATTTTAAATCTAATACATTGTTTGTATATATATTTTTTCTGATAAACTGATTGTATATATTTTTATTTTAAATCTAATACATTGTTTGTATATATTTTTTTCAGTCAAATATGATAGACTGATTGTATATATTTTTATTTTATTCTATTCACATATATATTTATTTTCTTTTAGTACCGAGGCCACTATTCCCCCTATATTGTAAATATTCACAGTATACTTTTCACTGTGTGTAAACAAATCCAGCTATGTTTATACTAACAATTATATATTGTAAATATTCACAGTATACTTTACACTGTGTGTATACTTTTTTCCTGATTGTAAATAAATATTGTAAAAATTGTTATGTATGTGTTTTAACGTCTACACCCGCACCTCCCTCCTATCCTATAAATACAAGCTCATATAGCTTATAAGCTCAGTCTCAAACATTATGGACAAGTTGAAACATCCATTTTCGGCCATCATAAGCGGCCCGTCCGGCTGTGGAAAGTCACATTTTGTAGCAGACTTTATCCGTCACTTGGACACAATGTGTGACGTTAAATTTGATAAAATCACATGGTATTATGCTTTATGGCAACCGGGATTCGAACAAGACGGGACAAGTCCCCACGTCATATTCTGTAAGGGTTTGCCGGAAATGGATGACGTCTGTAATGACTCTCCACAGCTGATTATCTTGGACGACCTGATGCGTGAAGCCAACGAAGTGGTCGTCGATCTTTTCACCAAAGGATGCCACCATCAAAATATTAGCGTCATGTACCTTACACAAAATATATTCCATCAGGGCAAGGGCCAAAGAGACATTTCCTTAAACGCACATTATATCGTGCTTTTTAAAAATCCCAGGGATAAAGCTCAGATTCAACACTTTGCACGACAAGTCTGTCCTGAAAATCCCGTGTTTTACAAGAGGCTTACACCGATGCTACAAGTACGCCTCACGGCTATATATTGCTAGATTTCAAACAAGGTACACCAGAATGGTTCAGATATAGAACCCGCACAAATGTCGGCTGCTGCGTGTATCTACCGCGCAAAAGCTATAAAAACACCGACACTTCCCGCTTACAGATCATTTCATAACCATGAGTCCCAAAGTGCTGAAGCAGGCACCTCTGCTACGTGCGATGTATCGCATGAACCCGCAGCAACGAGTCGCGTTGATGAAAACAGCCGACAAGAAACTGGTTGACTCTGTTTGCGAGTGTGCCTACAACACTTTAAAAGGACGGGTACCGCTGAAAAATGCGCAGAAGACAAAGTTACGTGCTCACAAGCAGGTGTTGCGCAAGCTGGTCAAACGAGGAGAGTGCTGGAAGAAGAAGAGACGACTACTCGTTCAGAAAGGAGGAGCGTTCTTGCCCTTACTTTTAGCCCCTTTAATCAGCGGGGTCCTCGGTTCCTTATTCAACAAGTAAATAATGGAACACACGAAAAAGATGATATTGGTGTCCCCGGAAACATTACACCGTTACGAGCAACACCACCAACAAACGGCTTCGGCAACAAATCTAGTGGTCTCCGAGTTGGACAAGGAAATGGAAAAAATCCTCGCTTCAAAACTTGACGACAAGTCTAAATGGACTTTATACCAACAAGTGCTACAGCGCTATCTACACTTTAGTCAACACCCACCGCCATCTGAAACCGCCACCACTACCACCCCTGAAGTGTCTGTACTTCCCATCCCAACTGTACTTAATACTGTACCAGCACAGGCACGTAAAAAAGCTGAACTTTTACTAGAACATATTAAGGCCCGAGGCGGCATCTCTTGGGACTCAAACGGAGAAGTGAGTATTCAAGATACGCCTCTTCGTGGATCCAATATTGTGGATTTAGTCAACGATCTGGTCAGAGCAAGAAGACACAGCGAACCGTCAGGGTGGCGAGAGTTTCTCACGGCGCTGCAAAATATAAACGTTCCAAAAGAATTTATTGTGAACCCGAAACGTTTGGCGCCCATTAGAGATCCGACGCCCGTACCACAACCACTTACACCGTCGCAACGCCCAAAGAAGAAGAAACTGAAGAGAGTGGACGAAAACCGGTGGCTGCCGTTCAGAGCTTAATGGAACGTCTAGCCGACATCTACTACGACCCTTCTCATCCTGCAGGGTTTGCAGGGGCGGCGTCGCTCATAAAGGCGTCCAAAAAAAATCCCGAAAAAGTACGAGAATGGCTTCGTG
Source organism: Timema cristinae (assembly GCA_039000515.1). Lineage (NCBI taxonomy): Eukaryota > Metazoa > Arthropoda > Insecta > Phasmatodea > Timematidae > Timema > Timema cristinae. The sequence goes on from JBCFYV010009882.1 coordinate 21,389,833, forward strand.
CGCAGGACGCTTATACCTTACACAAACCTGTGCTAAAAAAATTTCCACGCAACAAGTACGTGGTGTCAAACATTGACGATCTCTGGCAAGCCGATCTCAACGATATGAGAAGTCTCAGAAAATACAACGACGGTGCAGTGTACTTGCTCACCGTCATCGACGTGTTTAGTAAGATGGCCTGGGCGAGGACGCTTCCATCCAAGAGGGGGAGCGTAGTGAGAGACGCCTTTCGGGACATTTTCAAGCAAAGCGGCCGTAAACCTCTAAGCATACAGACGGACAAGGGGACAGAGTTCACGGCACGGCTAGTCCGGAAATTTCTCAAGCAAGAAGGCGTGCATTACTACACCACTCATAATCCAGACGTGAAGGCAAGCATCGTGGAACGGTTCAATAGAACTCTGAAAGGACGCATGTGGCGCTACTTTACCAAAAATAACACGTATCGGTATGTGGACGTCCTCCAAGCCCTAGTCGACGCTTACAACGGGCCCAAGCATTCCAGTATCAAGATGGCGCCCGCCGCCGTTTCAGAAACTAACGTGCTTCAAGTCAGAGATAATCTGTACGGCAAAAGGCGTCCAAGCTCGAAGCCTAAAATAAAAGTCGGTGACACGGTGCGTATTAGCAAATCCAAAATGCTGTTTGAAAAGGGCTACGAAAGCAATTGGAGCGAAGAGATTTTCAAAGTCAGTAGTGTCGTGTTGCGACAACCTGTCGTCTACAGACTCACCGATCTTGACGGCGAAGAAGTGGAGGGGACGTTTTACGAACCTGAATTGCAACGCGTACGTCTCCCTGAAACTTTTAAAGTTGATAAAATACTACGTGTCAAGGGTAAAGGGGCCAGAAAGAAAGTGTACGTGCAGTGGAAAGGTTACCCCTCCAAGTTTAATTCCTGGATTCCCGCCAGTTACGTCAGCGCACTACCATGAAGGACCAATTTTACATCACTTTGCCGAGCGACAGCTCTATGGGATATTTCCCGAAAAATACCCTCACGAATTTCACCACGCAACTTCCTTACCGTCTTACACTCGAAGGGCGGTGGGAAGTCGCTCTGGCTGAATTTCAATATCCCTGTTCTTTCACCACCGTACCCGAGGGCCAAAATATTGTATGGTACAACTGGGTGGACGCTAACGGCGTGGAACAAATATTCAAGGATCATATCCCTGCTGGAAACTACAGCACTATCCACGAATTGATCAAGGCTCTAAACGAAGTAGAGGCTTTTAAAGGGGATTCCGGAGTTGTATTCAAGTACACAAACCCCAACAAAAAAGTGGAAGTTATCTCTTCTTCACCAAATATACAGCTGTTGACTCTATCAAGCCAACTAAGTCTGCAGCTCGGTTTCGATCCTAAGACTAATCTGATAAAAGTACCAAAGTCTCCGTACGCCGCCAACATTCTACTAGGCCTGCCCTCGCAAATGTACATATACACGGATATTGTCGAGCCTCAGCCCGTGGGTGACATTGTGGCACCGCTGTTACGTATCGTCGGCATCAACAACGTAAACTATCTCTACGGCATACATAAGACAGTTAGCTACGACCCGTTGCACTACATGCCGGTGCTGAGAAGGGAAATTGAAAGCTTGGAAATCAATATAAGAACCGACACGGGTGAACCTGTACCATTCGAGTTTGGAAAAGTGTGCGTGAAACTTCATTTTCGACGCTGCTCAACATGAACTGTCCCTACCAAAGATACTACATCAACCAGGCTGGAACAGGAATATCTTCGATCTACCACGGTGTTCCCTATCAAAGAGGGCATGGGATAGGAAGTTTTTTCAGTGGTCTTTTCAAAAGCGTCGTACCGTTGCTGAGAAGTGGCGCTAAAGCCATCGGAAAACAGGCGCTTCATACGGGTATCGACGTGCTCTCCGACGTTGCCAATCAAGGGCGTCCTTTCAAAGAGGCCCTACGGCAACGTGTCGGCGAGGCTGGAACAAACTTGAAACGCAAGGCTGAACAGAAGATCAACACGCTGATGACCGGCTCAGGCTATAAAGGGCGTCGTAAGAAGCAACGACGTCATTCTAAGGTCGTCACCCGACGTAAAAAGGTCAAGAAAGAAGCTAAAGATATTTTCAGTTAAAATGTCGTTTCTACACCCCCAGTCCTGCGAGTGTGCCAGCAGTGAACTCGATCTCTTTTCCGTGCCACCCACTCAAACCAGTCTTGAAAGTGGGCAATGGCTCCAGTACAAACCTGTCTCTTCCCTCACCGATGATTCACCCATCGAATTTACCGTTACCGGCCAAGGCGAGTTCTATATCGATCTTTCACAGACTATGCTCTATCTCCGTGCGGCCATCATGAAACCCGATGGTGGCGCTTTCACAGAGGTGGATCAGATCGCTCCCGTCAACAATTGGCTGCATTCTCTATTCACGCAGGTGGACGTGTTTTTAAACCAAAAACTAGTATCACCGCCCAGCAACACGTATGCCTATAGAGCGTACATTGAGACGCTGCTCAATTACAACAGCGAAGCCAAAAGAACGCATTTGACTTGCGGTCTGTGGTTCGCAGACACCCCCGGAACCTTTGAGGAGGCTAACGCCAACAACAAGGGATTTGAGGCCCGTCGCAGTCTCACCACAAAAAGTAAGACGGTGGATCTTTTGGGGTATCTACACGGCGACGTGTTTAACCAAGAGAAATACCTTTTGAACGGCGCCGAACTCCGAATCAGGTTGGTCCGTTCCAGAGACGGGTTTAGTCTTATGGCGGTCCCTGAACTCCCTCACTTTAAGGTTCACATCGTTGAAGCCGGCCTTCTAGTGAGGCGTGTCAAAGTAGCACCTTCTATACTGTTGGCCCACGCCAAAGCATTAAATGTCAGTCCCGCAAAGTATCCCATCACCCGTGTGGAAGTAAAAACACTCACTATTCCTACGGGCGTGCAAGGGAAATCGCTGGACAACGTATTCACCGGCCAGTTACCCAAACGGTGCATCGTGGGATTTGTGTCAAACGCAGCGTTCAACGGAGACGCCACCAAGAACCCGTTCAACTTTCAAACCTACGGCATGAACCATTTCTCACTGTACGTGGACGGGGAACAAGTACCGTCGAAACCGTTACAGCCCGATTTTTCAAACGGCCACTATGTCATGTCCTACCACACGCTGTTTTCTGGAACGGGTATCCATTTCATGAACGAGGGTAGCGACATCACACGAGAAGCCTTCCCCAAGGGATATCATCTCATGGCTTTCGATCTCACTCCTAATCTGTCCGCCCACATGACATCACATTGGAATTTGACGAGACACGGTTCTCTGAGCATCGAAGTGAGCTTCACCCGAGCTCTCACCGAAACCGTCAACTGTATCGTGTACGGGGAGTTTGCCAACATCATCACCATTGACAAGGACAGAAACGTTGTGACCGATTATGGAAGCTAATATAAACGGCTTCCCTCCCCTTACCCCCTTCATTTAAGCTATGGACGTCATTGTGGATTTCCAGAGCTTCATCGACGACAACAACGAGTTTATCGTCAAGGAACTGAGTGTTTTATCTGTATGCGGCACATTAATTCAACACTGGGTGTTAAAACCTCCATACGCTATCGAAGAACTTTCCACCGATGCCCGAAAGAAAGCCGACTATATAGTCAACAATCTGCACGGTATCACCTGGGATTACGGTGATGTGGATTACAGCCTGCTCGAATCCCTCATCTCCCGTGCCACAGCGCGTGCAGAAACCGTCTACGTCAAGGGTTCAGAAAAGAAAAAGTTTCTAGTCAAATACACGTCTACGCCCATCGTAGATCTGTACGACAGAGGTTGTTCGTCACTGAAAACACTTAAATTGGGTCGCACCATGTGCATGGCACATAGTTCTGTATGGAATTTCTGCTCTGCCTCTATCGTCTGGGGACTTCGAGACTGGATGATTGAAGATGGACACGCACACCATAAGACGTGCGCTGAAAACAAGTCCGTGGTTCCGTTCTGTACGGTCGGGTGTTTTCCCTGCTGATCAACTACCCGCAAGAATAGCTCGACCTGCCGCTCTAGTCATCAACACCGATCCGCACACCAAACCTGGGACGCATTGGGTCGCCATCTTTATCGACAAGAACGGCGTGGGAGAATACTTTGACAGTTATGGTTTTCCACCGCGTATAAAGTCACATCTGGCATTTATACGCAAAAACACTTTTCGCACGTCCCATAGTAAGCTACAACTTCAAAGCATCGCATCAGACGTTTGCGGCCATTACTGTCTCATGTACCTTCTCTATCGCGCCCAGAACATTCCGCTGAAAACTTTCCAAAACCTATTCTCGCCCACCAATCATACAGCTAACGACGCTAAGGTGGTGAGATATTACAATAGATTTTTCAAGACTGTAGGGGCATGTCGCCCTTCAAGAGGCCGTGTCCAGACGGCGTGCGCCTATAAAAAGGGCGTCCCGGCGGTGTGCCGGCCATAACCACTGAGCATCATGGAAGGTCAAGACGTTTGCGGTAGCAAAGCAAAACCTGCGAAACCACTCGCCGTCACCAGTATTTTCAACACATTGTTCCCGCTGGATGGAGTCGACGCCAAGCGAGTCATCGTCGGCATGAGTGTCAAGAACAACTTTACGCCCTATGTCCAACTAGAAAAATGTGGAGGGAACTGCGCCGTGTTTAACCGTACAGAATGGCAAGAACTGAGCACCTACAAGTCGGTCATATCAAAGTTTTTCACCAACACTCAACCTCCTCAGAAGATTAGCCTGACTAATCACGAAATCTCTCTGAGACGTATGTGTGGTGACCGTATGGTCGTCATCAACGAGAAACAAGACGCCGGAATCAAACGGGTCGCCTATCTAGCACCTAGCTGGGCGCGTCTTTGTGAGGTGTGGGACCTCATCGACGTCGCCGTCGACCGACGGGACATGTGGTCGACACCCGTCGCGCGCTATTGCAACAATTTGATCGACACACTCGTCGTGGATGTATGCGACACGCTAACAGAATCGACGGATGTCATCGACCTAGAACAACCTACGGTGGAAACGCACATCAAAAACCTGGATCTTATCAGTGCTACTTACTATACACGTCAAGTAATCGGTTTGGACTATTACATGTTGGATTGTGAACTAAAAACAATTTTACTAACGCATCTAAGAGACACGGTAGAAAAACGTATGAACGAATATATGCGTCATTCCTGTAAAAATGTATAATTGTGATGTTTAATAAATAAATATATATTTGTAACATCTGTGTTTTATTTACGAGTCCCAACTTGTCTTGGCTGCCCGACAACCCGATGCCCCGGGTCAATATCTAATCTTGTCTCAACATGTCTTGTCTGCCCGCCAACCTGGCGCCAGGGAAAACCCACTGCCAGGGTCAATGACCTCAATATCTATTCTTGTCTCAACATGTCTTGTCTGCCCGCCAACCTGGCGCCAGGAAAAAACCCGCTGCCCGAGTCAATATCTATTCTTGTCCCAACTTGTCTTGTCTGCCCGCCAGCCCGGCGCCAGGGTTGCGACATAACACGCAATGATTACGTCATAGGGAAAAAAACCCAAGTTGTCCGGTGCGATAGCTGCGGTAGGAGGAACATTTCCATGCATTTCGACAGACGCTACCAAACAAACAATTTTAGTAGACTTGTGACAGGGGTAGTGGCCCCTAACTGTGGATTCCGAGGCCCCTGATTGTGCATAATTAGAGTACAGGTGTCTATTTTGAGAAACACAATGACTCCTCAAGGTGAATGGAGGTTATTGCTCGGTACGTCGCCCCCAGAAGGTAATGACCGGGGAAGGGGGAAAACCAGGATGAACAACCCCCCGGCTCTGAGGGAGGGGTGGGGAGGGAAAAGTGAAAGGCTGATTGCCACTGTTGGAGAAGCTGGCGTCATTTGCTATCGGTCAGCCTGCGGAGAAAGACGTGGAGCGCGGGTGGCTCTATGCTTCAGCAAATAAACTACAGCGCCCTAATTGATGAATAAAAAACACCTCTATCCTACCAATCGGAGGAGAAAGACGTGGAGCGCGAGTGGCTCTATGCTTCAGCAAATAAACTACAGCGCCCTAATTGATGAATAAAAAACACCTCTATCCTACCAATCGGAGGAGAAAGACGTGGAGCGCGAGTGGCTCTATGCTTCAGCAAATAAACTACAGCGCCCTAATTGATGAATAAAAAACACCTCTATCCTACCAATCGGAGGAGAAAGACGTGGAGCGCGAGCCCGGGTGGCTCTATGCTTCAGCAAATAAACTACAGCGCCCTAATTGATGAATAAAAAACCTCTATCCTACCAATAATAACCCCAACGCCTCTATCCTACCAATTAATTAACAACCAACATGTCCAGCGTATGCCAGCAATAAAAAACTACAACACCTCTATCCTAACAATTAACAATCAGCAAGAACCAACATGTCCAGGGTTTGTTGGGGAGGGGCAGGAGGAAAAGGGGCGGGAGGGGGGCGGAATAACGGTAAAAAAACACAGCTGTGACGTAGTGGGCTGGTTCACCGCACTAGACTACTTGTATTATTGGTAAAATGAAAGTTCCACCTTTCACAGTGATAAATTAATTACCGGGGTTGGATGTTGTGTCTGTTCTATATCTGGTTAGCTTATAAGTAATGTTCTTATATAATCAGTTGGTTAAGAAATTGCACGTTAGTATTGTGCAGGGCCTCTTATTCCACACACACCGGGGCACGCCTCGAGGTGTTTTTTAACTATGTGATTACGTAACAGACTAACATGGTTTACTTTGTGATTACGTAATAGCGTAACACTGTTAACTTTGGTCTTCTTATTCCACAGGCTATAATTGTTAGTTATGTTATATGTGTTACGTAATTTGTTTTGTGACTTCCTCTATTTTCAAATTATTCACTAATTTAATTATTTAAAAATAAATCCAGACTAATTCACTAATTTAATAAACTTTTTCTCTAATTTAGGGCATATTTACCCCTCATCCCCTCAATCAATTTGTTAAATAAATCCGACCCCATCCCCCTCAATCTATAATTAATCATCGGCGTTGGTGAGTAGGGGGCCCCTCGATAGTTACCCCTCAGGTGGGTGGTCAGAAAGGACCAGGTTTAAACCTCACTGAGGACCTACATGAGCTAAGATCACTCCGTTCACGATGAATGCCTGTTAGAGAATGTAAACCGATCTGTTTACTTCCCCCTTGGCTGATGAAATGCTCTATGTGACTTCCTTGTATCATAATATACTTTCATTCTCACTAACTGGTGTTATTCAACCTGAAATATTTCTTCAGTCTTCGTCACAAAGGTTTCGGTAAACAAATACATTAGAACTTTGATAATTCAGACGTATGTAATTTGAATTCATGCTAATTCGAACTTTACCTTTGGTCCCCTTGAATCATATATTAAAACAATATTTAAAAAAATCAAATATAATTCAAACTTTTTTTAATTCGAAGTAAACTTGTCTTTAAAATGACGAAACAACGCCTGAAATCTCGCATAGGAAACACGTTTAGTATTTGACTGTTGCTGCGTGGATAATAGGCTCTCTGCGTGCAAGGGTACTCAAGTTTTGTGTTTTGTGTTCCTTATGAGGATTTTGTGGACTTGAACGAGAACTCGGCAGTTTCCGGTGAACTTAAAGATGCAGACATTTTAGCAGATGTTATGAACAATAGAAATACATTGTTTCTTCAGATGAAGGGGAAAAGACGGGACTTAAAAGAGAAGCCCATTCCATCATCTACAGAGGCCATGGACCAGATCAAAGAGTTTATTGAGGAATAACATGATGTGAGCCCTTCTATTCTCCAGGCGCTGAATAAACTAGAAGAGTTTACTACAACTCAGAATATTAACTCCAAAAAGCAATCAAAATTTTATATATTAAAAAAAAACTCTAAATACATATTATTACATACATATTGTACATATTGCTATGAAAAATCTAAGGATAAAATTATACACACTACTATATTTTTCTTCGGTGAATTGATGTTTGGAGTTATTTTCCCAGCCAAAATAAAAACTTACCTAAGTATATAAAGGACATTTACTCTAATGTGTATACAGTCTTGCAGAAGACATGGATAAATTAAATCAATTAGTCAACACGTTCAATTTTGTACCAACGCTCAAGCTTAACGAGTTTGCCGTGGATAACAGTGGACCGATGGTCCGGATGAGATTTGGGAGAAGAGTTATTGCCTACCTAGATGGAGACTTATGGGTTATACCCCTGCAAGATACGCACACAGCATTACCACTGGCAGATCAACAACCCAGACGGAACGTCCATGCATCGACAACATCAGCTAACTCTTGCAATAGTTAAATCAGTGTGTAAATAGACATGGTATCGGGGTGACGCAGATATTGATGATGTAAAGATCGGTATATGTCCAAAGCCTTACCAATGCTGCCGTTTTCTGTCGTACCATTGTATATTTGCACCATGGCGTGTATATAGGATTGTGTGAGGAGGGTATTAATTCTTAAATATGGACTATACTACAGATGATGATTTTTACGAGAACAGGGACAACGCTATCAGCAATAGTTTATTAGGGCCTCCAAAAGATCTGTCACTATCACCATCACCTCCTAATTTCTACATGCTCTCGCCAACGCCCGTCACCCGACACACAGACCAACGTCTTCAGCATCAGACTGCGGACCTTTTCAGCTAACCATTTGCCATGACGCCAAAGCACGCCACTTGTTACACATTGCTCAACCCAACGCACGCAACCTGACCTGACATCCATATCTCAAGCCAAAGTGAAACCCGGATTGCAAACCAATGCATGCCACCTGACACCCAGATATCATGCCAAATCACACCACCCGATACCACGCTCAAGCCAATACTTACCACCCAACGCACAGCCCTCAATCCAGTGCACACCACCCAACACAATATCCTCAAACCAGTGCACACCACTCAATGCACAGCTTTCCGATACGTTCTTCACCAACCGGACACAATGACACCCGCGCAGCCGAGCCGTATTCTCGAGGAAAGGCCTCCAAATAGGCCGGTGTGTTTTGTTAAACCTTAATCAAGAAAGTGAAGTTGGGCGTCTTAGTAATATTTTTACACAACGTAATCTCTTTCTGTTATACTGTATTTGTTAATTATATTTAAAAATTGACAATAAAGATGTTTGAATTCATTTTACTGTCCAAAATAAACTCTGATTTGAAAGCCACCGTAGTAACTCAAAATTTAGTTATAGGGGGATTTAAGGGTAACAATTCAAACTGTGTTTGGACCAGACAGGGTAGCTACCTGAATTCAAGTACAGACTTCGCTCCAAGGATAGGTGATTATATATATTATATAGTTTATATTAATTTATACCAACCTTGAAGCAGTTTGTATAAATGTTTGCAATGAAACATTTCGAGAAAATCTGGTAATAATTGTTTCTAAACTAAACATTTGTACAACTCTTGGAAATTAATTATTTTGAGAAAATCGGGTGATATATTTTCCTAAACTAATAAGTGGAACATTTTGAGAAAGTTAGAACATTCTTAGGATGTACTTTAACAATATTTATTACAATAGTTACTAAAATATAGTAGTTTATAAAACCATCGGCATTAAGGTGGTTTAAAAATTCACCAAAATCAAATAATATAAAAAAACATCTTCGTTATTTCTAGGTATGAACTAAACTTTAATATTGTTACCAAAATAGAGTATTAATAAAGCATTCTGTATTAAAACTATTATGTATTAACATCCAATGTTGAACCGAACTAAATTATTATTTATTTATAAATTGTGTAATTATAAAACCTTCTTCATTAATTCCAGGACTGAATACAAATATTATTCATTCACAACATTACTAAAATCATATGATTTATAAACTAGTATTCATTAATTCCACGAATGAACTAAATTAGTTATTATTAACAAATCGAGTAATTTAGGAAAGTCTTCATTAATTACATAGATTAACTAAACTATTATATATTAACAATGTTGCTAGAATTAAGTCTTTCCAAGAATGAGCTAAAGATATTAGTTATTGATATTGGTATAAAAAGAGTTTCTATAAAACCATCTTCATTAATTCCAAGGATATAATAAGACTGATTAGCTTTTTTCTGAACGTCACTAAACTATAATAATTTAACATATTTCATAGATAATATATAATAATTATATCCCCGCTCCCCTTCCTCCTCGTCTTACTTCCTCTTCCCCTTCACCTTCTTTTCCCTCTTGTCTTTCCACTCGTGTTCTTTCTTTCCCACCTATTCTTCCCCCTTGTCCTCTTATTTCTTTTGCCTCTGTGTGTAGTATGTCGTTATAAAAAATGTGGAAGCTAGAGGGAATAAATTCTTTAATTTTTTGGCTACTGCCCCATTTTTTAAAAAGTTTTCTCTCTCTTTTCATTTAATTCCCCTAAAGTATAATATAATGGCCTCCCAGTTATATGTTTTTTCAAGTCTGCTATTATAAAGTCCATTTAATGATTAACTGCATCTTTATAACTCATTTGAAATGGAATGTTTTCCCTTATTTCATGTCAAGATTCAATATTTCCCTCAACAACTTTGAGGCCAGTATCCTTAGTGACTGCATCCATAGAAGAGACGGTACTCTCTCGAAGTACTTACCCAGGTTCAAGGAATTTGTAATCAAAACACTCAATATTTGGATTTTCTCAGATGATGTATGACACATTTTTCACAATATTTCTGTTTATATTTTGCCCCCCGCAACTATCGCATGGTGGATATAATTTTAATATCACATCACTACCGCATACTTGTCCAGACATATCAATGCGTGGATACTACAAAGTTGGGATGCACTTGTGCATGTTGTTCTCTGGGCAGAACCTTTTGATTCTATGTACTTAAATGAAAATATTAGAAAATGTCACTTTTACCACCTGACTCTAAGTCCCTCAATTATTATGTTACTAAGATCAAAAGTTATATGCTGAGATGTCTTGGATTGATGTTAATTCGATCCACGTCCTCGTTTTATGAACATTTGAAGATCAAACATGATGATTTTTTTGTTTACCGGTGGTGGGCGCTGGCACCTGATGGTGATAATGACCGATGCTGTATTCTTGAAATATGTATAATCATTCTTGTCACTAAAAAAAAGGACGGCTGTACATTTGACCACCAGCATTTTGTGACAATATGCTCCACACAGTGTAGTTCCCCTCTCTACTTACGCAAATGCGGGTGTACTTTACACCTCCCTCCATAACATGTGTATAGTCCAAATGGGCAGTAAGACGCGGTACTTGAAAGTAGCACCTAATATTTTTTTCCAAACAAGTTACTTATGTTTTGTTCTTAGCAGCCAATACGTACATTATTTGGCGCACCCATTCCTGATGTAATCTTTCATAGTGTAGGCGAGTGGTTTAAACTAAACATTAATCGACAATTTTCCGATTAGTTTATCTAAACGAAACCTAATTAGATCATCTAGCTCATTACATCTGAGGTACTTTCAGGTTTATGAGGGTTTATGAGATTTACTATCAGGTAGGCACTGGGAGTCGTTTTTGATTTAGCTGTCCTTCTTGTCTTAGGCGTAGCGCGGGTAATTTTAGAGGTCTTGGGCTGAGTTTTAGATGTCGACGGTGTGGGGATTTCAGGGGTGGGTTTTAGGGCTCTTTGATTGAGTTTTAGATGTCAAGGGTGTGGGGGATTAGGTATTGGGTACTTTGGTGTGCATTATGCGAGGCCATTAACCCAATCATATTTTCATCCATTTCGATGCACAGTTTCAGTAAGTCTATCTCTGCATCCTATTCTATTAGAGTCAGTCCATCTGCGCTCCACAGGTCCCCTAAGGGCAGATAGAAATATATAGTACATTGTGCTATTTGTTATATACCTCTTAGAGTGATATGTGTGGGTTGAGATTAAAAGCCCTCCAGAGAGTTCACTCACATATGCGTCAATCTTGGGTTGCTTGTTTAGGATTCGAATCTCAAAGTATAAATTGTATACGTCAATAATATAACATTTTTCTACCTCAAAACAGCCATTGTCTAATTTTGATCTGTTAATGTGTGACTAATAATTTTGTTATATTTTATTCATGTGTTATTATTATTATTATTATTATTATTATTAGCACCGCGTCTTACTACTCGTTCGGGTTATACGCACTTACGCTAATGTGTAATGGTAGGGTGATTGTGAGATGAAATGGAGGACATACAGTTTAACGTGGAATCCGAACCACGGTGGAGACCTGGCATTCCCCACATTCACAAGAAGTCTTGTCAGAGGTGAAGGAAGGGTTTGGTTATTCTTGTGTTAAACTGTTTATTTAATGAGTATGGAAATGAAAACTGAAACTAGAATGTGATTAATATATTAATAACTAATAGCTATCGTTTAAGTTTCAATGAAAAACAAAAGGGATCATTCTACTAATACATATAATGGTAACTGGTAATAGTTCTGATGTTCAAACAATGTATGCTATAAGCTCATAGTATTTTGTTACCATTACACACATACACACATACACACATACATACACACATACACACATACACACATACATACATACACACATACACACATACACACATACACACATACACACATACACACATACACACATACACACATACACACATACATACTTAATTACACCGTACCCTTACGGGGTAGGCAAGAACTGTGAATATAACTAAAACAACACCATACACCTTTCATTTTGACGTTCAAATATATTAAATCTTTAAATTGCGATTAGACTATTTTTTAAAGTTTTTACTTTCTAATATCTATGCAGGGAAAAGAATCAGTGTCTTTACTTTTCTTATATTGTATATTTATTATTTGCACCACGTCTTACTACCCGTAAGGGTTGTAAGACATATTTAGTATAGTTCTGTGTTTGTGATATTTTTATTTATCGGTGAATATTCTATATAATTATATTTGGTTTAATTTACAACTAATTGTAATACCTATGCCAAGCGTATTATTAGCATTCTATTATGTTAAAGTAGACCTACTAAAACTATAACAAAAAAATCTTTTAAAGTTACATATGGAATAGACGAACCAAAGGAGATTTCTAGTAGTGCTTGACAAGGTTTATTTTCATTTTAAATTTCATGGAGTGACTTTTTTTTCACTAATAAGCTCTAAATATTTTAAATTATAATATATTTATAGGGAAAAATTAAGTATCTCTTAAAATGACCCCTTTAATTTCACCCTGAGATTAGTGTCCAAACCCACGAGCCACCAACAATTTTTAAGGTATTAGGAACACATTTAAAAAGGAATTGATCAAAATATCAAACACAACTTAAACACATTGGTCTCTTACATCTGGTGTTAGTGATAACAAATTAATGATGAATACATACCCAATTTCTCGAATTGTTTCATTGCCGAACGATGTACAAATGCTTCGAAGTTGGTGATGCGCATTGATTCCAAACCCCGATGTGAGAGACCTGGTGAAAGAATTAGAAATACGCCGGAACTGTAAGGTGGATCTTATTTCCGTGTTGTGAACACACTAAGCTCACTGCCGCTAGCTGGGGGTTTCATACTTTTGTACGAAAAAAAAAAAGACTGGAGCGGAAAAGGTTGAGGGTCAATTACTAGCTCTCTCCTTGCAAATTCGGGTACCTTACAATCTGTTTAAATACCGCTCTTCTTCCTTACACACACAGGTTTGGTGATCAGGGTTCTAATAACTCATTAATTTGTTTAAACTTACTATGCTTTGATTGGATGTTTCTGAATGGCTGAAAACAATGACTGAGGCATTCTGGAATGTAAACTACCCGCAACAATAACAAAACCTTGTATGAGTAATTACATGTTGAATTAACTCCTTGGAAAGATCTAGTAACTAATCTCTTATGGTAACAGCGGAAGTAGAAATTGAATGGCTATATTTTCTCCAGCCTTGAGTGAGTTAGAGGTGTCCAAGACCCCATTGGGGACGTTTTGAGGATTTGAATGGGCCTAAGCCAAGGGGGAGGGGGAGGGGTATGCTGAAAAATGCGAGTACTTTGTTTCAATCCCTATCTAAACTGCACCTGTGGTCTAGACTCATCTGGTCCGTTGTGCCACAGGGTTGTAATCTGTTACAGTGCTTCGTTTGGTTTATTAATTGCTTGTTTGCGTGTGTGTGACAGCATGCCTCTAGTTTATATTTATTGTGAGGGGAGTACCTTTTCCATACAAATTCTGCCAGTTGCATCATTACGCAGGGTGAAACAATTGTTTGTGCAAACGCCAGAGCTAGGGATGCCAACGAATAGGATTGCTCCTTATATTAGGCACTCTGTATCCTATCTGTCGTTTGATTTGATTTTTTACAGCCATTACTGTTTCCAGCCTATGGTCGGTTTAGTTATATATATATATATATATATATATATATATAAGCCGTATATATTTTCCACTACATAATTGTATTTGCAATAATTCTTTCTTTATCTTCCCTCGATAATTTTATTTGATTTATTTGTCATGAGAATAATTTTTTTCATCCTAAGAAACAGAATAAATAAACTCTACATAATCCATTCTATGAAATAATAGTTAATCACAATTGATTATTTTTATTGAAATGAACGAATAATTAATAAGGAATTATGTTAATATTATTTAAACTATCGATTTTATTTATTTATTGATTTTATTAATCAGAATATTTTTCTTTTTTTATTCAATAAAATTGACCGAACATGATTTTGGTAGTAGATGGTTTAATAATCTCCCCCATACAAACGCTGGTACATTTTTCAATCAGTTGTCGGGGCTACGGGATGCCTGAAAATACTTTAACCACTCTGCAAACGCTGATACAACTTGATTACTGCTGGCCTGTGTTATTTAAATCATAGAATACAAGCTATGTATTTATGTTTTAGTGTGTACCGTACTTTTTGGGATTTGAACTCACGTCACTATGCTGAAGGTGGGGGTAACTTGTTTGGTCGATTGTGAAGTATTTAATATTTGTTTACCGAAACCTTTGTGACGAAGACTGAAGATATATTTCAGGTTGAATGACACCAGTTAGTGAGAATGAAAGTATATTATGATACAAGGAAGTCACATAGAGCATTTCATCAGCCAAGGGGGGAAGTAAACAGATCGGTTTACATTCTCTAACAGGCATTCATCGTGAACGGAGTGATCTTAGCTAATGTAGGTCCTCAGTGAGGTTTAAACCTGGTCCTTTCTGACCACCCACCTGAGGGGTAGCTATCGAGGGGCCCCCTACTCACCAACGCCGATGATTAATTATCGATTGAGAGGGTGGGGGTAGATATTATTTTTAAACCCCCAATTGGGGGATGTGGGGGTCAATATGTCTTATGAAAATAGTTGATTAAATTAGTGAATAAGTCTTGGGGCAACAGGTTTGATTGATAGGCGGAAAACAAAATTGTTTTCTTAAAAATTGATATAAACTAGTGATCTTTGCAGCGATAGCTGCAGATTATTGCACTAAAATGTATTATAAACATTTTAAAGATAACACATTAAATATTAAACTCTCACTCGACTTACTATTTAAAAGTTTTCTTGTCAAAGTCTATCAACTTTACACATATATTTAGGTTTGGGTGTTTAATTTGAATCGAAACATATATTTCCCCCCTTCACGCAACGAAAAGAAATTTAAAACAACCCTTCCTTCACCTCTGACAAGACGTGTATTAATAACAATTCGTGAATGTGTGGAGTGCCAGGCCTTCCACCATGGTTCGGATTCCGCGTTAAACTGTAGTCCTCCATTTCATCTCACAATCACCCTACCATTGCACATTAGCGTAAGTGCGTATAACCCGAACGGGTAGTAAGATGCGGTGGTTATAATAATAATAATAATAATAATAATAATAATAATAATAATAATAATAATAATAATAATTTAAAACCACCCCTCTCCCAGTTCACTATTTATTTGTTTCACCAAACCATTCACGTAAGAATTGAGCTGTTATTATTTTTAACCATTATTATTATTATTATTATTATTATTATTATTATTATTATTATTATTATTATTATTATTATTATATACAGCTATACACAAATCACGGTTACCATAATTTTGTAAACAATAATGACTATACAGATGAACCATTGCCCATACGGAAGGAAAATTTGCTAGGAAATTCGGGTTTTAGTTTTAGGATACTATTTTTGCCGGAATCCCGGGCCGCTAACCTTTAAAATGATTGCTTGTTTGTCAAAATCTGTTAAGCCCTTATCTCGTCATTTCAATCACCGAAAACGGTCTTGTCAAATTATATATAAGATATACTAACCAGCTGCTAACCAACCACTGATCTTAGGTTTTGTTGGGTTGGGCTTATTTAGGCTAGCAATGGGGCGGGGATAGAAAAAGTAGTTATACTTTTGTATAATTAACTTAAGGTTTAGTCTTAGGTAAGATAGGTTTTATTAAACTTGGTTAAGGTAGATTAACGGTGATATACATACAGATTATTGTATAAAGACATGTTATTTACCGAACTCTTTTCTGAATATTAGCCTTCCATGTACCAGGGTTCGTTTTTCATTTTCTTGCTCTCCCAGGTTGAAAAAAAATCTTTCCCGAATCATCCATTATAAAATCTTGTTTAAATAGATAGGCCTGCCAATACACTGTAAAGCACTCGCAAACAAAGTAAATATATTTAGACTACTGTTAACACACGATATCATTAGACGGGAGGGGAAACCCCGAGCTGTGTGCTTGGGCTGTAAGAGCTTAGCATTCTTCCAGCTTGTGTTTCATTTTCAAACTCATCAAATTAAATAATGAGGAGATTAAAAAAGCAATATTAACATAAACATGATTGTGTTTTGATAATCACACCTCATAGAGCAATTACATAACAGAATGGCATGGCGAGCTTTGTTAGTGATTGTACATGGCAAGTTATGAACAATCACACGGACATAGCAAGCTATAAGCAATCACACGGACATAGCAAGCTATAAGCAAACACACGGACATAGCATGTTTTGTTAATGATTTGAATTCTTAATATTTATTTCAAATAGGTTAGGGGCAGTTTTGAGATATGCTTTTTTTTTGTGAGCAGAATAAGTCGTACCAACATTAATAAGAACCAACCTAATCTGCTTTTTTTAAATATGGGCATTGCCATTTTGTTACTATAAGCATACACTATAAGCTTCTACTAATTGATAGCCTATGTCCATATCTGTACAGTTAAAAAACAAAATGAGCTCCTTTCACGATTACTTACGGATTTTTTCATTTATTAATGTAAATGCTCAACTATGATCAAATTATCATCCACTTGAAGTTATTATTAACTAAAATCCTGTTTAAGACACATTAATAAATATTCACATGGTCTTCTAATAGTGCAATAAATGTTTTAAAACTAAATAAATTTAGGTTTCCTTTCATAATGGGTGCAGGAATATGATATAACAGGAGCCCCAAAATATTTATAGCTTTTATAATTCAGTAGAACTTTTTTAATTTGAAGTCCAAGGGAAATCTAAAAACAATTGAAATATCCAAAATTAGAATCAACCATTTTCATGAGTATACAGGCAGCTGGCATACAATATATCATAACCTCAAAACTAGCTACACATAATTACACACATTTTATATAAGTATGATTTATAAAACCCACATACACAAAAAAATTCACACATAAAAAACAATAAAAATTCAAACATAAAATATAAAAACTTGGAAAAATTAGCATACGAAACTTGTAGACTTAAATCAGAATTGATGAACCAACACATCCCCGACATTAGGCAACCCGCTTGTCTCAGGTGCATAATTCCCCGCTTTCTTATTTACTATGAGTCAATTGGCAAACTATAACTTTATTTGACACTCTCGGCATATGGGGTGGTTTAATAAAGATCCTTAAGTTCGGTTTGGGTAGGCCTACAAACTAAAAAAATTAACAATGTATCGGTTTCAAATTATCCAAATATTTCCTTCTAAAATTCGAGCTATAAGATTATTTTTTTTACCATCGATTTAAATAGAAACTATATGGGGGATCATTATGGGTTCGAATTATCCAATATTTCAAATTAACCAATCTCGAACTAACCAAATCCTACTGTATAACTAGTCATGTTGTATAGAAAAATTTCTAAAAACTAGGGTGAAGTAAATTTAAATATTTACTGTCGTAAACTTATTTTTAAGCAAAGTATTGGACAAAGTTTAATGTAATTAGTATTATATTGACTAAATTAACACAAAAATATTTTGTCGATGTATTTAAACACCAATTAATAATGAAAATACCTCAAACTATTTTTACGATCCAGAAATTAAATCAATTACAAAAAAGTGTGTTTATTTTTCAGATGGAAATGAGATGATGAGTGTTCAACTTGAGTGGATCTTAGTTTGTCTTATATTTGCATTTCTCCATCAACGTTCTCAAACATCGAAAACAAATGAACTTCAGCACCACAAACAACGTTGGGCGCTATTTGAATATGGAACAGGACCTGAAGCAGATACTGAATGTAAGCAAACATCTCAAGATGTCGTGGGAAAATACTTCATTTTCTAAACATATACTGGATGGGGCGCGATTAAAATAAATCAAATAATAAATCGTGGCTATGTTTTTAAATTTTTCACCATATTCGGTGACATTGTCCTACATTTAACGATCTCATTTAAGTTGTGAACACTTTGTGCTTCATTGTGTTTGTTATAAAGTCATAAAACACATATCAATCCAAACTAAAATAAGATTTAGTACACTGTGAACAGATGTATTTCAAAACTAAAGATTTTCAGCACCATAACATAAAATGTCAACGAGAAATTGCTGCACTTGTGTATCTGGAAATAAAACATGTTTTAAATAATCAAACTAGTTTATAAAATTAGCTATGAAATTAAATATTTTTGAACCGAATATTTATATTCGATATTTTTTTTAAAGTTATAAGTTATGTCTTTGGTAACAATTTAAACCCAGATTTCAAACTTTCAACTGGTCAAAAGATAAAGGTTATTTGCCAACTTTTAAGAGGGCTGGAAAGGGATGCGAGAAAAGGTCAGTGTTTTATTCAATTTTAATAGCGAACTATTTTTTTCGAAAGATTAAATCAAATAATGCTCAATAGAAACATTGAGTTTGATTTTATTCACATTGTGATATCAGCAATTTGTTGAATATACGAGTATGTCACGAGAATAGCGGCATTAGATGACAAACTGTTTAAACGAATTGACAATGTTATGATTACATTCTAGGACACCCTCGAGAGATATTCAACCACCGTTGAACCCTCTTCTGTGGCCACTCAATTGACTCACTCGCAGTGAACTAGACTGCTGATTACGGGGAGATCGAGGTTCAAATCTCGGTCAGGTGTACTGAGGGTGTTTTTCCCAAAATAGTTTACCACACCTCCTCCAAGCAAGTGTGGGTACACTTACTCTAAATATAATCTTTCTCATCCCTAACGCAATAGCGTAGTTAGTAGATATTCGTATAACCTGAACTGTAGTAAAAGGGAGTGTTAAAAAGTACTCTGTATATGAGACAAGTAGTCAAAACAATGATGTAAATAATTTAAAAGAGGAACGGGATGCTTATATATGGTCAAGCACCGATTAACATTATTCTACAAACATTACCAAACAAATTAATGGTATCTAAGAGGACTTAGGTGAACGTATTCTCTTATAAAAGGAGACTCTCCAAACTTAAAACTCTCAAATATATAAGTGAAATGAATTTTATTCTCCATTTTGTAGAGTATGACGTCACTCTACTGTCACCACACGCTCTTGTACTTTGGGCCCGCCGTGTGTGACGCTAGAGGGCAGGTCACGCAGTCTGGCTCTCTGTCTTCCTCGCGGGTGGGACAACAGTTCAACTCACAATCACTCTTTAACTTTCATTGTGTTAGTTGAACATCATAGTGCTTGTTTGCATGATGTCAAAGAACGGTATCGGACATTGTTCTTTATTTGGATCCCCTCTGATTGTAACATAACTGAAACCAGAACGTTACAAGGGACTAAGTGGCTAAAAGGATTCCATTAATACCCTGCACGCAAACAACAAGAAGGTCTAATAAACAAACAAACAAAAAGTAGGTTTCAATTTCTAATTAGTTTCTAGTTAATCAATTATTTAATCCAAAATAATTATTTTCAACATTCACTATTTAAAAAAATGTTATAACTTATAAGAGCCATTCTACACGCGTAGTTCTAGGAGAGCCACTGAGCAACGTTGCTAAATAGCCTTCTAAGTAGCACTTCTTTCTGCTCATACGTGACCTCTGCACTCCTCTTGTATTTAATTTTATTATGTCTGTGAAAAAAGATAAAATACAAGCTACGTTGAGAAAGAGGTTCTCACACTTGCATTATTGCATTTGAGAATATATAATAAATAATATATTACAGTTCCAGTTCCGGGATCACCTTATCTTTCCCTCATTATTAGAAATAGGAAAGTTGTATACGTTATTTTAACAAACTCTGCCTGGCACAAGCAAACACCCTCTTAATAAATAATATGTTCAAATCAAAGTCATCAAAATATTATTGGCCTGGCATAAGAAAGTAATTTAAATCATGAAATCATTATCTTATTGTAATGCTATGGGGTAAGCTAATCTTTCGAAAGAGCCGTAGTATTTAATCCCAATGATGAACTACAACTAATTAGAACAGTGGATCCACACTGGAATGGCCGTGAGACTTATTTGCGAAGACAGTCGACCATACGAGTCAGTCATACTGCTCTTTCATCAGCGAACATTCGTGGAAACACCTTTATTTATAGTGTTTCGCTAGACAACGTTGTTGAAACCCCTCATAGAAATGATCTCTAATATGTTTCATTAGTTTTAAAATAGCTTCAATATATCCTATACAATGTATTTATAAAAACTTCCAATGTTTTCTTGATTTACAGCAAGAGTGACGTGTTACACATGTGTCAACGTCTCCGACAACCTGGTCTGCAACAAATTTGCCATAGATCGACCTTGTCCCTTGGGTGAGTATTTTAAATAAATAAAAGTTTAAATTGGGGTTTTAATAATTGTTTACAAGTTATGAACCACATGTCCAAACATCCAATAATCAATCCTAGTTGGTCACTAATTTCCTTTATTTTTTGAAGTGTGCTTAGAAATCTCAATACTGATTAAATTTTATTTCTACATAGGACGTATTCACTTATTTAAAACAATATTATATTAATATAAGAGTTCCGGCATTTTGTTATTTAAGTTGGTGCCAGTTTTCACATAGTTAAAACATCTTAGCTGAATTTCATTTGATGAATTAATCTTAATATTAATTTTACAAAAGTTATTTTATTTTCATTAGTTTATATATATATATATAATCTACATTGATGCGTATTTATGAACCAACACGAAATTTTTAGTAAAATTTGTTAAAGCACTAACCCCAATTATTCAGTCAGTATTAGCCATTGATTAATAAATTGAACTAAAATAAAATAGTCTACGCAACTAATAATTTTCAAATGGTAAATTATTTAATCCTAGTTTGAACTTTATCCCCCGCAATATGACAAAATAAAACCTAAATGTTAAAATGTTCCAGATAAAGATTTCTGTCACACTCTTCACGTAATGGACTCTCGAGGTCAAAGTGTTGTTGTAAACAAAAAGTGTGCAAATAGTTCAGAGTGTTCCCCACAGAGGGTTGGCTGCGTTAGCATCGACACACAAAAGGTACGTTTTTAATGGTTAAATCCACATAAATGAAGGTCAAGTATTCCCAAATGAATAGTTTCTCGTAAAAACACCAATTTTAATGTTATCATATCTTCCCACAAAGACAAACCATTTCCACTTCCTAGTATAGGGTCTACTATTTTTAAATACCAAAATAACTGCAAATTTCTCGTATACAAGGTCATATGGAACTCATCATTTAAATGGCTTTGGCTAATAAAAAAAACATTTTCAGTAAATAATAATTGTATAAAAATTGATGATTTTACAAGTTGTTTTTGTATAGATATTGTACTATATTATGCCTATGCACAACAATACTATGTTAACATGTCACACTCATAATTCAAAGATATTGTAGTAAATAACACCACCACATAATCATCTGACCTTGAATCCTAATTTGAGCATGTAGATAATTTTATTTTTATAATGCATATATTATAGTGAGTTGTAAAATAAAATTTATGTTAAAAATAGTGTCTATTTTGTACTTAATTAGTTGAAGAGCCTCATTAGGTGGTTGAGAAGGTGCTGTTGGTGGACGTCATTATGTCTAACCTTGTTTTCTTATGGTGTGGGCTTGTTACAAACCCAATTTTACTAAACTATTATTTTTCAGATCTGGTAGATTATTCTAAGGATCACACTTAGGCGTTAAGAGGGCAAAGTTGATTATTTTTGAACTCAGTGACTTCAAAATAGTAATAATGTTGTCCTTGCGTATCTCTGACATGAAATTGGCTGTTGACCAGATTAATTAGTTTTTTATTTAATGTATATGCGTAATTATTACTAGTACCGTAACAACTATATTATAGCAGATTAGCCCTGAAGCTAAACACCAATTCATGTTGGCAACACGTAGCGGTTAGTTGTGGTACGCTGAATTCGGGTCATAGGAGAAAGAATATTAAATGAGTAGTGACAACTAAAAAAAAAGAAAAATTTGTTACAAAGAATGGTGAATCTCCATGGGGGAAATGAAATAGAAAATAAATTTATTCGTGCAAGACGTTGGGGTTTTATGACGTTGGGGTTTGTTTTTAAATATGTAATTTATTGCATAAGAAATATTTGTTAATTATTTTTTTTAACCGTCAAGAAGAAAGTTTGGACAGTCTACCCTGATGATGTGCTCCTGTTATCATAAAATCTTTGTTGCTTGTAGGTATGTGTATCATGTTGTGATGAGATGTACTGCAATATATCTGTGCCAACAAACTACAGCACTGCCATATATTCGTCTACAAGGGCAGGCAAACAGCGGAATACCTACGACACCTCAAGAGTCCACCAAAACACGGCGTCACAACGGTTCTCTTGGTCACCAGTCTACCGCTTCTCTCTACAATTGTTTGCTGTTCACCTAACCACTGAATCTTATTTATTTTAACAAAAATGTGTTTATCCGAAAGGAAATCAATGGTGATTGGGGCTCACCTATCCATTTTAAAATAAATAAAAAAAAACTCAAAAGGTTTTTACACTTTGCTATATTACCCGCATTGAATGTTTGCAGGTGCTTTTGTGGAGTTCAAATAAAAATGTAGATATTATTTATTTAACTATTATATTAAATACATTTTCAAATTTTATTCTAAAAAAAAGTTTAAAGAATTATTTTATGTTCATATTGATTATGACAAAAACAACAAATGGGAGACTGGGGCAAAATGGTCACCTTAAGATAAAAGTGTTGGTTTAAGGAAATATATTTGATCAAATTAAATAAATATTTTTCCGAAGATATCTAATGTTTCTTTAAATATTCTAGAATTTATTTTAGTGAGTCAAAATGGAGTAATATTTTTAATTTATTTTATTAATGCCTACAGTGGGACCACTTTACCCCAGGGGGAGTGGGGGCTGTGTAATGTGGTCACCGTTTGTAAAATACTATTTTAATTTTTGTTGGACTCCATATTTATTGAATAGTCTATCAGGAGTGCTTCCGAGCTATTCGAGATAAATCTAAACAAATATAACTTATTATTTCAGCATAAGCTTTCTTTTAATCATGCCTGGGATAAAGTGGTCTACTATATATTTGAAAGGGACCATATTGCCCCAACTGTTATTTTTAAAAAAACAATGTCATCTCATAAAGTAGTCATGTTTTGTTTACAAAATAATATTACCTATCTTATCATTACAATCTGTTAAAACACAATTTCACCTATAATCTTGAACACAATATTATATTAAATAATAGGTTCACCTTGGATCAAATGCTGGTAAAACAAGATATCTTTGTGAGCAGCAACAACTATGTAGTAATTGTCACATAGGCCAATGGCAACTACATGGAGACAAAGTGATCAATTTCCCAAGGTGCTGGCTATGCATGAGAACCAATACAGAGACTAAACAGGGGTACCACTGTGGCCCAGGGCGTTATAGACGGGTCTCCTTTATATAAACCACAAGCCAAATATCAAACAATATCGTGGGTAATGTGTTCGACCAAAGCAAAGAGCACTAAATTGTCGGTATTAAATGTTACTGAGCCCTAATGTATAGTATTATTATTTTAATTTAAGTCATCAAGTTTAGATATGGGATTATTATGTAGAATGTGGATGGTTTGGATATACAGGATGTTCTGAAACTCATAGACCAAACTGCACATATAGTTTGTTTGAACCAAAAGTAATACAAAATCACTGTACACTTACATCCGCAAAACTAAGCTAATACCATTAAATTGTGCTCAAAGTTTTGGCGCCTGAAAAACAAAGCTGTCAAGCATATGTGTACAAATAGTTGCATAGGAGTTAGGCGCATGGTACTACATACCTCGACATCTTGGAGCACGGCAGCAGAACATACCATAGTTAATAATAGACAAAACACCAGTCCATTTATAAATGCGAATACGTTCTGAGGGTCATCATTAACTGTCCTACATCACAGAAAGTGCTTGCCATTGTTACATGTGTTTTATATTGGTGTCAAATATTCTAGGAGCGTATTCCCATAGACCAAACATTAATAAAAGCTCATATAAACAAGGATCTATAAACTTCTAGCTTTAGCATTATTAAAGGTTTGCCTCAAAGATGGATTGGTCACGGGGGATCCATTGAATAGCCTATTTAATCACCAGATTTTAATCCCATGGATTTTTACCTCTGGAGACATATAAGTCCATTACTTGGGCAGCTCCTGTGCTTGATGTTGACGTTTTAAGAGAGCGTATCTTAAATGGATGTGAGATAATACGTAACACCTCAGGTGATAGGTTAATACTTGAAAACATAAGATTAAAATGCATTTTGACAACAAAGTTTAATAGAGCAAACAAAACAAACAATTACAAAGTAGTGACCAAAGCACAACACATAATTTCTTATGTTGACCGGCCAAAGGGTCAAAATACCAAGTACAACAATAAGTTTAGTAACTGATACACTCATAGAGTGAACTTGGCGTGAAGCACCATGGGTCTAATCCCTCATCCAGACTACAAAACTTAGCTGGTTTTTATTAATTATCGCCTCACTCTTAAAAGAGGTATAATTACACTTTCTAGAGGAAAAGACAAAACTGAGGCTAATTTAAGTTACTACCCCCCCCCCTTCTCCGATTGGGAGACAAAGACTACAAAAGTGAATTTGTTGCAACAAACATCAAAAGCATAATGACTGACCAGCAAGGCATAGCCAGGACCCTCACATAATTTAAGACTAAACAACCCTATTTTAAGAAGTGAGAAGGATATGTGCCAGTGAAGCTAGCATTGAAGTGTTGACAATCTAGTATAGGTTACATAAGTTAGAGAGAACTGTCTCTGTCCCAGTCATATAAACACCGGGCTTATATCTTATAGATAAAGCCCCGTAAAAATGGTGAGACACGATAAAGCGAAAATTGAGATACAAAGATGGAATCAAGTACTTTTTCCTTTTGAGTTTTTAGACGAAATTGTCTTGTTACACGAAATCCTCCTATAAAACGAAATAACACCGGTTTACGAAGAAAAAAATCTTTAAACAAACACGAGATTAAGAAGAAATTAAGCAGAAATTTTGACCATGCTGTAATTTGATTAGTATTTTGTTGTAGTGTAAGCTAACGTTAGGCTTCAAATTTGTGAAATATGCAGACAAATTCTACAAAGAATTTTAATGCAAATATATAAGGTTTCAATAGTAAATTATAATTTTGTATACATTGTTTCAATATATAAATAATACTTAAACACCACAGATATGTAATTTTGAATAAACACGAAATAACACCGAAAAGTGAGATTTAAAAAATGAAATTTAACTAAAATAAAAGTATTTTTATGGAGCTCTACTTATAGAAAGTGGTCATTGATGACTCTAGGCCTCTAAAAAGTAAAGGCTGGCTTGTTACTAATTAGTACTGCCAGATATCATGAATTTAACCACACTCAAACAACATATCATATAAAGATTATTAACAATCAGCAAGTTCTCATGCAACCCCAGAAGGGAGTAAAACATGAACATCTAACAGGGCGTGGACCGCAACAAAGGGGCAGTGACAAACTTACAAGTTTCAAACCCCAAAACAGGCGAACAACATTGCACATCAGTTCACAAGAACAATTAAATATTACCTGACTAGGTTTCAATAACGGGCCTTGAACAACCTAAATTCCTTTTTTTTTATCAGAAGGCACTGCAGACCGGAACATGGCCAAACAGGCTAGGAAGTGAGACACACTCCAATGAAACTACTGGTCTTAAGGATCGAGTAGAAAAACAAGAAATATGAAAGATACCGCATGGAGTGATCAACATGACTTTGACTATCAAAACCTAGCCTAACCATACATAATAGTCTACAAACACTTTTAACTTGTAAGAATAATCCTAACTGAATTATATTACTCTGAACGTAGAGCCTCCGGCCCCTTCTAATGTAATAAAACTTTATAGTTTAATAAAAGTTTCTCCGTCTGTCCAGTGAGTTTGACGGCACTATCATCGTGACCCCAATATCCTCTGGGTTGCTGCACTGTTGAACGGAGACGAGAGATGTCAGTAGTAGAATACAAGATTGGGATTGTGTTTGTGCCCAGTGGACCCAGGCGTTTTATACAAGTTGAACTGACGAATCAGCGGTGGGTGGGGGTGGGGGAGACTGTCTTCGGAAGGTTAAAGAAGCTTCTTGAAGCTCGGAAGAACACGTAGGCGCCAAGCAATGACGTATACACCCTAGCGAGTCATGTTCAAATCAGCTCAGTACAGTTGGTGGTCTAGTTGAGTTGAGTACAAAGTTGAATTGAAGTCAGTGCGTGTCCATGCAACTCTCCCTATGGATACATTCTCACTAGGCAATATTTCCGAGACTTGGTATGAAACAAATTATGATATAACATTAATATATATATTATTAGATATCCATATATATATATATTATCATGGGAATCATTATCTCTAGCTGGTGTAGTTTGTACGGGCAAGGACTGCTGATCGAGCTACAGGTCTATTTAACAGTGTATGACAAAACATAAAACGCAGGTTCAGAGAATGCATCCAAGCAGAGGATACAATTTTAAACAGTTTTTGTTTCAACATATTCTGTGTTCTTGTATTTTTGTTTGTTTTTGTTAAACCTCGTCTTATTTAATTGCCTTGATTCTTCTGTTGGATTGCTTATATATTGAAAAAAAAATCCTCCTATCTCAGAAACAAAGTTTTTCTAGACGCTTTGTTGGACGGGAATACACCACTAGATTATTTGACATCAACTAAAATACATCATATCTATATATAGGTAGGTCCATTTACTAAAGTATAAAGCAAATTAAATTATATAAAAATATGTGCGTCTTATAATGAATATTAAATAGCCCTTTAAATTTAAAAACCTATTTATACCATAAATACTTTGAGCTCAAGGGATAATATTTAAAAGGGAAATATATTTATATTCATTTATTTTAAACAGTAGACCATCAATTTACATGCATGTGTTTATAACCTTCAGCATATTGGTAACTCTAACATTAATTTTATTTTATTATATTTTAAAATATGTGGAAATTTAATTGTTAAAAAACATTAAAATTATTAGATTTGATTCAAAAAGGAGGCAAAATAATTAAACAGATCAACACTCAACCCTATACAGAGACAACTCCATCCAATCCCTAATATATCAACCCATCCACCTCAAATTTATTTTAACATTAGCCCCACATCGACGTAGTGGTCTACCTAGAGGTTTTGTATCTTCACGTTTCCCAACTTAAATATGTGCACGCTGTCATCGCCCATGTGTACCACATAACTTCCCTTTGCGTGCCTTGATCATCCTTGATAATTTTTTGAGAGGCATACATGCCATAATGTTCTTCATTATGTATTATTGTTTTTTATAAGGAAGAAAATTGATTAAACACTTTCCTGAAATTTCATAAGCATTTCCATACATACATGTGCACTTGCTACTGTTGCCGCAGCTCTGTCGGACACTTCCATTCTGTCGCACGCACTAGCTAGGGCTGGAAGGTCACTTTTACAACTTACATTCGATTGCGATGAGGTTGAAGGTTTATCATTATAATCCTGACACTGTTGCTCATCATTAAGATCAGAAGATGAGATAACTTCAAATCTTTACATGAAGCAGCTGTGGCTGCTTTTTCACCTTTCCCAGTTTTCTGAACCTTTCTTGTTCCTTTTCAAACCTGTACGTTCGTTTCCTAAGTTACTGTGTTGTCGCCATATCCATATCGCCAGAGAATGGGTCAAGACTCAAAAGTCGAACCGGAACATATTTATTGATTACTCTAAAATTTTGCACTTCGGTTTCTTATATATTCTTCCAACCTTTCCGTGCTAGCGGGAAGAAAAAGTCTGAAATTAAAAAAGTCCCTGAAATGTGAAAACTTACATTATTTTCGGCTAATGTCGCATATTTAGAACCCAAAGTGGAACTGGAAGATATTTATTGATTAATTTTAAATTTTAAACGTATGTTTCTGAAACCATCCCATAACTTTTCGGCGCTATCGAGAAAAGAATTTCGAAAAAAAAATAATATATATATATATATATATATATGCTTCAATCTACTGTGCAGCATGCGTTCTTAACACAGTACGAAACGGAACCACCAGGGCCACAAGAGTATTCTGCGATGTTATAGATAGTTCAAGGACACAGAGTGCTTGTGTAAAGCTAAAAATACTGGTAGACCAAGCGTGTCTAAGAAAACAGAGAGAAAGAGAGAGTTTCACACGTTGCCCACGAAAGTCAACTAAGTGCGTAAGGGTACGGCCAGACTGAGCGAGCGAGCGACTAAAATATAAAATAGAACACATTGGTTGTAATGGGGGGTGGCCACACTGGAGCGAGCGCGCGCGCTCGACCCGGTACAGTCTAGTTTACAGGCGCCAGGCAATATTATTGTATGTTGGTTCATTGAGTGCTGGGGAAACTTCTCATATTGACATGATATTTGACTTTTTTCTATCAGTGATAGGTTTAACACACTTGCTATTAATGGCCCGGTGACCTGGCGGTCTTGGGGTAAGGTGTCGGACTTCTGTGCTGGCGGCCGGGGTTCAATCCTCGGTCCCGGCACAGATTTATCTGATTACCAAACCCTTCCTTCACCTCTGGCAAGACATCTTGTGAATGTGGGGAAAGCCAGGCCTCCACCGTGGTTCGGATTCCACGTTAAACTGTAGGTCCTTCATTTCATCTCACAATCACACTACCATTACACATTAGCGTAAGTGCGTATAAACCGAACGGGTAGTAAGACGCGGTGCTAATAATAATAATAATAATAATAATATTAATGGCCTAATTTAATTGGTAAGACCATAAATAATATAATGTATATATGTAAACCAAATATGTTAAAATACTTCAATATTATAATCAAAGTAGGCCTTTACAAATAAGAATCACCATTACTTTGGAGAGAGTATGAAAAAACCACAACAATAAATAAGTTTTAAAAATCACCTTCAGTTCACTGAGCCAAGATTCGAACCTTTGCCTCCTAGTCAAAAGCTATCGAGTGCAACGCACCATTCCGCCACTGGTGCGGCTAATCTGATTTTAAAACACTTCAGTACAGTACCATACACATTTCTTAATTTATTAATTGGATGCACTCCTACTTTTTTCTTTTTTATAAATAAACAATATTTTCTGTAAGAATTTTCGAGGAGCAGAGATGTACCAAGTGTCTTTGACAGATACATCTTCTCTAACTAGGGGGGGGGGGGGGGGGGGGTGACCTGGTGGTCTAAGGGTAAGGTGTCAGACTTCTGTGCTGGCGGCCGGGGTTCAATCCTCGGTCCCGGCACAGATTTATCTGATTTCCAAACCCTTCCTTCACCTCTGACAAGACATCTTGTGAATGTGTGGAATGCCAGGTCTCCACCGTGGTTCGGATTCCACGTTAAACTGTAGGTCCTTCATTTCATCTCACAATCACCCTACCATTACACATTAGCGTAAGTGCGTATAATCCAAACGGGTAGTAAGACGCGGTGCTAATAATAATCTAACTAGGGTCCGCTAATTACGCGCTCGCCAGTTTGGCCACCTAGTCGCTTGCGCGCTCGCTCACACGCTTGGCAGTCTGGCCGAACTCTAAGTCGGGAACTTGGTATACTGTAGCCAATTGTTTTGAAGATATTGCGATATCAATAACGACAGAAACTGTTCCGTCTACAGCTGTTGCAACGTTTACGGTCGGGCAACCACGTTAAACGATACGATTTTTTTTATCTTATTCAGAAAGTATTGGAGGACGACGATTTTGCTACTTGTCTGGTTTTTAGTCACGAGGTGACATTTCATTTAAATGGAAAGGTGAATCGTCACCATGTCCATGTATGGAATACGGAAAATCCTCATGCAGCTGTGGAAAAAGAACGGTATCCCCCAAAACTAATCGCCTTCTGTGCACTCTCAAGAACAAATAAGTACGAGCCCTATTTTTTTTTTTTTTACTGAGACTTCTGTGACGGGTATGTTGAACTTAGATATGTTGCAGTTGTGGTAGTTTCCACAACTGAAAATGACTACGACAACGTCATATTCCAACATCATGGGGCTCCACCTCATAGGCACACTTCAGTTCATTGCTACCTGAACGAGGAACTCCCACACCGCTGGATTGGTCGATGTTCTGAGGATGATTTGGTGCTGTCCAGATGGACCCCAAGTTACCTGACCTTACGGTTTGTGATTAATTCCTTTGGTGACACGTTAAAGATATTGTTTACTTTCCACAATTGCAAACAACGTTGAATGAGCTCCGGGACATTATCACTGCTTTTATGACCATGAACAATAACACGCTACAACGTGTGTTGGCTGAACTAGACTACCGTATTGATGTACGTCGTGTGACGAAAGGACACATCGAACATTTGTAATGGTATAGCTACAACTTAGGACATTTTCCATTTCTTATCATGTATCATACATTATTATGTTTGTGAAATACAGTTTTTTAAAACCCAATGAATCATTTGTAATAATCCTGTATTATATAACATAATTTTTGCACTGCGTTTTATTACCTTCTCGGGCTATGTATATTAATATAGTAAATATCCATAGTTATTATTTTATTTTGTTTATTTATTTGAAGTATTTAACACAACACTTTCTGAAACGATTGATTATATCAGCATACGATAGTTTCTATAAGCGAGTGCGAAAGGGCCCTATCAATTTTGCTGGGAAGGGTATTTTCACGTATTTTATAGGGTCCTTTTACGTAGCACAATAAACATGGAAAACGGCTTTAGTTCTCCTCCAAAAGAAGCAGTGCTATGGATTTTTATCGCTCAAGAAAAATCAGTTGGTTTTGGCTGGGCTTTCACCCACGAACCTTGGGTCCTGAGGCAAGCATTTTACCCAAATAACACCGAGGTCAACCATAATTAATTATAATGCTAAAATTAATAAATTAAATTAAATACCAAAATTATCTCCACCATAAAGTTTCACCTTAAATTCTTTATATTAGCTCAATTTTTATTTATTTTTAATGAAAATATAACTAATCTAGGCTGAGGAACGTGCCCTACGTTTATCCTGGAAGTCTAAGCTTTGCTTGTTTTGTTTCATAATGGTATAGCGCATGAGGAGGGGAGGCAAACAATCAAGGTGGTAGCCAGAATTAAAGAAAGGCATTGCTTGGACATTTTTTGAAAATTAACTATCTCTATAACCTAGGACTATTCGAATCATCTTTCACTGGAAAAGTGTTGACATTAATTGCCTATTATTATTATTATTATTATTATTATTATTATTATTATTATTAGCACCGAGTCTTACTACCCATTCGGGTTATACGCACTTACGCTAATGTGTAATGGTAGGGTGTTTGTGAGATGAAATGAAGGACCTACAGTTTAACGTGGAATCCGAACCACGGTGGAGGCCTGGCATTCCCCACATTCACAAGATGTCTTGTCGGAGGTGAAGGAAGGGTTTGGAAATCAGATAAATCTGTGCCGGGACTGAGGATTGAACCCCGGCCGCCAGCACAGAAGTCTGACACCTTACCCCTATACCACCAGGTCACCAATTGCCTATTAAACTAAAAAATGTAGATTAAATATATTCAACACTTCTTTGGTTGTTCGATGTTATAGCTCAACTTGATGTCCTTTAGTTTTTACTTAACATATTTGGGAATGAGAGTAGGGAGGCACAAACGTCCCATTTGCAGACTAATGAAAAATTACATGACAGTACAACGAGTAGTGACTATAAAATAGATTTAAATGATTTAATTAAAAAAAAATTATATCTAGTAAAAAAAATACTTGGAAGTGGGAGAGGGGGCTACGCCCTCCATGCCATCCATCTGGATCCACCTTTGACTGTAGGGGTGATGATACGCAAAGCTATATTCCTTATAAATTCTTTGTTAAAGATCTTACCCCTTCAGTAGTGTTCTGGCCTTATGGGTACTCGACGCTGATTTGCTTGGAGCTCATCACGTGACCAAACCCTCTCACTCTGATTGACTGTTGGCTTCACCCCTCTCCCTTCCCCATTCCAACCAACCCCTGATCCTCTTCCCACGGTTTATATTTGTGGGACATATGGGAACATCGCTGTGATTGGCTGTTATTTATATCACTGGCTGAGTACAGTGCTTTCCCCTCCATCCCTCCAAGATTGAATCCCCTTTCCCCTCTGGTTATTTTCATGACGACATGGGGTTAGCGATCTGTTGTTCTCCTTCAATGTCGTAAAGGTTTATTTCTGGTATTCTATAGGGCAATGTGTTGTCCCTGATGAATGGCGCCAGTTTGGTGGTTCGAAAAGGCAGGAATAGATCACGACCTTGAATTATGTCGCAACCCTCCCCATCTATGTGAAAATGGGTTTTCCCTGATGACTGGCACCAGTTTGGTGGCTCGACAACCCAGAAATAGAACACGAACTTGAATGATGTCGCAAAACTACCCTTCTATGTAGCAATGGGTTTTCCCTGATGACTGGCACCAGTGTGGCGGCTTGATAATACAGGAATAGATCACGACCTTGAATGATGTCACAACCTCCACCAATGGGTTTTTCCGGTGTCGTCGTCGCAATGTCACAACACCTACCCCCACACACCTATGTGGTAATGGGATTTTCCCGGTGATGTCGCAACTATAGAGCATTGACACATCATCAGTTAGGGGCCGCTATCTCCCACCACAAAAGTCTATTAAAATTGGTTGTTTGGTATCGTCCATCATCATGCGCGGATGTAGGTATCCGTCATGGATCGGAGGAGTAAGGTAGAAATGTTACAGTGCTTACTTGGAATTGAGAAAGAGTAGAAAACCACCCCAGTTCACTCGTGAGAGATTCGAACCCCTATCTCCCCCTCCATAACTATGTGAGTGACACGTAACCTTTTTGGCAAAACGTGCGGTAGGGATGATTAAGAAAATGTTCCGGAGGGAGAAATACCTACAGTTTACACCACTGGGGATTCTATTTCCGCCCCTGTCAGAATTAGATGAGCCTGACATTTAGACGGCGTGCACACTGGGATTCGAACCTCGATATCTTTAGCATAGCTAATGTTTATTATAACGGTCGTACTTCCTTCCGAGTGCACCACCACAATTTTCAAAGGGGTTTTGCCTGTCAACCAGATTTTTCTAGACCAGGTAGAATGTGTACTCGCATTTTCATGGAGTGAGAAAATCAACCGTCGATAACGCTGTCATCGGCCGTCTAGTA
This sequence comes from Timema cristinae, assembly GCA_039000515.1. NCBI lineage: Eukaryota > Metazoa > Arthropoda > Insecta > Phasmatodea > Timematidae > Timema > Timema cristinae. Next base: position 21,423,810 of record JBCFYV010009882.1, read on the forward strand.
ATGCCTTAGACCATGCGACCATCGATGCATGTATACAAAATTTATTATAAAATGCATTGTGACGGTAGATTGCTACCCAAAGACCTAGTCTTTTTTTGACAGTTATGGGGTTCAAATATGGTTAGTTAAATGTATGTTTATTTTTTCCAAATGATTTCATTATTTACCTTCACGCAAATGAGGGCACACTTACCTTTTAAATTATTTATAACTAGCAAGCCCACAAGACTTTGCCCGTGACCCACTGTGGTATTGTGTTAAAACAAGCCTAATTAAAAATATAGTTAAAAATCCGGCTTCGAGGTGCATTTGGACCCCCTCCCGTACAACTACGTTAAAGATTTCAGATCTCTGCGTGCCGTATATTTGGCTAGGCATCGCACGAAAACATAAAACACACACACAGACAAACAATTACTTTTATTATTATAGATTCTTGTTCATTTAATATAAATATGTGGATATCCCAGACGGGCGGCCCGGCATGCAAGTGAGAAAACATATATATGCAAGAATAAAGAATAGAATAACAAGATCGAATATCGAGATTTATTCCCATTGCACCCCAACGAGATTCGAACCGAATCTTATAGATGAACATGACAGCTGAGCACTGTCTCACCGAACTACAGTCCCATTTGCATAGGAACAACTAGAAAAGCCACTAGATATAATCTCACGTATTCATACGTCAAGACAAGTGATCTACAGCAACCTATTTTGATACACTATTAATACCTATAAAATATCACCGATACTATATTATTATTTTATAAATGTTGGCTGAAAAAGTTTGTATATCCTAAAAGTCTCTCTGTATAAAAATTGGTTTCTACATATAATTAGTTGTTTTTACACAGCGTTTTTTACTACCGTTTCGGGATTTACTACACTTATTCCACCGCCAAGTTAATCTAGTGCAAGCCAGACGAATTGTAGCCCTACGACCACCGATGTATAACATGTTAGTGTTACTGTACTTATTTAACTATGAGAGGTTGAAATCATAAACAAAACCTTCCAAGTGCAGGTATGGGCTCAAACAACCTTCCTAAGTACACCCGGCTGAGATTCGAACCTTACTCTCCCCGTCGTTAATAGTCTATAGCCTAATGTGAGAGTAGAGCGTTAGACCATGCGGCCACCGAAGCAGTGATTACCACTTTGTCTTCTATTTTAGGCCAGTTTGATATATATTACTCGTTTTAGCACCAAGTCTTACTAAACGTTCGGGTTTTAATACGCTTAAGTACTACTTACGCTAATGGAATAGGAATTGGGTAAGTTACACCTGAATTTGCGTGGGAAGGGTGAGTGTAAGAACCACCCAAGTTTGCCCAACCGAGATTCAAACCTCGATATCCCCCGTCCTTGGTAGTCTGGTTAAAGATGAATCTGGCGCGTTAGCCAACTGAACTCTTTTTAGAGAGTTAACAATCTTTACGTGGCTGGCTCTTGTCTATGTACACTTACACCAAACCAAATATTACAACAGTTTGAAAGAAGAAGTATAACCGCGAGTCCAACAGGATTAGTGAAGGTTGAATCCACATTTGCGTGGAGGGAAGTAATGAAATGTTCCAGCGTTTACGTGGAGGGAGAGTAGGAAACCATTTAGTGAGAACTACCAACAGTAAAGCTTGGCAGGTATTACAATCTCCCTACACAGATTCGGAACGTGACATCTTTCACCGGGTTCTTCATGCCGTGTAGTTGCCAAACCCTAGAGAATAATATGGCGGTTTAAAATTGCACGCAGCCGTTCTGTACCTAAAATATGTTGTTGGAGTTTTAAAACCAGAAAGGCTCTGGCAATACACGTGACAACTTTGCCGGAAGAGTACAGACGGGTAAATGTCACCTTTTAGCACCGCGTCCTACTACCCGTTCGGCTTATACTATTAAGTACTAATTAAACTAACGGATTGATAATTGGGAAGTTTGAGCCCACATTTGCGTAGAGATAGAGTGGAAAACACCCCTAGTTTACCTGACCAAGATTCGAACCTTGAACTCTCCCATCCTCGACCGTCTGGATCTACACAAAACAAGCACGTCAGTCAACTATTCCACCGAAGTAAATTATTTTAGAAACAACCGTTTTATTAAATACATTTTTAAATATCATTTAATGCTTGAAACTATATTTAGTTGACATAATAAATAACATATACATAAAACAAATTAGCCACTTAAACAACAAAGAAAGTTAATCTTCACAATTATATTTTGATGAAATAATATATAACTTTTACAAAAAATAATAAATAATATCAAATACAATTTCAATTCTCGGAACTATATTTTGTTGACATAATAAATAACATTTACACTAAAAAAATTAGCAACTTAAACAACAACAAAAGTTAATAATCGCAATTATATTTTGATGAAATAATATATCACTTTTACATAAATTCATAAGAAATATCAAATACAATTTTAAATACAATATAATGCTCGAAACCATATTTTGTTGACATAATAAATAACATTCACACAAAACAAGTTAGCCTCTTAATTCAAGCCAAAATTAGAGGAAGTGCACCTACAATATGCAAGGTAAGAGAATGGAAAGTATATTGGGAAACCTACCTAAATACACTCGACTCTGATGAAGGAATCTATAATATTTATTTTTAAATTGAGTACTATGCCATGGATTTGTTTATTTTACCCTGAATATTTATTAAAACTTATAATGTCCGTTTACAATACACGCACGCACGCACACGCACACATACACACACACACACAGTCTCCCATCGTTCTACATCTCTAATATTTAATACAAGAAATAATTAAGCCTTAGTAAATTAGATTTACTAAGGGAAAGAATCTCAATTTTCCAGAGTTCGAGTTGAAAAACGATTTATGAAATTTTACCTCAAAAATAACTTTCTGCTAAGTAAAATCCCAACTTTCCTATAACCTGTTTCTAAAATGGAAACTTAAACGTGATCTGGCGCACATATTATTTATAGATAACACGAACTGGATACATTTTAGCACCGCGTCTTACTGCCCTTTCTGGTTATGCGTTTAAGTACTAATTACGCTAACGGATTAGAAATTGGGGAGTTTGAACCCGTATTTGCGTAGAGAGAGAAAGAGAGTGAAAAACTACCCCCAGATCTAAGAGAGCACTCTCTCAGTATACTAAACTGCAGGGGTTCGAATCCTGGTCCACTGGCTTCCACCTTCTTTGGTGAGTTAGGGGTCTCCAGCTCAAATGATTATATTTGACATGGGTTTTGTAACAACATAATTACTTTTATTTTGAAACAATGAAGATTACTCTAAGGGGGTAAGGACAAGGAAGTGAACCAACTTTTTGGTGGAGAGAAAGACCGGGAAGCACCTTACTGGAATCCGATCTCCCGGCAAAACATGACATGGAGCTTACAAGGGGTTGTATAAAAGATGGGGAGAGCCCTACCCGAAGCTTGCTCTGTGATAGCCGACTGGTTGAATCGAGGAGCTCATATTTTGTATCTGCCTTCTAGTAAATTTATATGGCTTTATTTATGGTTAAAACTATATAAAAATTAAGATACAAATACAAATTAGGGGGCTGTGTTACCATAAATAGCACTTCAGAGAGCTTCTAGAGGTGTTCAATATTTAGAAATTTTCCTAGCCTTCGACATTTGGGGGCTATTTTACCATAAAAACACTTCACAGAGCTTCAAAAAGTGTTTAATATTCAGGTATTTTCCAAGCTTAAACTACTTTATCATTTATAATTTTTTCTAGCGTCCAGCAATTGGGGGGTGTGCCCACCAAACCCCCCCTGAAATTATTGGCTGGCTATGGCCTTAGTTACACACCTGTGTGTTTTTTTTGTGGGAATTTTTTTAAAGTGGTGTAAGTACTGTTATCATACTGCCCAACCATATAAACATTCCAAAGAACAACCATCATAGGGCTTTAATAATGAAATGAGGTGGAAATAGGCAAGGCCACCCAGCCATGTTTTGTAGGACACACTGATAGCAGTGAAGTTTTAGGTTTTCTTGGTCAAATTTCGAGTGGAGGAGGCTTGAAGCTTGGGGGGTTTCCCTAGTTCCTGAATTTGCTGTCGAAACATACAATTCTAAAAAAAATCATTAATATCGTCACGTTTTGTTTTTTTAATTTCCCTCTCTAAAACCGAGAAAAAAATTAGTCAATTGTCAAAAAATTAAGTGATTTTAAAACGTTTTAAAGATGAATTTTAGTTTTACCACATGAGCTACAAAACTATGCAATGCCTGGTAAAACTGCGTTTTAAAATGTTATGGCCACTACACAAAGCTTTATATATTTGCAAAATAAGAATGGCATTTTCGCCTGTGTGGGACCATTTGGTGTTCCTACCATTTCTTGCCTGATTCAAGCAAACGCCAATCAGGTTAATTGAAGGGGGAATTAATGTTGTTGCACGGCCAGTCAAGCACAAGATATTTTAAAGAGGAAAGAGGGGGTTTGTGGCCGGTCACATTTGTGTGTACACTGGGGAGATAAGCGTAAAGTCATAAATCATATTATAGCAACAATATTTAGTGTAGATGCAATGGATTATGGATGTCATAAAATATTGAAAAAACCTATGTTTCTGAATAAAAGAAGAAAAAGGAAATCCAGTGGTACCATTGCTTACGATAAATCAAGGTTATATATCTTCATTCACCCCTCACTCATTAACTAATGAAAGGTGTAAAGGTTAAAATAGATAAAGAAAAGAAAGAATAGAATTGCCTAAACCGTCTGAAGTAATCACCATTCTCCGCTAGTAAAAATAGATTTCAGTACATATTTTGAGGACTTCAAAAAATTATAAGGATTTTTTAATTAGTTGTTCTGTCTTACGACAGGTCCATTGCCTTGTTCAAATTGAGTCCTTCAGAGTTTCCTATTGGAAGCGTCCTTCTTTAGATCCTGAAACTTCATCTTCCTTCTTTCCTTGTTTGAGGTCATCAATCAGTTGAATTCGTGGTCTTCCTGGTCCCCTTTTTATCTTACACTTTGCCTTCTATGATACAATTTTAAATTGCATGCTAACAGGAAATTGACGAAACTGTCAATGACCAGTGAAAGTATAATAAGTCTAGGGCCTGAAATAAAAAAAAACTTTTCAAGCATGTGTTCTTAGCCATGAGTATTCCGAGCAAGTTCAAAAACTTCATGGGTAATAGAAAGAGAAACCATCGCTATATCACCGTTATCTTCTGAAATTAACGTGATAGTTGAAGCTAGTGGATTAGTTGTGGACGAAGGTGACTTGGTGGTAAAGGGGTAAGGTGTCTGACTTCTGTGCTGGGGGTCCGGGGTTCAATCCTCGATCCCGACACAGGTTTATGTGGTTGACAAACCTTTCCTTCACCTCTGACAATAAGTGTATTAATCACAACTTGTGAATGTGTGGAATGCCAGGCCTCCACCGTGGTTCGTATTCTACGTTAAACTGTAGGTCCTTCATTTCATCTCACAATCACCCTACCATTACACATTAGCGTAAGTGCGTTTAATCCGAACGGGTAGTAAGACGCGGTGCTAATAATAATAGTTGTGGACGAGTAACTCCCATTATAACATCATCGCCAGATGGTATTATAGACCCCAATGGAGTCAAATGTCCAGCTTCAGTGAAAACATCCCCAATGGAAGCTATTTCAAAGATTAAAATATATGGACGTTAGAGATGGAAAACCAAAATGGAAAAGTGATGGTGTGTATATGTACCAAGTTCAAGGACTATTACATATGACTAAACGAGAGTCCAGTTAGTTTGATGTTTGGACATCTAAAGTTATAGGACACCATCAAGAGAGTTGATATGTTTTGGAATAACAAAATGTTGGTGACCTGGCGGTCTAGGGGTAAGGTGTCAGACTTCTATGCTGGCGGCCGGGGTTCAATCCTTGGTCCCGGCACAGCTTTATCTGATTTCCAAAACACTTCCTTCACCTCTGACAAGACATCTTGTGAATGTGTGGAATTCCAGGCCACCACCGTGGTTCGGATTCCACGTTAAACTGTAGGTCCTTCATTTCATCTCACAATCACCCTACCATTACACATTAGCGTAAGTGCGTATAACCCGAACGGGTAGTAAGACGCGGTGCTAATAATAATAATAATAATAATAATAATAATAATAATAATAACAAAATGTTGCCTAAACTGATCCGTTTTATTTTTCAGCTGCCTGCTTCTAGAAATGGTTGATTTCGACATGCTCAAAAACTACCAATGCGCGATCCAAACTACATAATTGAAGCCCAAATCTTTGCCTCAAACAGAAGAAATAAAAAATTAAAAAATCACTGTAGAATAAAAGTAGCTTAAGATTCTATTAGAAAATGAAAAAATCAACACATTTGTATTTAGCCACTATTTGTATTAAAATGGTGATTGGGCTTTATGAGTTTTTTCAAGAAAAGGATCTAAGATGTGAATATAGCTTCTAATTTACTAAATAATATTAAGTTACTATATTAGTTTTGAAAAAAAGTCTTTAGTTTATGAATTAATAGAAATCAATTATATAGGCCCTACATAAAGATATGAGTGAGACAGAATGAAAAAAATTAAAAAGCATGTTATAAAATGGAACATGGCAAACAAGGTTTTTCATTCTTTCTCATTCTGTTTCATTGATACATTTGTGTATATAATTGATTTTTATAAAATTCTTTACCAATATGTTCCTTAATAAAAATCAATAAAAGATTCAAAAATTAGGTTTAGTTGGCTTAAAAAGTATTTTTGATATAAGCATATTTAGCTGAGCTGGCAAACTATTCATTGTCAAGTGCATTGTTCATAAAACCCATGTATTTGAGTAATATATTGTTTTGTTTATTGTATTTAATATTATTTGTTTATATTTGTAAAAATTTTATTAATCAATTAGAACTAAATTTGTATAGACAGTACAACACAATGTTATGTTTTCAGTATGTGCCTAATGTTAACCTATTTACAGTGGCGTACCAGGGGGTCGGGGGGGGGGGGGTCCTGCCCTAGGCCCCAAGAGATGAATTTCTACTAAAAATTAAAAAGTGTATCATACAAAACTTAAATACACATTTTTACAACCTATTCTATTCATAGATTATTGTCAGTAATTCTAAGAGGGCTTCGAATATATATTCTTAAGACATAAGAAATAAATCATATAACCTAGCTTAAGTTTCTAACTATAAGAAATCTAATTATTATTATTTCATGCTTAATTGAAATACAAGCACAACATGGAAAAACTACGCATGGATTGGCATCATTGTTATGAGTCGCAGCTGGACATCCTTGAAGAGGGTTGCGACCAGGAGAAAATAGGTCCGTGAAGTTGGCAGCACCCATATCGGCACAAATTCTGAAACCTATGCCTATATTTAGTGCTGAATTTGTGCCACAAGAATATCCTATCCCCATAATTTATTCCGCCATAGTTTTTGTGAAAACTTAAAAATACTGTGGGTGCTTCCAACTTTACGCAGAACCTCGAATGCCGCTGCATTTTCCTTCTCAATACATTATGCTGACTACACATCTCTGTCTTGGAGTCAATGTTTAAACTAGGGATGGGAAACCTTTTGACACTGGAAGTCTGCATCACATGTCCCTTCACGAATTCCTCATGACTTAACATCGATTTTACTGTTGTATAATAAATGTCTACAAACTTTTGCCAAAATGTAATAGTGCGTTAAAATTACATAGATCGATGATATTGGTTAATTAATATGAAAAATTTATGCTTTTAAATGATGTTTTATTTTAATTAATCAAAATACACCTCATTTGGGGATTCATAAGGTCACACAACGTTTTTTAAGTTAAAGATATAACCTCACTCCTAAAAAAACCAAGAGTAATTTACTTAAGGGCGAAAATAGAAAAAAAACAATTTTATCGTATTTTGCTTTAATGGTTTTGATTAAAATTCATATTTCAGTACAATATATTACTAAAAAATAGGCGTATCTAATTTTCCCAGGAAAATAATTTAGAGGGTACTTTGTACGTGCTTAGTATTTCCAATTTTTAGTTTAAAATGATATATTTTATCAGTTTATCGCACATTTAGTAGTCAAAAGTAGGATTGAGTGATACAATTTTTTCCTTCTCATTGCTATTCTATGGAAATATTTGAATCAAATTGGTCTTCTCCTTCCATGTAGGTGTTATATTATCCTGCTACACTAGGCTAGAGAAAATTAATTCGACTATGCTCTGCAGAAGAATAACGCTTCACCAGTGACATTGAAACCACAAAATAGTCATTCCATCTAACAGCATACACTTTTCTTTTAGGACAACAAAGAAAGACTACCCATGTTTATTTTAAATTATGTATTATTTAGTAATGAGTTTTCTAATTTTATTTTCTCTAATATATCCGATGATATATATATATATATATTATTTTTTATTTTTGTTAAAATTCAAGAGTATAGGAAGAAATTAGTACAATAATATTAGAAAAGTCTAAAGAGGCTTATATACTGAAAGCCCCTACTGTTGGGCTCCAATTGTAAAAGTATAAAGGCCGCATTACACGTACTAGGTTGCAGCGCTGCTTTCTGATATCGTTCTGCAGCGCTGCGAGCTGACAAATCTGGGTTACCTATTACACACAAGTTGCATTCTGACGAATGATCATCTTGCCACTCAGTGCAGAGGGAGTTATTTTATCGTCCGCAATTGGTTTTGCTGGTTAAATTTGTGCCAATATGTCTCGTCAACAACAAGAAGACGAAGAGCTGCTTATATTTTACGAGTACTACCAAAGTTTGAAATCTCGTAGTGTTGTAAAACGCAGAAACAAACGTGTGTGGAGTCGAAATTTAGTGTTAAAACGGAACAATGTGTCACATACTGTCACGATGTTACCTGAATTAGATGCTAATGACTTCCAAAACTACTTATAGCATTGGATGACATACGTAAAACACAAAACTGGACTAAACTTACCCCGTTTGTATGCTGGCTGGGACCACGCGGAAAAACAACACTAGATCTACAGGACACACCTTCTCTGAAGCAGGAAAATAGAACACTGACCGTCAAGAATGTGACGCGAGTGCGCCAAATACCTAGAGTGGAAAAAACCTGCGCAATGAAAGAAAACCCTATCGAGAATGTTCCCGAACGTCATCGTACTTTCCCGAAGCTATGTTGGCATGCGCAAATATGTGTTCCTTATTGATCTAAATTATGACCCCCTCTTCTCATCCTGTCTGTCCCTCTTCTGAGTTGTATGATATATATACTGGTGCTTGAACCAACAGACGACACAATTGGGCCTGAATCATTTCAGGAATAGGAGAAGCTCCGGCTTTTCATCATAGTTTAATAATGTAAGACTAAAATTCTTTTTTTTATAAACTTTAACTTCCTTTTGGTTAAATTAAATATTTCTAATATCTTTTTAGGCCTCGTTTCTGTAATTCAAGAAAACTTTAAGCATAAATAGGGTAGTTAGGAAATGTACCTTACTTTTCTTTAAATGTCAATTCATTGCAAGGTAATGGCGTATTATCGCTTGTCGAGTTGTAATAATCGATTATATGCTTGTGAACTTTATCGATAGTTTATTTAATGAGTCTCGAATGTCGTTTCTATTCTTACTTGTGGAAATATTTAAATCATGTTCACGGGAACTTTTTAATATTCCGAAAATAAACAAACTTGTTGTTTATTTGCAACGTACCATCACTGATGGACGAGTGTTTAAAAGTTAAAGGTATACAAAATTGTTGTTTATTTGCAACGTGCCATTACTGATGGACGAGTATTTAAAATTTAAGAACAAACACACTTGTTGTTTATTTGCAACGTGCCATCACTGATGGACGAGTATTTAAAAGTTAAAGGTAGACAAAATTGTCGTTTATTTGCAACGTGCCATTACTGATGGACGAGTATTTTAAAGGTTTGAGAAATGTATGATGTTAGTGTATGGGCACGAATTAGGGATAACTTCATAGGTTGGATTCGAGAAGGTTGTGGGCTTATGTCCTGGGAGCTAATGAGAAGGACTTGATAATTAACTATGTGATTGTAAATTCTCTATGGTAATCTCGACTAAATTTGTAATAGCCTTTAAACGGCTGAAGCCGCCTTGAACTTTATGACTTGCCAGTAATATCAACGCTAATGATAAATGATTGATATTTTTCTTTGACACGAACGTTGAAAATATCTTACTATGATGCTCAAAGTTTTGATGACGTTCATGATAGTTTTTGGAGTTCATATATATTATATGTTTATATATTTTGGCAATATCTAATGTTAATATTTAATGAATCTGATAATTATATTTCTGTGAGATAATTAATAAATACCAACATAACACGATTTCCGCTATATTTTTATGATTGTCCCACCATACCCTAGGTATTTAAACTTAAAATTTATGTATTATTTTTAGGGTTCACATTAACAAGAAGTATATATTCTTTAACTGATTCTCGAGGTAGACTGTCCTTATGGTAAACTCAGCAACAGGTGAGAGTTGCGAGCTTCGGTTTTCGAATGTTTGGGCTTAAAACATTCAAAGCATTGAACTTCAAGCGCTCGCTCCTATTGTTTCCCCTTTTTATGTTAGATTTTGATGTTGTTTGAACCTCCTTCCATTTAGGATTGTCCATACTTAAACGTATGAATGAAGACACCTACAAGCATATTTAGTCTATAGTCTAATATAAACACAGTGAACGTGGTCCACATGACGAAAATGTTGAGAAAATATATCCTCTGGTCTGGTACTACCATATCTCGACCAGGCGCACGCATGCGCAATACAACATTCGACAAGTTGGAAGCGGAGAAAGTGATTACACGGTGCAGAAAGCAGTCATTCGATCAGAAAATATCAAACTAGTTTGATATTTGCGCTTCCAGCTTTCTGATACGCGCACCGATCACTTAGGTATATCACGTGATCATCTTGCAGCGCTGCAAAACGACGTCAGAAAGCAGCGCTGCAACCTGCTACGTGTAATGCGGCCTTAAAAGCCTCTTCTCTCGGTAGCCAATTTAAGAATTCCTCCTCTTCCACCTATGATGATTTAATTCCCCTCAGTTGGGAGACAATTACATAAATCTACGTAAAGACGACTTATAATATTGATATCTATCCCTGGCTAGCTCAGCTTATCTTATCGACGCGATTATCATACAAGGAAATTCCCATTTATACAATAAATATACGTTGATCCCTTTTATATTAATTTATTATTCCTTTATATGTATTATTATAATAAATGACAATCTCAGCTTGTACAAACAACCCGTCTCTAGCTAGTGACCGTACACTATATCATAGTTAAATATGTGACGACAAGCAACACACGTCTTGTCACTGAGCGTTTCTTTCTTGTTTAACAGTGAGAGTTCGTTTCTACCTCACATCTTTTTCAAATTCGGATGACATCGTCGATTGCACCAGGGTGGACTGACAATCTCGACCTATCATATGAGAGTAGTTTGAAAACTGCCTTTCTGGTTGGATGGACAATGCAACCGCTCCGTACTAAGAAAAAGGTGTATTTCTTTTAGAACGAAAACTCTAGATCAGCCCTTTCCATTTTGTTTCATCGTCCAACGCACCCAATAATCACATTTAAGATAAAATAAATGTACTGACTTTCAAACTGTCTGAATGGTTTAAATATTCTAAAATGCAAATGAATAACTAAAAATAACAATATAAAATAAAGAGAATTCCCGAATTTAAACATTAAATGCTAATAAAATATAAAAACTGCAGACTCATATTTAATTTTTGAAACAACATAGGGTTTACAAATTGGGACAGTACAATAAATTAAGAACTCAGTTTTAGGTTATTGTTCCTGGATTTTTTTTATCACAAGACTTTCACACAATCCAACTTCCCGAATTCCAGTACATTTTTTCCTTGTTATAAACTATCGAGAATACAATAGTATAATCTAGTGGAATAAACCTAGAATTGAATCCGAAATTGACAGAACTACCTCAAAATAATAGACTACTTGAATTCATGACGGAAAACCTATAGAATCAATTATTACAATATATTGTTATAAAATATGCATTATAATGTTATAAAAACGCAAGTTGAGCAGTTGTGTTACTATATGAACTCTTGACTGATATAAAACACTATTTGAGGCAGGCAGATAAGGTAAAGTGCTTAAGAACTTTACCTTCCCCAAGCGTAAATTCATACTCTTTATTATTAGCACCACGTCTTACTACCCGTTCGGATTATATGCCTATGTACTAATTACGCTAATGGGTTAAGGATGAGGTAGGTAGAGGAAGTAGACCCGCATTTACGTGGAGAGAGAGAGGGAGGGAGAGTAGGAAACCATTAAGGAAAAACCACACTCAGTGTACCCGATTGGGATCGAACCCCGATCTCCCCATCCTCTGCAGTCTAGTCTTTTTCTAGAGTAGCGCACTAGATCCCACGGCCATCGCATACTTTTATTATTACTATTATCATTAGTAGTAGTAGTAGTAGTAGTAGTAGTAGTAGTAGTATTATGGCTTGTGGTTGGGGGGTTAAAAAGTGACACTTTGAGCCTGTTATACTTCAAAATATAGTGTTGAGAGACGAGTGTGGTAAAATAAAGGGGTATTGATGGTAGGCGAGGGGTAGATAGGAAGCACGGATGATAGAGAGGGATAAAATTGTCGGGTCAACCTTAAAATGATTTTAATTAGCTTATTGATGACCAAAATTTGGAGTAAGATTTATGAACATAACGCGTCTACAAAGGTTCTAATTCATTTTTCTTTACTGCTTTTTTTTTTTGTATCACAATGTTTTACCACCCTTTCGGCTTATACGCCTAAGTGTTAGAGATTAGGAAGGTTTAATTTAAAGGAATTGCACCGGCATTCGCGTGGCGTGAGAGTGGAAAACCATTTAAGAAAACTGGCCTTAGAATATCCGACCAGGATTGGACTCCAATTTCCCTGTAATCGGCAGTCTAGTTCATTGCGAAAGTAGTGCGTTAGACCGTGCGCCCACCGAAGCAGGTGTTTCTTTACTATTACTACTACTATCACTAGCACTAATTACCATTACTGTTATTATTATCATCCATTTAATCAGTTGAAATTATTTTACAAAAATAATAATGGGAAGATTTTCCGGGGAAAATATAGGGAAAACTTTCCGTCTCATATTTCTAGTTACCTATGATTGTTTATTTTCTATTCTTGTGCAGCGATACTTGTATGTCATACTTGTGTATTATTCAGTCTTGGTTTGTTATGTAACTTTTTTTAGTACCATATCTTACTACCTGTTCAGGTTATAGGCCTATGTACTAATTACACTAATTGGCTAGAAAATAAGAAGGCTTAATTTAGAGGAAGTGTATCCGCATGTGCGTGAAGGGTGAGTGGATTTTTTTTAGGGAAAAACACCCCCAGTGCACCCAACTGGGATCGAACCCCAATATCCCCGTCTTTGGCAGTCTATCCCAACACAGGAATAGCGCGTTAGACCCCGCGGCCACCGAAGAAGATGTTATGTGACTCTTGTTACTGTTGGCTAACACGATAGTTAAGGAAATTAAAATGATGATATTAATAATAAATATTATTCGGGCTATATAAGTATGTAGGCCCTAGTAATTCCATTAAGGTGTTAAGAATGAGAGAGGTTGAATTTATAGGAAGTGTAAATGAATTTGCGTTGGGGAGAATGTAAAACAATTATTTAGAAACAAACACCCTCAATACACCTGAATTAAATTCGAACCCTGATCTCCCCATAATTGGGGGCTCAGTCTATTGTTAGAGTTACATCCCAAAAGTATATCTTACAATTGAAAATGGTTTGTGAATAAAATAGATCAAACATCCTTTTGGGGTACATGAAATATCTCGAAGGCTTGACAAGAGTTAGAGACGAATGTATTTCTCTGCCTCACCCTCTGGCCACCCCTAAAGCCAACAGTTCTTTGTGTGAATGAGTCGACTCTTGCAGCTTGTGTAAGCACCACGCACACACACACACACACACACACACACAATCTTGTACATGAGAAAAGATGAGCTGATACTAATATACTAAGCAATAATATGTTCATTTTATTTTAAATATACAAGTCATACTGCTATTTTCTTATTAATTTGTGACACTAGTGTTGTTAATATAATTTGTAGTTTTAAAATGTTGGTGCTGAATGTTTCACTTAGCAGTTTTGTTCTTCTTTTCTCCAAAACCATTTATGGTACAATATGTAAAACTGATTTATTTATGTGGCACACCCTAAGGAATAATAAATAATATCCTGTGACCTGTATTAAAGATTTTTTTAAATTTAGGTTACACAAGTATTAGTAATAGGTAGTAGTATATTAAAGCGTTTTATGGCAAATTAAGATGGCACCAACTATGAAAATGCAAATATTACTGGCAACATTTTCGTAATTTGTGCTATTAAACTGCTGCTGGTAGCTAACGAGAGTTTTCTGTCATTTTTACGAAAACTATTAAAATATCAACTATTCACACAAAAATTACTTGAGCATTAAATATACTCACGTGTTTCTCAAATGTGTAACAATGGAGGTGATATCAAATAGGACTAGAAGCTTATTTGAAAGAGAGGGGTTTTCTGCATCAGCGTTCGCATGGTTTAAAAGGAATCAGCCTTATGATACACTGATTGCTGCTGACTGTGAGTACAAGGCATGAATCTTAGCCAAGTGGTTTTGAACATTTATTGTGATTTATCACATCTCTCCACCCCCTTTTACACACAAACACACACACATTCCACGCTAATGTGAGCTCACTTCCTCTAAACGACCTTCCTTAATTTTAACATGAGGCCACTGGTATTTTCATGAAAACTATGGCGGCAAAAATAATAGGTGTGGGATATTCTTTACGACTAAAATTTGGTATTCACTGTTGGCATCGGTATCAGATTTTGTACTGTTGATGGTGCTACCAGCCGCATCCACAGTATTTTAATATTTTCCAGAAAAGTATGAGGTCACAAATAAAAGTAGTTGGATGTATTTATAGTAAAACTAAGAAATTTGTGCCATTAATTTAGTGATAATACTATGCGAAGTTAGCAGCACCAAACGTGTTTGAATATTTTTACGAACACTATTGCGGGCTAATGGCACAAATTACGGGAATGTACAATATTTTGGGCACAAATTGAGCATTACATATTTGAATAGGTTTAAGAATTTAGCAGCGCTAGAATGTGTTAAAACGAAAACTATGGCAGAACATAATTTGAGAATTGTGGTACAAACTCAGCACATGACAGTGCTATGTATTCACATTTGCAATTTAAACATAGTGCTTGATAATTTTTACCGATGGTACAGAAATACATTTTTTTAAATATATATTTTAGTATAATATTGGTAAAAATAATGCCTCATTGCAAACTATAACATCTAGGAATTCAGTACTTCAAATTAGTCTTCATCTAGCCTTAGGCGTATACAATTATCAATCCTACAACTAATAAATAAAATGGGATCCTTTTTATTAATTATTTAAAAATTTTGAAAAAAACAAACAGCATTAGCTGTTCAAAGAAAATAGTGTATTTTAAAAATTATTTCATCAATGTATTGATCAAGCTCCCAAATTATTTTTTTCGTCTATGGTCATAAATATACGGCATTCATATATATGTCTGAGTTTTGATGCAACCTCATATAATTATCGTGGACTCCAGTTGGATAAAACTATGACGTCACAGGGTGTACAGGCGGGAGAAACTAGGGTCGGCCTTGAAGTGAGGGCTGGCCAGTACTGAATACAACGTGGTGTTAACACACCTTATCGTTTTATGATGTTTTCATGAAACTATGGGGGTGAAAATTATTAGAGTAAGATATTCTTGCGGCACAAATTTATCACGAAATATTGGTAAAGGTTTCAGAATTAATGCCGTTACGGGTGCTGCCAGCAGCAGCCACTGTGTTTGTTAGCGTTTTCACGAAAACTATGGCGGCACAAATAATGGGGATAGGATATTCTTGTGGCACAAATTCATCACTAATTATTCGCATAGGTTTCAGAATTTGTGCCGTTAATGATGCTGTCAACCTCACGGATATATTCTGGCCTTAGAATATGCTATTAGGTAATGAAAGAAAGTAGGGAAGGCTTGACATTAATCGGTACAATGAAGCTATTGGAGTAAGTAGATGATTTTGCTTTGTTAGGTAATAGTAAGGAAGCTATAAAATAGATTTGGATTTTGCTTTTAAGAGAATGGTAAGGAAATAGGCTTAGAAGTGAGCACTGTAAGAACTGGGTATATGATCACACAGAAAACACAGATTGAGGACGATAATTTAGAGATTTCTTCGAACACCATATCATTTGACAGGTTAATAAATGCAAAAACCTAGGAACAATTTTAACTAGCAATGATAATATTAGATTGGAAATTATGAAAAGAATAAAGTCAGGAAATGCTTGTTATTATTCGGTCTGTAAGTTGATGGCATCTCATCTGCTGTCAAGGAATGTAAAACACATACAATTCAAATATTTTTTCCCTCATGTCGTTGTCGGTGATGAGGCCTTTATGTTGGATAAACACGTCTTGAAACCTTACTATCAAAAACAGGCTGTAGTTGATGTCAGCAAGAGGAACTACAATTATGCCGTATGCAGAGCTCGTAGAGTAACAGAAAATGCGTTTGGAATTATGTATGTTGTGTTTCGAATTTGTTTCACATCAATTAATTTGAAACCAGAGACAGTTGACTTGGTAATCTTTGTCTGTTGCTGTCTTCACAACTTATTGAGGGATGATTACCTTACAAGTAACCCCCAAGGGCAATTACAAGTCCAAGAGTATGAACTGCCGACAGAAAATATGATACCCTTGGCTGGGGTTGGTGGGTTTGCAAAACCATAAGGATTCAAAGTGAGAAGCAGATTTACCGACTACCTTAACGATGAATACTATAACAAGAAAAGACAAGCATTATTTAAAACAATAAAATAAAGTATAAGGCTTGTGGTTAGACTAGTGAATACCATTTCTTTACTGTTAATTATGTTACGCCTGAATTTAAATTTCAGAAACATTGATTTTATGATGCCACATTTCTTAAAAGTATGTTGTGGTGGTAATTCTTCTCTATGGTTACACTCTGTACAGACAGGAATGAACATAATCTTAGTGTAATATACTTAATAAAGATAGTTTGAATTACCTGATTTAGTTATGGTTTTTCCTATTTAAATCCAGATTCTGTCCTTTTCATGTTGTCCTTAAGTAAGGGAGAATGCGGTATACTACAACTAATTTGCATAATCGGATGGTGGGAGGGGGGATGGGGGGATGAGAAGGGTTGGAGCACTCGATGGTGGCAGAGAGATGTGAGGGAGGGGGTGAGGGTGTGTTGGAGTATCTGGTTTTTTTTCTTATACCTTAGTTAAACATGGTGCGGTATACTGTAACTCATTTGCATAATTGGGTGTGGGAGGGGGGATGTGGTGATGAGAAGGGTTGGAGCACTCGATAGGGTGAGGGAGTGGTTGTGGAGCACCTGGTTTTTTCTTATACCTTCGTTAAACATGGTGCAGATACGGGGACACAAGAGAGATGTGAGGTAAGGGGGTGAGGGGGGTGTGGAGCACCTGGGGGGGGTTTCTTGCGGCATACGAGGACCCATTAGCATAATGGAGGGGATGCTGCGTGAGGTGGGGAGGTGGGGGATGACTGAGAGATGTGATGGGTGGTTGGAGCACCTGGCTGACTGAGAGGGGGAGACTTATATATATTTTTTTGGTATGGCATACGGGGACAGGGATGAGAATGGTTGTCTCTCGCACGGCCTGGGTGTTTTTTTTCTCCCTCTCTCTCTCTTTCATCATCGTGACGTAGTATGTAGAGCGTATGGGTAGGGCTGTAAGGTGCTCACACGGTAAAGTGTATCAGGGTAGGCTTGACGTAGTGACTGGGGTGCACAGGTGTGGCAGCTGCACTTGAAAGAGCCGTATATTCTCATAACAGTCAAGGTATACGAGAAATATTTTATCTGATTCACGAACTTTAGAACATAAATTTCTTTCTAAGTGACATGCTTAGAATCATGATACTTTGTGTTGAGTAGTTTTCACATTGAGGGTCTAGATCCGTGTACTTTGTGGGACCGGGTAATCTATTTACCGGGACAACAGCGTCCTTCAATTGACACTCAATAATAAACCTGGTTGACCTAGTGGTCTAGGGGTAAGGTGTCGGACGGTCCAGGGTTCAATCCACGGTCCTGGCACAGATTTATCTGTTTACCAAACACTTCCTTCACCTCTGACAAGACATCTTGTGAATGTGTGGAATGCCAGACCTCCACCGCGGTTTGGATCCCACGTTAAACTGTACGTACTTCATTTCATCTCACAAACACCCTACCATTACACCAGCGTGGTTTGGATCTCACGTTAAACTGTAGGTCCTCCATTTCATCTCAAAATCACCCTACCATTACATATCTGCGATAGTGCGGGTAGTAAGACGCGGTGATGATAATAATAATAATATAATGATTAAGCTAGTGTGTTGGGGACGTAAAGGGTTGAGTTTATAAGCAGTGTACCCGCATATGCTCTAAGGGAGAGTGGAAAAACCGTGTTGGAAGATAAACCAATCCCAGTACGCCCAACCAAATGGGATGATAGGGTTGTTCCCAGGATAATTGTGCTTAATCTACTCCTCGTAAGACCTAAGTCAATAATCATCGAATTGTTTTCAGGTTAAATGTGAATAGTTTTTTGAAATGAGTTTAAAAAGAATTGTTTACATCATTAACTAACAATACAAGGTTCGAACCTCACCCAGGATAATTGTACTTAATCTACACCTCGTAAGACCTAAGTTAATAATCTTTAAAAAAGATTTGTTTACATCATTAACTAACAATACAATTCATTACGATCCGACTAGGGGAGGAGTTGAAGAGAGTGTATTTAACCAATCTCCTTGTTACAGCCTCATTTAAAGGTAATTCATTTAAAGGTAGCTAAGATTGTTTGAACTTTGGCTAATTCAATATTCGAATGAAGTAACTGATTTTTTATAAAAATATTGTTAACTTATTAATAATGCTACTTCATTTAAAGGTAATTCATTTAAAGGTAATTAAGATTGTTTGAACTTTGGTCAAAAAGGTAATTAATGGACTTTGTGAGGTAATTCATTTAAAGGTAACTAAGATTGTTTGAACTTTGGTTAATTCAATATTCAAATGAAGTAACTGATTTTTTATAAAAATATTGTTAACTTCTTCTTAATCCAGCCTCATTTAAAGGTAATTAAGATTGTTTGAACTTTGGCTAATTCAATATTCAAATGAAGTAACTGATTTAGGAATGGGTTAAATCTACACATGCAGAACTTTTACGATCCTACTAGGGGAGGAGTTGAAGAGAGTGTATTTAACCAATCTCCTTGTTACATCCTCATTTAAAGGTAATTCATTTAATGGTAATTAAGATTGTTTGAACTTTGGCTAATTCAATATTCAAATGAAGTAACTGTTTTTTTAGAAAAATATTGTTAACTTCTTCATAATCCAGCCTCATTTAAAGGTACTTAAGATTGTTTGAACTTTGGATGACCGAACTTTGCTGTACTAAGCTAATTTTTAAAGGTAATTAATGGACGTTGTTTTTAAGCTAATTAATATTAACTAAGCAAACGTCTTTAAACTTTGATGAGGATGATGGTAAATAATAGTCTAGTGAGTATAGTGGAAGATATAATGTTTAGATATCGTAGAAGAAAGTTCTATGCATCCGTAGGAAATAAATGTTTAATGTAATTAACTTTTTAAATGTACGAATATTGTAAAAGAATTAATGAAAAGGTAATTAAGATTGTTTGAACTTTGGCTAATTTAATATTCAAATGAGGTAACTGATTTTTTAGAAAAATATTGTTAACTTCTTCATAATCCTACCTCATTTAAAGGCAATTCATTTAAAGGTAATTAATAATCCTGCCTCATTTAAAGGTAATTCATTTAAAGGCAATTAAGATTGTTTGAACTTTGGTCTAGATAGACAATGTAGGACTCCGGCTTGGAAGGATCAAACGTGTCCATATAGCGATTATTCGCTACAGCGTGACGATTAGCCACAAAACATATCCCTCCGCGGATAGCTCCCTCAATGAATTGATGAGTGTCCACATCATCGATTAATTCGAGCCGTACCCAGGTTATTCTCAATAGAGCCTGGTACGCTAGACTGGGAGCTGTAAGGGACCATCCGGGATCGAGCCTATACGTCTTCATGCAGAGATCACGAAAGTTCTCAAAAACGTCGGCCAGTAAAGTTACGTCCGTGCACAGGTAGAGGTTCGAATAGTCCCAAAGATTCTTACATTCGAATACTCGCCAAACCTCACAGGCGTGATCATAGTCTTCCTGAGAGATATGACTATCCGTGAGCGCGTTGTAAAATTTATCTTTGCTCGGTAACTGAGTCTCGTCCAGCCGCTCGAATGAATCAATATAATCATAGGGGAACACTCCTTTTCGTGTGACTAATTTAAAGCGTTCATCCTCGGGATGGCACTTACGGGTGATTTTAAGTTGCTCGGGTTCGAGGTAAGATACGCATTTCTCTAGGGAAGTACATAGAAAACTGAAACTATCTATAATTTTAATTGTAATCCCTCGAAACCCACACCGAATATATTTCATGATTACTTTGAATCTTCCCATTGTCTCTCCAATAACTCTGACTTTTCCTGGATTGGCGAGAACGCTCTCCCCCGTGAACGGATCAGTTTCTCTACGTTCAACGCGCGTTATGGATTACTACGCTCAGGTGACTCGGGTTCTTGTAATTAATATTACACCCTGCGTGACTACTCCCATGATAAAGTCCAGTCAAGTGACAATGATCCATAACCCGAATATCATCATTCTTGTAGGGCTTCTCGCATATATGACAATGAGAGGCTGTATTATGAGCGTCTCTTTGAGCAGGAGTTGACGGTTTCATTGGTACAACGGTACTATAGTACTCTAGTACACGCTTCGCCGTATCTACGAGCGCCTTAACAAATTGGTCAGTACAATCTTTTCCCGTGAAGTGACGGTACTCTGAGAGACTATCGTCAAAATTACATTTAACGTACATTCCTCCAGAATAAGCTACATGACGCTGAACATTCTCGGTATATGAAAATTTTGGGTCGGTATCATCCGTATCTATAGGCATAAGTAAGCTCTCCAGGTCCGCATATACGATAAATCCTGTTTTCTCCTGCTGCTTATACTGAGTGAACGTGAGGAATTTATCCTCCCCTTGAGGGAATGTACTTCTTACCGCATCGAATTTTATACAAGCCTCTTTATGTTTTGTGAGTTTTTTTTCAGTAAAAAAAGCGGACAGGCATCTATCACAAAAGTATCTACGTCCTCTGTTAGACGCTCGCGGTAGTTGAGGGTTTATTAACCGTGACAAATTTTTAATCCAGCTGAAATGATAAGTTTCTGTCCCGTGCACTATTATCATGAATAAATGAACATGTCTAGCGCGCTCTTTAGCACTGACGTGTACGGGAACAATTACTAGTTTTTTAGAGGTGTCAGCTGTGTCAATATAAGAGTCACTCCCATCATGCTTTGCAGTGTACACATTTACAGATATATCGTTAAGCTTTTCAAAGCGCTCGATATATCTCATTTGGAAAGGGAGAGGGATCCCGTCTAGATTCAACACGTCTCGAAAATTAGGGTAAGAGGTTTGTAACCTTGTCACAACGAAATATGGGATGATTGTAACACTCACCAATTGCTGTCCCGGTTGACTCGCAATGGAATCGACTTCACAACACAAGACGCCACCTTCAACGCGCACTAAAACCGACTGTGCTGGCGCTCGCCGTGGGCGGGGCGGAGAGCCCCCCCCACCTTTCCCCTTCATCGGACGAAAAGACAAGCGAACATCGCCGTGCGCTTTCAACGAGAGCCTAGTGGACTATTATGGAACCTTCTACAGGCTATGTTGTGCGAGTAGCTTGTTACTCCAGGGCTCTGTGGACGCTTCTAGACAATACCCCCCCCCCCTTATCCGTCCACTCTGAGAGCATATGATCACTTCAGGGTATAAAAGTGTTGTGGTGCGATGTGTTGGCACGCATTATACTCAGGGCTTTTAGGAGGTAAGAGTCTTACTTCATAAGTGGGCTCGTCATAATTAATCAAAATTCTCTTTAGCTTAAAATCTTATTTATATCTTCCAAATTCAAATGTTTCGGACTTCATATAAATTTGTAGCTATTTATTATTCTTTATTTATTTAACGAATAGTCATGACTGCGGGGTATTGGTAGTCTTCTTCACGACTATGGCTATTAAAGGGGGAACCCATCTGGTTCTCGTGTTTGTATTTTAGATCTCCGCTTCGCGGAATATTCGCACTCTGGTGCAATTTTTCCTTGGAGGCCATATATAATAGGAGGTTATGTTTATGTTCTTTCTGCATAAACAAAAAGGTGGATAAATGTGGGGCCGCAGACCATCTAAGAAAAACACGGCTGTTTTTAGTAATGTTTAATGTTTATATACTTGGGATTGTTAGTTAGTCGGGATAATCCCCGTCTTTTTTATATGTTTATATACCTAGGATTGTTAGTGGGTCAAGATAGTTTATTGTTACGTTACATATATCTATATTTGTGTTAATGGTTGTTAGGGAGATAATATATAGTTTATTGTTATGTTTGGCAATTATTAGTTTGTGGGTTCTAAATAGTGGGACCGCGGGCCACCTGATTCTTGAATCTCCCAACGGGGCCTAACTTATTACTTACTTAAATGGGTGGAGTTATTATTGTTAGGTTTGCAGACTCTGTATTTACTTTGATGTTATTGATAAGCCTCTCGGCTGTATTAGTTAACAATGGGGTCTTGAGTCCCTTTGGGCTATGCTAGAGCTTAGGCTAGGCTTGCGCTATTATTTGAGAATTGTAACGTTTAATGTGTGTAGGGAGACCAATTTATCAACAGACCGGGGTTACCCGTTAACTGTGTCTTTTCTAGGGCCTTATTATAAGGCAGCTATTACCTTGTTATGGTTGTATCGCCCTTCTGGCCGTGACATGTGTTTGTATGTCACTTCACCCATCAGGCGCATACTGGCACTTGGTATTTGTAATCTTTAATGTTCCGCTCCCCCATTGAGCTGTATTATGTTTGAATGAATAAAAATTATAACTCTCTTGTTTCTACCTCTGTCCATTATTTGATTGGGATGGTGAAGGAGAGTAGTTACAGGATAAACGTTGAGCTCTCCCTGTCGGTTCAAAAATACCTGATAAAACAGATACAGGGAAATAATTACCTTCTTCACATTGCACATTTATCAACGCTTTACGGCTGGCTATAGTTTCAGGGATTTGAACCTGAGCCCCGATCGTGAAAACCGTGTTTTTAGAGAGATTTATTCTCATCTCCAATGTACCGTCATACATCCAACCCGAGTCTCTAGAAACAAAACCTTCAATTTGAGCAAGGAGGGGGAAAACCACATTATTCTCATATATCTCCTCCAAGTTTGTAGGGGTAAATATACTGCATAGAGTAGAGTTGAAATACCCTTTCTCAATTCTACCTTCGGTAGGATGTCTAAACTCGCAAATGAGACTGCAATTTACCTTTATCGAGTCATTTGCAATTGTTTCTTCTACCGTCTTTACGTATATACCCCCGCACGCGACGAGAAACTGAACGGGATCCTTATAAGGCAATTCATTAGTGATAGAATAGGTTTTTATACGGCGGGTGTACGCCTGCTCAATAAGTTTCAACGAGAGACCTAACGGTTCCAGGTAAAGCCTAAACTGGGTAAATCCCGTACCTAAGTCATGTGACTGAGTCAAAAGCGTCCGGATCTGTCTATCTATATCCTCATGTCCGAGTATCAAAACGCTCGAGGTCTTAATCAACCCTGGTGTATGCTCAATATATGCCTTATATACTTGTGTTGTGATATCACGTTTTAGATAATTATTAAAAGTTGCTCATTCGAGGTTAATTCACGGAGAGTATACACTTTATTTCCATTTATTTGTTGAGATATAATGATGGGGGAAGAAAAGCGCGCTCTTTTAGCTAAAGACTCTGCCATGCTCGCTCTATGCTCTTCATTCAGGTACAGTCCCCTCCAAGATAACGTCAAGTGGGTTCGAGATGGCTGTAAACAAACAAACAGGAACGACTATGATGAGTAAGTGCATAATCACAAAAAAAAGTCTGACACCTTACCCCTAGACCATCAGGCTACCTAGCTGCTTCAGTCACTGCCTGTTCTAACGCGTTACTCTTTTATTGGGAGGGTCAAGGTTCGACTCTCGCCCAGGATGGTTTTAACCTAATGGTTTTTTCTAGTCTCTCTAACCACGCAAATTTGTACACATTTTCCTCTAAAAATATAACCTTATTAATCCCTAAACAGTATTAGTATGTAAGTGTATAACCAGAACGGGTAGTATGAGAGATTTGTACGAAAGCTGTTTGTGATATTTTTTTTTAGTTTTCTGTAAATACAGAAAGGTTTAAATGTTTATTTTTTTGTCGGTGAAGGTTGTTCTCCCTCGGTCCCTTCTGTTAAAAGAGGGTGGAAAAAAAGTGTGTTTAAACTCCCTCGGTCCCTTCTGTTAAAAGAGGGTGGAGGGTACACTGCCTATAAACTCAACCCTTTACGTCCCCAACACACTAGCTTAATCATTATATTATTATTATCATCACCGCGTCTTACTACCCGCACTATCGCAGATATGTAATGGTAGGGTGATTTTGAGATGAAATGGAGGACCTACAGTTTAACGTGGAATCCGAACCACGGTGGAGGCCTGGCATTCCACACATTCACAAGATGTCTTGTCAGAGGTGAAGGAAGGGTTTGGTAAACAGATAATCTGTGCCAGGACCGAGGATTGAACCCTGGACCGTCCGACACCTTACCCCTAGACCACTAGGTCAACCAGGTTTATTATTGAGTGTCAATTGAAGGACGCTGTTGTCCCGGTAAATAGATTACCCGGTTCACCGTAAATGTAACCACCAAGGCCCAAATTTTGATGACATGTCATCTTTTTTTGTCACATATAATGCTCATAATTACATAATATCTGTTCATGAACCCCTGTAGTTTTGGAATTTAAGGTCATATTTCCTTGATTTGTTTAATTTTTTAGGTCTGATTAGGCCTATTTGCGTAATTCATGTTGAATAAGTAACTTATATTTAGTGTCACTTTTAATAAATAATCTTGAGCAATTGAGTAATTGATATATTACTCCAATTTAGTTAATTAACCCTAAGAATCATCGCAAGATAATATGCTAATTTAATAATAAAATTTTAATGACAGTTAAAAAAACTTTGAAATAATTTCAAAAACCTCTTGAAAAAATAGACCCTAACGAGGTTGGCCACGTGATACAAAGAGTCTGTCAAAGGGATACGACCGGAACAATGCGCATGCATAGAAATCTTTCTCCAAGTTTATTAACGTTACGTCTACACTCGCTCATAGGAGTTGCAGAAACTTTTATTGTTGCAAACAAAATAATTTATCTTGACTTTGAAAGACCAATTATTTTCTCCTCATAAATATGGCGTAGCTGTGATGTAGATAGACTATAAAAAATTACAGTAAACAGCTTTTTTGTGAAAACTACGCCGCAATAATTGTGCTGATAATGTTTTCATGTTTAAAGAGAACGTTTCATCCCCCAAATAACACCTAACTCGAGTAAGGAATGGGCGTAATGAGGTGGACTGGATAGAACTAGCTCAAGATAGGGCTAGGGTGTAATGAGTTGGACTGGATAGAACTAGCTCAAGATAGGGCTAGGGTGTAATGAGTTGGACTGGATAGAACTAGCTCAAGATAGGGCTAGGGTGTAATGAGTTGGACTGGATAGAACTATCTCAAGATAAGGATAAATGTAATGAGGTGGACTGGATAGAACTAGCTCAAGATAGGGATAGGGTGTAATGAGTTGGACTGGATAGAACTATCTCAAGATAGGGATAAAGTGTAATGAGGTGGACTGGATAGAACTAACTCAAGATAGGGATAGGGATGTAATGAGGTGGACTGGATAGAACTAGCTCAAGATAGGGCTAGGGTGTAATGATGTGGTCTGGATAGAACTAGCTCAAGATAGAGATAGGATGTAACTATTCACATTTAACCTGAAAACAATTCAATGATTATTGACTTAGATTAAGTACGGTTATCCTAACACACACACACTTACCTTCAAAGTTCAGGATGGCTGTTTTGGTGGCGGTAGCGAGACCTTTGTAAACAAGTAGTAGATCCGCTTTCGAGATGTCCTCTATCTGAGCATCGCTAAGCGTCGAAAATCTCCGCGGCAGCCAAACTTGATACTTGGCGTCGAGCACAGTATGTATACGACGACCTAATCGGGTATTTACCGATTTTATTGAAGAAATACGGTACGCGTGACCTATCTCCAAGTCGGTCAATTTACGCGGAAGTATTTCATTACTTCCCACCTCCGTTAAAAGTGCAGCTACAAATTCTGACGCCATGGCTAATATAGCTATCGGTTAATGATTCAACAAAAAAAGGACTGACCACCCCTATTTATAGGCTCCAAGCCACGCCTCTCTCCCCCTCCCACAAAGTACACGGATCTAGACCCTCAATGTGAAAACTACTCAACACAAATCTCTGTCACGAATTAAGTATCATGATCTAAGCATGTCACTTTTATGAGACATAGAAAGACATTTATGTTCTAAAGTCCGTGTTTTGGTGAATCAGATAAAATATTTCTCGTATACCTTGACAGTTATGAGAATATATGGCTCTTTCAAGTGCAGCTGCCACACCTGAGACCACCTGTGCGACCGCTCGTTACATCATGCTTGCTCCGCCGGCCTCTACTCCCATCCACATACTATAGCCCTACGTCACGCCCTCTCTCTGTCACCTTCTCAATCTGATGAGAGAGAGAGGAAGAACCATGACTCGTCACCTCTCTCTGTCATCCGTGTGCTCCGAGAAACTTGCTAGACAACCTGTGTCCTCGTAACTGCATCAGCACGCGCTCCAACCCTTCAATTATGCAAATGAGTCCCCGTATGCCGCACCAAAAAAATATATAAGTCTCCCCTCTCAGTCAGCCAGGCGCTTCAACCACCATCACATCCCCCCACCTCCCCACCTCACGCAGCATCCCCTCCATTATGCTAATGGGTCCTCGTATGCCGCAAGAAACCCCCCCCCCAGGTACTCCACACCCCCCTCACCCCCCTACCTCACATCTCTCTTGTGTCCCCGTATCTGCACCATGTTTAACGAAGGTATAAGAAAAAAACCAGGTGCTCCACAACCACTCCCTCACCCTATCGAGTGCTCCAACCCTTCTCATCACCACATCCCCCTCCCACACCAATTATGCAAATGAGTTGCAGTATACCGCACCATGTTTAACGAAGGTATAAGAAAAAAACCAGATACTCCACACCACCTCACCCCCTCCCTCACATCTCTCTGCCACCATCGAGTGCTCCAACCCTTCTCATCCCCCCATCCCCCCTCCCCACCACCCGATTATGCAAATGAGTTGCAGTATACCACTTTTACCCCTACTTCCTTAAACTCAGGATCACTAATTTTCCATGGAATCTCATGTCCGAAAACCAAATCTATCAATACTTCGTCATCCCTCCAAGAAAAGCGGGGCTGAGTAGCTTGTTGTTTCTTTGGTCCCATTTCAAACACATTCACTATACAACTAATGACTGCAATAAACACACCAAAACGTCTTAATGCGCTGCGCAGGTCGCAATTGACTGCTTCAAAAGCGGTCGGGCTGTTGCGTCGCGCGCATCACGTTGGTGCACTACGCATCGCGTTGTTTATGAAAACACTCGTATTTAACCCCTATTATTCAAGTGCTCAGCGCATTGCGTGCTATGCCACGCATGCATTGCGTCGCTAGGAAAACGTAGCTTTACTGCATATGTTCACGAACTTAAAGCTATTTTTTCACCTTTGAATCTTCATACTTTCTTGATATCTGAGACATGGCTCACACCCTCCCTTCCTAACTCGCTTGTTAATATACAGGGCTACACATTATTTCGAAATGGCCGTGAACAAAAGGGGAGGTGGAGTATCAGTATATGTCAGAAGTGATGTTAAAGTAAAAGTGATGTCATCAACATCTGGCTCGTATAGTGCTTCTATAGAGTACCTCTTTTTAGAACTTACTAAATAACTCAACACATATTACTAGCTGTTGTTTACAAACCCCTCAGGATAAGTTATATAAATAGATTTGAGACGGAACTTATGACTTATAAAACAATTATGGTCACGTAGTAGTCATGGGCGACTTTTAGATTGGCCTATTATGTAATACACTTTACAAACATAGACTAGAAGACTGTATAGCGTCAAGTAACCTGAACATTTGTCCAATGCAGGCAACGCACCATACATTAAATTCTCATAATTGGCTTGACCTAATCATCACTTCTAAAGCTGATAATGTTTTGAAATGTGGACAAATTGCTGCACCAGGACTTTCACATCATGACTTAATTTTATTATCATATTCTTTAAATATTCCTAGGTTTCAGCCTTATGTTGAAGGATGCTGCTTCACTTCCCTGGTAGAACGGAATGACTAAAAATTGCATTGATGACAAAGTGACTTGCCCAAATGAAATAGTGCTTAGGATCCCTGACAGATATGCCCCTTTAACGACTAAGCCTGTGACTCAGCCACCCTCTTCTTGATTTCCCCGACGATTATTAAACTAATGTCTTCTCGCGACGCCACTTTTAGACGTTTAAAACAAGCCCACCGTAACAAACTTGAAACTGCTGGAAAGTATTTTGATGAAATACAGGCAACTTAGAAATAGATGCACACAAAGTGTCCCAAAGTTAATTACTCACATGGATTATTATCACAGATATCCTCACCTCACAATGTATGGAGGGACCCACGTTTACTAGGGGTTGGCCTTAGCCCAATTATTGAGCCAACCTTGAAACTGACCCCTGACGAATTAAACGAACACTTTGTAGATGTACTGATATTAGAGGACAATGACATTAAAAGACATACTATAAATTAAATATTATCTAAACCAGCACGACACAAAAAATATTGTTTAAAGCTTATAGCACCCTCTGATGTATATAATGCATTCAAAAGAATAAAATCATTAGCGGAGGGTACAGACAAAATCCCTATCACATTCTTCCTAACAATAATTCACTATATCCTTGAACCTATCACTGATATTTTTAATCGCTCTATACCAAGGGTTTCCAACATTTAAGGGCTCCAAGATCATATTAGAAAACTTAGGCATGATTAGGGGCTGCACTTTAATAATAGGCCAAATTTCCTAACATTCTGCAAATAGAACAGAGGTACCAGTATCAAATAATATACCTAGTTTTATTGAAACAAAGGTTTAATAATTTTAATTGCTTAAAACAATACTTTGCAATTGCATAAAGAGTGAAATTAAAAATAAACAAAAACCATTATAACCATAACAATTGAATTTTGAAGAAGAGCACTCAACTATGTCAGTTTATTTGACTTAATATTGACAAATGGCAAAAAAGAAAAAAGTAACCTAAAGACAAATTGAAAATAATAATAATGCAGTCAAAATGAAACTTAAAAAGGGATAATTTAATGGGAGTACTGTGGTCAATCAGCTGCGTCTACCAATGAACGAATGTCCATCTCCATCTCTGTTATTGATAATCTCAAAAGATGCAACAAGGAAGAATCTGCAAGTCGACTTCTGTACCAATTTTTAATTAATTTTATAGAAGAAAAAACCATTTCATTATGTAAATACTCCCAAACATTCAAATCATTTTTAATCCAAATTGTCTTAAGTTTGGATATTTTTCGCTGGATAGCGATAGGAGTTTTAAAAATTGTGATCCCTTTTCTTGTTTGGTCTGTAGGAACGTATCGGCTTGTAGATCACACAGCTCAAGCTGTAGATGTGGTTCTTGTTCCTCGTTTGTAGCACCAAGAGGATTCATGTAAAGCTAAACACTGCTTTTTAGTGTTTCAGTTTCCTTGAATCGTATGTTGAATTCTTCAATGACCTGAAATCTGAAAAATCGATATTTTCCTGGTCTTTCTCCGCCGCTAGTTGTAAACAGCTAGGGAAATGTGTCAATTCATTGTTTTCTAAAGAACATTTGAAAATGTATAACTTGTTTCGAAATTCATTTACAATTACCACCATATCTGATACCACCTGGTTTCTTCCTTGAAGACTCAGGTTTAAGGTTTTAAGGTGATTTGTCATGTCTGTTAGGAAAGTTATTATTATTATTAGCACCGCGTCTTACTACCCATTCGGGTTATACGCACTTACACTAATGTGTAATGGAAGGGTGATTGTGAAATGAAATGAAGGACCTACAGTTTAACGTGGAATCCGTACCACGGTGGAGGCCTGGCATTCCCCACATTCACAAGATGTCTTGTCAGAGGTGAAGGAAGGGTTTGGTAATCAGATAAATCTATGCCGGGACCGAGGATTGAACCCCGGCCGCCAGCACAGAAGTCTGACACCTTACCCCTAGACCACCAGGTCACCTACTGTTAGGAAAGTTAATTGCTTTAAAAATTCTGGGCTTTGAATTTCTTCTTCTAGTTCTGTGGTATCAGATGAGACAAACTTATTAAGGAATTCAGGGATTTCCTTGCGAATAACAAAAAACCTTTCAAGGCACTTTCTTGCACTCAGCCACCTTACGGGGTTGTGCAGCAGCAAGTCTCCAAATTCTGCCACAATTTCCAGCAAAAACTGCTTTAGTTGTTTATGCAAAAGTGCTCGATTTCCACCTCTTTTTTTAAACATATTAATAATTTTAACTACAAGCTTAAAATCTTCAGTTTTCTTCATGGATTTCCCACATAATGCCCCTGGTGAATGAGACAGTCATAGGAGAAGTTACGCCATTTTCTTTTAGCAATCTTGTCAGACCTGTCTTCTTCCCTGTCATTGCTGGCGTTCCGTCTGTCACAATGGCTGAACATTTACTGAAGCTTCCAACTCTGTCGACAGTTTTTTTTAACGGCATCTTAAATGTATCTCCCTTTTGTTGTTCCTTGAATATTAGACATAAAATAGCTCCGCTTTACTGCTGAAGTCTTTGAATGTGTTGCGTAAAAATATTAATAGCTGTTTGACATTTGAATGGTCAGTGCTTTCATCAAGGGATAGTGAGAAATGCATGCTTTCTTTAACCAATCTAATCAGCGATTTTTCTACTTGTTCTCTCATATAAATTACCCTTCTCTGTACAGTTTGTTTGGAAAGAGGGACTGATTCAAATTTCCCAGCCATTTTAGCATCTCCAAAAGCCTTTGCCATTTCCATATCACACTTTTTAACCAGACTGCCAACAGTGAAGGTTTATTTTGCTTTTGCAAGCACAAGCGACACTGCCTAGGAGGCGTGCAGAGAAGATGACTGATTTTGTAAGACGTTACTAAACATGCCTGTTTGCTGTTTTAATTTCGTTTTCAAGCAATCAGTTCGTGTCGATCTTCTTCCTTATATGTAGCATACTTGTTCTCGTGCATTGTTGAGTAATGTCGTTTAACATTGTACTCCTTATTTACATACACAATTTGCATCCACATCAAACACTGAAGCTTCCTTCCCACTGTTGTAAGTAATTAAATAGTCATTCTCCCAGCTTTTCTTGTAAATTCTGTTTTCATTTTCAATTTTGCGTTTCTTTGAGTTTCCGATCATATTTTATTCACGTAAAAGACGCAAGCTACTGTATACTTCACACTCAATACAAAACAAAACCTCCTAAATGGACACTAACTTGTGAAACTTCACTAAAGGTCGAGAAAGCGCGACTGATCCTGAGTGGATACGAGAGTATCCAGACAGCCTTTCTGGGCGAGTTTATTGTTACGTGAGTGAATGGGTGAGAGGTCAGTGAAGGGCCCCAACTACTCTTGCTGGGTCCTGTACTCTGTGATGCGGCGTGTTGCTTGTAGAACGGCTGACTATTAACTATTTATCAAATTCGTTTGCTCATTTTTGCTTTGTAGAATTAATACATTTTTTGAATGAGCTGTGAAATATTTTTCGTACCTTTTCTTGAGATTTAAAAAAAAATTCAAAAAGCTTTCGCGGACCGCGAAATGGGCCTCACGGGCCCGTGGGCCACCAGTTGGAAACTCCTATTCTATATGAACTGGACTCTTTCCTAATTCTTGGAAAACAGCCTATTGCGAAGACTGCTTCCCCTAATACAGTAAAGAACTATATACTAATAAGTATTCTTTCAGCTCTATCCATAGCCTTAGAATACATAGTGCATGGTCAAATTTATGAACACTTAACTGCCCACACTCTACTGGACAAATACCAGTCTGGACTTTGATCACAACATAGCATAGTAACAACACTAAGTTTGTTTCAGATGACATAAGACTGGCAATGGACAACAGACAACTGGTATTACTAACACTCTTAGATTTCAGTCAAGCTTTCAATACAGTCAATCATGAAATATTAGTTGCTAAATCATCATAATATTTTAATTTTTCTGACACATCTGTAAATTGGATTAGCTCATACTTATCTGGACGTTAACAATGTGTTAAAATTGGTAAATGCCTTTCAAGATGTCATAGTGTAGATATGAGAGTACCACATGTGTCAGTTCTAGGCCCGCTGTTGTTTTCCAGCCAGAGAGACTGGTGCTTGCACCAGCTACCTACAGGTGCTCGGGGAGGCCCTGCGGACTGGTATCCCTCCGTTAGACTACTTTCATGATAAGTAGTACACAGGGCAGGGCTCCCAAGCCCACGTCACGAGATTGTCTCGAGGTGGCGGCCCAGCGATGAGTTGGACTCTGTGGGGTAGTGTGTTTAATCGCCAACGAGTGATGTCGTTGGCAGCCTGGTGGGGTTCTGGCCTTCGGGTCCGGGCTCCTGGGGTTCCGGGCCACCGGGCCTGGACTCTTGAGGCTCTGGTCCTGTGGGCCCGGGCCTCGCCAATCGTGTGGTGAGCCGTTTTAGAGTTTCGGTGCTAACCTGGACAGTTAGTAGTACATGGGCTGGAGTATGGGCGCCTCCACTCGTACGCACAAGTAGTGGGGAATTACTTTCCCAAGCGCAATGGGCGTAATCCCATTCCCCTACACACAGGAAAGAGTGGAGATCGTAAGGTTGCTTCTGTGAGTGGAAGTAAATAGCTCCGATTACAACCCTGGATAGGTGGGAGGCATGAGTCCCCAGTGTCGGTCCCACCAGTGAGTGACTGGAAGGGCGGTGGGGGCGGAGGAGTTAATTCTCGCCTCACCGGATCGTCCCACCAGTGAGTGACTGGAAGGGCGGTGGGGGCGGAGGAGTTAATTCTCGCCTCACCGGATCGTCCCACCAGTGAGTGACTGGAAGGGCGGTGGGGGCGGAGGAGTTAATTCTCGCCTCACCGGATCGTCCCACCAGTGAGTGACTGGAAGGGCGGTGGGGGCGGAGGAGTTAATTCTCGCCTCACCGGATCGTCCCACCAGTGAGTGACTGGAAGGGCGGTGGGGGCGGAGGAGTTAATTCTCGCCTCACCGGATCGTCCCACCAGTGAGTGACTGGAAGGGCGGTGGGGCGGAGGAGTTAATTCTCGCCTCACCGGATCGTCCCACCCTTCGGTATTTACAGAAATCCTGTTCAATATATGAGAATGTTTGTGTCACACCCTAAAACGTAAATATGCACGATTGAAAATTTGATTAGTAGTCCCTTATATTTAAGTAATCCTAGATAATCAAGTGATTGTTAACTGCAGTAAGACTAAACACAATTAAAAAAAATAATTATCACCTGTACTGGCGGCCACGCTGTATAAAGTGGCCTATACCTTAGTTTAAATCTGTTTCCAAACGTATAACCTAAACGGGTAGTAAGACGCGGTGCTAATTATGGTTAAATCTGTTTCCATCGGGGTTTTACGGCTAGAAAAGCTACCAGATCAAGTCATATGGTCTACAGCTATCACTTTTGATACATATAATAAATACCTATAAAATAAAATTAGTAAATAATATTATAATGCAATAAATTTCAACCACAAAATATTTTGTATTTGATAAAGGGATCTTTTTATGACAACTAGAAGAGAGATATATCATTTTCAAAAAAAAAGATAAATCACTCTTTGTATAGTTAACAACAGGTTTTTTAAATTTCAGAGCTAACATTTCTATAATAAATGCCACAGTTTAAGAATATTACCTCTCAGTAGTCGGCGTCCTTAATGATATTAACTCAATTATAGGCGGAAAATCACATTGAAACCATACCAAAGATAACTGGTTCACCACTTGGCGAGGTGAACAAATACAATTTTATTGTGATAATTTATCTGGTTTCTACTTACAATCGAACCTAAGACATTTGGATCCGTAAGAAGATTTACTACTGATTTATCTATGGCATCAAACATAAAATATTGTTCAGACAAGCCATTTAATCAAGAATCCGAAAAAAACTAATTGATTTATAACCACTTTCTGGGCTAATGGTGGCGCCTTACTTTGAAATTCCTTCTCATTATGTGTTACTGATCTGAATAGGTGGGTTGGACAAAACGTCAAGTACCTTCTTGAAATCACTCATCAGTGGGTTATAAAATGTTCCATTATTAGATTATGCAAAATGTTCCATAGTTTGGAGCATGACAGGAGTTTAATCAATTTTATTGGCACACGTTGTTTAGTCTGCGTGTCCACCAGTGCAGGGCTATTACATTAGACACAAATATGTGTTTAACACGCTTGAACAACATTATAAACCAGAAATCAAACAAATCAAATGTATCTACAAACTATAACGACATTTTCCCCTAAAAACAAACTATATAGTGTTAGTTCCTTGATGTCCAGAGCCATTTTTGAAAAATTTGGAATGAAAAAAAAATCAATCATCAGTAAACTCTTAATTTGATGGCTAAGGTCAAATTTAAAAAATGCGCTGAGATATTGCCCTAATACATCTAGGTATCAAGTTTGAACAAAATGCATATAACCATTTCAGATTCGTGGCCAGCGACAGATATAAAGACATGGGGGACAGGCATAATTGTAAAATTGGACACACATAAAACGTAAAGTTCTATCATATTCTAGAGGGTGAAAATTTAACAATCTAATATTAATCTAAAAGGTATAATTAATGCTTCTTATAAATATCTTTTGACATCACCCGTAATATTTTTATGTTTTCTTAATTCTAATGTTGTTGCGCTTCTTTTAAACTAAGGTTACACCTAGTCCTCAATATATAGCTTTTAATAACCCTGGTGCTTGATGAACCAACTAGAAAGTATTGAAAACCTAATTAATAAAGTATTTAGAAACAAATAGTGTTTTTTGTTGTTTTGTTAGGGAATATTTGTTGAATGATACGCAAGCGTGTTAATCCAATGTGTCACGGAACAGTGGAACACTGAGCTCATACAAATACGCATTATTAAATTACAGGCAATAACCAAAGTGTTTTCGTAACGTTTAAATATGTAGTTGGCCCACCTGTTACCCTTAGAATTATAAAGATTATCATTAATTACTATTTTTTCATTTTATTGAGACCCTTACCCAATCATTATGGGCTGTAGAAAGTGCATATAATAAGGTGATATACCCACAGCTAGCCACTAGAGCAATTTCACTCTCACAATCTAAATTATTGAGGTACGCACTGACCAACGTTAACTATAAATACATTATTTTATTAATTACTATTATTATTACATTAAATTTTACCCAATATCACAAAAACTTCATCATTCTGCTCTTGACAGGAGTGAGGGAATATACTCGTATCTAGTAGACAAAACTAGTTATTATTATTATTATTATTAGCACCGCGTCTTACTACCCGTTCGGGTTATTGTGAAATGAAATGAAGTACCTACAGTTTAACGTGGAATCCGAACCACGGTGGTGGCTTGGCATTACCCACATTCACAAGATGTCTTGTCAGAGGTGAAGGAAGGGTTTGGAAATCAGATAAATCTGTGCCGGGACCGAGGATTGAACCCCGGCCGCCAGCACAAAAGTCCAACACCTTACCCCTAGATCACCAGGTCACCACACAAAACTAGTTAATATAGGCTCACAATTAAAATTCTTTAGATATTTTAAAAAAACCTAGTGGTGGTTGCATTGTCTAAGGCGTTACTCTCGCAATATATTGGATCGTCAGTACAAGGATGAAATCACAGTTCAAGGAATATATATATATATATATATATATATATATATATATATATTTACATCCATTACTGTTTCCAGCAAAGGCGAGAGGTCGACCTCAGTGGTCTCAGGTTAAGTGCTCGCCTCAGGACCCGATGTTCGTGGGTTCAAACCCAGATGGGGTAGGTGGATTTCTCTTTTGGAAGAGAACTATGACCTTCGATTGTGGCATGAAACAGAAGCCTGGAAGGTTTTACAGCCAAATTGATGGGCCTTATCACTCGTGTGGTGATTATAATCAGTCGGCTAAAAGAATTAAGGAGATTTTTTTAACTCTTTTGAAAACACATTTTCATTTCATAGCATATATCAAAACCAGTATAGTCTTGATATAAACCTATTTTTACTCCCTTGCAAACAGTTCTCTCGATATCTGATCAAACTATTTTAATTAAATTTCGTATCTAGGTATTGTTTAACATGCAAGCAATATTATTTTGAAATAAGAAATAACTTATCATTGCAAAGTTTTATACTATGTATTTAGTCGAAATATGTTTTTTAATGAACAATAGTGTTTGAGATATTGACAACTATAATATTTAGGTGCGTGGGCTGATTGTTATGCTCTTTGGCGAGTGGAGATTTTACTTATTCTATCAATATGGCTCTGTAACAGTGTTTATGATTTCGTGGTGGAATAATGAGGTACATTAGTGTTTGGGATCTACAAAAATAAAAAACACCAGTTTTATAGAATATAATAATAGTTTAATCCCACAACATTTTAAAGTACATATAGAGTAAGGTTTTTTTCTGAGAGCAATTAAGGATCGAAAATAACACAAATGTACACAGTGTTTACAGTAAAAATAGATAATGGTAGAGATACTTTTTTCTGGAAACAATAGTGAATTGAAAAGAACACACGATGAAACCGAAAATATATAATGATAGCCACACAGTAAGATTGGGCAATTTTTGACAAACCGGAAAACAAACGAATGACGCCAAAAGTAGCCAGACTGCTGGCAGGCCGATCAAATTGAGAAAGAGATGCTCTCCACAAGAAGGACTGCCACCTTGACTATTATTAACGATATACGGGTTTAAGTGTTTTCTAATTATACGTTTTTTGTAAGGAAAAACATTATATTCTTTATTATTTTATTTATCTATAGCAGTGGTTCTTAAATCTTTTTGGGTCACGGTACTCCTTTGAGAATCTGACAAAGGGGCCATGGACCTCCTTCCCATAAAAATGGACGTAAATACACACTAGAAAAATTTTGCTCACTATCTATCTCTTTAATACAAAAGTGGCTACTCTTTTAAACCCAATATTGACCTGTTTTACTGGTCAAAATTTCCAAATAAGGACTTTAATAAATATGCAATTACCTTAAGATATGCTAACGTTAGTAAAATTTCCAAATTTAAAACAGAAGTCAATTTTTTTTACTTGTTTATATTTTCTATGTAATATGATTGTGGAGTTTATTAACCCAATATCGACCTTTTTAATTGGTCAAATTTCACGAATGAGGGCTTCAATAACAATGCGATTATCTGAAGATGTGAAACTGCCGATAAAATTTCAACAGCTTTAAATGGAAGTCAAAATATTTTATATGAAAGTGTCGAAAATTTTTGACCCAGTATTGACTATGTTTATTGGTCAAAATATACAATGAGGACTTTAATAGAAATTTGGTGATTTGAAGATATGCAACAGCTAATAAAATTTCAATCTTTTAAAACCAGAAGTTGTTTTTAATCTAACAAAAAACTGAAATCAAAATAAAAAATAATTTTTTTTTACTGGAAGATGAAAAAGGGTTTACGTAATTATAGCGCAATCTACTAATTTACTTTATTGAAGTGTAAATTTATTACATTCATATGGGCTGAATATAAAAATTAAAAACAATCTTTACAACGAATTATGTCTCTTACTTTTCCTTTCTAAGCAAAAATTAATGGTAAGTTCATGAAGAAAAGTGAAGTAAATTCAAAGTGTGTAACTTCAAAGTGAGCGTTAGTAACTGTTCAAAAGTAAAAAGTCAATTAAAAGGGTGCTGTTGTTTTACTTGAAAAATAAGTTGAAATTTTGGAGTAGTCTTCAACAGTGCATCGCTCATGTCATCTTTTAAATTCAATATATTTATTTTTTTGATGGCACCAAGTGATGAAGAAACAGGAAACTCTGTAACTGAATCCAAGCTTGGGTCTACAATTTGTAATATTTTGTCTTTGGTCCACGGACCCCTGAACCCTATACAAGGACCCCAGTCTAAGAACCCCTGATCTATAGGGAAGCATTGCCCTCCTTGCTTTTATAGAATAAACATCATTGGTCGCATCGAATCTAGCCTAAACATGCCCTGAGAGATGAATGTTTCCCTAAACTTACAATCTATAAGATCATTTTATCTTACACCATTCCAATGCACTAACAAAATGACAAACCCCATTATTTTTTATTAAGTAGTGAATTTAAATTTACAATACATTATTTTTTACAAAAACACATTTTTAACGTAATATGGGCCGTATCTATAAATATAACTAGGCTGATTATTCCATTGGTGGCTGATGTTAACGCGTTTTTAACTTGTATTACAGTTATAGAGTTTATTTAGCTTGGCCAGATCTATAGTACTAGCTTTTTCCCTTTGGCCAATTTTAAAAAGTTCATCATTGTCGCTGGGTACAATAGTAGCACTATTACCATCTTTGGAGAAAGCTGTGGCTCGATAATGCATCACACTACCGTAATCGTATGGGAATCCAAATGTCTGTGCTTCAGATGAAAGACGAGCTTTGAAGTTGACTTCCATCCCTGTATGACATAAACATATCGTTACATTATAGTTTTCCAGCATAACAAACCAAATTGAATGAATTCTCTAAATAAAATATACTTGTCGGATTATTATTTGTATTTGTACTATATAGTTTGTACAAAATATTGACCTAGACTTAATATTATTTATTATCTAAACATATTAGACATACAACAATGATTTATTACATACTAGTATGAAATATCTTGCTTTTCCCGGGGGAAAAAGTTTAGGATAGAAATGGTAAAAAAGATAAAATGGTGTAAAATTGTAAAAGGGGCGAAAAGGGTAAAAAGTTATTCTAATTAAAAAACAGTAAAAAGGGTGTAACTAAATAGGTTAAAAAGTGTAAAAGGAATTAAAAGGATAAAAAGGACATTAAGAAGAAAAGGGGCAAAAAGGGTATTATTTTAAAGGAAAAAAGGTTTAAAAAAGTGCATAAAAGGAATAAAGAGTAAAAAATTAATCATATAAAATTTATATTAGCATTAATTTTTACACCCCAATTACACGGTTGACAATTTTCTCTTCATTTAACCTTTCTACCTCATGTAATGAATGATGTAGATGTTCTGTTTCATAACATTCCAAATCAAAAGTTCCCACCATTAATATTTTCCAAATTAATGGATAATTTTATAATATTGAACTTAATGAATTCATAGCGTATAACCCAAAGGGGTAACAAGACGTGGCACTAAAAAAATAAATAAGAAATTTTATTATTATTATTATTATTATTATTATTATTATTATTATTATTATTATTATTAGCACAACGTCTTACTACCCGTTCGGGTTTTACCCGCTTACGCTAATGTGTAATGGTAGGGTGATTGTGAGATGTAATGAAGGACCTACAGTTTAACGTTGAATCCAAACCACGGTGGAGGCCTGGCATTCCTCACATTTACCAATTGTGATTAATACACGTCTTGTCAGAGGTGAAGGAAGGGTTTGGTAATCAGATAAATCTGTGCCGGGACCGGGGATTGAACCCCAGACACCCAACACAGAAGTCCAATACCTTACCCCTAGACCACCAGGTCACCCACCCTATGTATGTTATAAAATTTTCTCTTCTGATTTAACAAACCTAGATGATCATTTAATTATTTTTTTATGTTGTTTTGACAATACTCTCTCTGTTTTGCCATCTTAAAATCCTAGTTTTGTTAACCGGTTTTCACCTCTTTTCCGAGTATTGAGAGCACAAGTCACTCCCAGATAACTGTTCTGGTGCTATTTATTTCTTTCTCTTGTTTCTAAAAGTTGACGAAATATGGTGGGGGTCTCATGAAATTGGAAGATTCTGGAAGCCTTCTTGTTTGACCATAAACAAGGAAAAGGGCTCTTCCAACTTCACTTAGCCTGGAACCCCGGAGTAGGTGAGGTCCGCGGCGCGCTAACACCAAAATGTTCAAAAATTGACAGTTACCGCGTATTAAAAATAAAACCTTTAATTCTGACTGTGATAACTTATGGCTAATAGAGTGTCATTCCATTTGAATAAATCAAACATAATTTATAGACCTGTGTTTCCATTATAAAATATACCTGATGTTCGGCGTGTATAAAATATCTTGGAAGTGTGATTGAGATAAATGGTGAAAGTAGATAGGATGTAATGAGAAGAGAATATGATGACAGAGTTGTACTATATGTGTGTAAGAGACTTGGTATGGATAATAAAAGTTCCCTTGAAGTACACGGAAGTGTCCTACAAGCCGTACTTAGCACCCATTGCCATATATGGAACAGAAACATGGACATTGAATGTGAGAGAGACTATGAAAGTGGAGGCCTTGGGAATAAAGTTTGTGAGGAGCATGTTAGCTGTCACGAGGAGAAATAATATTAGGAATTATACTATCCAGTAAAGAATGGGGCACAGGCAGTACATTGTATAGTAGCGGAAGCAAGAGTGAGATGGTATGAGCATGTAGTGAGGATGGTTAAGAAGAGAATGCCAAATAAAATAATGGGAATGAAGTATAGTAGAAAAAGACACCAAGGGAGACAAGAAAGTGATGGGAGGAGCAGATAGCAGAATGAGAAGAGAAGAATGGAGTATTTAAAGGAGGAAGAATAGTTTAAGGATAGAGGAATATAGAGGAAGTTTATTAAACTGACCCGGCCACAGGCTGGACAGAGTTGATGATTATGTTTAACCAAGAACATGCTTGTGTGTATAGAACAGCCATAAACTTAACTTCTTTAACTTTGTGTTTAGTAAATATTTAGTTAGAATAGTCCAGTTTTTTAGATAATATTTACCTGATTGAATATTCTGCCAGGCAATTTTGATGTATGTGTCTCGGTCTGGTCTAGTGTGCTCGTGCCAAAAGCCCAAAGCATGCAGAAACTCATGTTGAATAGTACCAGGTTTTATCAGGCAAGCTGGAGCCGTCAGTTGAACATCTTGGGGAGTGTGCTGATACCCGACCAAGGAAGCGCATCTAAATATAAATTTGGATATTTTACAAATTAAAACTTTCACGTTAAAAAAAAATATTGATTAGACAAAGGTGCTATAGTTTATTTTATATAATACATTCACACATATATGTACTACATCTAGCTTAAACTTATTCAGGAAGCAACAAGAATCCCAAGGTAAATCTGAAAAATTAAAAGTCTTACATTTGGAATATAACTGTTTTTTAAATATTCAAGACTAGTTATTAAATTAAAACAAATTCATTAACAAATATGTATGATGATACTACCTGATACTAAAGAAATGTGTTTTTCCCTAAAAATCTGATAAATAGACCAACACATTTTCATTTTGTTACGTGGAGGAGGCAAGGAAGTAGGATTATAATTTGACATATGGTAAAATTATTTATATTAAATAAAATTAAGCAAGATGTTTGAAAATGCAGATAACTTCAAAGAAATGGCAAAAAGAAATTATAAAAGATTTAATTTTTTATAAATAAAGTATATATAAATATTTAAAACAAAATAAAATGTATTAGTGAACCAAAAACTTGAATTTTATTTCCAGCTTGCAAAATATTATTATTTTGGCCCCCGGATGGTGTAGATTTACTTCCAGATTTGACGAAAAATTTATTTTTCTCACTTTCGAAAAGTTTAGAAATAAGCGTGAACTGTTTTTAAGTTAAATTATAAATGCCACCCTCTTCTTTCATGCAGGTTAGATTATATTAATGAGTGGTAAATATAACCAAAATTGCATTTATTTATACAATAAAAACCCCGATACTCCCAACTATATTTACATTTTTTAACATATTATCAAAGGCAGCAAAAAATATCGCTAAAAGTCCGAAAAAGAAGATTGACAGCTTTTTAAAACCCGTCTATCTTCAAGTGCTACTTTTTCAACAAATCCAGGAATTTCAAGTTTACATCAAATAAAAATTAATTTTAAATCGTAATATGGTTTTGTAAATAATAGCCTTTAGGCCAACTGTATAAATAAATAAAAATATTATAACTTTTCTATGTTATATGTAATCTCCAGTTACCCTTAAATAATTACCTTGCATTATTCCACTGTGGCGTAGCTCATAAGTTATAACATAGGTTCATAATGTAGTCCGTCAAGGTAAGACTGTTACCAATCAGGGTAAATGGAGTGTACAATATTTGATTCTTTTTAAATTTCCCTTTTAATTAATCTGTTGCTTTCATTTATTTATTCTTCGAGCTCAAGCTTCTCAATAATATTTCTATATACACAGTGTGTTTATACACTTGTCCATTTGAAATTCACAAATTCTCAAACAAAATGTATGACATTGTTGAATTTAAAATGTTTGCTTACTAAATTATCAATGTGGATGATACAATGAATAAAGAGATATTCAGGATAGTTGAGATCATGTGTCAATTCCCCAACTACAAGGGCGGCTTAAGGGCCGTGTGAACCAGGCGGCTGCCCAGGGTGCCAAACAAAGCCAAAAATAAGATGCTGGGCGTGATATAAAATTATCCCCAAACCCAACAGACCCTCACCTAACGTAGTTTGGATGTAATAGTGGAGATACTACGCATAACAATCGTTCATTTTTTGATAATAAAATTAATTTTGACCTATTAGTATAATTTTGTGGTGAGTAAAAGAGAATATAGTGCCACTCTCAAAAGGTTATTTTACATTCGCCATCTTTAAAAAATGGCACCCTAAGACTTATTTTAAAAATTATAACGTAAACCGTTCATTTTGTCAAAGTGTTTGTTAAACTTATAATAAAAATAGAATATTATAATTTTATTTGTATTCCTAAATGTTTTTGTAAAATCTCAAAGTGACATGTTTAGCGTATGGTAACCATTTGTGGGGTTTCCCTTCTGATTATTTTCATATCACGCCTAGGCTACCTTAGGTTTGAAGCTGTAATGTTTGGGGATGATTTTCATATGTTCCTAGAGTCCAATCACTATTGGAAATGTGGTAGCTGATAGTAGAAGATTTAAAAAAAAAACGGTAAAAATAAAAACAAAATTAAAAATAAATTGTTTGGTGATTGGACTATATTATCCACCGGTTACATAGGTGTAGAGATATGAGACAAAAAAATTACGGGAAATTGTTCCTATAATTTTTCCAGAAAATTTTTCAAGACGGAAAATTCTCAATTATTATTTCTGTAAAATAATTTCAACTGAATGATTGAAACTATTGTAATCGAGATATATATAATACAATGTCAACGTTTATACTCAAGATTAATTTCTCCTAAGGGTGTCAACAACAGAAACATCATCAAATGAGTTCCAATAACAGATTTTAGTCACTACATACATATATCGGTTACAGAACTTGGTGGCTGAATGTGTCATTCAGGCTGGGGTTCCTCATCTCTTTACTAGTTGCTTACCGAGACTTTACTTTATCATCAAGTTAGTTAAAATAATTATACGTTTTTCGCGAGATTTGTCTCCCTTCCTATCCTCTGTGCTTCCCATCCACCTCTCCCCAACTATCCTGCCCCCTCTCCCTTTTTATAACCCACTCTTCTCTTAGCACATTATATTTTGAAGTATAATAGACGCTAGGTGCCCCCTCTACAATTAAACTCCTCCTCCGCAAGCCGCTACTGTAGAAAATTTTTCTATCCAAAATTTCCCGGAAAATTTTAATCTTAACGTAGAGGACGCCAAAAAGCAATCCTGACCAGGCGCTTAATTTAACTCGTGCCTTCCCTGCCCAGCTAGGCCAGTTTTTTGAGCTACCATAGCTGGTGCTCCATCTATTGAAATGCTATCAAGTTAATGATGTGGTAGTTGA
Organism: Timema cristinae; assembly: GCA_039000515.1. Classification (NCBI taxonomy): domain Eukaryota; kingdom Metazoa; phylum Arthropoda; class Insecta; order Phasmatodea; family Timematidae; genus Timema; species Timema cristinae. The sequence goes on from JBCFYV010009882.1 coordinate 21,468,190, forward strand.
GCATTTAATAAAGATTTGTTAAGTGCATTTTTTTATTTCAATACCTTTCATGGTTTCCTTTAAGCTTATCAGGTCTAAGAATTCTTCTTTTACATTTTTGTCGCTTGTAACATAGTAGAAATACATATAGATAGCTGAGGAATGTTTTGGATTTCTGTAGATTCATTCAATGATAAGCTGAAACCAATGCAGCTTTTCAAATCACTCTGAAGTGAACATACGATTTTATAACTAATTTCCGAAATTAGTCTTTCAGTAGCGCGACATGATACACGAATTTGTCATATTGCCTGTTTGAATGTTGAGTTCCCTGGCGCGAGAATTGCCATCACATCACTAATATGAACGGAATGTAATTAGCTTCAATAAATATGCAACGCTATGACAAAACTATGATATATGGCATTCAGAATTAACGTGTAAAGATGATCTGGGATTAAAACAGTATAAGAAAGTGACGGAGAAAGTATTTTGAGCACTTGTATGGTGAAAATGTGGAGAAAGTAGAAAATAGGGGGAAATCTTTAAGGAGTGAAATAAATAACGAGGCTGGGATGTTTAAAGCTATGAAAATTTTAAAGAATGGAAAAGGTGCAGCCATGGATGTAATCTCAGGTGAAATGGTTAAGGGTGGGGGCACGGTATTACTTGACAGATTGTGTGAGTTGTTCATTGTATGTGCTGGGATTGCGAACGTTCCTGATGACTGTAAGAATGTCGTCATTGTTCCTTTGTATAAAGGCAAAAGCAGTAAGAGTGAATGTAAGAGTTATAGGACAATTAGTTTGTTAGGTATTCCAGGCAAGGTTTTTGGAATAGTTTTAATTGAGATTGCGTGAAAGAACTGTGGGCAAGATTTGGGGTGTGCAATTTGGTTTCATGCTAGGTAGAGGTTGCATGGACCAGATATTTGCATTGCAATAAGTGATTGCGAAATGTATGTCAGTAAGAAATAAAGTTTATTGTGCATTTGTTGATCTGGAGAAAGCTTATGATCAGGAGAATAAAAGTATGTTATGGAATGTTCTTAGAGAATATGGTGTAGATGATTGGTTAGTAAATGCAATTCAGGTGGTGTATGATGGAAGTAAATCGTGCGTTAGGATGGATAGAGCTTAGGACGAATGGTTTGAAATTGAACATGTTGTTAGTCAAGTTTGTGTTATGTGTCGTTGGTTGTTTAATGTTTTCATGGATAAGTGTACGAGGGATGATTTTAAGGACGTGGTTGGTGTACAATTTGGTAATGTGAATGTGAGAGGGCTGTCATATGAAGATGATGTCGTATTAATGGCTGAGAAGGAAAGTGACTTGCTGAATGCATTAAATAGTTTCAGTGTGGGGACAGACAAAATGGATCTTCGTATAAATGTCTCCAAAACTAAGGTATTGGTCTTTGATATGGACGGATCAGGAAGTGATTGTCAACTTAGTATGGATCTAAACTGTTAGAACAAGTAAATGATTTTGTGTATCTGGGCAGAATGCTCTGTAATAATGGAAGGACAGATAGTGAAATCGACTGACGGGTGAGTGCATCTCGGAGATTAGTTGGATGTATGTGGACTATTGCAAAGAATGAGCTAGTAACAAAAGAGGCAAATATGGCAGTGTATAAAAGTGTGTTAGCACCAACGTTGTTTTACGGATGTGCAGCGTGGGTTTGTCAGGAGAAACATAAGAGTATGGAGAGTGCGGTTTTAATGAGGTATCTAATAAATATACGTGGAAAAACTCTTATGGCAGAGTCAGTAATGAATCGGTGCTGAAGGAGTGTGGTTTGAAAGGGAATCCAACAGGTAATTGTGAAAGAAGTGTCTTATGATGGTTGGGGCATATTGAGAGGATAAGTATAGCTCGAGTGACGAAACAAATATACGAGGATAAAATGTATGGATCAAAAGGAAGGTGTAGGCCATGTATTTCATGGATCAAATTGTTGTAGATGAATATGTGGAAAAGTGAAACATTAAGAGATTTAAGATTAAAAGAGCATGTATTACTCGGTGTATGGATGTTGTTGAAGTAAAGGGAGTATGCAAGGATAGGAAAGTGTGAAGAAAGTTAGTGAGGATGGATTAAATACGAAGTTATTTTAGCTATATTCACAGTTTCTTGCCTATCCCGTAAGGGAATAGCGTTATTAGGTAATGTACATATGTAATGTAACAAAAATACCTCGAGTAAACAAATAACTTTGATTACAAAGTATAAATAGGCTGGTTTTCTGAGTGACTAAATTAGATTTCAATAGTGTTATTTTTTTTTTTTTTCAGTTTTGATTCAGGAAGAAATTGAGATACACATTTTTTATAGTTAGATTTATGGTGACAATTTAAACTACTGGCTTTAAATTGGTGGTTGGCCGTATGACAGATAAAGCACAGACCCTTTTAACCCTTGACAGTAAAAGCAAAATCGTCCTCCCATTGTTGGTTAAACACTCTCTTTTCTTTTTCGTATTTCCATTTAATACTCTTTAGTCATTTTAAAAAGGGGTTTATAACTATAACTAAAAACAATCTAAAGTTTTTTTTTATTAATCACAAAAGTATTTATCTACACTCTACTGCACTAGCTATGTTCCGCTACCACCGCACTGGGTAGCATGTGTGTATGAAGAGTGATAACACCGAGTCCAGTTGCTTTATCCGTACTTGTTTAAAACCTGTTTTGATTATGTTCTCGTTTTCTTCGTAATCCATTGATAACATCTCCTCGATATCTTATACTGTAAGCAGCTGTACAGATATTTATCGAAATATTTCTTTATTCTATATACTACTTAATTAAAGGAGGGTTGTTTAAAATAAGATGAATCTTTACTCTCAAATAATACACAAATTCAACTTGGAGACAAAATTGCTCATGAGGCTTTATTAAAAACTATGTTTACAATGTATACCAATAAGCGCGAAGGGGTTTAAAGGGTTAATATACAACTCTAGAAATAAGGATATTGGAGTACACTGCTGATTAAACAAGATTGAAAACGCACTTGGAATATTCGAGGTTATGATTATTAAAAATAAAATGACACACACATTGATATAATTAAATTAACTACAACTAAACAAATCACTGAGTTTAGGAGTAAGAGTAATTAAGAGTAATAATTAAGTCTGTAAAATAATAATAATATAATAAGAATGCATGAGATGGAATAAAATAAAATAAACAAATTAATAACTAAAAAACATAATAACTATTCATATACTTAAAACAGTAACAAAAATGTTCATTATTATTACATTTCACAATAACAATCATATTTACTTCACCCATGGCGAATTGCCACTTGTGCCCAAGCATGATACACTGTGCTGACCCACATTACACGAACGCTGGATTCGCTCATCCTCTCCCAGGTACGCTGGCCTACTCGATAGACACACTGACCTACTCGCTGGACACGCTGGTCCACTCACTGGACACTCTGACCCATTTGTTGGACACGCTGGTCCATTCTCAGAACAAGCGGGCCCATTAACTGATTGTGCTGACAACTCCCAGGAATGCTGACCCACTCACTGGACACGCCGGCCAACTCCTAGACAAATTATCCCACTCCTGGACGTACCGGTCCCCTCACTTCATTATCCACAAATCGGACTGGGGATTCTTTGGCTATAGCTGACCGTGTATATATAGCTAGGCGCGCGGCACTACACACCTCAACGGCAGCAGAACATACTACAATAGTAAACCACAGACCAGTCCATCAAAAAATGCGATTACGTTCTGAGGATCATCATTAACGGTACTACATCAAAGAAAGTGCTTGCCATTATTACATGTGCAGTGCTACGTGCCTAGCTCATATGCCACTTTTTGTACAAGCATGCTTGACAGCTTTACTTTCCCGGCACTGTACACCGAAACATTGAACACAATTTAAGTGGAAGGACTACCTTGTAAAACTTGAGAAGCGCTATCAGCGCAACTCCTAAGAAACGTCCATATATTGAACTATTTGGACTGTTAAACAGACACCGAGCTAAATTTGCGGTGTTGTCATGTCTGTCAAGTTTGGTCTGAATGAGTGAAGGTAGTGCGAGCTAATCTCTTGTTTACTTGGGTCAAGTTTCTTGGAAGGGAAAGGCCAGAGTGCGGCTTTTATCAAAGACCACGACCACTCACTTACTTTGCAGAAATCTGCTGCTTTATTTTTAGGTTCAACTCAAATAATCAGTAGTCTGGGTTTCTTTATATTTTTTATTTAGTGGAATAAAACATTTTTCATTCGACTTTCTCGTATTAGACTGGATTGCTGGTGACGAGATCTGGGTTCAATTCCCAATAGTGTGTACCGAGTTTTTTTTTTTCCTTCAAACAGTTCCAAACACGACATTTTTATTTAATTAGTTTTAGCAGCTTGTCTTACTACCCGTTCGGGCTATACGCTTATGAACTAATTACTTTAATGCGTTAGGCATCAGGAAGGTTAAATTATATGGATGTGCAATCGTATTTTCGTGGCGTGAGAGCGGAAAAATATTTAGGGAAAAACCACCGAGTGCACCCGATCGGAATTGAACCGTGATTCCCGTCTTCAGTATGTCAGTTAAACATAGCGGGTAGCACACACTATTAGACTGGATTGCTAATGGTGGGAAGTTTGAAGTTCAAATCCCAGTCGGGTGTAACAAGGTTATTTTTCCCTAAAATGGTTCCCCTCTCTATATCTACGCAAATGTGGGTACATTCAATCTAAAATACCACCTTTCCCATTCCTAGTTCATTAGGGTAGTTAATGTATGTGTATAAGTCAAATGGGTAGAAAGTCATCATGAAAAAAAAACTATTTTTATGACTACCAAGAATGTTGGCGAAACTTTATTAGTGTCGGGCGAGGTGATTTGTAAAAAAATATCTTTTTGAGGAGTTTTTAGGGGATTGACTCCAAGCAAATGGAAAATATTTGAAAATTTAATGCCACTAAAACCTATTTGGGGTGTCCCTTAAGCATTTAGAATTAATAATAGATTGTTATAGAAACTATTTGAAGTTTGATGCAAACCATCTTTCAGTTTCAAACTCGAGTATATAAGAGAGGAGTTAACAAACTGGAGGAAGACATATTTCGATGGGGGTGGAGGAAGTGGAGGAGAAATGGGTGGTAGCACCCCACCCTATCGACCCTTTCCCTTCCCATTTCACCCTCAATGAGTAACACTGGATATGAAACTATCGACAGACACACCGTGGAAAGTAGATCATTTCCTCAACGTCTGACTTAACCCAAGCTAAGAGGGTTGAGGACAGCGTCTGAGAATCACAATGGTTACTTAATTTTATTTCAAAAATCCATACGTCAGTCATGTAATTACTTATGATGGAAAATATCAAAATCCAAATAATAATAATAATAATATTAAGAAGAATAAGAATGGTAATAGAAATATCTTATCAATTGGCCTACAATTTTTTTATTTTTTAAACATTTTTTTCATGGACATAGAAAATTGGGGGTCAGAGGTCTGGACCCCCCTTGAAATTTGTTAGAGCCCTTAAAAGTAAGGTGGGGGGACGACGTCATATATACGTATAAAATATAAATAAGAAAGTGTGATTTTTACTTTTCATTCTTGTATTACATCAGCCAGATACGAATTATTACTAGTATATTATTATTATTATTATTATTATTATTATTATTATTATTATTATTATTTTAATATAAACTTAGAGATGCACTAAAAATTCATATTGCTAAACTAGCTTTATCAACATTAGCTTGTAACATGTACAAAGGTGTAAATATGCAGTAATGGGACCATGGTGGGTCCCCGCAAGAAAAAACAGACCCCACCCTCCCCAAAACTTATGTATAATTGTAGATTATAAAAAAAAAAAAATACGTAATAATATACAGTAGTTAGGTTTAATTTAGAGGAAGTGCACCCACATTTGCGTGGAGAGATAAGAGAGTAAACCCAATGAGGAAAAACCACCTTGAGTGTATTACTATACAGCCATAACATTTGATAAAATTGTTGCTGAAAAGTTTCAATATAATGTAAAAAACTTACTCTGAATTGAATAAAACAATATTAATAAATATTATAACAAATCTATAATGAATTATCAATATTAGCACTTAAAAAAGCTAAACAAACATTTATCTCAGTGAAATTGTCTACATTTCCTCCAAGGACAAGCTACAGGCAGTAGCTCAACACATAACATAACTAATCGCTGCATCTTTTCTTGATTCATGTGCTCCTTAAATAAAATTTAATAAAGTATTGAAAATGACCTTTTAGCTCTTTCTATTGATTTTACAGAAGAATATGTACCGCATAAATTATGCGCATTAAAATGACTATTGAGTAATTTTTTATTGAAATATTAGATCTTTACGAAATAAAAATAGACTTAAAAAACAATGCTTTCATCTATTAACAAATTAATTTTGTGTGGGTAGACCTGCAGCCTGCGGCATTTTGCCACCACCCTATAGTTACACCACTGAACTTGTAACTATCAATAATTTCAAACTATATTAACCTATTTTTTATTAATTATATTCGATAATCAAATATAGCTTTATACGTTTAAACATATTTTAATATGACTAACACCCGCTTTGGTGAACTAATGGTCTAACGAGCTATTCTTGCAGTAGACTAGACTGCCGATGACTGGGAGATCGAGGATAGAATTTCGGTCGAGTGTACTGAGGTTGGTTTTCCACGCTCCCTCCCTGCAAGTGCGGGTACACTTCCTATGAATGTAACCTTCCTGATCCCTAAAACCATTAGCGTAATTGTTGAAAAACAAAATCTATTCACAAATTCTTTGTTTATTTTACAAAAATTTGAATCTGGCCATTCCTCAAGAACTATAGGGTAATACAAAAATTATTAACACTTACTCCAAAAATAAGTATTTAAAATTACAATAAAACATATAGAAATATACTGCAAAAAAAAAAAAAATCTCACCCAATTTTATGGAAAATATCTATCTATCGATTTTGACCAAAAGTGATGGGCTTACACACAAGTTTTAAATTGAAGCGTGATAATTTTATAATATATGCCTCCCTTATCAATAACTTTTGTGTCAGGGGTGTTCATAATATCTACACATCACTAGCTATTTTATAAGTTTTGCTACACATTGTATATAATAATACATGAATTCTACAGCTTTATACCTTCAAAGTCCTTCATCAAAACTCCTGCAATGAACACACTTAAAATTGTTTTTAATTTTTTTTTTTAATTAGGTACCTGTGCTACAAATTTCGGTTGAATCTTGGCCGTGTCAACTGGGGTGAGTTTCTTATGATTGCTCATTGCTCATCCACGCAAATGTAGGAACACTTTCTCTTAATTACCATATTTATTATCTACCCTACTTCATTATTGTAAATTTACGGATAACATTGAAGTAAATAAGTGAAGCATTTCTAATATCACAAAAACAAAAAATTGGCATGGAACTAATCTTTACAATGCACATTCTTATATGTGTTGAGTAACATCCTCATCTTAGTATTTGTGTTACCCCCTCTCCTTCCTCTCTAAAGATTACGTTATTTCCATCTATTTGACTTGGCATGCTATGGCACCCGAGGTGTGTGAGAAAGTAAAAATGATATTTGTGATTAATTTATTTTATCAAATAATAATTGTAAAAATGAAATATGGAACTATGTTAACTATGTTATTAATTTTAAAATAGTGGTGGTCATGGCATGTTCACTAGTGCTCCCACTCCCCTTTCACTATCCAGCTTTACAATTGATTACAATATAGTTTCAAGACATTTATCTAGTGTGACATGTGTATTTCTTGTTAATATTGCCAATAGTCCATAATGATTTAGATAGCCCTGTATTATCAATACCAAATTATTGACTCTGTTTACAGATCAGATTACCAAAGGTAGGGCCAAAGTATTTGATTAGCACACCTGAGTGAACCGAGCCCGTGTAGGTTATACGCCGATGTACGAATTAAGCTAATGTGTTAGAGAAGAGTAAGGTTGCTTTTAGATGACATACATTCACATTTGCGTGGAGGGTGAGTGGAAAACAGTTTAGGAATAATAACCCCATAGCACCCAACTGAGATTGAACCCCGATCCCCGTCCTTGGCAGTCCTGTTTATTGCAAGAGTAGTACCTTAGATCATGCAGTTACCAAAGTGGATCCCGTAATTATATTAATTAGGTATTCCACGCACATGATATGAAGTTAATGGATGAATTATAAATTACAGTATTAAAATTGTATTTTCCATGCAGAAACGATAGTAAATTCATAACATATTAAAAAAATCTAATTCACAAGATCAGAACATTTATTTTTCTTTCGTCTGGTTGAGAGATAAAGTCGTTTTTTATTTTATTTTCTTTGATCTCTTTTAACAGAGATGGATTCTATTGAAAACACATCGTATTCACACAACTGATTTCATGAATGAATGTAGCCGAGTTGATATTTTTCCTGCGAACATCTGTGTATCACAGCGCAACGCTTGGCATCACTGCCTTGAGTTTTCACAAGAGGTTTATCTTGTTCAACCTTACACCGATAGGTCGCAGCATACAGCACCACAAAACTTTTTTAATTAAAATAAAACTGTACCACTTTATTTTACTTTAGAACAATATATATGTTGAAAAATGAAAGGATAATTAAATTATTTTCAATCATATTTTCTATGTTTATGCTTTGTCTGCAGATTTTTAAAAAAAACATTAAACCAGAAAAATACGATCATGTAAAAATCATTTAAACAAAGTTGTTTACAAATATTTAACTTTTAATTGGCGTTAAATTATACTAAATCATAGAGAAATGTGTTTATTGTAATACAATGAAAACAATTTTAGCCTAACTCATCCCACATTTCAATAACAAGACCAGTTTGTCTTATGCGGTGTTCTTTAAATTATTTTTTAAAACTTAAATTTGAATTACTGGGTGGATATGAATAAAGCATAAACCATGTAATAAGTGAATTGATCTTTACAGTAGTAAAAATATTATTCAAATGTGTACAATAGTTTTCTTAGTAATCGGGTACAGAGAAATCGCCTTAGAAACCGGCCGCGCTCATCTCTCATGGTGATCCATCCCCTTAATGATATTAGCATAGTGTTCCAGATGTAAGTGTATAAGGATTTTGTGATACATTTGTTTCAAGCAAACTATATGTGCAGTTTGGGCTATGAGTTTCCGAACCCCCTCTATATTTAAAAAAAATGTATGTATCTACAAATAAAATCCATATGGTGTTGTTGTGTCCTTTAAGAGCTCTTTCATCCACTTCCCAATACCCTAGAGAGTTTAAATTTGATATGAACGCTATGGATCACTTAATGATAAAATCCAAAACTCAAAAAATTCAAAATGGCAGCTTTAAAATGGCGGATGAAACGTACAAATAGATTCCTAGAGAACTGAAATTTGGTATAAAGTTATATAGCGTTTAATATTTATGGAAAATATCGTAAACCTGAAAAATCCAAGAAGGTGGATCCAAAGTCTACATATATAAAATCCATGTGGTATCTTTGCGGCCTTCTATATCTCTTTCTCCCACTTTCCAATACCCCAGGGCCTAGAGAGTTGAAATTTCATATAGACGCTATTTAACAAAACCTCTTTATGAGAAAAATCTGAAACTCAAAAAATTTAGAGTTGCGGAAGAAATGTATAAATGGATTTCAAGAGAGCTGACATATTGTGTGGACGTTATATAGTATGCCTTTTTTTTATGAAAATTATCCTAAATTAGACAAATATAAAATTTTGGATCCAAAATGATGGACAAACTTTCAAATTGAGTCAGAGATCTTAAATTTGGCATCTAAACTATATTTATGATAAAAATCTGAAACTTGAAAAAAAATATAAAATGGTGATTTCAAAATGGTGGAATAAACATTAAAAATGAGTACTAGAAAGCTTAAATTTGGAATGAACGTAATAGAGCATGCTATTTAATATAAGGGCAAAGTAAAAATATAGGCGTACTAATGATGTTCAAATAATTATTATGTAATTTTATTTTTGTGTGGATCAGCTAGTCCCAATTAGTTTTAATACTAATACCCCTTATTCTACCATCCATACATAATAATAAAACTCCAAATCTCTATCTACATTATATTTTGTGTGTGTTTGTTTATTGGCAGTAAACTCAAAAAGTACTAATCAAATCGGATTAGGCCAGGAACGTTGAATATGATTAATTACTTATCCAAACGGTAAACTGTTACTATATAAATTAAATTTGTTTTGATTAATCTTTAACAACGGTTTATGCTGTGTCACTCTTCTTTTTTACTTTTAACTAACACCAACAGGCGATACTTCAAAATATGGTATATCGAGAAGTCACAACAACACAATTTGAATCAATAAAGGATTACGATTCAAGCATAGTTTAAAATGTAGTTATTTTTCCATGTGGTTAATTTTATATACTAAAATAAAAAGCAACGTTATAAATTCCCTGCTGAGAAATGGTTATATCAGCTGATTTTCAATAAGAAAAGTCTGCATAGTTACTATTCAAATGAAATACTGAACATGCTAAGATAGATGACAGCTTTATGTATGGATCTACTTATTTTAATTAAAATACTAATTTTATATAACTTTAAGATGCACTACTTTATCAAATATTACAAGAATACAAGCAAAATCTCACTAAAATTTGGTTTTCATTTATCTTAATCATGTGGAGTAAGTAAGAATGTTTATCTATATGAAATTGTTTGATTTATTTTCTGTAGAATATTCTATATTTTAACTATGATTAGTATAAAAATACTGGTAGGCCAAATATGTATAAAGAGCAATATTAATGCATGTAGTGTCTACCTCAAATATTGAGTACTAAAAATATTCAAGATTAGATATTCTTATGTTGGTGTGATTGCGAACAAATGTAGTTCTAAATAGTACATTTGTCTGTAGGGAACCAACCTTCAGTTCAGTAAATAGATTTCATCCAGTGAGGATTAGGATCAGTCCGTTAGTACATTTTTGCCTGATTACAGTTTCAGTGTTCTTAAAATTAGCTTAGTTGCAAAACAATACATTGGATTGAAATTAAAAATGTTAGTCAATTTCCTGGCAGATCAAATTGAAAAGGTTTACATGGTCTGTGACAGCGCTCCCCAATTATTTTGGATGTAGGTCTGTTTTAAAAGCACGACATACTTCCGTGGTCTTGCAAAACTTCAAAAGTGACTCAAGTTCAAGCGCTATGGGACTATACTAATTGAAAAACGTGATTTTCTTTCATTTTATTTAGCTTACTTATTTAATATCGCTGGCCTTCCATGTTTACTACGTCCCCACGGTCTACGAAATCATTTCCTGTAGCTCTTTGTGCGAAGATATGTGCTAAGGCTGTAACTTGTAATGATACAATATTTTTGGTAAGAAACTTGCACCAACTGCAAACTCTCTTGCTAAATGTTTGTTACTTGCATGTGGATTTTCGGTTTCAAATTCAAGTTACAGTAGCAGCATTATTGTCAGTTCAAGTCACAGTAGCAGCATTATTGTCAGTTCAAGTCACAGTAGCAGCATTATTGTCAGTTCAAGTCAAAAATTTTTTTCGTCTTTTCCACAGTTCTAAAACCAAATAATCTTTGTTCCAAACTATACGTGCGATTTAGGACAGCGACAAGAGCACAAGTTAGCACATCTATGTAATGTTTAATGTTTTTACCCAGTGCCAAGAGCATGTCAAACTGTACTTGAAACTAGCTCACTCCTTTAAGGTTTGATCACAATTTACCATCACTAAAGATTACTACACAAAACCACATGTCCTTGCAGTAAACTTTCGAAACAAGAAATGGCTGAACTGTAGCAGCTTAGCCCGGCAGCAGAAGCATAGGATACCACTAGAACATGTTTACAATGATTTGTGATAACACTGCTTGTATAATACTTATGAAAACGACATTAAAGATAGTTTTCATCAACTTATTAAAGTTTTTCTTTGATACTTGCATATTATATTTTTTATTTTAAGGGACCTCGAACAATCTTGTGACACAGGTTGTATTGTCTAAAAACCACTCATAATACGGTGTAAGAATAAATATGTAAGTTAGTTCTAAAACAAAGTTAAATAAATGGCGGGGATCTTGAATTGAACTCAGCGTGTACACAAATAACGTAGTTTACACCATTACGTGATGTCCCCACGGATTCCAAACAATATGTAATAGAAAAAATACACACACACACACACACATATATATATATATATATATATATATATATATATATATAAACAATACCTTTGGAGATATAAATTTGTAGCATTTACTGTACCTGACGCTGTATAATTAATTTGCATAGTATTATTACATTAATTTTGGAATTGATTTGGAGATTTTATTATACTATTTTAATCAAAATATATTTAACTCATGGGTATCTCCGATGTATTTGATATGTATTCTGGATTACTAAATTACTGATAGGAAAAATTATATATTTATTAAGTTTATAATAGAATTTCAGTATACGCTTTAACACATTACTAAACAATTAGCTGGTTTATAGTTTTTCACAATTTCTAAATAGACTAGACTTCTGACGATGGGATGTTTTCCACTCTCTCTTTCGCTTTCTTTATTCCCATGCAAATGCAGTTACACTTTCTCTAAATTCAACCTTCCTCGCCCATAAACTAATAGCATGATTAAAAAATAAATGTGTAATCCAAATGGCTAGTAGGACACAGTGCTGAAAAAATATATTTTAAAAATTAGGATAGTAATGATTATATATATATATATATATATATATATATATATATATATATATATATATATATATATATATATATAAACGAACGCGTGTCAACACACACATGCATTGACTTGGTACATGGCGTTCTTAGATGCAAGACAAGTGTCATACCAATCATGTTACAAGTCTTCATGCATAGCTAAATATACGGATTTTAGTGTAATTAAAAGGATCTTACCCCTGACCAGAATTTTTGACGTTGACGTAATTGGCTTGGTTTGTTCTCTTGACGAACCGAACACAGGTCTCTTTCATTAGCGAAGTGAGTGCATTCTCAATAGTTGTCTTTTGGTCGTTTGTGAATCCACTATCAAACTGGTATGGAACTTGTCCATTTGGCCAAATAAGGGATGGATCTTTTACTATATTTTTCTGTAAATAGCAGTGTTAATATACATTAGGTTTTATAAATAATTATAGTGAAACCTTTTTACAAAACTGGATGCTAATTTGTTAGATATACTTTTCGAATTGGTTCAATAGACTCTTAGTAAGAATAGCTGGAACGTCTATAAGCTGGTATTTAATTATGTGATGTTGCCAAAATGTGTTTATTTATTTACAGGGAAAATTTGTAAGAACAAATGAGAGTAGATTAGGCTTTCTCAAGAAAGCTTAATCATACCTAAATATCTATTAACAATAGTACAATAATGAAACAGTTATCAAATGTACGTTAACATCATCAGTGTATGAAAAGCGTGAGTGAGTCCATAATACGTTAGAAATGAAATACCTTTTTAGCTCGATCTTTTGCATTTTGTTTCTTTGTATGTATGTTTGTTCCACAATACTTCCAAATGTGTGGACCAATTTTAATTAAATTTGGCAGGGATATTCTTTGGACCTAGATTGATTTAAAAATTAATTTCTACCTCTATTGCGAGCCTGACATCTTAAGCCACGTGAACTCTATAAATACAATGTACTATTAAATACAGTATTCATTTGTTTATTGTATAAATTGATAGGGTTTATTATTATTCACAAGACGACATGTTTGTATTCTAGAAAAATCTACTTAGTACGTTATTGAAAACATACTTTTGAAAATTTTGTACCAAGCAATAATACATTTTTGCACTAAAAAAATATATATATGGTGCATTTAAAAATACAAATCTATAGCAAAAAAAAATTAGACATAATTTAGTTAAGACTTCCCATTTATCATTTCATGTCAAAATTTAGCACCGTAGATTTAATTTCTGAGTAGATAGGCTAACCAAAAATACAACTCCGTACTAGGAAGTATTTAACTTAATTTTCCATTTGATAGTTTAATATATCTTTTGATATTAATAATTAATATTACCATTAGTATTAGCCCTGGGCTCAGACGAGGCCCAGTGGAAAGGAAATTAAGGAAAGGCTACATTTTTTATAGAATGGGAAACCATGAAGGGAGGAGAAACAGAGTAGTCTTTGTAGTGAGAGAAGGTCTGCAGGCGGAGGTGGTCGAGACAATGACAGGATAATAAAGATAGCATTAACGGATAGAGGGGAAAAGGTGGAGGTGATACAAGAGAATGCCCCATAAGTGGGGTGCCCAGTAGAAGATTTAGAAAGGCGTATGGGAAATGAGTGTCAGGTATTAATGGGGGATCTTAACGCAAAAGTATGAAATGAAAAAGGGTTTGAGGAGGTGTTAGGAAAATAAGGGTGTGGAGAGAGAAACTAGGAGAATAAAAGGATGTTGGAATTGTGAGCGAGAAAAAAATGAAAGTGTCAAACAGCTGGTATAAGAAGTAAAGAGAAAGCCACAAGATCACAAGGTACAGCTGGGATGAGGAGCAAATGGATGCTGATAAACTACTTTTTTTATGGATAAAGAAATGAAAGGCAGCCCTTAAACATCAAGTCTATACCAAGTGTGTCCTTAGACAGACGGAAATGCAAAAATAACTTATTCGGATTCGGGGGGTCATGAAACGTCAAAATCTCTAGTTCAATCTTTTTTTACGACCACAATACTTTCTCTACCTGTAAGGTGACGAGAAATTAAAAATTCATGTTCTTTATAGGGGTGTGACTTGTGATCCCTTCACTATTAGATATCTCTTTCAAGTATCTAAACAGAAAATTGTAGCGTCTTTCTAGGATATTAATTTGCTAACCAGGGGAAGAGGACTAATGGAGGACGATACAAGTTTATTTTGCGATAGTCTTCCGTGTCATGTTTGTGCAATATATTTTATTTTTAGGACTGCGTGTTTCAGAATCCAACTGGAGCGAAAATGTCAAGTCTGGCCTAATGAGTACGAAACATTTGTGCCACCCCGTATTTCACGAGAGGAGAGAGAAAGCAAGATTGACTGAGATGGTATGGACACGTAATGAGGGTGTAGAAAGATAGAATGCCAAAGAAAATGACCACAAGGGAGCCCAAGAAAGATATGGGGGTAGAATATAAAAGAAAGTGTGCAAATGAGAGGATGAAAATAAAAGCAATTAAAGGAGGAAGTGTGTTGGAAGGATGGAGGAAAATGAAGGCATTTTATTAAACTGACCAAGCCACGGGCTGGAAACGGTTGATCATGATAATTGGTATTATTATCTTAAAATGTATTGCATTAGCACTATTCTCGTGAATAAATTCACAATCTTTCATTTTTTATTCTTAGAAGGACAATAAATTACAATCTGGATTCAACACTTACAAATTAATTACTAAAGCCATATGATACTTTCGAAGATATTAATTTGTATCCATCACACCCAATGTTCTTTGTCTTGTCCAACCACCGTTCAATAAATATTTCTAAACATAATCAAGATTTTTTTTAAATTCAGTCATATTCAAGATAATTATGAACTGATCCGTATCAGTGTGCAATCAAAGTCTCAGACTCATCTAGTCTTGATTCTGGTGACGTGGATATCAAGGCTATAATCTCGGCCTAATCTAGTCTCGATATCTGGTGACGTGGATATCAAGGCTATAATCTCGGTCTCATCTAGTCTCGATATCTGGTGACGTGGATATCAAGGCTATAATCTCGGTCTCATCTAGTCTCGATATCTGGTGACGTGGATATCAAGGCTATAATCTCGGTCTCATCTAGTCTCGATATCTGGTGACGTGGATATCAAGGCTATAATCTCGGTCTCATCTAGTCTCGATATCTGGTGACGTGGATATCAAGGCTATAATCTCGGTCTCATCTAGTCTCGATATCTGGTGACGTGGATATCAAGGCTATAATCTCGGTCTCATCTAGTCTCGATATCTGGTGACGTGGATATCAAGGTTATAATCACGGCCTAATCTAGTCTCGATATCTGGTGACGTGGATATCAAAGGCTATAATCTCGGCCTAATCTAGTCTCGATATCTGGTGACGTGGATATCAAGGTTATAATCTCGGTCTCATCTAGTCTCGATATCTGGTGACGTGGATATCAAGGCTATAATCTCGGCCTAATCTAGTCTCGATATCTGGTGACGTGGATATCAAGGCTATAATCTCGGTCTCATCTAGTCTCGATATCTGGTGACGTGGATATCAAGGCTATAATCTCGGTCTCATCTAGTCTCGATATCTGGTGACGTGGATATCAAGGTTATAATCTCGGCCTAATCTAGTCTCGATATCTGGTGACGTGGATATCAAAGGCTATAATCTCGGCCTAATCTAGTCTCGATATCTGGTGACGTGGATATCAAGGCTATAATCTCGGTCTCATCTAGTCTCGATATCTGGTGACGTGGATATCAAGGCTATAATCTCGGTCTCATCTAGTCTCGATATCTGGTGACGTGGATATCAAGGTTATAATCTCGGCCTAATCTAGTCTCGATATCTGGTGACGTGGATATCAAAGGCTATAATCTCGGCCTAATCTAGTCTCGATATCTGGTGACGTGGATATCAAGGCTATAATCTCGGTCTCATCTAGTCTCGATATCTGGTGACGTGGATATCAAGGCTATAATCTCGGTCTCATCTAGTATCGATATCTGGTGACGTGGATATCAAGGTTATAATCTCGGCCTAATCTAGTCTCGATATCTGGTGACGTGGATATCAAAGGCTATAATCTCGGCCTAATCTAGTCTCGATATCTGGTGACGTGGATATCAAGGCTATAATCTCAGCCTAATCTAGTCTCGATATCTGGTGACGTGGATATCAAGGCTATAATCTCGGGGGTGTTTCCTCCTTCACACTTGAAGCAATCGTGGGTACACCTATTCTAAAGTTCTATTTTCCTCATTACAACCCAACTAGCGTAAATGAAATGTGCATTGCCCAGACTAGTTATGAAACGTGGTGTAAATATCAACTCTTAAGTTGGACTTTGGCCAAGCTTTATTTAACAGTTAAATAAAAACCTGAAATTTGACCTCGGTGGTCTTGGGTTAAGGTGCTCGCCTCAGGACTCGATGTTCGTGGGTTCAAATCTAACTGGGGTCGACGGATATTTCTTGAGAGACAAAAATCCTTAGCACAGCTTCCTTCGATGGGGAGGTACAGCCGTCGGTTCTATGTCGATTGTGTCATGTAAAAAAAAATGTAAGGTTTGTGAGAATACCTTTGCTGGAAAAATTGGTAAGCCCTTTCTCTCCCGCTCATAGAAGTTCTCGTGTATTGATATAAATAAAGTGCACCTTAAATACTTAAAATAAATTAGTAAAATTCTGTCAATGCCGTCGATGATCTCTCTAGAATTCCAGAATAGATTCTGAGGAATTAATCTGTCTCACGCCAAATTTTGCTTTGAACAAATCTGTTATCTGCATTCGAGACAGTGAAAGCTTAAGTCGATCACAAATTATCACAACAAGTACCAGCAATTTTGCTTAAGAGACTGACTGCCGAATATCTTGCGGCTCTCACCATGGTTACCAGTAGTGATATCCTTAACTAATGGAACTGACGGACTTAATCTACAAGTTACAGGTAATAAGCCGACTATCCTCCCTTGATTATATTTATAATCACTATAAGTGACAAAAGAGACTTTCAGCAAGGCAAGACAAGTGCCAATCCGTAACTAGAGATCATAAATTTTTTGAGTGATATCCGTTTAGTGAATATGAAGAAGAACAAAATAAATAAATGGTACGGAGTTCCGCACTGATTTTCTCACTCCATTGTCTAAGAATGGAGATATTTTCTCAAAACTCGTAATATATGGGAAACGAAATAATTTACACTAGAAAACCTGAGCATAAATTACCGTTTACTTCTGTTAAACATTTGTTAACTCCCGGCTTTAAATTTTATGATTTTATTTTTAAAGAATTAGAAGTCCTCATATGTATACTTGAACCAATAAAAAAGTTACAAGGTCAAAGGTCCACAAGGGTCAACACTTCATATTAAAATTTTGACTTCCAGCCAAAATTTTGACATTTTATTGGGGGTTGCACACCTTCAGGTGATAACATTGCTATTAAATTCTTCATTTATAAATTTTGATCAATAAAACAGGTAAATATTGACTATTGAGTCTAAAATGATAGAGATAGATCTTACTCAATGGCATTATAGAAATGATTTCGTTAACATTCAAGTAAAATATCTCTATAACTAAAGATCACAAAATTATATTAGTATATTTGCCAATATCTCAGAAGCTATTGGTCTTAGATAAATATATTTCGAATAAAAATTTTCTATTTTTAATAGTACTATCATTTTGTAATTATAAGTTATTTATTATCTCAAATAGTTGTGGAGATACGGAAATTTCAGCTTCTGTAAAGTACTCTAAAAGTCATTTTCATGGGAAAATGAAAATATCCGGTTCATTTATAATCTTATTCAAAGCCTAGATACGAATTTTAATCAAAATAGTTAGATCCGGTTTTGAGAAAAACCGTTATTTTCTATTTTCGCCCTGAAGTAAACTACCCTTAATTTAAGGGCTAGATATTCAATTCCAAAAACCCCTCGGGGCAACCCTATGAAAACCCTAGATACCAAGTCTTAACCCAATCAGTAAAATAGTTTAGGCTCCACTCCGAAGTACAGACAGACAGACAAACCGACGGAAATTCAAACACCACCTTTTCGGATTAGGGGGGGTCATGAAACATCGAAATTCATCAAAAACTTGAGATTGATTTTTTTGACGATCATAGTACATTCCCTTCCTCTAGGTTATCGAGAAAGTAAAAAGGAATATTGAAATTGTTTTTTATTGTTTGTGTAATGTTAACTTAATTTGTTGTTGCTGAGTTGGGCTCTAGTACACTTGGATGGAGAACTAATGTGAAGTCAGAACCAATGTGTGATTATCAGTTGTGATGGTCCGTCTAGAAGTCATGATAGGGAATTTGCAAGATAAGATTATTTTACTTTAAGAAATAATAGTGCGGTGAAAAAGATATTGGTAAATATTAATAATTTCTTGGGGATGGGAAAAATATTAGGATCCACGGGATTGTTCAGATATGGGAGAGCTAAATAAGTACGAGGCTCCGGAATATCTTACAGAGTTTGGAAGCTCAACTTAAAGGTGGGTTCGTGTTCCCTCTCACCTTCGGGAAAATTTTAAATTTTAAATCTACATCAAAGCACTTATATGACTAAATAAATCAAGACTAGTAAGTGGAAGGAAAAGACAACATTATAAAATTATAGAAAACACACATAAACAAATAGTATGGCAGCTTAACGATTAATTTGAGGTGAGTGTGAACACACCGGACAAAAGCACTAATTTTTTTTCCCCACGAGCTACTTAGGGCCATAGTTTTCAATCTTCGATAGGAACCACCTACTCCGATGGCTATCTTGAATTTTATAGCGGCCACCTCGAAATGTATATATAATATGAATATCTCAGCTTCTAAATCACTTAGGATCACAATCTTGGTGTGTAAATATACATTTTCGGGCTCAGAGAAATATACAATTTTTAAATGCGTAGATGAGCTATTTATTCACAATACAATATTTTACTGGTTTATCTATGTATCATTTAGAAACTATTCACCAATTTCTTGTTTTGAAAATTATTATACATGTACTAAATAAATAAATACTAAATAAATACTAAAAGACATACATTTTGATACATTCTTATATGAAAGATGCCATAGCTTATGCAGTATTCAAAAATTGGTATCTGCAGAGTTCTATGCAATTCCAACCGGCCTTTCTGCATACACACCTACCACTACATTCCCTTTGGCTCTCACAGTTACAATTAATCAATTCATTATAAGCCTTATTATTCAATTATTCAAATTTTTGAAAATCCCTTGTCAATAAACGAGCCTTTATAGAGTTTTTACCCAAAACCAAGTATAAATGGCTATTTTTCATGTCAAACACTCCCAAAATACCCATTTGGAACACATTTTTAAAGCCGTTTGTAAAATATTTATAGTTTTTAAAAAATTGGTCATCAGTAAACTACCCTTCGACAAATTGTTGCCCAAAAACCAATTAAATAGTGCTATTTGTTATGTCAAAATAATCCTAAATGTGCATTTTACACAAAATTGTTATAACAGTTTTCAAAAAGTTTGGAATTAAAAAAAAGTTACTCACCAGTAAACTACCCTTCATTGAAGGGTTGGGATAGAAAATAAATAATGGTATAGCTCAATTACACATAAATATAAATTTTGAACGAAATCCATAAACTGTTTTGGATCCGTGGCCAGGGACAGACAGACAAACAGATGGACAGACAGACATGGGGACAGTCAGAATGATTGTTAAATCCATTTATTTGGGTTCGTGTTCTCATAAAAATTAAAGATTTTTCATAATCCCGAGATCGATTTTTTTCACGATTATAAGAAAGTAAATTAATTGAAACTAGAATACTAACATTTTAAAAAGTATTTAATAGAGCCGTACTGTTATTTTTTGCTAAAATAATTATCTTTCTTGAAACATAGGGGGTGTATATTTCATTATCAAACTTAGATTGTCGGTTTTTATAATTAATTCAAAACTATGTTCCATAAACAAACAATTAATCATAAATAGACAATTCTAGTACACTTTACATACATATCTAATCACGCCGTTCCCCCGCGAGGTTGGCAAAAAAACTGTGAAACAAGCTAAAAAAATCAACTCCGTATTTAATACAACCTCAATAAATCTATCCAACCTTCCTTATTCATAAATACTCCCTTCGCTTTAAGAACATCCAAACACTGAGTTTTACAAACTCTTTTATTCTTAAAATTATTAATATTTCTCTTTTACACACATTCGTCTACAACATTTAGCAATTCTTCCCTGGCCTACCTCTTCCTTTTGATCCAAATACTATAGCTTGTCACTCGGTCCAAACTCATCCTCTCAACATCCCCAAACCAACATAAGACGTTTCTTTACAGTGACCAATCGGATTCCCTTTCAAACCACACTCCTTCTGAACCCATTCATTACTGACTCTGTCCACACAAGTTATTCCACATACATTTCCTAGATATCTCATTCCAACCGCATTCATCTTGCTTTTGTGTTTCTCCTGACAAACCCACACTTCACACCCAAACAACCATTTTAGCGTTAACACAATTTGAAAGACTGTGATTTTGCCTTTCTCGATATTTTAGTTATTTTTCAAGAAAAACAAATATGTACACGAATTTAAATTGTAATATACCTATTAAATACCCATTTTGATCCAACTGTAAGCACTATTTTAAAGTATTACCATATTTTTAAAACTATCATCTGTAAACTACCCTTGAACGAATTTTCATCCAAAAAATAAGTAGGTTATATATTTTATTTGTCATGTCAAACACTCCCCAGATGTATATTATGAACAAAATCGTAAAGGCAATTTTCGACAAAATTTGAATTTTAAAAATTCCGTATGATAAATTGTTCTTAATTCAGGAATAGGGTTAAAATCAAGAATAAGTCTCGAGGTACAGCCATACAGCTTGTAGATATCAAGTTTTAACCACCCCCGTCAAACCATTTCGGATATAGGCGCAGGAACAGACAGACAGAATTGTAAAATCCACTATTTTGGGTTAGGGGTCATATAAAACATAAAGATCCATCATAATAATGAAGTAAAAAGTGTTCATTACTACAATACTTTTTATTTATATGAAACAGTTAAAAGGGTAGATTTAAAAATTGCTAAATGAATCCTAAGTAGCATCATCATTATTATTCTGTGCTGTCCCAATTGTTTGAATTACGGGTCGGCCTACGTTTTAAATCGATATTTACAAAGAACACACAGGATCTGTATATTAGCTTTTGCAAATAAAGTTAATTCATACCAAGCAGAGTAAAGATAAATCGTAACATATATATCTAGTTGTAACTAAGCAAATACAAATATTTAAAGAATTTTATTTTTAGTTAAAATCAAATAGACTAAAAACCAACCTGCTTATTAGTATTTTCGTCCATGTTAAGGCACACATACGGTACACAATTATTTAAGATTTTATAATGTTATCTATTTTGATTACAAATGACCTAGAAAAGTAAATGGTACATTTTCGTTCATATTTTCTCATAACCTCTAATATAGCTTGGGACCAAGTTTTAAAATTAGATTATAAGTAAACTCTAAAAACAAGCAGACATTGTTGTTTAGCATTTGAAACATTCCACGAACACCATTTTTGAACACAATTTTTGAACACATTTTTGAACAATATCATGTTTTCACAAATGAATCGTCAATAAATTACCCTTAAGTAACCTTTTCTCCAAAAAAAAGACGAATACAGTAATTGTATCATATTAAACACTGTTCAGGTATCGATTTTGAAAGAACTAGTTTATCTAATTTTGACAAATACAGAATTTTTAAAAATAGGTTATTTAAAAACACTCTTAATCTTAAAGCTTTAATTAAAATCACAATTTTGCCTTGAGATATGACAGTTTAAAATCTAAATATCGAGTCTTAATAAAATCAAATAAACCTATTTGTATGCACCCCCAGTTATAATCGAACAGACAGTATTTTCAAATCCCCCTTATTTTTGAACTAGGGATAGTTAAAACGTGCAGATACACCAAATCTTGACGTTAAAAATGTACACAATTATATAACAATCTATCTGAGAAAGTAAAAAATCAACATATTCAAATCTCTTATAGTTATTGAAATGGTTATGGATTCATTTCCCTTCACAACAATATTTGGTACAATGAAACAAGTCTTACCTGGTCAGGGTGTTGGTGGTCCGGCAATATGATATCACCTTCAAAGAAGGGACCATCCTCATAGTTGCGATTTAAATAGGACCTCTTCATCCGAGAGGACGGCCTTTCAACCAATTCTAAAATAAGGTTTTCTCCAGTAACATGCGAGGATACTTCACTAGCTCCATGTTGCATTAAAAACTTGGAAGAAGTTGAAATAGGACGACTCTCCTTGGAATAACCCCTTACTGGTTTACTTGGTATTATCAAGTCCTGCTGACTTTTGCGATCTACTAAAGGATCCACCAGCACTTTGTTGAAATATCCAAGAGATGAAATTGGTAACTTATTAGGAAATTCAGAAATAGGCAGATACGATGTAGCCAGCGTAGCCGACAGGAAGATCCATATGGTCCCTAACTCCAACAACATCAACAACCACATTGTTATTTCATGTGAGTGTTAATGAGCCCGCGCTCAACACTTAAATACCTTTTAGAGCAGTGATAACTAAATGACATCCATAGTTTGCTTTTTGATAGGTTCCAGGTTGGTGACATTTAATTTCGTTTATATTTTTGATTCTAGGAATAATGATGTCGAGCTAATCCGGGTTTAAGTGAAGCAATACAGCACCTGATTGGGACCGCGGGTCGGTCGGATAGTCGGATTCTTTTCTTAGCACCACGTATTACTTACTACCCGTTCTATTTGTACTGATTCGTATTAATTACACTAGGTAATGTATTAGGGATGAGAGAGATTGAATTTAGAGGAAGCGTACCCATATTTGCGTGGTAGGAGAGTGGAAAACAATCTAGGGAAAACCACCCTCAGTAAACCTAACAAGGCTTGAGCCCTAATCTCACCGTCTAATTTATTGCGAGAGTGATTAGTTCGTATTAGAACTTGATTTGTTGTAATTCTGGATCCATAATACACAAAAGTA
Organism: Timema cristinae; assembly: GCA_039000515.1. NCBI lineage: Eukaryota > Metazoa > Arthropoda > Insecta > Phasmatodea > Timematidae > Timema > Timema cristinae. Next base: position 21,492,044 of record JBCFYV010009882.1, read on the forward strand.
ATAATTATACCTGGTAATAGTAGAGCGCTACAAACAAATAAATAATATTTGAATTTGCACTTTGTGAACAAACTAATCAAATCAATGAAGACTTGCAAGTTAACTTCAGAACAGTCACAAAATCTAGTACCTCAGCTATCAAATCCAAATTGTGAAATCACCAGTGGCGTGGCTAAAGCTTTAAAAAGGGGGGACTGAAATAATAAATTAATTTGCCTTACATTACATATATACATGTTACAGGAAAAGTAGATTGTTAGGAAGAGTTGACTCGGCCTAGGTAAAGTCGACTCTTATTAAAAGTATCAGTAAAAGTTGATTGAGAATAAACAGAGAATAAACAGATCAACTTTTCCTAGGAAGAGTTAACTATGCCTGCTGTGGTTTAGTAAAAGTTTATTCCGCGCTGTTGCTCTCCACATGCAACTGTTTTGAATATACCAGCTCTATTTGTTTACTGTTGTTTTCTTTGATCACTCGTACATTTGTTGTAGTTTTCAACAGTGACCAAGGATTCAGTGTGTGTTTGATTAATTAGTTTCAGTGTGTTTTTAGGTTAGGTTAGGTTATGTTAGGTTAGTCAACTTTTACTAACTCAAGGTAGTAAGAGTATACCTTCCCTAGGTACAGTCAACTCTGACTAGTAAATGTTGATCGAAGTTAATCACTTTTCGCTTTTAATCAACTTTTACTAAAAAGACCAGTAAGAGTCTACTTTACCTATGCCGAGTCGACTCTTACTGGAGAATCTACTTTTCCTGTAACATACATAATCACACCGTTCCCTTACGGGGTAGCAAGAAACTGTGAATAGAGCTGAAAAAACAACTATGTACTTAATACTTCCTCACTAACTTTCTCCACACTTCACTGTTCTTGCATACTTCCTTTACTTCAACAACATCCACACATCAAGTCATATGCCCTTTTATACTTAAAACTCTTAAAGTCTTTCTTTTTCACACAATCGTCTACAACTTTTAACCACGTCTTACATGACCTACCCTTTTTTTTAGTCCAAACCCTCTACCTTCATATATTTCCTTGGTCACTCGATCTACACTCACCCTATCAAGATGCCCAAACCAACGTGAGACACTTCTTTCACAATTACATATTGGATTCCCTTTTAAACCACACTTCTTCCACACCCATCCATTACTGACTCTGCCCATACGAGTTATTCCACATAAATTTCCTAGATATCTCATTCCAACTTAATTTACCTTGCTCTTGTGTTTCTCCCGACAAACCCATGCTTCACATCCATAAAACAATGTTAGCGTTAACACACTTTTATATACTGCCATCTCTGCCTCTTTCGTTACTACGTCTTTCTTTGCAATAGTCCACATACAGACAATTACGCTCCAAGATCTTATATAATTACTAACCCAAGCTTATGGTGATATCTCTCAGAAAATACTGCACATCAACCACTGCTTTTGCTACATACGTCACGAGTCCCGAGAAAGTTAAAATGACACGCCAAAATAGAAATATAACATTTATTCTCTCTCCCTTTTAGAAATGGATTGAAACTAAATAAACTTAAAATAATTTGAAGCCCATATAGCGAAAACAATATATTCAACGTAAATATTAAGAGTTACTTAATATAGTTTGCAGACAGGTTAAGCTACAGTAGTGTCTAATTGAGAAGATTATTCATATTTCCAGCTTATTTATCTGCATTTACTAGCACTTAAAAATTATCATTTTATTGCTTGGATTACTTGTAATATGGTTTTGTGTTCTTTATACATAAACTAGTTAATATCGTAGGTCCATGTAAGTAAAATATTACAGTGTGACCTATATTTAATTTTGTTTTACGTAAATTCTTATGAATTTTCTATTTAAGAAAATAAACGCTTTTATCTTAGGTAGTAGAACAAGGAGTTTAACACCAGAATAGTTTTTGTAAAAAACCTTATCAGCCTATCCTTCTGTGCCACCAAACATTTACTTGTCTCAACCTCTTTAAAGACAACAATTAAAAACGCAACGTTACCAACAGAAACAAATCAAAACATTTTACAAAGCATGAAAGATATAAATGAACATATATAAGTTGAGAGTGATTGACGTTGCATTGTTTTAAGATGTGAATGTTTAATTAATACATACGGTAACATTGTAAAGAACCACATAATATGTTAGACCTACCTAAATCTAAAGACAAATTATATTTCGACAACTTTGTGAGACGATGTTCTTCTCTAGGTTGAGAGGGGATTAAAGAGACGCGGGAAAAGGTGTTTTTGAAGTTTTCATAGAAAACCATTTTTTTATTTTTTGAAAAAAGTAAAAAATCAAATATTGCTTAAAGTACAAACATAGAGTTTAATTTCTATTTTCTCGATATCTTACAGGCAGAGAAAGTATTGTGATAGTCAAAAGAATTGAACTCAAGATTTTTGATGAATATCGACGTTTCATGACCTTCCGAATCCGAAAAAGTTGTTTTTGAATTTCCATCTGTCTGTCTGTACCTCCGACTAGAGCCTAAACTATTTTACCGATCGGGCTAAAACTTGGTATATAGGGTTTTCATAGGGTTTCCCCGAGGGGTTTTTGGAATTGGATATCTAACCCTAAAATTAAGGGTAGTTTACTTAAGGTCAAAAAGATAAAAAGTCGATTTTCCCAAAATCGGCTCTAACGAATTTTATTCAATTTTATTTATAGATATTACAAACAAAATGGCTACTGTCAGTATTTCGGCAAAATGACTTTAAGGGCTTTGATTTGATGCATATATTCTCTTTTTTTTTTATCATATCTCCAAAACTATTTGAGATTTAAAATTACTTATCATTGAAAATATGTAGATCTATTTATAATACAAATATTTTAATCGAAACATATTTTTATAAAACCAATAACTTTCAAGCTAAACGCAAGTATATATATATATATTCTTTTAACTTTTCGAACACTTAAGGTGAAGTATTGCGACCGTAGTAATAATTGCAATGCCGCCTGTCTGTGTGTCATTTTAACCCCAAAATTAAGATTAGTTTAGTGAAAAGCGAAAAGCGAAAAGAGAAAAATTCAATTTTCTCAAAATCGGCTCTAATGATTTTGATTAAAATTCGTATCTAAGCGTTGATTAAGATTATAAATAAACGGGTTGGTTTCATTTTCTCGTAAAAATTACTTTAAGGGTACTTTACAGACGAGGTAATTTCCGTATCTCCCCAACGATTTAAGATACTAAATAACTTATCATTGCAAAAATGTAGTAGTAATAAAAATAAAAAACTTTTATATGAGATATATTTTTATAAAACCAACAGTTTTTGAGATATTGGCAAATATATTAATAAAATGTTGAAAGCTTTAGTCGTAAAGAGATACTTCTTTAGTTTTAACGCAATAATTATCTGATGAAATGGAGTAATTAGATAAGTAAGTCTCTCAAAAAGTGTATGTTTTCTTTCTTTAAACCAATTAGTGGAAATGTTTGTACAGCAATGATCTATCTCTATCATTTTAGATTCAATAATCAATATTTACATGTTTTATTGGTCAAAATTTATAAATGAGGAATTTAATAGCAATGCAATAACCATTAGATGTGCAACCTCTAATAAAGTGTCAAATATTTTTAACCGGAAGTCGAGAATTTAATACGAAGTGTTGGTCCTTGTGGACCCAATATAAACCTGTGTATTTTCTCGCTACCTTACAGGTAGAGAAAGTATTGTGATTATATGAATGTCGACGTCTTATGACCCCCCGCAATGCCGTCTGTCTGTCCGTCTGTCTGTCAGTGTGTATCTCGGGCTAGAGCCTAAACTATTTTACCGATTAGGATAAAACTTGGTGCTAGGGTTTTTATAGGGTTGCCCTGATGGGGTTTTAGAATTGGATATCCAACACTAACATTAAGGGTATTTTCTTTAAGGGCGAAAAGAGAAAAATCGATTTAATCAAAATCGGCTCTAACGAATTTGATTAAATTTCATTTATAAGCTTTGATCAATATTACAACCAAATGGCTACTCTCAACTTTTCTTCAAAATGACTTTAAGGGTTCCGGTATGATGCGTAAAATATAATTTTTAATGTTATCTCCTCAAGTCTTTGAAATATTAAATTACTTATCATCGCATACATGGAGATCTATTTATAGCAAACATCTTTTACATGAAATATATTTTTATAAAAATACAATAGTTTACAAGCTACAAGAAAATACATATATATTTTTAACTTTTCCAACTCTTCCTCCAGTATCTAGGCGTTGATTAAGATATAAACAAAATGCCTTTTTCCATTCTCCCATGAAAATGACTTTTAGGGTTCCTTACAGAAGTAAATATTTCCGTATCTACGCAACTATTTGGGATACTAAATAACATATTGTAAAATTGTAGTACTATTAAAAATGAAAAACTTTTATTTGAAATATATTTTTATAAAACCAATAGTTTCTGAGATATAGGCAAATATATTAATAGGGGTCTACAATTTTGTGAGCTTTAGTTGTTAAGAGATACTAATTAAGTGTAAACGCAATTATTCTCTATTGTATGCAATGTAATGATTAGTCACATAAGTAAGTAACTCAAGAAGTTGATGTTGTTTCTCCTTAAACCTCTTAGGGTAAATGTTTGTACAGCACAGGGCGGATTAAGGATTTAAGTGAGGGTATTATGTAAATAGTTTTTATTAGCTATTCAATCAATTAGACAAAATAGATGGAATTATTCATATTTCGAACAGTCGAACTTTAACTCAACTCTATAGTATAGTTAGTTATTTCGCATTCTAAATGGAAATTTTACCACTAAGCCATACTTTACCTTTATGTGTGTGGTATTATTCAAGGTCGTAGTCGGGGGGTCTGGGGTTCAAACCCCCCGAAATTTAATGAACAAAATATATTTATCATATTCTGAAAATTGATAAATGACACCTAAGCACGGTAATCAAACCTGGGACCTCCGGCTTAGTATGCCACTGCTCTAACCACTGAGCTATCCAGGAGTTGTCCCGTGCTCAGGGTCATTCTTCACTCATATTTTAAGGTTATGTTGCCATAAAAATACTTCAGATAGCTTCTAGAACTGTTTAATATTTATAATTTTTTCCAGCCTCAGGCAATTGGGGCATGTGCCCACCAAACCCCCTCTGAAAGTATTGGCTGGCTACGGCCTTGGTATTGTTCAAAGAGTTTGTTTAAAGAACGTTATTTAAAAACCGAATGATTTTAAGGATCTTTATTTATTATTAATCGATTTAAATAGTAATAATAAAAATGATAAAACAAATTTAAACCTAAACAAGTTTTGTGAAAAAATGTGAGAGGCACACAACTTAGATTGGGGTAATTTCTTTAGTTCCTATTTTCACCATTTTAATACTAAATGTGACTGTCTTGAGTATTTATAGTAATTACCGTGTATTAATCATTTAATAATATTACCAATAACAATTTAAAAATGAAATCTGGTTAGTGAGATAGTATTACATGGCAATAAAACTATTAGTGACATTAACGTTGATTTGATTGGTTTAATTTCTTGAAGGGGGCGCAAGCCCCCCACGCCCCGTTCCTGGATCCACCTCTGGTACAGCAATTATCTATCTCTCTCATTTTATACTCAATAGTCAATAATTACCTATTTCATTTGTCAAAATTTATAAAAGAGAAATTTAATAGCAATGCGATAACCATAAGATGTGCATCCCCTAATAAAATGCCGAAAATTGTAATTGGAAGTCAAAATTTTAATACGAAGTGTTGACCCTTGGGTATCCAATATAGATATTTTTTATTGGTCCACATGTACAAATGAAGACTTTTATTCTTTAAAAATAAAATTATAAAATTTAAAACCGCAACGCAAAAAATGTTTACGTATGTATAGCGCAATTTATTCTCGGGTTTGCTAGTGTTTATTATATTACGAATTTTGAGTAAATATCTACACTTTTAAACAATAGAGCGAGAAAGTTCGTGTGGAGTTCTGCTGTACCATTTATTTTAAGTTATTTTAATATGCGGATAAACCGAGGTAGTAGTAAGACGTATAGCATTCAAATATCCAATAAAGTGGCATTAAAAGCTGTTATTTATTATACACTAATTTTAACCATCCGCAATGTACGGATAAAAGATTTCTACAAAACTGTCTTTTTTTTCACAACTAGGTTTACAGGCAGTCAAATACATTGGGAAGGAAAGTTGATACAAGACGAAGAAATCTACCCTTCTCAAAGTAGAATATTTTCTACTCCAGTGGGAAGATTCATTGCCATTTTTATTGAATCAAGTGATTCCCTTCTCAAGTGAGAAAGATCAATATTATTGTATTTACATCGTAGGAAGTGATCCTCTTCCTTAGTGATGAGGATCAATATATTTTTTTAGCACCACTACTAAACATAGTTACACGCTTATGTACTAAATATGCTAAGGGACTAGGGTTGTGGAAGGTTGAATATAGAGGAATTGTACCCGGATTTGAGTGGAGAGGGAGATTTGGAAAGCATTTAGGAAAAACGACTCTTAGTACACCTGCCCTTAATCGAACCACGATCTCCCAGTCATCGGCAGTCTAATCTATTGCGAGAGAAGTGTCTTAGACAATGAGGCCACCGGAGTGGGTGGGATTATCAATAGTATTTTTGTTGTGAGGAAAATAATTATTAATTTTTTATAGGAGAGTATGTTATCCTCCTACAAATTAAACTTTCTCTCTTCAACAGTAAATGGAATCAATGTTATTTCCATGCGATAAAGTTGTTGCTTTTTTAGTCAGACTTATTATGCTCTACAATGAGTCGTCTTAATGTATTCTTATGGATGGAAGATATACTCGATACAGTCAAAGTTATCATCCAACGTACTAAAATCGTCAACGTCCCATGAAAGTTGGCATTAAATTAACCGGGCTATAATAAAATACCTAGCTACGAAATGGTGGTCTATACGGTTAAAAATAAGTTAATCAATTTATACCCAAAATATCATCAAATTTTACATAAAAATTGCTTATTATACCCAAACCATGTGACCTTTTTGTAGCGCTGCGTCTTAATACCCACTAATTACGCTTATGGCATTAGGGATTAGTAAGGCTATATTTAGAAAAGTACCCTAATTTGCGTGGAGGTAGAGTGGAAACCCATATTGAAATACTATCCTCAGTACACCCAACTGAGATTCTAACCTCAATCTCCCAGTTATTGGCAGTCTAGTCTACTGTGAAAGTAGACTGTTAGACCACGTGGCCACCGAAGCGGGCTACCATGCATGTAACTTGAACCCAAAATAATTTTCAAACTCAAAATATTGGTGCATACCAAAATAATTATTAATGATTTATCAAGACATTGTGATTTTAAACTCAAAATAATCACTCAGGCACTAGATATCTCCTACTCCCTTATTCAAAATTGAAAATCGCTAATTATATCCAAAACAAGCAACCCGAGTTATATATAAAATAGTGTTAAATTTCCTAGAATCCAAGATTTGAAATAGGTTATCACACCCCAAAATGAGTATATTATGCCAAATATGCCAGTATGTTCTTATATAAACATTCTGAAACAAAATATATAGTTATTAAAACAGATATTGATGATTAAGAGTCAAAATACCCATCGCTATACCAATCATAATATCCAACACTAGCTATCGAATTCATAAATGATCAACAAATTCCAAAAGACAATTTATAACCTTAAAAAGTATATTTAGACCTATTTTTGCTATATTCTGAATGGTCAATCATATCCAAAATGGATAGTTAATACTCGTACTAACCTTTAATTTTCCAAATAAACTCCTCTAAACTCAAAATAGAAGTTCAAATACAAATTGATATCATTGGCTGAATTGAAACTAAAACTATTACGTGCTAGTAACTAAACTAAAAATGATCACTCAGATAAAAAATAGTTCATTACCCGAAACTAGATGATTAAATTGATAAAAATAAATGGTACGGAACTCCGCACGGACTTTATCACTACATTGTTTAAAAAAGGAGATATTTATTCAAAAGTCGTAATATAATGTAAAACGAAATAATATACACTAGCAAACCCGAACCAAATTTGCACTATATTTGCGGGAGACATTTGTTGACTACCGGGTTTAAATTTTATTATTTAATTTTTAAAGAATTAAAGTCCTCATTTGTATATTTGAACCAAAAAAAGGATTGATAATGAGTCCACAAGTATCAACACTTCATATTAAAATTTTGACTTTTGGTTAAAAATGTTGGTATTTTATTAGGAGTTGCACAACTTATGGTTATCGCATTGCTATTCAATTTCTAAATTATAAATTTAGACCAATAAAAAGGTAAATATTGACTATTGATTCTAAAATTATAGAGATAGATCATTGCTGTATAAACATTTCTTCTAAGAGGTTAAAGGAAAAAGAACATCACATTTTTAAAGACTTAGCCTGCTTATCTACTTACTCAATAGTATTAGAGAAATATTGCATTAAAACTTTGTATCTCTGTACATCTAAAGATCATAAAATCGTATTTATATATTTGCCAATATCTCAGAAAATATTGTTTTATAAAGATATATTTCAAATAAAAGCTTTTTATTTTTAATAGTAATACAATTTTGCAATGATAAGTTATTTAGTATCTCAAATAGTTCCGGAGATACAGAAATTTCCACTTATGGAAGTAGGCCTACCCTAAAAGTCATTTTCATGGGAAAATGAAAATTGTCATTTTATTTGTAATATTAATCAACGCCTAGATACGAATTTTAACCAAAATCGTTAGAGCCGATTTTGAGAAAATCGATTTTTACTCTTTTCGCTCTTTATTAATCGACCCTTAATTTTAGGGTTAAACAGACACACGGCATTGCGAAAACCACTTATTAGGGTTCGGGGGGAGGGGTGTGTCATGAAACGTCGACATCCATCAACATTCCGGTTGAGTTTTTTTTTTTTTGCGGTCGCAATACTGGACAATTTTAAAAATGTAAATATTTACTTATAGCTTGAAAATTATTGATTTTATAAGAATATGTTTCAAATAAAAGATTTTTGATATAAATATACCTACATATTTGCAATGATAAGTAAGTTCATATCTCAAAGAGTTACGGCAATATGATAAATAAAATTAAAATAATTTACGCATCAAAGCGATTTTGACGAAATTTGAGAGTAGAAATTTTGTTTGTAATAATGATCAACGCTTAGAAATAAAATTTAATCAAAATCATATGAGCTGATTTTAGTACAATTTATTTTTTTATTTTCGCTCTTAAGGAAGCTACCCTTAATATTAGGGTTAGACATCCAATTCCAAAAAGCCATCGGAGCACTATTAAAACCCTAAGTATCGTGTACGCCCGATGGCCCCAATTTGACCTTTTACTTTTAGCCCC